>OU015549.1:0-618750 GCA_907165065.1 Caprimulgus europaeus
ATACCTGAAGTCTCTAGGAGTACCCCTAGTTCCGGGGTGAAACCCTAATTCCACCCTGGAAGTCCATCAGGGCACCTCTAGTTTCTTGGGGGAACCCTAATTCTGCCTGGAATTTCCTGGAGGTACCCCTAGCTCCAGGGCGGAACCCTAATCCCATACCTGAAGTCTCTAGGAGTACCCCTAGTTCCGGGGTGAAACCCTAATTCCACCCTGGAAGTCCATGAGGGCACCTCTAGTTTCTTGGGGGAACCCTAATTCTGCCCTGGAATTTCCTGGAGGTACCCCTAGCTCCAGGGCGGAACCCTAATCCCATACCTGAAGTCTCTAGGAGTACCCCTAGTTCCGGGGTGAAACCCTAATTCCACCCTGGAAGTCCATGAGGGCACCTCTAGTTTCTTGGGGGAACCCTAATTCTGCCCTGGAATTTCCTGGAGGTACCCCTAGCTCCAGGGCGGAACCCTAATCCCATACCTGAAGTCTCTAGGAGTACCCCTAGTTCCGGGGTGAAACCCTAATTCCACCCTGGAAGTCCATGAGGGCACCTCTAGTTTCTTGGGGGAACCCTGATTCTGCCCTGGAATTTCCTGGAGGTACCCCTAGCTCCAGGGCGGAACCCTAATCCCATACCTGAAGTCTCTAGGAGTACCCCTAGTTCCGGGGTGAAACCCTAATTCCACCCTGGAAGTCCATGAGGGCACCTCTAGTTTCTTGGGGGAACCCTGATTCTGCCCTGGAATTTCCTGGAGGTACCCCTAGCTCCAGGGCAGAACCCTAATCCCATACCTGAAGTCTCTAGGAGTACCCCTAGTTCCGGGGTGAAACCCTAATTCCACCCTGGAAGTCCATGAGGGCACCTCTAGTTTCTTGGGGGAACCCTAATTCTGCCCTGGAATTTCCTGGAGGTACCCCTAGCTCCAGGGCGGAACCCTAATCCCATACCTGAAGTCTCTAGGAGTACCCCTAGTTCCGGGGTGAAACCCTAATTCCACCCTGGAAGTCCATGAGGGCACCTCTAGTTTCTTGGGGGAACCCTAATTCTGCCCTGGAATTTCCTGGAGGTACCCCTAGCTCCAGGGCGGAACCCTAATCCCATACCTGAAGTCTCTAGGAGTACCCCTAGTTCCGGGGTGAAACCCTAATTCCACCCTGGAAGTCCATGAGGGCACCTCTAGTTTCTTGGGGGAACCCTAATTCTGCCCTGGAATTTCCTGGAGGTACCCCTAGCTCCAGGGCGGAACCCTAATCCCATACCTGAAGTCTCTAGGAGTACCCCTAGTTCCGGGGTGAAACCCTAATTCCACCCTGGAAGTCCATGAGGGCACCTCTAGTTTCTTGGGGGAACCCTAATTCTGCCCTGGAATTTCCTGGAGGTACCCCTAGCTCCAGGGCGGAACCCTAATCCCATACCTGAAGTCTCTAGGAGTACCCCTAGTTCCGGGGTGAAACCCTAATTCCACCCTGGAAGTCCATGAGGGCACCTCTAGTTTCTTGGGGGAACCCTAATTCTGCCCTGGAATTTCCTGGAGGTACCCCTAGCTCCAGGGCGGAACCCTAATCCCATACCTGAAGTCTCTAGGAGTACCCCTAGTTCCGGGGTGAAACCCTAATTCCACCCTGGAAGTCCATGAGGGCACCTCTAGTTTCTTGGGGGAACCCTGATTCTGCCCTGGAATTTCCTGGAGGTACCCCTAGCTCCAGGGCGGAACCCTAATCCCATACCTGAAGTCTCTAGGAGTACCCCTAGTTCCGGGGTGAAACCCTAATTCCACCCTGGAAGTCCATGAGGGCACCTCTAGTTTCTTGGGGGAACCCTAATTCTGCCCTGGAATTTCCTGGAGGTACCCCTAGCTCCAGGGCGGAACCCTAATCCCATACCTGAAGTCTCTAGGAGTACCCCTAGTTCCGGGGTGAAACCCTAATTCCACCCTGGAAGTCCATGAGGGCACCTCTAGTTTCTTGGGGGAACCCTAATTCTGCCCTGGAATTTCCTGGAGGTACCCCTAGCTCCAGGGCGGAACCCTAATCCCATACCTGAAGTCTCTAGGAGTACCCCTAGTTCCGGGGTGAAACCCTAATTCCACCCTGGAAGTCCATGAGGGCACCTCTAGTTTCTTGGGGGAACCCTAATTCTGCCCTGGAATTTCCTGGAGGTACCCCTAGCTCCAGGGCGGAACCCTAATCCCATACCTGAAGTCTCTAGGAGTACCCCTAGTTCCGGGGTGAAACCCTAATTCCACCCTGGAAGTCCATGAGGGCACCTCTAGTTTCTTGGGGAACCCTAATTCTGCCCTGGAATTTCCTGGAGGTACCCCTAGCTCCAGGGCGGAACCCTAATCCCATACCTGAAGTCTCTAGGAGTACCCCTAGTTCCGGGGTGAAACCCTAATTCCACCCTGGAAGTCCATGAGGGCACCTCTAGTTTCTTGGGGGAACCCTAATTCTGCCCTGGAATTTCCTGGAGGTACCCCTAGCTCCAGGGCGGAACCCTAATCCCATACCTGAAGTCTCTAGGAGTACCCCTAGTTCCGGGGTGAAACCCTAATTCCACCCTGGAAGTCCATGAGGGCACCTCTAGTTTCTTGGGGGAACCCTGATTCTGCCCTGGAATTTCCTGGAGGTACCCCTAGCTCCAGGGCGGAACCCTAATCCCATACCTGAAGTCTCTAGGAGTACCCCTAGTTCCGGGGTGAAACCCTAATTCCACCCTGGAAGTCCATGAGGGCACCTCTAGTTTCTTGGGGGAACCCTAATTCTGCCCTGGAATTTCCTGGAGGTACCCCTAGCTCCAGGGCGGAACCCTAATCCCATACCTGAAGTCTCTAGGAGTACCCCTAGTTCCGGGGTGAAACCCTAATTCCACCCTGGAAGTCCATGAGGGCACCTCTAGTTTCTTGGGGGAACCCTAATTCTGCCCTGGAATTTCCTGGAGGTACCCCTAGCTCCAGGGCGGAACCCTAATCCCATACCTGAAGTCTCTAGGAGTACCCCTAGTTCCGGGGTGAAACCCTAATTCCACCCTGGAAGTCCATGAGGGCACCTCTAGTTTCTTGGGGGAACCCTAATTCTGCCCTGGAATTTCCTGGAGGTACCCCTAGCTCCAGGGCAGAACCCTAATCCCATACCTGAAGTCTCTAGGAGTACCCCTAGTTCCGGGGTGAAACCCTAATTCCACCCTGGAAGTCCATGAGGGCACCTCTAGTTTCTTGGGGGAACCCTAATTCTGCCCTGGAATTTCCTGGAGGTACCCCTAGCTCCAGGGCGGAACCCTAATCCCATACCTGAAGTCTCTAGGAGTACCCCTAGTTCCGGGGTGAAACCCTAATTCCACCCTGGAAGTCCATGAGGGCACCTCTAGTTTCTTGGGGGAACCCTAATTCTGCCCTGGAATTTCCTGGAGGTACCCCTAGCTCCAGGGCGGAACCCTAATCCCATACCTGAAGTCTCTAGGAGTACCCCTAGTTCCGGGGTGAAACCCTAATTCCACCCTGGAAGTCCATGAGGGCACCTCTAGTTTCTTGGGGGAACCCTAATTCTGCCCTGGAATTTCCTGGAGGTACCCCTAGCTCCAGGGCGGAACCCTAATCCCATACCTGAAGTCTCTAGGAGTACCCCTAGTTCCGGGGTGAAACCCTAATTCCACCCTGGAAGTCCATGAGGGCACCTCTAGTTTCTTGGGGGAACCCTAATTCTGCCCTGGAATTTCCTGGAGGTACCCCTAGCTCCAGGGCGGAACCCTAATCCCATACCTGAAGTCTCTAGGAGTACCCCTAGTTCCGGGGTGAAACCCTAATTCCACCCTGGAAGTCCATGAGGGCACCTCTAGTTTCTTGGGGGAACCCTAATTCTGCCCTGGAATTTCCTGGAGGTACCCCTAGCTCCAGGGCGGAACCCTAATCCCATACCTGAAGTCTCTAGGAGTACCCCTAGTTCCGGGGTGAAACCCTAATTCCACCCTGGAAGTCCATGAGGGCACCTCTAGTTTCTTGGGGGAACCCTGATTCTGCCCTGGAATTTCCTGGAGGTACCCCTAGCTCCAGGGCGGAACCCTAATCCCATACCTGAAGTCTCTAGGAGTACCCCTAGTTCCGGGGTGAAACCCTAATTCCACCCTGGAAGTCCATGAGGGCACCTCTAGTTTCTTGGGGGAACCCTAATTCTGCCCTGGAATTTCCTGGAGGTACCCCTAGCTCCAGGGCGGAACCCTAATCCCATACCTGAAGTCTCTAGGAGTACCCCTAGTTCCGGGGTGAAACCCTAATTCCACCCTGGAAGTCCATGAGGGCACCTCTAGTTTCTTGGGGGAACCCTAATTCTGCCCTGGAATTTCCTGGAGGTACCCCTAGCTCCAGGGCGGAACCCTAAACCCATACCTGAAGTCTCTAGGAGTACCCCTAGTTCCGGGGTGAAACCCTAATTCCACCCTGGAAGTCCATGAGGGCACCTCTAGTTTCTTGGGGGAACCCTAATTCTGCCCTGGAATTTCCTGGAGGTACCCCTAGCTCCAGGGCGGAACCCTAATCCCATACTTGAAGTCTCTAGGAGTACCCCTAGTTCCGGGGTGAAACCCTAATTCCACCCTGGAAGTCCATGAGGGCACCTCTAGTTTCTTGGGGGAACCCTAATTCTGCCCTGGAATTTCCTGGAGGTACCCCTAGCTCCGGGGCGGAACCCTAATCCCATACCTGAAGTCTCTAGGAGTACCCCTAGTTCCGGGGTGAAAGCCTAATTCCACCCTGGAAGTCCATGAGGGCACCTCTAGTTTCTTGGGGGAACCCTAATTCTGCCCTGGAATTTCCTGGAGGTACCCCTAGCTCCAGGGCGGAACCCTAATCCCATACCTGAAGTCTCTAGGAGTACCCCTAGTTCCGGGGTGAAACCCTAATTCCACCCTGGAAGTCCATGAGGGCACCTCTAGTTTCTTGGGGGAACCCTGATTCTGCCCTGGAATTTCCTGGAGGTACCCCTAGCTCCAGGGCGGAACCCTAATCCCATACCTGAAGTCTCTAGGAGTACCCCTAGTTCCGGGGTGAAACCCTAATTCCAGCCTGGAAGTCCATGAGGGCACCTCTAGTTTCTTGGGGGAACCCTAATTCTGCCCTGGAATTTCCTGGAGGTACCCCTAGCTCCAGGGCGGAACCCTAATCCCATACCTGAAGTCTCTAGCAGTACCCCTAGTTCCGGGGTGAAACCCTAATTCCACCCTGGAAGTCCATGAGGGCACCTCTAGTTTCTTGGGGGAACCCTAATTCTGCCCTGGAATTTCCTGGAGGTACCCCTAGCTCCAGGGCGGAACCCTAATCCCATACCTGAAGTCTCTAGGAGTACCCCTAGTTCCGGGGTGAAACCCTAATTCCACCCTGGAAGTCCATGAGGGCACCTCTAGTTTCTCGGGGGAACCCTAATTCTGCCCTGGAATTTCCTGGAGGTACCCCTAGCTCCAGGGCGGAACCCTAATCCCATACCTGAAGTCTCTAGGAGTACCCCTAGTTCCGGGGTGAAACCCTAATTCCACCCTGGAAGTCCATGAGGGCACCTCTAGTTTCTTGGGGGAACCCTAATTCTGC
The DNA here is from genome assembly GCA_907165065.1 of Caprimulgus europaeus. Next base: position 5,565 of record OU015549.1, read on the forward strand.
CCTGGAATTTTCTGGAGGTACCCCTAGCTCCAGGGCGGACCCCTAATCCCATACCTGAAGTCTCTAGGAGTACCCCTAGTTCCGGGGTGAAACCCTAATTCCACCCTGGAAGTCCATGAGGGCACCTCTAGTTTCTTGGGGGAACCCTAATTCTGCCCTGGAATTTCCTGGAGGTACCCCTAGCTCCAGGGCGGAACCCTAATCCCATACCTGAAGTCTCTAGGAGTACCCCTAGTTCCGGGGTGAAACCCTAATTCCACCCTGGAAGTCCATGAGGGCACCTCTAGTTTCATGGGGGAACCCTAATTCTGCCCTGGAATTTCCTGGAGGTACCCCTAGCTCCAGGGCGGAACCCGAATCCCATACCTGAAGTCTCTAGGAGTACCCCTAGTTCCGGGGTGAAACCCTAATTCCACCCTGGAAGTCCATGAGGGCACCTCTAGTTTCTTGGGGGAACCCTGATTCTGCCCTGGAATTTCCTGGAGGTACCCCTAGCTCCAGGGCAGAACCCTAATCCCATACCTGAAGTCTCTAGGAGTACCCCTAGTTCCGGGGTGAAACCCTAATTCCACCCTGGAAGTCCATGAGGGCACCTCTAGTTTCTTGGGGGAACCCTGATTCTGCCCTGGAATTTCCTGGAGGTACCCCTAGCTCCAGGGCGGAACCCTAATCCCATACCTGAAGTCTCTAGGAGTACCCCTAGTTCCGGGGTGAAACCCTAATTCCACCCTGGAAGTCCATGAGGGCACCTCTAGTTTCTTGGGGGAACCCTAATTCTGCCCTGGAATTTCCTGGAGGTACCCCTAGCTCCAGGGCGGAACCCTAATCCCATACCTGAAGTCTCTACGAGTACCCCTAGTTCCGGGGTGAAACCCTAATTCCACCCTGGAAGTCCATGAGGGCACCTCTAGTTTCTTGGGGGAACCCTAATTCTGCCCTGGAATTTCCTGGAGGTACCCCTAGCTCCAGGGCGGAACCCTAATCCCATACCTGAAGTCTCTAGGAGTACCCCTAGTTCCGGGGTGAAACCCTAATTCCACCCTGGAAGTCCATGAGGGCACCTCTAGTTTCTTGGGGGAGCCCTAATTCTGCCCTGGAATTTCCTGGAGGTACCCCTAGTTCCAGGGCGGAACCCTAATCCCATACCTGAAGTCTCTAGGAGTACCCCTAGTTCTGGGGTGAAACCCTAATTCCACCCTGGAAGTCCATGAGGGCACCTCTAGTTTCTTGGGGGAACCCTGATTCTGCCCTGGAATTTCCTGGAGGTACCCCTAGTTCCAGGGCGGAACCCTAATCCCATACCTGAAGTCTCTAGGAGTACCCCTAGTTCCGGGGTGAAACCCTAATTCCACCCTGGAAGTCCATGAGGGCACCTCTAGTTTCTTGGGGGAACCCTGATTCTGCCCTGGAATTTCCTGGAGGTACCCCTAGCTCCAGGGCGGAACCCTAATCCCATACCTGAAGTCTCTAGGAGTACCCCTAGTTCCTGGGTGAAACCCTAATTCCACCCTGGAAGTCCATGAGGGCACCTCTAGTTTCTTGGGGGATCCCTAATTCTGCCCTGGAATTTCCTGGAGGTACCCCTAGCTCAAGGGCGGAACCCTAATCCCATACCTGAAGTCTCTAGCAGTACCCCTAGTTCCGGGGTGAAACCCTAATTCCACCCTGGAAGTCCATGAGGGCACCTCTAGTTTCTTGGGGGAACCCTAATTCTGCCCTGGAATTTCCTGGAGGTACCCCTAGCTCCAGGGCGGAACCCTAATCCCATACCTGAAGTCTCTAGGAGTACCCCTAGTTCCGGGGTGAAACCCTAATTCCACCCTGGAAGTCCATGAGGGCACCTCTAGTTTCTTGGGGGAACCCTAATTCTGCCCTGGAATTTCCTGGAGGTACCCCTAGCTCCAGGGCGGAACCCTAATCCCATACCTGAAGTCTCTAGGAGTACCCCTAGTTCCGGGGTGAAACCCTAATTCCACCCTGGAAGTCCATGAGGGCACCTCTAGTTTCTTGGGGGAACCCTAATTCTGCCCTGGAATTTCCTGGAGGTACCCCTAGTTCCAGGGCGGAACCCTAATCCCATACCTGAAGTCTCTAGGAGTACCCCTAGTTCCGGGGTGAAACCCTAATTCCACCCTGGAAGTCCATGAGGGCACCTCTAGTTTCTTGGGGGAACCCTGATTCTGCCCTGGAATTTCCTGGAGGTACCCCTAGTTCCAGGGCGGAACCCTAATCCCATACCTGAAGTCTCTAGGAGTACCCCTAGTTCCGGGGTGAAACCCTAATTCCACCCTGGAAGTCCATGAGGGCACCTCTAGTTTCTTGGGGGAACCCTAATTCTGCCCTGGAATTTCCTGGAGGTACCCCTAGCTCCAGGGCGGAACCCTAATCCCATACCTGAAGTCTCTAGGAGTACCCCTAGTTCCGGGGTGAAACCCTAATTCCACCCTGGAAGTCCATGAGGGCACCTCTAGTTTCTTGGGGGAACCCTAATTCTGCCCTGGAATTTCCTGGAGGTACCCCTAGCTCCAGGGCGGAACCCTAATCCCATACCTGAAGTCTCTAGGAGTACCGCTAGTTCCGGGGTGAAACCCTAATTCCACCCTGGAAGTCCATGAGGGCACCTCTAGTTTCTTGGGGGAACCCTAATTCTGCCCTGGAATTTCCTGGAGGTACCCCTAGCTCCAGGGCAGAACCCTAATCCCATACCTGAAGTCTCTAGGAGTACCTCTAGTTCCGGGGTGAAACCCTAATTCCACCCTGGAAGTCCATGAGGGCACCTCTAGTTTCTTGGGGGAACCCTAATTCTGCCCTGGAATTTCCTGGAGGTACCCCTAGCTCCAGGGTGGAACCCTAATCCCATACCTGAAGTCTCTAGGAGTACCCCTAGTTCCGGGGTGAAACCCTAATTCCACCCTGGAAGTCCATGAGGGCACCTCTAGTTTCTTGGGGGAACCCTAATTCTGCCCTGGAATTTCCTGGAGGTACCCCTAGCTCCAGGGCGGAACCCTAATCCCATACCTGAAGTCTCTAGGAGTACCCCTAGTTCCGGGGTGAAACCCTAATTCCACCCTGGAAGTCCATGAGGGCACCTCTAGTTTCTTGGGGGAACCCTAATTCTGCCCTGGAATTTCCTGGAGGTACCCCTAGTTCCAGGGCGGAACCCTAATCCCATTCCTGAAGTCTCTAGGAGTACCCCTAGTTCCGGGGTGAAACCCTAATTCCACCCTGGAAGTCCATGAGGGCACCTCTAGTTTCTTGGGGGAACCCTAATTCTGCCCTGGAATTTCCTGGAGGTACCTCTAGCTCCAGGGCGGAACCCTAATCCCATACCTGAAGTCTCTAGGAGTACCCCTAGTTCCGGGGTCAAACCCTAATTCCACCCTGGAAGTCCATGAGGGCACCTCTAGTTTCTTGGGGGAACCCTAATTCTGCCCTGGAATTTCCTGGAGGTACCCCTAGCTCCAGGGCGGAACCCTAATCCCATACCTGAAGTCTCTAGGAGTACCCCTAGTTCCGGGGTGAAACCCTAATTCCACCCTGGAAGTCCATGAGGGCACCTCTAGTTTCTTGGGGGAACCCTGATTCTGCCCTGGAATTTCCTGGAGGTACCCCTAGCTCCAGGGCGGAACCCTAATCGCATACCTGAAGTCTCTAGGAGTACGTCTAGTTCTGGGGTGAAACCCTAATTCCACCCTGGAAGTCCATGAGGGCACCTCTAGTTTCTTGGGGGAACCCTAATTCTGCCCTGGAATTTCCTGGAGGTACCTCTAGCTCCAGGGTGGAACCCTAATCCCATACCTGAAGTCTCTAGGAGTACCCCTAGTTCCGGGGTGAAACCCTAATTCCACCCTGGAAGTCCATGAGGGCACCTCTAGTTTCTTGGGGGAACCCTAATTCTGCCCTGGAATTTCCTGGAGGTACCCCTAGCTCCAGGGCGGAACCCTAATCCCATACCTGAAGTCTCTAGGAGTACCCCTAGTTCCGGAGTGAAACCCTAATTCCACCATGGAAGTCCATCAGGACACCTCTAGTTTCTTGGGGGAACCCTAATTCTGCCCTGGAATTTTCTGGAGGATCCCCTAGTTCCAGGGCAGACCCCTAATCCCATACCTGAAGTCTCTAGGAGTACCCCTAGTTCCGGGGTGAAACCCTAATTCCACCCTGGAAGTCCATGAGGGCACCTCTAGTTTCTTGGGGGAACCCTAATTCTGCCCTGGAATTTCCTGGAGGTACCCCTAGCTCCAGGGCGGAACCCTAATCCCATACTTGAAGTCTCTAGGAGTACCCCTAGTTCCGGGGTGAAACCCTAATTCCACCCTGGAAGTCCATGAGGGCACCTCTAGTTTCTTGGGGGAACCCTAATTCTGCCCTGGAATTTCCTGGAGGTACCCCTAGCTCCAGGGCGGAACCCTAATCCCATACCTGAAGTCTCTAGGAGTACCCCTAGTTCCGGGGTGAAACCCTAATTCCACCCTGGAAGTCCATGAGGGCACCTCTAGTTTCTTGGGGGAACCCTAATTCTGCCCTGGAATTTCCTGGAGGTACCCCTAGCTCCAGGGCGGAACCCTATTCCCATACCTGAAGTCTCTAGCAGTACCCCTAGTTCCGGGGTGAAACCCTAATTCCACCCTGGAAGTCCATGAGGGCACCTCTAGTTTCTTGGGGGAACCCTGATTCTGCCCTGGAATTTCCTGGAGGTACCCCTAGCTCCAGGGCGGAACCCTAATCCCATACCTGAAGTCTCTAGGAGTACCTCTAGTTCTGGGGTGAAACCCTAATTCCAGCCTGGAAGTCCATGAGGGCACCTCTAGTTTCTTGGGGGAACCCTAATTCTGCCCTGGAATTTCCTGGAGGTACCTCTAGCTCCAGGGCGGAACCCTAATCCCATACCTGAAGTCTCTAGGAGTACCCCTAGTTCCGGGGTGAAACCCTAATTCCACCCTGGAAGTCCATGAGGGCACCTCTAGTTTCTTGGGGGAACCCTAATTCTGCCCTGGAATTTCCTGGAGGTACCCCTAGCTCCAGGGCGGAACCCTAATCCCATACCTGAAGTCTCTAGGAGTACCCCTAGTTCCGGGGTGAAACCCTAATTCCACCCTGGAAGTCCATGAGGGCACCTCTAGTTTCTTGGGGGAACCCTAATTCTGCCCTGGAATTTCCTGGAGGTACCCCTAGCTCCAGGGCGGAACCCTAATCCCATACCTGAAGTCTCTAGGAGTACCCCTAGTTCCGGGGTGAAACCCTAATTCCACCCTGGAAGTCCATGAGGGCACCTCTAGTTTCTTGGGGGAACCCTGATTCTGCCCTGGAATTTCCTGGAGGTACCCCTAGCTCCAGGGCGGAACCCTAATCCCATACCTGAAGTCTCTAGGAGTACCCCTAGTTCCGGGGTGAAACCCTAATTCCACCCTGGAAGTCCATGAGGGCACCTCTAGTTTCTTGGGGGAACCCTGATTCTGCCCTGGAATTTTCTGGAGGATCCCCTAGCTCCAGGGCAGACCCCTAATCCCATACCTGAAGTCTCTAGGAGTACCCCTAGTTCCGGGGTGAAACCCTAATTCCACCCTGGAAGTCCATGAGGGCACCTCTAGTTTCTTGGGGGAACCCTAATTCTGCCCTGGAATTTCCTGGAGGTACCCCTAGCTCCAGGGCGGAACCCTAATCCCATACCTGAAGTCTCTAGGAGTACCCCTAGTTCCGGGGTGAAACCCTAATTCCACCCTGGAAGTCCATGAGGGCACCTCTAGTTTCTTGGGGGAACCCTAATTCTGCCCTGGAATTTCCTGGAGGTACCCCTAGCTCCAGGGCGGAACCCTAAACCCATACCTGAAGTCTCTAGGAGTACCCCTAGTTCCGGGGTGAAACCCTAATTCCACCCTGGAAGTCCATGAGGGCACCTCTAGTTTCTTGGGGGAACCCTAATTCTGCCCTGGAATTTCCTGGAGGTACCCCTAGCTCCAGGGCGGAACCCTAATCCCATACTTGAAGTCTCTAGGAGTACCCCTAGTTCCGGGGTGAAACCCTAATTCCACCCTGGAAGTCCATGAGGGCACCTCTAGTTTCTTGGGGGAACCCTAATTCTGCCCTGGAATTTCCTGGAGGTACCCCTAGCTCCAGGGCGGAACCCTAATCCCATACCTGAAGTCTCTAGGAGTACCCCTAGTTCCGGGGTGAAACCCTAATTCCACCCTGGAAGTCCATGAGGGCACCTCTAGTTTCTTGGGGGAACCCTAATTCTGCCCTGGAATTTCCTGGAGGTACCCCTAGCTCCAGGGCGGAACCCTATTCCCATACCTGAAGTCTCTAGGAGTACCCCTAGTTCCGGGGTGAAACCCTAATTCCACCCTGGAAGTCCATGAGGGCACCTCTAGTTTCTTGGGGGAACCCTGATTCTGCCCTGGAATTTCCTGGAGGTACCCCTAGCTCCAGGGCGGAACCCTAATCCCATACCTGAAGTCTCTACGAGTACCCCTAGTTCCGGGGTGAAACCCTAATTCCAGCCTGGAAGTCCATGAGGGCACCTCTAGTTTCTTGGGGGAACCCTAATTCTGCCCTGGAATTTCCTGGAGGTACCCCTAGCTCCAGGGCGGAACCCTAATCCCATACCTGAAGTCTCTAGGAGTACCCCTAGTTCCGGGGTGAAACCCTAATTCCACCCTGGAAGTCCATGAGGGCACCTCTAGTTTCTTGGGGGAACCCTAATTCTGCCCTGGAATTTCCTGGAGGTACCCCTAGCTCCAGGGCGGAACCCTAATCCCATACCTGAAGTCTCTAGGAGTACCCCTAGTTCCGGGGTGAAACCCTAATTCCACCCTGGAAGTCCATGAGGGCACCTCTAGTTTCTCGGGGGAACCCTTATTCTGCCCTGGAATTTCCTGGAGGTACCCCTAGCTCCAGGGCGGAACCCTAATCCCATACCTGAAGTCTCTAGGAGTACCCCTAGTTCCGGGGTGAAACCCTAATTCCACCCTGGAAGTCCATGAGGGCACCTCTAGTTTCTTGGGGGAACCCTGATTCTGCCCTGGAATTTCCTGGAGGTACCCCTAGCTCCAGGGCGGAACCCTAATCCCATACCTGAAGTCTCTAGGAGTACCCCTAGTTCCGGGGTGAAACCCTAATTCCACCCTGGAAGTCCATGAGGGCACCTCTAGTTTCTTGGGGGAACCCTAATTCTGCCCTGGAATTTCCTGGAGGTACCCCTAGTTCCAGGGCGGAACCCTAATCCCATACCTGAAGTCTCTAGGAGTACCCCTAGTTCCGGGGTGAAACCCTAATTCCACCCTGGAAGTCCATGAGGGCACCTCTAGTTTCTTGGGGGAACCCTAATTCTGCCATGGAATTTCCTGGAGGTACCCCTAGCTCCAGGGCGGAACCCTAATCCCATACCTGAAGTCTCTAGGAGTACCCCTAGTTCCGGGGTGAAACCCTAATTCCACCCTGGAAGTCCATGAGGGCACCTCTAGTTTCTTGGGGGAACCCTAATTCTGCCCTGGAATTTCCTGGAGGTACCCCTAGCTCCAGGGCGGAACCCTAATCCCATACCTGAAGTCTCTACGAGTACCCCTAGTTCCGGGGTGAAACCCTAATTCCACCCTGGAAGTCCATGAGGGCACCTCTAGTTTCTTGGGGGAACCCTAATTCTGCCCTGGAATTTCCTGGAGGTACCCCTAGCTCCAGGGCGGAACCCTAATCCCATACCTGAAGTCTCTAGGAGTACCCCTAGTTCCGGGGTGAAACCCTAATTCCACCCTGGAAGTCCATGAGGGCACCTCTAGTTTCTTGGGGGAGCCCTAATTCTGCCCTGGAATTTCCTGGAGGTACCCCTAGTTCCAGGGCGGAACCCTAATCCCATACCTGAAGTCTCTAGGAATACCCCTAGTTCTGGGGTGAAACCCTAATTCCACCCTGGAAGTCCATGAGGGCACCTCTAGTTTCTTGGGGGAACCCTGATTCTGCCCTGGAATTTCCTGGAGGTACCCCTAGTTCCAGGGCGGAACCCTAATCCCATACCTGAAGTCTCTAGGAGTACCCCTAGTTCCGGGGTGAAACCCTAATTCCACCCTGGAAGTCCATGAGGGCACCTCTAGTTTCTTGGGGGAACCCTGATTCTGCCCTGGAATTTCCTGGAGGTACCCCTAGCTCCAGGGCGGAACCCTAATCCCATACCTGAAGTCTCTAGGAGTACCCCTAGTTCCTGGGTGAAACCCTAATTCCACCCTGGAAGTCCATGAGGGCACCTCTAGTTTCTTGGGGGATCCCTGATTTTGCCCTGGAATTTCCTGGAGGTACCCCTAGCTCAAGGGCGGAACCCTAATCCCATACCTGAAGTCTCTAGCAGTACCCCTAGTTCCGGGGTGAAACCCTAATTCCACCCTGGAAGTCCATGAGGGCACCTCTAGTTTCTTGGGGGAACCCTAATTCTGCCCTGGAATTTCCTGGAGGTACCCCTAGCTCCAGGGCGGAACCCTAATCCCATACCTGAAGTCTCTAGGAGTACCCCTAGTTCCGGGGTGAAACCCTAATTCCACCCTGGAAGTCCATGAGGGCACCTCTAGTTTCTTGGGGGAACCCTAATTCTGCCCTGGAATTTCCTGGAGGTACCCCTAGCTCCAGGGCGGAACCCTAATCCCATACCTGAAGTCTCTAGGAGTACCCCTAGTTCCGGGGTGAAACCCTAATTCCACCCTGGAAGTCCATGAGGGCACCTCTAGTTTCTTGGGGGAACCCTAATTCTGCCCTGGAATTTCCTGGAGGTACCCCTAGTTCCAGGGCGGAACCCTAATCCCATACCTGAAGTCTCTAGGAGTACCCCTAGTTCCGGGGTGAAACCCTAATTCCACCCTGGAAGTCCATGAGGGCACCTCTAGTTTCTTGGGGGAACCCTGATTCTGCCCTGGAATTTCCTGGAGGTACCCCTAGTTCCAGGGCGGAACCCTAATCCCATACCTGAAGTCTCTAGGAGTACCCCTAGTTCCAGGGTGAAACCCTAATTCCACCCTGGAAGTCCATGAGGGCACCTCTAGTTTCTTGGGGGAACCCTGATTCTGCCCTGGAATTTCCTGGAGGTACCCCTAGCTCCAGGGCGGAACCCTAATCCCATACCTGAAGTCTCTAGGAGTACCCCTAGTTCCTGGGTGAAACCCTAATTCCACCCTGGAAGTCCATGAGGGCACCTCTAGTTTCTTGGTGGATCCCTGATTTTGCCCTGGAATTTCCTGGAGGTACCCCTAGCTCAAGGGCGGAACCCTAATCCCATACCTGAAGTCTCTAGCAGTACCCCTAGTTCCGGGGTGAAACCCTAATTCCACCCTGGAAGTCCATGAGGGCACCTCTAGTTTCTTGGGGGAACCCTAATTCTGCCCTGGAATTTCCTGGAGGTACCCCTAGTTCCAGGGCGGAACCCTAATCCCATACCTGAAGTCTCTAGGAGTACCCCTAGTTCCGGGGTGAAACCCTAATTCCACCCTGGAAGTCCATGAGGGCACCTCTAGTTTCTTGGGGGAACCCTAATTCTGCCCTGGAATTTCCTGGAGGTACCCCTAGCTCCAGGGTGGAACCCTAATCCCATACCTGAAGTCTCTAGGAGTACCCCTAGTTCCGGGGTGAAACCCTAATTCCACCCTGGAAGTCTATGAGGGCACCTCTAGTTTCTTGGGGGAACCCTGATTCTGCCCTGGAATTTCCTGGAGGTACCCCTAGTTCCAGGGCGGAACCCTAATCCCATACCTGAAGTCTCTAGGAGTACCCCTCGTTGCAAGGAGGAATCCTAATTCCACACCAAATGTCCTTGGGGGTACCCCTGGTTTTGGAGAGAAACCCTAATTGTACCCTGGAAGTCCCTGGGGGTACCCCTGGTTGCAGGGCAGAACCTGAATTCCACATGGGAAGTCCCTTTGGGTTCTCCTAGTTTCAAGGTGGAACCCCAAGCACCTGACATTGTCCCATACAAAGTTCCTTGGACTCTGACAACACCCCAGAGCATCTGGCAACAACCCTCCACAGCTTTGTGCAACATGCTATGGCTTCGGACAAGGTCCCAATAACTTTGTGTAACCTTCCACAGCATCTGGCGGCACCACACCCCATCTGGACAAGGTTGAAAGGCAGAAAGTGGCTCTGGGACACTGTGAAACTCAAGAAGATGTCCCAGCAATGTACAAGTGTCCTCAGGGCACCAAATAGAGGCATCTGACATGACAGAGGGGAAGGGCAGAGAGCTCTGGGGCACAGAGAAAGCCTGAGGAAGGAATTGTCTGTGAAGAAGAAAGAGATAAATCCAAGTGGCCAAGGACTAAAGGACTCACCACAGCTCCTGAAGCCAGCAGAAGACCTGTGCTGCTCCAAAGCTTCTCTCTCTGCCTCTTCCTCCTGGCATCATGTGCTGGTGGTGGGCTCTTTCAGGGATGGATCCTTCCTCACTGCTGAGACCGGCTATTCCTGGCTGGAGACAGCTGCCTGTGGAAGCCCCTTCCTTCCCCTGCTCAGCAGGGAAAGACCTGTTCAGGCAGCCCCAGCCTCACAAGTCCCACCTGGGGCTGCTCCAGCCCATCCCCACTCCAGCCTTTCTCAACTCTTGGCTCAGCCCCATCATCAGCTCACGAGTCCCACCTGGGCCTGCCCCAACCCACTGCTGGAGCCAGTCAGGATTGGGGAACCATCATCCCAGCCTCACAGCAGCCCAAAGGCAGCAGGACCAAAGGAAAAAGAGAGAAGAGGAAAGCAGGAGGAAAGACAGAGGGACAAAGAGAAGAAATGTGGGACAAGGAGACAAAAAATGAGATGTTGCAAACGAGAGATGGTTGCAAACAGAGACCCTGGTTCCACACCAAAAGTCCTTGGGAGTACCCCTGGTTTCGGTGTGGAATCCTAATTGTAGTCTGGAAGTCCCTGTGAGTACCCCGAGTTCAAGGAAAAATAAGCCCCCTAATTCCAGAGCAAACATCCCTCGGGGTACTCTTAGTTCTAAGGTGGAACCCTAATTCCACGCCGGAAGTCCCTAGGGGAACCCTTTGTGGCAGAACTGAACCCTAATTCCATACCAAGATTCCCTGGGGGCACGCGAAGTTGCAGGGTGGAACTCTAATTCCATACCGAAAGTCCCTAGGGGTATCCCTGCTTTCAGTGTGGAACCCTAATTGCACCCTGGAGATCTCTGGGGGTACCCCTGGTGTTGCAACTGGGGGAAAAAATCCGGACACTCAATATGAGAATCATCAGACTTCCCCCTTTATTGATCACACACATGTCTCTTATATACAATCCGTTAACCAAGCCCACATACGTTCTTATAAATCCACACTGATTGGCTTATTCATTCTCCTGAGAACTCTCTCCTCATTACAACAGGTGGTGTTTGTTCAGTTGAACTTCAAAGGGCAAAAACAGGATACTCCCTTTTTTCCCAGCTTGATTAGAATTGTTTTGTCTAAAGTTCTCAAGGAGAAGAGGCCAACTGAAGATCTCTGCTAATTCTCTCTGATTTATGCCAAGGGGCCTAAGCCATTTCAATGATTTACAACACCCCTGGTTCGAGCGATGAACCCTAATTCCACACTGGAACTCCATGACGGTACTTCTAGTTGCTTGGCAAAACCTTAGTTCTGCCCAGGAAGTTCCTGGGGGTACCCCTAATTCCAGGGCAGAATCCAAATTCCTCACTGGAAGTCCTTGGGGGTACCCCTAGTTCCGGGGTGAAACCCTAATTCCACCCTGGAAGTCCATGAGGGCACCTCTAGTTTCTTGGGGGAACCCTAATTCTGCCCTGGAATTTCCTGGAGGTACCCCTAGTTCCAGGGCAGAACCCTAATCCCATACCTGAAGTCTCTAGGAGTACCCCTAGTTCCGGGCTGAAACCCTAATTCCACCCTGGAAGTCCATGAGGGCACCTCTAGTTTCTTGGGGGAACCCTAATTCTGCCCTGGAATTTCCTGGAGGTACCCCTAGCTCCAGGGCGGAACCCTCATCCCATACCTGAAGTCTCTAGGAGTACCCCTCGTTGCAAGGAGGAATCCTAATTCCACACCAAATGTCCTTGGGGGTACCCCTGGTTTCAGAGAGAAACCCTAATTGTACCCTGGAAGTCCCTGGGGGTACCCCTGGTTGCAGGCTGGAGCCTGAATTCCACATGGGAAATCCCTTTGGGTACTCCTAGTTTCAAGGTGGAACCCCAAGCACCTGACATTGTCCCATACAAAGTTCCTTGGACTCTGACAACACCCCATAGCATCTGGCAACAACCCTCCACAGCTTTGTGCAACATGCTATGGCTTCGGACAAGGTCCCAATACCTTTGTGTAACCTTCCACAGCATCTGGCGGCACCACACCCCATCTGGACAAGGTTGAAAGGCAGAAAGTGGCTCTGGGACACTGTGAAACTCAAGAAGATGTCCCAGCAATGTACAAGTGTCCTCAGGGCACCAAATAGAGGCATCTGACATGGCAGAGGGGAAGGGCAGAGAGCGCTGGGGCACAGAGAAAGCCTGAGGAAGGAATCGTCTGTGAAGAAGAAAGAGATAAATCCAAGTGGCCAAGGACTAAAGGACTCACCACAGCTCCTGAAGCCAGCAGAAGACCTGTGCTGCTCCAAAGCTTCTCTCTCTGCCTCTTCCTCCTGGCATCATGTGCTGGTGGTGGGCTCTTTCAGGGATGGATCCTTCCTCACTGCTGAGACCGGCTATTCCTGGCTGGAGACAGCTGCCTGTGGAAGCCCCTTCCTTCCCCTGCTCAGCAGGGAAAGACCTGTTCAGGCAGCCCCAGCCTCACAAGTCCCACCTGGGGCTGCTCCAGCCCATCCCCACTCCAGCCTTTCTCAACTCTTGGCTCAGCCCCATCATCAGCTCACGAGTCCCACCTGGGCCTGCCCCAACCCACTGCTGGAGCCAGTCAGGATTGGGGAACCATCATCCCAGCCTCACAGCAGCCCAAAGGCAGCAGGACCAAAGGAAAAAGAGAGAAGAGGAAAGCAGGAGGAAAGACAGAGGGACAAAGAGAAGAAATGTGGGACAAGGAGACAAAAAATGAGATGTTGCAAACGAGAGATGGTTGCAAACAGAGACCCTGGTTCCACACCAAAAGTCCTTGGGAGTACCCCTGGTTATGGTGTGGAACCCTAATTGTAGTCTGGAAGTCCCTGCGAGTACCCCTAGTTCAAGGAAAAAGTAACCCCCTAATTCCAGAGCAAACATCCCTCGGGGTACTCTTAGTTCTAAGGTGGAACCCTAATTCCACGCCAGAAGTCCCTAGGGGAACCCTTTGTGGCAGAACTGAACCCTAATTCCATGCCAAGATTCACTGGGGGCACGCGAAGTTGCAGGGTGGAACTCTAATTCCATACCGAAAGTCGCTAGGGGTACCCCTGGTTTCAGTGTGGAACCCTAATTGCACCCTGGAGATCCCTGGGGGTACCCCTGGTTCGAGGGATGAACCCTAATTCCACATTGGAACTCCATGACGGTACTTCTAGTTGCTTGGCAGAACCCTAGTTCTGCCCAGGAAGTTCCTGGGGGTACCCCTAATTCCAGGGCAGAATCTAAATTCCTCACTGGAACTCCTTGGGGGTACCCCTAGTTCCAGGGTGAAACCCTAATTCCACCCTGGAAGTCCATGAGGGCACCTCTAGTTTCTTGGGGGAACCCTAATTCTGCCCTGGAATTTCCTGGAGGTACCCCTAGTTCCAGGGCGGAACCCTAATCCCATACCTGAAGTCTCTAGGAGTACCCCTAGTTCCGGTGTGAAACCCTAATTCCACCCTGGAAGTCCATGAGGGCACCTCTAGTTTCTTGGGGGAACCCTAATTCTGCCCTGGAATTTCCTGGAGGTACCCCTAGTTCCAGGGCGGAACCCTAATCCCATACCTGAAGTCTCTAGGAGTACCCCTAGTTCCGGGTTGAAACCCTAATTCCACCCTGGAAGTCCATGAGGGCACCTCTAGTTTCTTGGGGGAACCCTAATTCTGCCCTGGAATTTCCTGGGGGTACCCCTAGTTCCAGGGCGGAACCCTAATCCCATACCTGAAGTCTCTAGGAGTACCCCTCGTTGCAAGGAGGAATCCTAATTCCACACCAAATGTCCTTGGGGGTACCCCTGGTTTCGGAGAGAAACCTTAATTGTACCCTGGAAGTCCCTGGGGGTACCCCTGGTTGCAGGGCGGAACCTGAATTCCACATGGCAAGTCCCTTTGGGTACTCCTAGTTTCAAGGTGGAACCCCAAGCACCTGACATTGTCCCATACAAAGTTCCTTGGACTCTGACAACACCCCATAGCATCTGGCAACAACCCTCCACAGCTTTGTGCAACATGCTATGGCTTCGGACAAGGTCCCAATAACTTTGTGTAACCTTCCACAAACCTGCGAGTACCCCTAGTTCAAGGAAAAATAAACCCCCTAATTCCAGAGCAAACATCCCCCGGGGTACTCTTAGTTCTAAGGTGGAACCCTAATTCCACGCCAGAAGTCCCTAGGGGAACCCTTTGTGGCAGAACTGAACCCTAATTCCATACCAAGATTCACTGGGGGCACCCGAAGTTGCAGGGTGCAACTCTAATTCCATACCGAAAGTCGCTAGGGGTACCCCTGCTTTCAGTGTGGAACCCTAATTGCACCCTGGAGATCCCTGGGGGTGCCCCTGGTTCGAGGGTTGAACCCTAATTCCACACTGGAAATCCATGACGGTAGTTGTGGTGCGTCCTTTAGTCCTTGGCCACTTGGATTTATCTCTTTCTTCTTCACAGAACTAGAAGTGCTTGGCAGAACCCTAGTTCTGCCCAGGAAGTTCCTGGGGGTACCCCTAATTCCAGGGCAGAATCTAAGTTCCTCACTGGAAGTCCTTGGGGGTACCCCTAGTTCCAGGGTGAAACCCTAATTCCACCCTGGAAGTCCATGAGGGCACCTCTAGTTTCTTGGGGGAACCCTAATTCTGCCCTGGAATTTCCTGGAGGTACCCCTAGTTCAAGGGCGGAACCCTAATCCCATACCTGAAGTCTCTAGGAGTACCCCTATTTCCGGGGTGAAACCCTAATTCCACCCTGGAAGTCCATGAGGGCACCTCTAGTTTCTTGGGGGAACCCTAATTCTGCCCTGGAATTTCCTGGAGGTACCCCTAGCTCCAGGGCGGAACCCTAATCCCATACCTGAAGTCTCTAGGAGTACCCCTCGTTGCAAGGAGGAATCCTAATTCCACACCAAATGTCCTTGGGGGTACCCCTGGTTTCGGAGAGAAACCCTAATTGTACCCTGGAAGTCCCTGGGGGTACCCCTGGTTGCAGGGCGGAACCTGAATTCCACATGGCAAGTCCCTTTGGGTACTCCTAGTTTCAAGGTGGAACCCCAAGCACCTGACATTGTCCCATACAAAGTTCCTTGGACTCTGACAACACCCCATAGCATCTGGCAACAACCCTCCACAGCTTTGTGCAACATGCTATGGCTTCGGACAAGGTCCCAATAACTTTGTGTAACCTTCCACAAACCTGCGAGTACCCCTAGTTCAAGGAGAAATAAACCCCCTAATTCCAGAGCAAACATCCCTCGGGGTACTCTTAGTTCTAAGGTGGAACCCTAATTCCATGCCAGAAGTCCCTAGGGGACTTCTGTGTGGCAGAACTGAACCCTAATTCCATGCCAAGATTCACTGGGGGCACCCGAAGTTGCAGGGTGCAACTCTCATTCCATACCGAAAATCGCTAGGGGTACCCCTGCTTTCAGTGTGGAACCCTAATTGCACCCTGGAGATCCCTGGGGGTACCCCTGGTTCGAGGGATGAACCCTAATTCCACACTGGAAATCCATGACGGTAGTTGTGGTGAGTCCTTTAGTCCTTGGCCACTTGGATTTATCTCTTTCTTCTTCACAGAACTAGAAGTGCTTGGCAAAACCCTAATTCTGCCCAGGAAGTTCCTGGGGGTACCCCTAATTCCAGGGCAGAATCTAAATTCCTCACTGGAAGTCCTTGGGGGTACCCCTAGTTCCAGGGTGAAACCCTAATTCCACCCTGGAAGTCCATGAGGGCACCTCTAGTTTCTTGGGGGAACCCTAATTCTGCCCTGGAATTTCCTGGAGGTACCCCTAGTTCCAGGGCGGAACCCTAATCCCATACCTGAAGTCTCTAGGGGAACCCTTTGTGGCAGAACTGAACCCTAATTCCATACCAAGATTCACTGGGGGCACCCGAAGTTGCAGGGTGGAACTCTAATTCCATACTGAAAGTCGCTAGGGGTACCCCTGGTTTCAGTGTGGAACCCTAATTGCACCCTGGAGATCCCTGGGGGTACCCCTGGTTCGAGGGATGAACCCTAATTCCACACTGGAACTCCATGACGGTACTTCTAGTTGCTTGGCAGAACCATAGTTCTGCCCAGGAAGTTCCTGGGGGTACCCCTAATTCCAGGGCAGAATCTAAATTCCTCACTGGAAGTCCATGGGGGTACCCCTAGTTCCGGGGTGAAACCCTAATTCCACCCTGGAAGTCCATGAGGGCACCTCTAGTTTCTTGGGGGAACCCTAATTCTGCCCTGGAATTTCCTGGAGGTACCCCGAGCTCCAGGGCGGAACCCTAATCCCATACCTGAAGTCTCTAGGAGTACCCCTCGTTGCAAGGAGGAATCCTAATTCCACACCAAATGTCCTTGGGGGTACCCCTGGTTTCGGAGAGAAACCCTAATTGTACCTGATGTGCGGAAAAAGACTCCACAACCTGTAAGTTGTAAAGTAGATATGTTTATTCAGCGCTGGGCGCACGGGGGATCGCTCCACCACAAACGTGCGCACCTTAAGGCAGTTAGTTCTCTATATTTAAGGTACATTCCTATACACAGTCATTAGCTAATGCAAAGCAGCTATACATATGCATGACCTTTCCCCGCTTCGTATTAAAATTAGGTCTCCTCCCCTTCGCGTCTGCGCAGAGCTCTGTGGTGGTGGTCGTTGAGGGTCTTAGAGGGAAATCTTCATCACAACCGATAGTTACCCCCCCTCCTCATCGTCACCTGTATTTAACCTCTTGATTTCGCTCATGCGCACTTTCTTTCTGGACCTGGGCCCAGGCTTCTTCCTAGTTATCTTTGCTCATCAGTTTTAAATTGGTTGGAGCTCCGTGATAAATCACCCACAAGGTCCATCCTTGGCAAGTAGGGAGTTGGGAGCTCTGTGATAAACTGTCCAGGCCTACCCCTGGCAGGTTGGGCTTCGTGATAAATTGTCCAGAGGGTCAGTCCTTGTTAGGTCAAGATAAGGGAACTAAGAAGTTAGAAATGCTAACGCTTGAAATTTAAAGAGACAAACTGAAAAACACAAAATGCCCATTATCATTCCCCCCTTTTTCTTTCAAACTAGTAAATTCTTTTACTTCCTACTTTCCTAAAATACTTATTTGATTCTAATTCTTGTCGGAGATGATTTTTCTTCCAGTCACTGTATGAGTTACCTGTGTTAAAACAGCAGTAAAAGGCACACTTCATCATTGCACAAAGTACACAAAACAAAAAGATAGCTCCAAGGGTTGTTACAAGCAGTTGCTTGAGCCATAGTAAATTCGGCAACCAAGAAGTTAGTTTATCCCACAACTCATGGAACCCCCAGGAGGTATCGTCCTGGGCTACCTGATGTAAAATCCTAGTCTTCTTCCAAATCGTCTGCAGGTCACTAGTGACTCTGCCATTATTGTCTATATACGTGCAGCAGCTGCTGTTGACTATGGTGCACACTCCTCCTTGGGAGGCCAGGAGTAGATCCAAGGCCATGCGGTTTTGTAAAACTACTTTGGATGAGCTGTTTACTTCCTCCTGGATCGCTCCTAAGGCATCTGCGGTGTTGTTTGCAATTTCTTCTAATACCGCAGATAGGTTCACCAAGGTCTTTTCCAATTCACTTACCCCCAACCATGGGATAAACCATCGGGCAAAGCTGTGGAAACCGGACCCTCGTTCCACAAGGGGATTTCGTAGGTTCCGTTTTTGTAAATTTAGAAGAATGGACCCCAACCATCCCCTACGTTTTAATTCAAAGTGAACGGTCATATTAGGGACTATTACCCCTAACGCACATTGTCCTTTCCATTTGTCAGGAAGAACCTTACGTGCTGTGTCATTGCAAAGCCAGTACCACCCTTTCCCTTCGGGGACTGGCCATGCCGAGGTCCCTTTATACCCACTTGGGGCCATCTTTATCGTTTGATTACAGAAAGAGTAGTTTCCTACAAAAGTTGTGTCTCTACACAGAGAGCCATCCGGATCCGAGAAAGTTATTCTGTTGGTACTACACCTTGAGTAACAACGTGCATAGGGTTGCATCTCACCAATAGGACCAGCAGGACAGGTGATTGGTATGGGATCATCCAGGGTTGTGGTCCAAGTGGTATTAGCCCAATATTTCCTGAAGCTCACCTTACTGTCGGGTAATGGAATCCCGATTAGCGAAATTGTTTTTCTCCCGTTCTCAGGGAGTCTAGTGCATATCCAGCAGTCAGTCTTGTTACGGGTCGTTGAAATATTCTGCACCAACCTCGTGTGTAAGTTTTCATTCCACCCAATTGTATCAGTCATAAGAGCCAGAACAGTAACCGACCAGAGAGCTGTTGGGTGGTTGTTCATGGCACCTTAGGTGCTTTCTTTATCCTAGTGTGGTGTATCCAAGAGCTCTGTTCCTTGATCCGAACAGCAGTAAAAGTAGTCAGGAGAACTTGGTATGGTCCTTCCCACTTTGGTTCGAGAGAATTTTCTGAAAGAGATCTAACATATACATAATCTCCAGGTTTAGTGTTATGTACAGGTGCATCCAGTCCCCTCGCCTGTGTCACATTAATTTGTTTATTTACAATCATTAAGTTTTTATGAATTTGTCTGACATACTCTCCAAGGGCCTCTTCCTTAAATTGATCTGAATCCACCGGGTCCATTGCCCGAACTGCGTAAGGCCGACCAAACACTATTTCAAAGGGACTGAGTCCTTCCTTCGTTCTCTGTTTGGTTCGTATACGGAGCAGGGCAATGGGCAAAGCTTGTGGCCATGGCAAACGTGCCTCTTGTCCCAGTTTTACAATTTGCAGTTTAATTTGGTGATTCATCTTTTCCACTTGTCCACTGGACTGTGGGTTATATGGTATGTGTAACTGCCAATCAATATCTAATACAGAACTTACTTGTTGTACAGTTTTAGCCACAAAGTGTGGGCCCCGATCCGAGGAGATGGCTGCAGGGACCCCGAAGCGAGGTATTATGTCTTGTAGCAGCACTTTTGTAACTTCTCGGGCTTTGTTTGTGCGACAGGGGAAAGCCTCTGGCCATCCAGAAAAGGTGTCTGTTAGTACTAATAGGTACTTGTATCCCCCCTTTTTCGGCAATTCTGTGAAATCAATTTGCCATTGCTGACCAGGATAATGTCCCTTACTGATTTGGCCTAACACCTTTCTAGTTATTTTAGGATTAGCTGTAAGACATACCTCACATTGCCGAGTCACCTGTTCTACCGTGGTGTACAATTTCCTTGCTATACACTCTTGTATTAATTTCTGATATAACGCTTCAGTTCCCCAATGTGTTTTGCTATGCTCTGTTTGAACAAAAGCCCAAAGTAAATTAGTGGGAATTATTAATTTACCTTCTGGTGTTTTGGCCCATCCCTTCCCTTCCCTAGAACCTGAAAGATCCGAGATTAACTTTAAATCTTCCTTACTATACCTGGGCTCAGGTTCTTCTTTTTCAATTGTTAGTTTACCATCAGGTATCAGGACCAACTCCTTTGCCTCTTTGCCTTCCTTGGCCACTCTCTTTGCCGTCTCGTCTGCCAATCGATTTCCTTTGTCTTGATCCGTGTTTCCTTTCTGGTGTGCTTTACAATGCATGATTGCCACTTTTTCTGGCTTCTGGACTGTGTCCAAAAGTCTAAGAATTTCTCTTGCATGTTTGATCCCTTTACCCTGTGCAGAAAGCAAACCTCTTTCCCTCCAAATTGCTCCGTGTGCATGTACAACTCCGAAGGCATATTTGGAATCTGTCCAGATGTTTGCTTTTTTTCCTTTGGAAAGTTCTAAAGCTCTGGTTAATGCTATTATCTCTGCCTTCTGGGCTGAGGTATTACTGGGCAAGGCACTTGCCTCTATTACCTCCATTGTCGTAGTGACAGCATAACCGGCCTTTCGCTCCCCCTGGAGTACATAGCTGCTTCCATCAGTATACCATTCATGATCGGTGTCCTCCAAAGGTTCTTCTTTCAGGTCTGGTCGACTGGAATAAGTGATCTCAATGGTCTCGAGGCAGTCATGCTCTACTGGCTCTCCGTCATGACCCTGGAGAAAAGAAGCTGGATTGACAACATTAGTGACTCTTATTTCTACATCGTCCTGTTCCACCAGGACTGCTTGATATTTAAGGAATCTCTGTGGGGAGAGCCAATGCCCCCCTTTTGCTTCCAGCACTGTTGAGACAGTATGGGAGACTAGGACTGTTATCTTTTGGCCCATGGTAAATTTGCGAGCCTCCTGAATGTTGACGGCTACTGCAGCTACGGCCCTTAAACATCCCGGCCACCCTTTGCTTACCACATCCAGCTGTTTGGAAAAATAGGCCACTGCTCTTCGATAAGGTCCAATCATTTGAGCCAGAACTCCGAGTGCTATTCCTTTGTTCTCATGGGAGTACAGCATGAATGGTTTTGTGACATCTGGTAATCCTAGGGCTGGTGCTCTCGTTAGCTCCTTCTTCAGAGCGTGGAAGGCCTGCTTAGCCTCTCCATCCCAACACAGTTTCAGGTTATTGGTTTTCGATAGTTCGTATAGGGGTTTAACAAACAGACCATAATTATAAATCCACAGTCTGCACCAACCTGTCATTCCCAGAAATGTCCGGAGTTCCTTAACAGTGGATGGTAGCGGAGTTGAACAAATAGCTTCTTTTCTTTCGTGTCCCAGAACTCGCTGTCCAGCCGATAGCTCATATCCTAAATAAACGACTTGTCGTTGAACCATCTGTGCCTTCTGTGGAGAGACTCGATAACCATTAAGTCCCAGAAAATTTAGCATGCTTACAGTCCATTCAATGCATTCCAGTTCTGTTTGATTTGCAATCAATATGTCATCCACATATTGCAACACCTTTCCTTTTCCCTCCAGGCTGTTCCACTGTTCTAATTCTTTTGCCAATTGATTTCCAAAAATAGTGGGACTATTCTTGAAACCCTGGGGTAGGACTGTCCAAGTTAATTGAGTTTTTCGTCCGGTTTCTGGGTTTTCTCATTCAAAGGCAAACAAATGCTGACTTTCGAGGGCCAGAGGCAGGCAAAAGAAAGCATCTTTCAGATCCAAGACGGTAAACCATTCTAGGTCTGGTGTCAATCGTGTTAGCAATGTATAAGGGTTTGCTACCACTGGATACAAATCTTCAGTAATTTTGTTAATTGCTCTCAGGTCTTGAACTAGCCTGTATCCCCCTGCTGGTTTCTTTACCGGTAATATAGGTGTATTATAGGCCGATTCGCACTCCTTTAGTATTCCGTACTTTACAAATTTTTGCACAATTGGAGATATACCTTCTAAGTCTGCCCGCCTCAAAGGGTATTGTTTTATCCTTATGGGCTGTGCACCTTCCTTTAGGGCTATCGTTACCGGTAAAGCCTTCCTAGACCTGCCTGGCTGGTCCACTTCCCAGACTTGGGGGTATACCCTGTTTTCTATCTGAGCCTTTATTTCTTCTCTTGGTTCTTTTCGTTTGGGTTCTAAAAGGGCAAGACTTAAAACTTCAATCAATTGCTCATCCCCTACTTTAAATTCAATTTTTCCTTTATCAAATCTAATTTCTGCTCTCAAGGCTTCCAATAGATCTCTTCCCAATAGTGACTTGGGTGCCTTGGGCATATATAAGAATTTATGTATTCCCCATGCTTTCCCCAATTTATATTCAAGTGGTTTAAAGAAATATGCCTTTTCTGTTTGGCCAGTAGCCCCTATTACAGAAACAAAATCCTTGTCTAAAGGTAATAGAGTTTGGTTTAATACCGAAAATGTGGCCCCTGTGTCTACCAAAAACTCCACTTGTTTTTCACTTTTCCCTAGCCCCATTATAACCAGTGGGTCCGCTAGGGTGGACTTTCCCGGTTCCCCCTAATCTGCTTGGGCAGATGCTTGTATTCTCTTAACTGGGTGTCTCTTTGGGCATTCATTTTTCCAGTGTCCTTTCTGTTTACACAGAGCACATTGATCTCTACCCAACCTGGGTGGTCCTCGCTTAGGCTTTCTCCTCTCCTCCTCTCTCAGTACTGCCACAATACGTTTTGTTTGTTTGTGGCCCTCTTCCCTATTATTGAACACTCTCCACGCTTCATCTAACAACACTTCTAGGTTCCGACTTTCCGTGGGGCGCAGTCTTTGGAGCTTGCGCCTAATATCATCAGTACATTGTCCCAAAAACAGATTGACTAGTTGTTGTATTCCTACTTCAGATTCTGGGTCTAGAGACGTACAACGACGCATGGTATCCCTCAATCGGTCCAGGAATTCAGATGGTGATTCTGAAAGTCCTTGCCTAACAGCAAATAGGGTTGACCAATTTATGGCCCTGGGGATAGCCCTCCCTATTCCCTTCGATATCCATTCTTGATAAGCTTTTAGTCTCTCTTGATGCACTGACTTATTAGGATCCCATTTCGGGTCCTGGAGGGGTACATAGTCTTTTACATCCCCCCCCGTAATTTTATAATGGTCTTCTGCCAAATCCCCTGCAGTTTTTAGAATTAGCTGTCTTTCGGTTTCAGTCACACTTTCCAATAGTAATTGTATGTCGTTCCAATCAGGATTATGTTGCTTTACAAGGTACTGGAAATATTTAGCCACACCCATCGGATCACTCCGATAATTTGTGGTCATCTTTTTCCAGTTTTCTAGATCGATTGTGGAGAAGGGTACTCTGATTAGCATGGTCCCTCCGTCCGGTGCTACGGCCTCCCGCAGCGGTGCTTGTAAAATGGCTTTTTGTCGTGTGTGGGAGGACACTGGACTGTCAGGGGGGCTAGGGGTTGGGCTTCCCTTTATACTTCCATCTCGTTCCTGTGACCGAGGGGGAGGCTTGAACAAGTCGGTTAGGTCTTGTTCTGAAGGTTGTCGGACTTTAGTGGGTTTTGTACACCTCTGACCAATACTACAGGCTGAGCAGCATCGCTTCAGTTTACCTTTAAATGCTTTATTATTTTCCCGTTCAAGGGCGAGTACCATAGAGTCTATCGGTGGCTGTGACCCACAGTCTCTCTGCCATTCAGGGTGGTTACGTAAAGTAAAAAACATATCTACGTATGATACCTCGTCCCATTTTCCCTCTCTCCTCAGAAAAAGCATTAACTGTAACAGAACATTATAATTTAGAGTTCCGTTACAGGGCCACTTTTCCTCATCATCTAACTTATAAAGGGGCCACCACTGGTTACAATATTTTATCAAAGTCTTCTTATTCTCTGTTCCTTGCCCCCCCGTGATATCTTTCCAATGTGCAAGTACACATCCTAGCGGGCTCTTTCTGAGGATTCCCCCGTGAGTATTGCCCATTCTTATTCTGCCTCCTCTTTCTTAACTCTTTCCTTTCCACAGACCAACTTTAATCTCCACAGCCCGACACTGCAAACTTCCTTCCACAGACCAACTTTAATCTCCACAGCCCGACGCTGCAAACTTCCTTCCACAGACCAACTTTGATCTCCACAGCCCGACACTGCAAACACTCCACCTCTCTTTTCTCGGACAAACAGTACCACTTCTTACACCTTATACTCTCAATCAAGCCTGCCGCCTCCGATAACCCAAACTAACGAAACAGCAATCCTCTACTGCCCTCTACCGTATATTTTAGGCTTTTTACACCAAAGGCACAATACAGTTGCTCCCTTTATACAGACATCCACAAAATAGTGCAATAGAAATTATTATCACGATCGTGACTATGAGCAGAATTATTTCAGCTGAAAACATCAGGCGCTTCGTTCCTTCACTGGCCGTGCCCCTCGCGGGGAGACGGAACCGCGGTTAGAAGAACTCCACACTCGCTTGGTGACTGTGTCACGTCTCAGTCACACACCAAACGCACACACATAGATACGGACAAGACACTTTTAGCATCAAATACCCAGGCAACAGTTATTTTAGTTAACACTTCCTTCCTTCCCCGCAGCTGCAAATATTAACCAGGTGTTCAAAAGGTTCCGCTCCAAAAGAAAGCGAGAAGCTCCACTTTACCCTTCTCCTGCTTCTTATACAGTCATTAGCAGGTCCTTCCTGGCAAGCAGCAGCCTAGTAGCCCCCCTTTCTAGCGGTATCCCTGGGTTCGCTCGATCTACGCCCAAGATCGCTAGCGGCCGCCCCTCGGTCAGCGAACCCCCCAACCATTCAGGGTACCCCCCACCATACGGGACTGTGCTGTACGCCAGACGTCTCTGCACGATTTACCACCAGCCCGACCAAGCGTACGACTTACTGGCCCCACTCCGTGTTAAACATACCGTTTGTCCGTGGCAACAGATGGTCGTTGTCTGCTCCTGCCATGAGCGGCTGGGAGCGGAGTTCCTCCGAGGAAAGGCTCGGGGCTCGCCTAGGACGTCCGCTCCTCAGTCGATCCGGCAGACGAGCAGAACGTGTCCCATCTGGGGTGCCAAAATGATGTGCGGAAAAAGACTCCACAACCTGTAAAGTTGTAAAGTAGGTATGTTTATTCAGCGCTGGGCGCACGGGGGATCGCTCCACCACAAACGTGCGCGCCTTAAGGCAGTTAGTTCTCTATATTTAAGGTACATTCCTATACACAGTCATTAGCTAATGCAAAGCAGCTATACATATGCATGACCTTTCCCCGCTTCGTATTAAAATTAGGTCTCCTCCCCTTTGCACCTGCGCAGAGCTCTGTGGTGGTGGTCGTTGAGGGTCTTAGAGGGAAATCTTCATCACAACCGATAGTTACCCCCCCTCCTCATCGTCACCTGTAGTTAACCTCTTGATTTCGCTCATGCGCACTTTCTTTCTGGACCTGGGCCCAGGCTTCTTCCTAGTTATCTTTGCTCATCAGTTTTAAATTGGTTGGAGCTCCGTGATAAATCACCCACAAGGTCCATCCTTGGCAAGTAGGGAGTTGGGAGCTCTGTGATAAACTGTCCAGGCCTACCCCTGGCAGGTTGGGCTTCGTGATAAATTGTCCAGAGGGTCAGTCCTTGTTAGGTCAAGATAAGGGAACTAAGAAGTTAGAAATGCTAACGCTTGAAATTTAAAGAGACAAACTGAAAAACACAAAATGCCCATTATCAGTACCCTGGAAGTCCCTGGGGGTACCCCTGGTTGCAGGGCGGAACCTGAATTCCACATGGGAAGTCCCTTTGGGTACTCCTAGTTTCAAGCTGGAACCCCAAGCACCTGACATTGTCCCATACAAAGTTCCTTGGACTCTGACAACACCCCATAGCATCTGGCAACAACCCTCCACAGCTTTGTGCAACATGCTATGGCTTCGGACAAGGTCCCAATAACTTTGTGTAACCTTCCACAAACCTGCGAGTACCCCTAGTTCAAGGAAAAATAAACCCCCTAATTCCAGAGCAAACATCCCCCGGGGTACTCTTAGTTCTAAGGTGGAACCCTAATTCCACGCCAGAAGTCCCTAGGGGAACCCTTTGTGGCAGAACTGAACCCTAATTCCATACCAAGATTCACTGGGGGCACCCGAAGTTGCAGGGTGCAACTCTCATTCCATACCGAAAGTCCCTAGGGGTACCCCTGCTTTCAGTGTGGAACCCTAATTGCACCCTGGAGATCCCTGGGGGTACCCCTGGTTCGAGGGATGAACCCTAATTCCACACTGGAAATCCATGACGGTACTTCTAGTTGCTTGGCAGAACCATAGTTCTGCCCAGGAAGTTCCTGGGGGTACCCCTAATTCCAGGGCAGAATCTAAATCCCTCACTGGAAGTCCTTGGGGGTACCCCTAGTTCCGGGGTGAAACCCTAATTCCACCCTGGAAGTCCATGAGGGCACCTCTAGTTTCTTGGGGGAAGCCTAATTCTGACCTGGAATTTCCTGGAGGTACCCCTAGCTCCAGGGCGGAACCCTAATCCCATACCTGAAGTCTCTAGGAGTACCCCTTGTTGCAAGGAGGAATCCTAATTCCACACCAAATGTCCTTGGGGGTACCCCTGGTTTCGGAGAGAAACCCTAATTGTACCCTGGAAGTCCCTGGGGGTACCCCTGGTTGCAGGGCGGAACCTGAATTCCACATGGCAAGTCCCTTTGGGTACTCCTAGTTTCCAGGTGGAACCCCAAGCACCTGACATTGTCCCATACAAAGTTCCTTGGACTCTGACAACACCCCATAGCATCTGGCAACAACCCTCCACAGCTTTGTGCAACATGCTATGGCTTCGGACAAGGTCCCAATAACTTTGTGTAACCTTCCACAAACCTGCGAGTACCCCTAGTTCAAGGAAAAATAAACCCCCTAATTCCAGAGCAAACATCCCCCGGGGTACTCTTAGTTCTAAGGTGGAACCCTAATTCCACGCCAGAAGTCCCTAGGGGAACCCTTTGTGGCAGAACTGAACCCTAATTCCATACCAAGATTCACTGGGGGCACCCGAAGTTGCAGGGTGCAACTCTAATTCCATACCGAAAGTCGCTAGGGGTACCCCTGCTTTC
Organism: Caprimulgus europaeus; assembly: GCA_907165065.1. The sequence goes on from OU015549.1 coordinate 32,213, forward strand.
AGTGTGGAACCCTAATTGCACCCTGGAGATCCCTGGGGGTACCCCTGGTTCGAGGGATGAACCCTAATTCCACACTGGAAATCCATGACGGTAGTTGTGGTGAGTCCTTTAGTCCTTGGCCACTTGGATTTATCTCTTTCTTCTTCACAGAACTAGAAGTGCTTGGCAGAACCCTAGTTCTGCCCAGGAAGTTCCTGGGGGTACCCCTAATTCCAGGGCAGAATCTAAATTCCTTACTGGAAGTCCCTGGGGGTACCCCTAGTTCCAGGGTGAAACCCTAATTCCACCCAGGAAGTCCATGAGGGCACCTCTAGTTTCTTGGGGGAACCCTAATTCTGCCCTGGAATTTCCTGGAGGTACCCCTAGCTTCAGGGCGGAACCCTAATCCCATACCTGAAGTCTCTAGGAGTACCCCTAGTTCCGGGGTGAAACCCTAATTCCACCCTGGAAGTCCATGAGGGCACCTCTAGTTTCTTGGGGGAACCCTAATTCTGCCCTGGAATTTCCTGGAGGTACCCCTAGCTCCAGGGCGGAACCCTAATCCCATACCTGAAGTCTCTAGGAGTACCCCTTGTTGCAAGGAGGAATCCTAATTCCACACCAAATGTCCTTGGGGGTACCCCTGGTTTCGGAGAGAAACCCTAATTGTACCCTGGAAGTCCCTGGGGGTACCCCTGGTTGCAGGGCGGAACCTGAATTCCACATGGGAAGTCCCTTTGGGTACTCCTAGTTTCAAGGTGGAACCACCAGCACCTGACATTGTCCCATACAAAGTTCCTTGGACTCTGACAACACCCCATAGCATCTGGCAACAACCCTCCACAGCTTTGTGCAACATGCTATGGCTTCGGACAAGGTCCCAATAACTTTGTGTAACCTTCCACAAACCTGCGAGTACCCCTAGTTCAAGGAAAAATAACCCCCTAATTCCAGAGCAAACATCCCTTGGGGTACTCTTAGTTCTAAGGTGGAACCCTAATTCCACGCCAGAAGTCCCTAGGGGAACCCTTTGTGGCAGAACTGAACCCTAATTCCATACCAAGATTCACTGGGGGCACCCGAAGTTGCAGGGTGCAACTCTCATTCCATACCGAAAGTCCCTAGGGGTACCCCTGCTTTCAGTGTGGAACCCTAATTGCACCCTGGAGATCCCTGGGGGTACCCCTGGTTCGAGGGATGAACCCTAATTCCACACTGGAACTCCATGACGGTACTTCTAGTTGCTTGGCAGAACCCTAGTTCTGCCCAGGAAGTTCCTGGGGGTACCCCTAATTCCAGGGCAGAATCTAAATTCCTCACTGGAAGTCCTTGGGGGTACCCCTAGCTCCAGGGTGAAACCCTAATTCCACCCTGGAAGTCCATGAGGGCACCTCTAGTTTCTTGGGGGAACCCTAATTCTGCCCTGGAATTTCCTGGAGGTACCCCTAGCTCCAGGGCGGAACCCTAATCCCATACCTGAAGTCTCTAGGAGTATCCCTTGTTGCAAGGAGGAATCCTAATTCCACACCAAATGTCCTTGGGGGTACCCCTGGTTTCGGAGAGAAACCCTAATTGTACCCTGGAAGTCCCTGGGGGTACCCCTGGTTGCAGGGCGGAACCTGAATTCCACATGGGAAGTCCCTTTGGGTACTCCTAGTTTCAAGGTGGAACCCCAAGCACCTGACATTGTTCCATACAAAGTTCCTTGGACTCTGACAACACCCCATAGCATCTGGCAACAACCCTCCACAGCTTTGTGCAACATGCTATGGCTTCGGACAAGGTCCCAATAACTTTGTGTAACCTTCCACAAATCTGCGAGTACCCCTAGTTCAAGGAAAAATAAACCCCCTAATTCCAGAGCAAACATCCCCCGGGGTACTCTTAGTTCTAAGGTGGAACCCTAATTCCACGCCAGAAGTCCCTAGGGGAACCCTTTGTGGCAGAACTGAACCCTAATTCCATACCAAGATTCACTGGGGGCACCCGAAGTTGCAGGGTGCAACTCTCATTCCATACCGAAAGTCCCTAGGGGTACCCCTGGTTTCAGTGTGGAACCCTAATTGCACCCTGGAGATCCTTGGGGGTACCCCTGGTTCGAGGGATGAACCCTAATTCCACACTGGAACTCCATGACGGTACTTCTAGTTGCTTGGCAGAACCCTAGTTCTGCCCAGGAAGTTCCTGGGGGTACCCCTAATTCCAGGGCAGAATCTAAATCCCTCACTGGAAGTCCTTGGGGGTACCCCTAGTTCCGGGGTGAAACCCTAATTCCACCCTGGAAGTCCATGAGGGCACCTCTAGTTTCTTGGGGGAAGCCTAATTCTGACCTGGAATTTCCTGGAGGTACCCCTAGCTCCAGGGCGGAACCCTAATCCCATACCTGAAGTCTCTAGGAGTACCCCTTGTTGCAAGGAGGAATCCTAATTCCACACCAAATGTCCTTGGGGGTACCCCTGGTTTCGGAGAGAAACCCTAATTGTACCCTGGAAGTCCCTGGGGGTACCCCTGGTTGCAGGGCGGAACCTGAATTCCACATGGCAAGTCCCTTTGGGTACTCCTAGTTTCCAGGTGGAACCCCAAGCACCTGACATTGTCCCATACAAAGTTCCTTGGACTCTGACAACACCCCATAGCATCTGGCAACAACCCTCCACAGCTTTGTGCAACATGCTATGGCTTCGGACAAGGTCCCAATAACTTTGTGTAACCTTCCACAAACCTGCGAGTACCCCTAGTTCAAGGAAAAATAAACCCCCTAATTCCAGAGCAAACATCCCCCGGGGTACTCTTAGTTCTAAGGTGGAACCCTAATTCCACGCCAGAAGTCCCTAGGGGAACCCTTTGTGGCAGAACTGAACCCTAATTCCATACCAAGATTCACTGGGGGCACCCGAAGTTGCAGGGTGCAACTCTAATTCCATACCGAAAGTCGCTAGGGGTACCCCTGCTTTCAGTGTGGAACCCTAATTGCACCCTGGAGATCCCTGGGGGTACCCCTGGTTCGAGGGATGAACCCTAATTCCACACTGGAAATCCATGACGGTAGTTGTGGTGAGTCCTTTAGTCCTTGGCCACTTGGATTTATCTCTTTCTTCTTCACAGAACTAGAAGTGCTTGGCAGAACCCTAGTTCTGCCCAGGAAGTTCCTGGGGGTACCCCTAATTCCAGGGCAGAATCTAAATTCCTTACTGGAAGTCCCTGGGGGTACCCCTAGTTCCAGGGTGAAACCCTAATTCCACCCAGGAAGTCCATGAGGGCACCTCTAGTTTCTTGGGGGAACCCTAATTCTGCCCTGGAATTTCCTGGAGGTACCCCTAGCTTCAGGGCGGAACCCTAATCCCATACCTGAAGTCTCTAGGAGTACCCCTAGTTCCGGGGTGAAACCCTAATTCCACCCTGGAAGTCCATGAGGGCACCTCTAGTTTCTTGGGGGAACCCTAATTCTGCCCTGGAATTTCCTGGAGGTACCCCTAGCTCCAGGGCGGAACCCTAATCCCATACCTGAAGTCTCTAGGAGTACCCCTTGTTGCAAGGAGGAATCCTAATTCCACACCAAATGTCCTTGGGGGTACCCCTGGTTTCGGAGAGAAACCCTAATTGTACCCTGGAAGTCCCTGGGGGTACCCCTGGTTGCAGGGCGGAACCTGAATTCCACATGGGAAGTCCCTTTGGGTACTCCTAGTTTCAAGGTGGAACCACCAGCACCTGACATTGTCCCATACAAAGTTCCTTGGACTCTGACAACACCCCATAGCATCTGGCAACAACCCTCCACAGCTTTGTGCAACATGCTATGGCTTCGGACAAGGTCCCAATAACTTTGTGTAACCTTCCACAAACCTGCGAGTACCCCTAGTTCAAGGAAAAATAACCCCCTAATTCCAGAGCAAACATCCCTTGGGGTACTCTTAGTTCTAAGGTGGAACCCTAATTCCACGCCAGAAGTCCCTAGGGGAACCCTTTGTGGCAGAACTGAACCCTAATTCCATACCAAGATTCACTGGGGGCACCCGAAGTTGCAGGGTGCAACTCTCATTCCATACCGAAAGTCCCTAGGGGTACCCCTGCTTTCAGTGTGGAACCCTAATTGCACCCTGGAGATCCCTGGGGGTACCCCTGGTTCGAGGGATGAACCCTAATTCCACACTGGAACTCCATGACGGTACTTCTAGTTGCTTGGCAGAACCCTAGTTCTGCCCAGGAAGTTCCTGGGGGTACCCCTAATTCCAGGGCAGAATCTAAATTCCTCACTGGAAGTCCTTGGGGGTACCCCTAGCTCCAGGGTGAAACCCTAATTCCACCCTGGAAGTCCATGAGGGCACCTCTAGTTTCTTGGGGGAACCCTAATTCTGCCCTGGAATTTCCTGGAGGTACCCCTAGCTCCAGGGCGGAACCCTAATCCCATACCTGAAGTCTCTAGGAGTATCCCTTGTTGCAAGGAGGAATCCTAATTCCACACCAAATGTCCTTGGGGGTACCCCTGGTTTCGGAGAGAAACCCTAATTGTACCCTGGAAGTCCCTGGGGGTACCCCTGGTTGCAGGGCGGAACCTGAATTCCACATGGGAAGTCCCTTTGGGTACTCCTAGTTTCAAGGTGGAACCCCAAGCACCTGACATTGTTCCATACAAAGTTCCTTGGACTCTGACAACACCCCATAGCATCTGGCAACAACCCTCCACAGCTTTGTGCAACATGCTATGGCTTCGGACAAGGTCCCAATAACTTTGTGTAACCTTCCACAAATCTGCGAGTACCCCTAGTTCAAGGAAAAATAAACCCCCTAATTCCAGAGCAAACATCCCCCGGGGTACTCTTAGTTCTAAGGTGGAACCCTAATTCCACGCCAGAAGTCCCTAGGGGAACCCTTTGTGGCAGAACTGAACCCTAATTCCATACCAAGATTCACTGGGGGCACCCGAAGTTGCAGGGTGCAACTCTCATTCCATACCGAAAGTCCCTAGGGGTACCCCTGGTTTCAGTGTGGAACCCTAATTGCACCCTGGAGATCCTTGGGGGTACCCCTGGTTCGAGGGATGAACCCTAATTCCACACTGGAACTCCATGACGGTACTTCTAGTTGCTTGGCAGAACCCTAGTTCTGCCCAGGAAGTTCCTGGGGGTACCCCTAATTCCAGGGCAGAATCTAAATTCCTCACTGGAAGTCCTTGGGGGTACCCCTAGTTCCGCGGTGAAACCCTAATTCCACCCTGGAAGTCCATGAGGGCACCTCTAGTTTCTTGGGGGAACCCTAATTCTGCCCTGGAATTTCCTGGAGGTACCCCTAGCTCCAGGGCGGAACCCTAATCCCATACCTGAAGTCTCTAGGAGTACCCCTCGTTGCAAGGAGGAATCCTAATTCCACACCAAATGTCCTTGGGGGTACCCCTGGTTTCGGAGAGAAACCCTAATTGTACCCTGGAAGTCCCTGGGGGTACCCCTGGTTGCAGGGCGGAACCTGAATTCCACATGGCAAGTCCCTTTGGGTACTCCTAGTTTCAAGGTGGAACCCCAAGCACCTGACATTGTCCCATACAAAGTTCCTTGGACTCTGACAACACCCCATAGCATCTGGCAACAACCCTCCACAGCTTTGTGCAACATGCTATGGCTTCGGTCAAGGTCCCAATAACTTTGTGTAACCTTCCACAAACCTGCGAGTACCCCTAGTTCAAGGAAAAATAAACCCCCTAATTCCAGAGCAAACATCCCCCGGGGTACTCTTAGTTCTAAGGTGGAACCCTAATTCCATGCCAGAAGTCCCTAGGGGAACCCTTTGTGGCAGAACTGAACCCTAATTCCATACCAAGATTCACTGGGGGCACCCGAAGTTGCAGGGTGCAACTCTTATTCCATACCGAAAGTCCCTAGGGGTACCCCTGGTTTCAGTGTGGAACCCTAATTGCACCCTGGAGATCCCTGGGGGTACCCCTGGTTCGAGGGATGAACCCTAATTCCACACTGGAAATCCATGACGGTAGTTGTGGTGAGTCCTTTAGTCCTTGGCCACTTGGATTTATCTCTTTCTTCTTCACAGAACTAGAAGTGCTTGGCAGAACCCTAGTTCTGCCCAGGAAGTTCCTGGGGGTACCCCTAATTCCAGGGCAGAATCTAAATTCCTTACTGGAAGTCCTTGGGGGTACCCCTAGTTCCAGGGTGAAACCCTAATTCCACCCTGGAAGTCCATGAGGGCACCTCTAGTTTCTTGGGGGAACCCTAATTCTGCCCTGGAATTTCCTGGAGGTACCCCTAGCTCCAGGGCGGAACCCTAATCCCATACCTGAAGTCTCTAGCAGTACCCCTAGTTTCGGGGTGAAACCCTAATTCCACACCAAATGTCCTTGGGGGTACCCCTGGTTTCGGAGAGAAACCCTAATTGTACCCTGGAAGTCCCTGGGGGTACCCCTGGTTGCAGGGCGGAACCTGAATTCCACATGGGAAGTCCCTTTGGGTACTCCTAGTTTCAAGGTGGAACCCCAAGCACCTGACATTGTCCCATACAAAGTTCCTTGGACTCTGACAACACCCCATAGCATCTGGCAACAACCCTCCACAGCTTTGTGCAACATGCTGTGGCTTCGGTCAAGGTCCCAATAACTTTGTGTAACCTTCCACAAATCTGCGAGTACCCCTAGTTCAAGGAAAAATAAACCCCCTAATTCCAGAGCAAACATCCCCCGGGGTACTCTTAGTTCTAAGGTGGAACCCTAATTCCACGCCAGAAGTCCCTAGGGGAACCCTTTGTGGCAGAACTGAACCCTAATTCCATACCAAGATTCACTGGGGGCACCTGAAGTTGCAGGGTGCAACTCTCATTCCATACCGAAAGTCCCTAGGGGTACCCCTGGTTTCAGTGTGGAACCCTAATTGCACCCTGGAGATCCTTGGGGGTACCCCTGGTTCGAGGGATGAACCCTAATTCCACACTGGAAATCCATGACGGTACTTCTAGTTGCTTGGCAGAACCCTAGTTCTGCCCAGGAAGTTCCTGGGGGTACCCCTAATTCCAGGGCAGAATCTAAATTCCTTACTGGAAGACCTTGGGGGTACCCCTAGTTCCAGGGTGAAACCCTAATTCCACCCTGGAAATCCATGACGGTAGTTGTGGTGAGTCCTTTAGTCCTTGGCCACTTGGATTTATCTCTTTCTTCTTCACAGAACTAGAAGTGCTTGGCAGAACCCTAGTTCTGCCCAGGAAATTCCTGGGGGTACCCCTAATTCCAGGGCAGAATCTAAATTCCTTACTGGAAGACCTTGGGGGTACCCCTAGTTCCAGGGTGAAACCCTAATTCCACCCTGGAAGTCCATGAGGGCACCTCTAGTTTCTTGGGGGAACCCTAATTCTGACCTGGAATTTCCTGGAGATACCCCTAGCTCCAGGGCGGAACCCTAATCCCATACCTGAAGTCTCTAGGAGTACCCCTAGTTTCGGGGTGAAACCCTAATTCCACCCTGGAAGTCCATGAGGGCACCTCTAGTTTCTTGGGGGAACCCTGATTCTGCCCTGGAATTTCCTGGAGGTACCCCTAGCTCCAGGGCGGAACCCTAATCCCATACCTGAAGTCTCTAGGAGTACCCCTCGTTGCAAGGAGGAATCCTAATTCCACACCAAATGTCCTTGGGGGTACCCCTGGTTTCAGAGAGAAACCCTAATTGTACCCTGGAAGTCCCTGGGGGTACCCCTGGTTGCAGGGCGGAACCTGAATTCCACATGGCAAGTCCCTTTGGGTACTCCTAGTTTCAAGGTGGAACCCCAAGCACCTGACATTGTCCCATACAAAGTTCCTTGGACTCTGACAACACCCCATAGCATCTGGCAACAACCCTCCACAGCTTTGTGCAACATGCTATGGCTTCGGACAAGGTCCCAATAACTTTGTGTAACCTTCCACAAACCTGCGAGTACCCCTAGTTCAAGGAAAAATAACCCCCTAATTCCAGAGCAAACATCCCCCGGGGTACTCTTAGTTCTAAGGTGGAACCCTAATTCCACGCCAGAAGTCCCTAGGGGAACCCTTTGTGGCAGAACTGAACCCTAATTCCATACCAAGATTCACTGGGGGCACCCGAAGTTGCAGGGTGCAACTCTAATTCCATACCGAAAGTCCCTAGGGGTACCCCTGGTTTCAGTGTGGAACCCTAATTGCACCCTGGAGATCCTTGGGGGTACCCCTGGTTCGAGGGATGAACCCTAATTCCACACTGGAAATCCATGACGGTAGTTGTGGTGAGTCCTTTAGTCCTTGGCCACTTGGATTTATCTCTTTCTTCTTCACAGAACTAGAAGTGCTTGGCAGAACCCTAGTTCTGCCCAGGAAGTTCCTGGGGGTACCCCTAATTCCAGGGCAGAATCTAAATTCCTTACTGGAAGTCCTTGGGGGTACCCCTAGTTCCGGGGTGAAACCCTAATTCCACCCTGGAAGTCCATGAGGGCACCTCTAGTTTCTTGGGGGAACCCTAATTCTGCCCTGGAATTTCCTGGAGGTACCCCTAGCTCCAGGGCGGAACCCTAATCCCATACCTGAAGTCTCTAGGAGTACCCCTAGTTCCGGGGTGAAACCCTAATTCCACCCTGGAAGTCCATGAGGGCACCTCTAGTTTCTTGGGGGAACCCTAATTCTGCCCTGGAATTTCCTGGAGGTACCCCTAGCTCCAGGGCGGAACCCTAATCCCATACCTGAAGTCTCTAGGAGTACCCCTAGTTCCGGGGTGAAACCCTAATTCCACCCTGGAAGTCCATGAGGGCACCTCTAGTTTCTTGGGGGAACCCTAATTCTGCCCTGGAATTTCCTGGAGGTACCCCTAGCTCCAGGGCGGAACCCTAATCCCATACCTGAAGTCTCTAGGAGTACCCCTAGTTCCGGGGTGAAACCCTAATTGCACCCTGGAGATCCCTGGGGGTACCCCTGGTTCGAGGGTGGAATTAGGGTTTCACCCCGGAACTAGGGGTACTCCTAGAGACTTCATTTATGGGATTAGGGTTCCGCCCTGGAGCTAGGGGTACCCCCAAGGACTTCCAGTGAGGAATTTAGATTCTGCCCTGGAATTAGGGGTACCCCCAGGAACTTCCTGGGCAGAACTAGGGTTCTGCCAAGCACTTCTAGTTCTGTGAAGAAGAAAGAGATAAATCCAAGTGGCCAAGGACTAAAGGACTCACCACAACTACCGTCATGGATTTCCAGTGTGGAATTAGGGTTCATCCCTCGAACCAGGGGTACCCCCAGGGATCTCCAGGGTGCAATTAGGGTTCCACACTGAAACCAGGGGTACCCCTAGGGACTTTCGGTATGGAATGAGAGTTCCACCCTGCAACTTCGGGTGCCCCCAGTGAATCTTGGTATGGAATTAGGGTTCAGTTCTGCCACAAAGGGTTCCCCTAGGGACTTCTGGCGTGGAATTAGGGTTCCACCTTAGAACTAAGAGTACCCCGAGGGATGTTTGCTCTGGAATTAGGGGGTTTATTTTTCCTTGAACTAGGGGTACTCGCAGGTTTGTGGAAGGTTACACAAAGTTATTGGGACCTTGTCCGAAGCCATAGCATGTTGCACAAAGCTGTGGAGGGTTGTTGCCAGATGCTATGGGGTGTTGTCAGAGTCCAAGGAACTTTGTATGGGACAATGTCAGGTGCTTGGGGTTCCACCTTGAAACTAGGAGTACCCAAAGGGACTTGCCATGTGGAATTCAGGTTCCGCCCTGCAACCAGGGGTACCCCCAGGGACTTCCAGGGTACAATTAGGGTTTCTCTCCGAAACCAGGGGTACCCCCAAGGACATTTGGTGTGGAATTAGGATTCCTCCTTGCAACAAGGGGTACTCCTAGAGACTTCAGGTATGGGATTAGGGTTCCGCCCTGGAGCTAGGGGTACCTCCAGGAAATTCCAGGGCAGAATCAGGGTTCCCCCAAGAAACTAGAGGTGCCCTCATGGACTTCCAGGGTGGAATTAGGGTTTCACCCCGGAACTAGGGGTACTCCTAGAGACTTCAGGTATGGGATTAGGGTTCTGCCCTGGAACTATGGGTACCTCCAGGAAATTCCAGGGCAGAATTAGGGTTCCCCCAAGAAACTAGAGGTGCCCTCATGGACTTCCAGGGTGGAATTAGGGTTTCACCCTGGAACTAGGGGTACCCCCAAGGACTTCCAGTGAGGAATTTAGATTCTGCCCTGGAATTAGGGGTACCCCCAGGAACTTCCTGGGCAGAACTAGGGCTCTGCCAAGCACTTCTAGTTCTGTGAAGAAGAAAGAGATAAATCCAAGTGGGGAGGGTTCATTGGGTGATAGAACAACTGCCAAAACCACGACAGCAGAACTCGCTAGCCCCTGCTTTGGCTGCCCCAACAGCAAGGTACGCAGAATCCCACACCTCTGCCAGACGAAGCTCTGCACAGCCGCAAGATCTGACTCTGCCCTGATCCATGGGGGAATGACGGGGCAAGACTGCTGTGGAGAATGTGCCACAGCAACTCGCTAGTCAGCAGCAAAGGTCCTTACTGATCAGGCTCTCCCAGCTGTCCTCTACTTTTTCCCCCCAAGTGCGGAACAAGAGCGTGTCGTTGGAACGAAGGCAGCGCAGCAGTTCTTCGCAGTAATATGGGATTCCCGAGCTTCTTTGGATCAGGTACCTGGAGAGGAGCAGACCTGGCAGTGACCGGCACAAGGTGAAACACAGTTCAGGTGGGCGGCGAGTCACTTGGGCACAGCATCTCTGTCGTAGCTACACCTCGCTTTGAAAAGGGATGGTCCCCCCAGTGACTTGGGTTTTTGGGCTCCCCTGAACCTCCAGCCTTTGCTGAGGTCCATGGGAAAAGAATTGCAGATGATGCCCAAAGCACAGAGCAGGGAGGTGGGCGTGGGTCTGTTCAACCAAGGAACAAGTGACAGGACAAGAGGAAATGGCCTCAATGGATCCAAGGAATAATTTCTTTCCTGGAAGAGTTCTTGGGAATTGGAAGGGGCTGCCCAGGGCAGTGGTGGAGTCCCCATCCCTGGAGGGATTGAAGAGTCGTGTAGACATAGTGCTGAGGAACATGGGTTAGTCAGGGACTCTTCAGTGTTGGGTTAATGATTGGACTCAATGATCTTCAAGGTCTTTTCCAATTTGGGCCGATTCCCTTCCATGATCTGCACAGGTTCAAGCCCTCAGGAACACCTCCCCAGCCTCAGCCTTACCTCGCTAGATCCCTGGAGATGCTGCCCACTCCAAGGTCCTGGCAGACTTTCTGCACCACAGCTGAAGGTTTCAGCGCATCCAGATGAAGACAGGTGATATTCTGGGACGCGGTGTCTTCTGCTGCTGCTTTGCAAAAGCCCTCTGTTGTCGTGTAGCCCGAATCTAAGCTCATGACCATGAAATGGGAGCCCTTTTGGAGCAGGGCTGACATGAATGCCCAGGAGGCAGTGTCGATGAAATGGCCATTGTCAATGACAAATGTGCCAAATTTTCCTCCAAGGATCTGAAAAAAAGGAGGTTGTTCTGAGGGGAATCCGGTGGATTCTCAGGTGTCTTCCAGGGCAGGAGATTTAGCCTCTGCCTCTTGCGAGGACTCTCTGAAGCCTCTCCTAAACCACTTCCCTGCTCAGAAGCTCACTGACTCTGAATTTCTTTGAGACTTGAAGGTCACATCTAACATCGCTTGCCCTGCAGCAGGTGGGAGCTAGGGCAAGGCAATGCAGAGAAGATTGTTGCAACAGAGAGTTATTGGGTGTGTTTGTGGAGGCTGCTGAGGGGGTTTCTCAGGACCTGAAGGGCGATGACCCAGGGGCACAGTCCTCCCGCCCACTCACACTGCTCTGGTGCAGAGCCTGCAGACGGCAGGGTTGTTTTCCTTCTCTGGCCCGGGAGGAAGGAAGGAGAAATGCTCACCTTCTTTAGCACTTTCTCCCAAGTCGCGTGCAGTTCCACATTGCTCCGACGTTCACTCATCTTGTGAACCATGTCCGAGACAGGAAACTGGCCAGAAAACAGAGTCAGGGAGAATCATGGCTGTGAGGCTGGGCACACCTACACACCAGGCAAGACACAGAGCAAATGGCTTCTGCTGGCCCCAGCACCTCACCTCTCCCCAAGACAGCTGCAACGGGGGACTTCATCTGGAGCCTAAAGCAGAGGGTCTCTGGCAGAGCTGGGGCTTGGGGGTGGGCTGAAGAGCTGGTTCTCTGGCTGCGGGAATCATGGGCTGGTTGGAGCAGACCATGCACACAGCGGTGACCTCAGCATGAGGTCAGCATCAGCCTCTCTCCAATGCCATTCCCAGGGTGCTGAACCAGGCACCAAGCACTGCCGGATGCAGTGCGGGACATGAACTCACCCCCTGGGCCCAGGAACTGGAACGTGTGCTATGACCCCTGCAATTCCTACCCATGAGCTAAGGCACTGCCAGCAGCACACCCACACAGCGTTAGACCCAGAAAAGCTCACAAGAAGGTTTTCTGCACACCAGGAAGGCCTCTCGCTCTCACCTTGACAAGGAAAAGGTCATTGAGGAGGCATTAGTGGCTCTTCTCTATTGTCCCTTTGAGACTTCTCTCCAGCACGCTCTCCCTGTCACTGCACGATTCCCAGTCCTGGAGGCCCAGGGCCCTGGCCATCAGCGTACGGAGGGCAAAGAAGGATTGCCTCATGTTGACCTCCAGCAGTTCCATGGCAACTACCCTGCCGTGAAAAAGCAAAAGGGTCTGAGATCTCCAACAGCTCAAGGCTCCTACGACAAAAGGGCTGGCAATGCAGGTAGCCTAGTTCTTAGTGCACAAGAACATGGGGCATACGGCCCTTGGGGGTGCTCCTCAGCCCCCCATCTCCAACAGCTTCCCAGAGAAGGCCAAGCTTTTCACTCCTCATAGCAGACAGGGCACAGAGGGGCAGTTGCTGCCAAGCCACTGGGAGAGCCAGGTCCAGACCCTGTGTCTCTGCAGCGCTGGCCCAGGTCCCGCTACATCCCCGTGGCAGAGGAACTCAGGGGGCTAAGAGGCAAGGCAGGAGCAAGAGATGAGTTTGCCTTTGGGCTGCAGGCCCCAGCAGTCTGCCTCCCAGACCACAGGAAGATTTTTCTGCCCCAGTGCTCCTTCTGGGAAACAGGCAGAGGGCAAGCAGGGCTTCTGAGTCAGGCCACACTGCTCTCTGTTGGGTCTGGAGACAGATGAAGAGGGCTGAGCTCGAGCTCTTTCCTTCTGGCTGTGCCTGGCCCAGAGATGAAGGAGGAAAGGCCGTGGCTCAAAAAGCCACCTAAAGCTCCCCAAAGAGGCAGAGGCAGGAGCAGAGCACGCAGGAGCTCCTAGGGAGTGTCTCCAGGAGGCTTTTTCGGGAGGCCGCAGTCCGAGGGTCTGCCAGGGGCACTGGCAGAGAAGCTGGCATGTTCCCTGGCTGTCAGGGGATGGGCAGGGGCAGTGTCCCAAAGCTACAGGTCCAAAACCCCTTCCTGTGGCCAGCAACCTGGCCTAAATGGGCCAGTTCAGTAAGTAACTGGCTCTTCCCAGAGCCCTTTGGTCCCTCAAACACCAGGATGCGCCTTTTTCCCGAAACCTCGTAGGCTTTCAAGCAGCTGACAAAGAGGTCAATCTCCTTCTCCCAACCTGTGAAGACAAACAAAAAAATCAGCTGCTGAGGCGTGCTGAAAAGCAAAGGGCTGTGGGCAGCCTTGCCTTTCACTGGCTGCCTCCACCACTGTTTCCCTCCCTCCCCCAGGCAGCTATGTCCCAGAGAGACTCAAAGCATCTCCTTGCTGTGCCAAGGAGCTGCAGAGCACTTCCCGGTAGCTAAAGCTGCATCTCCTGGCCTGAACTGGTTTTGGCTGGGCTAAAGTTAATTTTCTTCAGGAACAGCTTGTGCGGTGCGATGGTTTGGATTTGTGACCAAACACCGGTGTTGATAACACACTGCTGTTTTAGTTATCGCTGAAGAGTGCGTGCACAGCGGCAAGGCCTTTTCCATTCCTCCTGCCGCCCCACCAGCTGACCCTAACTGCCCAAGGGGCTATTCTACACCACATGAGGCCGTGCTCAGCAAGAAAAGCTGGGGGAAAAGAAAGAGAAGGGGGGACATTGGGAGTCACGGCATTTGTCTTCCCAAGTCACCGTTACGCTGACGAAGCCCTGCTTTGCTGGAAGTGGCCAGACACCTGCCTGCCGATGGGAAGCAGCGAATGATTCGGCCTCGTGCACGTGCACAGCTTCTGCTTTGCCTATTAAGCTGTCTTCATCTCAGCCCACCAGTGTTCTCCCTTTAGCCTTCCGATTCTCTTCCCCATCCCACTGCTGGGGAGAGGAATGAGCGAGTGGCTCTGTGGGGCTGAGCTGCCTGCTGGGTTAACCCATAACAGGGACCAAGAAAGGAACTCTGAGGAGCACAAGTGGGAGAACCCACTGCCAAAACTCTCTGTTAGTCTGGCAGAAGGAAATCTCTTTCCTGATTCCAAAGATGGGGATCAGTTTAGCCCCCAGGCTGTGAGCAGCTCCACAGCTGAAAGTCACCTTCACCTGGTGGTCTGGAGTGTGGCAGTGAACACCAGGTTTCTCACCCTCCTTTCCACACCACAGGTATCAACCAAGCAGGGGCCAAGAGAGGCAGCACCTCCTTAGGACCGCTGCAGGCAACACCATCCCTGGCAAAAGCTTCTCCTTTCCCAGCGTGGCACTAAAAGTTACCAAGGTGAAGATCCTGGGGTTCAGAAGAGCAAGGCATTCTCCACCTACCCAGCAAGGAGATGTACTCGGACCTCTTCTTGCTAAGAGCCATGCCTAATATGCTAGAAGCAGGGGAAAAGAAAACACAATTCAATGAGTTGGTGAGAAGCCAAGGGACCTAGAGAAGCAGCCTGGCGTGGAGGGGCAGGATCTGCTCCTCGGGTATCTTCTCTTCTTTCAAGTAGCGTGTTATTCCTTGCACGCTCCCCCAGCCAAAGTTCAAGCTGACATGCTAGGACAGCTTCAAGCATAAAGAAGCCCAACGGCCACAGTGGGACAGGAGAATGTACCAGGTAGAGTCCACCACCAGAGGCCAAACCCACACGAAATCCAAGATACGCGAAGGAAGCCAGGGTGTGCTGCTGGCTAGGAGACTGCTGTACCACGCTGGCGAAGAAAAACAAGTGTCTTGGAAAGGAGGACGTGTGTCACTGAACAGGCTGGGATGTCAAGCACCTGACAGCTTTGGCTCAAGTCTTCCTGTATTTTCAAATTGATGGCAATGTTAACATTCAAATTGTCATCCAAAGAGATGGCCCAAAGGAAGAGCTGAGATGGAAGAGCGTCCCAATGGTCCGTATTTGCCCCTAGGAACCAGACTGGCCCAAAACTTCCACATCCCCTCATCCAGCTCTCTCAGAGGACACTCACCTTCTCTCAGTGATCCCCACATATTCATAGACAGTGCCAGGAGAGCTACAGCCTTTCATCTCTCTCTGGCAGCTCCTTGAAGTAGTAAGTGGGCAGCCGAGAGGCAGCGTAGGTCACTGCCTCACAGGACACCAGCCCAGGGTAGTGCACCATCATCCGAGCTGCCAAATTCACCTTCTGGCCAATGACTGCCAGAGAGAGAGAGCACGCGCTGATGTGCCTGTGCCAGCAGCCCCACAGTGCCCTGCCAGGCCAATGGCTGCCTCGCCTCCGGCACAGGCCTACCCCACAGCGGGGTCAGCAGAACCCAGGGGGACAATCAGCCTCCTGCCCCTCAGACACACGCCTCGTACCTGTGTATTCGTGCCTCTCAGGGTGGCCAGTGATTCCGCAGAACACGATCCCGCTGGTAACGGCAACAGACACGGCCCTGGCACACAGGGAAGCAGTGCGGCTTCAGCAGCGCCTCATGCACAGTCCCACCCGCCCGGCTGCGTCCCGTCCTTCCCACACCGCCCCTCGGCACCAGCCTGGGCCACCCACCCTCCCGCCCTGCCAGGGCAGGTCTTGGGGACGTGGAGAGCTCAGGGGCACAACATACGTGGGTTGCAAGGGACATGGGACAGGGGTAGAGCGTGTGCAGAAAGTTATGTACGCTTCCCCTGAGGCCACGTTCCCAGAGCTGCCACCTGCAGAATGCCACAGCCCTCTCATGAGCAAAGAAGGAGGGAAGACGGCGCCCATGATGTCACTGCCTGCGATGACAGCAACTTGTGATGGGGTGGCTGGCCTCCATCCCTGCCCATGGGCCAGTGGCCCAGAAGGGCCTGTCTCTGGCACCATGGAGCCTCTCGCCCTTGCCAGGGATCTTTCCAGCGCGGTGGGTAGTGGTGGCTGATTGGAGGGACTTGGTGAGGGGTTTAGAGGGGAATTCATATGAGAAGAAGAGCCTGAGAGGAGATCTCATGGTGGTCTAGAACCTCCTCACAAGGGGAAGTGAAGGAGCAGGTGCTGATCTCTTCTCTCTGGCCACCAACGCCAGGAGCAGAGGCCATGGCAGGAAGATGTGCCAGGGCAGGGTAAGGTTGGCCATGAGGAAAACGTTCTTGAGGCAGAGGGTGGTGGAGCACTGCAACAGGCCCCCAGGGAGGTGCTCATGGCACTAGGCCCGACAAGATTCCAGAAGCATTTGGCCAAGGACCTCAGACACGCATGGTCTGAATGTTGGGACTGTCCTGTGCAGGGAAAGGAGCTGGACTCCATGATCCTTGTGGGCCCCTTCCAACTCACAGTATTCAAAGATTCTGTAACGCTGCGACTCCGCCTGGCTGCCCTGGGCTGAGCCCAGGGGTCACCTGCCACTTCTCAGGGCACTGCTCCTTCCTGCAGGGACCCGGGAGGGCGAGCGAGAAGGCACGTCTCTTTCTGGTGAACCCCCTTGCGCCGTCCCAAGCAACATGCACCCCTCCACCCCCGCCACACACTCACTGGACTCCCTTGAGCACCATGGAGCACGAGGAAGAGATCTGAATCGCGCTCTGCAAGGCATGCAGGCTCTCGTAGGGCAGCTTTTCTCCACTGAGTCCAAACACAGAGAGGAAGGCGCAGTCCTGCCAAGGACAGATGCAGCACATCTTGCTACAATACCCAAGAAGGAATCCCTCCCTCTGGCTCGCTGCCCACCCTCTCGGGATGGTTTCTCCGCCACGCTCACTTTATCAAACAGGAGGCCTTTGTTCATTTCACCCTTGTGAGGACGGATGATTTCCAGAATTATGTGGGTGGTGATCTGGAGGATCGTGCGGAGAGCCGCTGGGCTGATACCTGCAGCCAGTCGCAGATGGATGAAGAGGCTGGTGACTGGCCGCAGCCTGGAGAAGAGCTGCGACGGCAATCTCTGATCAAACTGGAGACAAAGAGCACGACAGTTTCACCAGGCTGCTCTTCTGGGGACTCACTGCCCACACCAGGCACCGAGGGAGAGCAAGAGCACGGGCAATAGCAGGTACGAGCGGAGGAAGAGATAAATTCTCCTCTCGGTGCAAATGGTGGGCGTGCTGCCCAGCCTGCGGCAGGCAGATACCGAATCACAACACAGATGACAAAGAACAGAAAGGTGCTCCAGTAGCCCGTCCCTATCTCAGGTCAGGTATGGACTGAGGGTTGACCCTCAGGGATGCTCTAGGGACTTCAGTGGAATCTCCCCTTCCTCCCACCGTCATGTCTGCCACACATCCAGATCCGCACCCACTGAAAAGGAGGAGAGACAGAAGTCCTCCGCCCACTACCCGTGTCTCTCTGAGGACCGTGCACACAATGGTGCAGCATGAGTAGCCCTTGGCTCAGTTTCCCCGCATTGTCATCTCACGGTGCATTTAGTTTGTCTGTTCTTGTGAGAATTCCATCTCTGCAATGCACCACTTCTTCTGCCCTCCAAAAATGCATCCCCAGCAGCGGTGGCCTGGCCGTACCCTCCTGAGAACAGGTTCCAGTATGTACGACGTCAGCACCTCCTCTACATTAGGATCATCGGGGAAGAAAAGAGAAGGCTTTGTGGCACCTGAGGAGAGAAAATGCAGGTAGTCGCTGGGAGGATGGGCTGCGAGGCGTTGGAAAGCAGGGGCTGGCACTGGAAACGGGGGAGAGAGAGTCTTCTGCGTTGGCTGATGTTCCCACCTCCAGATGCTCAGGGCAGAGCTACCCCTGGGAGGAGGAGGAGGAGGCAGCAGCAGCCACTGCCCCAGCTGATGCACACGAGTGCCAAGGGCAAGAGGGAAGAGGGCGGAGGTGGTTCCTCTCTGGCCACTGAAGCAGCCAGGTCCCACCTTTCTGGGCAGTCACAGAACATTTGCATATTTTGTAACTGTTCTTATTATTACTACAGTTTATACAATATTAGTATTATTTTAAGTTTTCCTTTAATTCAATTATTAAATTTTTCTTATCTCAACCTATGAGTCTCATTGTCCTTGCTCCCAGTCCTCTCCCCTATCCCCTGGAACGGCTGTGTTGGCTGCTAGCCAAGGGATAGCCCAGGGAAACTATCACAAGCAGAAAGGACTGTGCTGGTCTGGACTCGCCAGGAGATCCTGGCTGCTCTCGCTGTCCCTCCAGGCCACAGAAAGCCCCAGCCCTTACTTCCAAAGAGGCAGGACAAGGCTGCCCAGCATGTCTGCCTCCACCCCCATGAGCGGCCTCATGGCCCAATGCCAGACCATCCTGGTGCAGGGCTCTTACCCTCCAAAATGTCGTACAGGTAGGAAGTGAGGGTTTGCACCAGCTCATCGGTGCCTCTGTACTCGCCGCTCCTGTGGATGAATTTCTCTGTCAAAGAAGTGAAGCCTGTAACAGGAACACCCAGAAATCAGGAAATACCAACGTGAGTCAGTTCCACGCTGCCTGGCCCGAGAGGAGAGAAAATGCAGGTAGTTGCTGGGAGGCCGAGAGCCTGTAGGTCACACCTTCCCCTGCCCTGGCTCAGCGCTCGTACCAGCAGGGCTTGACCGCCCAAGATAACCCATCCCGCTCTCTTTGGGCATCAGTGACAAGACAGCTGCTCTGTCTGAGGGACAGGGCTCCAAAGGGCTGGGTGTGCCCCAAAATGGCTCAGGTCTGTGTTGCTCCTGCATGCTCCCCCCACCTCAAATATCCGCAAAGAGCAGCACTCCGTGAATTGTCTCAGCGGCAACTTTCCTGTTGGGGCAATCCACAGCAAGGAATGTGGGGAGGAAAAGTACTACTCTCTCCAGGTCTGAGCTGTAATATTTCTTCTTCCAGTTGGAAGCCATTGTCAGCGCCCTGTAGCACAAAGGGTACCCCAGGAGAAGAAGACGGCTGCTGTCGGAAACGACCGCGGGAGACGAGTCTCATGCTATCATGGTCAACAAGTCTCGTTTATTAGATATAATAGCATCACATTTATACAGTCGTTAATGAGCTCATACATATTGCAAAACTTAGCTCCTTATTGGCTTATGATTACATATTGTGAAGCGTGACCCTTTATTGGTTAGTGATTAGAAGCTACCTATGCCTAGTTTTTCATGACCTACTTATTTTATGCTTACAACTACAAGAACCCTTGAACAAAGGCGTATTTGCTTCTACAAACAAAGGCATACTATCCTTGCTGACTGTTAGCTACAATGTTTCTTCTGCATCCTGCATCCGAACACAGATATTCTAATCTTTCTCATGCTTCAGCTAGCTAACTTCCTCATGACTGCTTCGTAGTCAGTTTAGAGACAGGGTGTCTTTGTCTCTGTGTCTTTGTCTCTGTCACGTATACTCTTTTACAGTTTATCCAGTGGTGTTTTATCATGTCCCTTATCCCGCACTATCATTCCTGGTATACACTCTCCACAGGCTGCGATGAGGACGAGGACCTTGCCACCAACTGCGAGTTGCACAATGAGCCCGGGGCTTCTGTGTGGGATGACAAACCCTCTGCCCTCACCGATGTCACAATCACCTGGCCGTGACATCCTCCGTATGTCACTGCCTGCTGAGCTGCTGCCACCCTGACCTGGGCTCCCTCCTTGATGCTGAGCCATTGACTCCAGGGTGGCCCACACCACCCCACTGCCTTGAGGACACGGCTGAAAAAAGGCTCCTGCAATAGACCTGAGTCCGAAAATCAGCCTTTGGACCATAGAAATGTGAGTTTGGACCCTCAGAAGGAGGATTTGGGACTTAAAAATGGAGCTTTGGAGATGAAAATGTGGGTCTGAATCCTGAAATTAGTTTTTGTGCCCTCAAATGGTGCTTTGGTACTAAAATCTAAGGCTTTACACCTTGAAAATTAGGCTTTGGAGGCTCAGAAGGAGGCTTTGGAAATTAAAGATGTGACGCTTTGCAGCCTGAATGAGGAGGCTGGGCCCTTAAATGAGGCTGCGGGCCCTCAAAATGAGCATTTGCACCCTGAAAATGATGCCTGGGACTCTCCAACTTGCAGGCTGGATCCTGAAAATGAGCCTATGGCTCCTGAGACAAAGCTCTGGTCCCAGAAAAGGATGATTTGGAAGTTAAAAAGGACGTTCTGGGATCAAAAAGGAGTCTTTGAGTCCTACAAATACTGCTTTGGACTCTCAAAATGAGGCTTTGGGCAAGCATCACCCTTCATCCAGCCTCGTCCACCCCTCTGCCATCCCGGCGGCCTCACCGCCACGTCCTCGTCACCATCGGTCAGGCGCTGGTGAGAAGCCCGGTGGCCCACGGCCACTGACCAGTGTCACGGCCACGGGATCCTGACGGATCCTGACGGGGGCAGAGGGGGCCAGGGGCTGCTCAGCCCCGGGGCAGCCCCACACGTGCCATGGCCAAGCTCAGCCTGGCTGCCGGCACAGCCCGCCTCTTCCTCCCTCGCTCTTGGCTGCCATAGGTCGGGAGAGCTGTCAGTCTCCTCCCCTGAGCTGAGATCGCCTCTGATTGGCCCTGAGCTGGGCAGGCTGCTGTGCTGCAGTGCCCACCCGTCCCCTGAGTTCTGACCTCTGATTGGCTGCCTGGGCTGTCACTCTGCCCTCTCCCGAGGTGCTGCTGCCTCTGACTGGCCTTGAAAATGAGGCTTTGGGCCCAAAACGGCGGTTGGGGACTGACAGGAGGATTGGAACCCTGCAGTTCAGTTTTGTGCCCTCAAATGATGCTCTGGTACCAAAACCTCCGGCCTTGCACTCTCAGAATGGATCTTGGCAGGCTCCAAATGAGGCACTGGGCTCTCCAAGTTGTGGACTGAATCCGAAAAATGAGGATTTGGTCCCTGAAAAAGGGGCTTTGGAAGCTAAACCTGAGGGCTGGGGACTGAAAATGATCCACGGGAGCCTATAAAGTCGGTTTTACACTCTAAAACTAGGGCTTTGGCCATTCAGAATGACACTTTGTGCCTTAAAAATGACACTCCGGGCCCTTACAATGAGTCTTTGAAGCTTAAAAGCAGGATGTGGCACTAACAAAGGAGGGCTTGGACCCTAAAAATGAGGATTTGGACCAGAGAAATGGGGCCTTCAACTCTAGAATCAAAGCTCTGGACTCAAAACATGAGCCTTTGGGACCTAAAATTGAGGCTTTGGGCCCTAGAAGAGTGTTTGTACCATACAAATGAGGGTTGCCCACTCAAAATTTGGCTTGGACCATAAAAAAAACCTGTCTGGATTTTAAAAATGCAGCTTTGGAACCTGGAAGTGAGGCTGTGGACACTCAAGATGCAGCTTTAGACTTCAAAAAGGAGATCTGAAAACTAAAACTGAGCCTTTGGACCACAAAAGTACGGCTTTGGAAGCCAAAAGTAAGTCTTTGGAAAGCCAAAATGAGGCTTTGGATGCTACAAATGTAGCTTTGGAGCCAAACAAGAGGCATTATGACCTAAGAATTAGTGTCTAGACTTTCCAAATCAAACTGTGAGCCTTAAAAAAAGGCTATGAATAACAAAATACAGGTGAGGGTCCTAAAAAGGAGGAATTTTGGCCCTAAAAGGGAAGCTTGGGGCACTAAACAACATGGGCTAGATGCTACAAGTGATGCTTTGGAAATGAGAGGGACATCTTGGTTCCTTCTATGGCCCCCAGAAAGGAAGCTTTGGTGCCAGATAAAGGGCTTTGAGCACTGCAATGGCGCCTTAGAGCTGTAAAAGTGGGGTTGGGAGCCTATAAATGAGAATTTGGACCCTCAGAAAGAGGGTTTGGGCCTTCAAAATGAGGCTTTGGGTGCTAAAAATTGGGCTTTGGAAATGCAAAGGAAACACTGAACCCTGAAATTGAGTTTTGTGCCCTCAAATGATGCTCTGGTACAAAACCCTACAGCTTTGTACTCTCAAAATGGATCTTGGCAGGCTCAAAATGAGGCATTGGGCTCTCCAAATTGCGGATGTAATGCTAAAGATGAGGATATGGTCCCCGAAAAGGAGGTTTTGGAAGCCAAGTGTGAGGCTTTGAAAGCTAAACATGAGAGTTGTGAGCCACCTGGGGTGGGTGGACAATCAGGGATGAGTCTTCATGTAAGGGAGGAACCACTACAGGCAGCTGGGGACCGGGGACTGGCTGGATCACATGAAGGTCACACAGGTGATGGGCCACACCCTGCCTGTCCCTGTCCCCATCACTGTCCTGTCCTTTAAGCTTGTCTGCCCCCATCCCTGACCTTACCCTGACGCCAGTGTCATCCCTGTAGGTGCCACGTCCCTATCGCTGCCTCCACAGGTGTCCTTTCCCTAGGACTGTCCCCATCCCTGTCTCTGTCCCTGCAGGTGCATTGTCGCCACCTCTGTCCCTGTAACTGTCTCCACAGTGGCTTGTCCCCACATGCTCCTTTCAGTCCACATACACCCGGGGTAGAGAGTCAGATTACACAGACAGACAGTTAAGAAAAGATTTACTCAATATGAGTATTGATAAGGCAATCCATGGGCGCCAGCAATTGCCTGGATAGCTCTTCCAGCTGGAGATGCCAGGGACATCCCTTGCAACTGGGGAAGGCTTTATCCCCCAGGAGATCGCTCCAGACCTCCCCGTCTCTTTACCTCTCCTTTGAGGCTGAACAAGGTGGCCTCGTTCAGCTTCATGAGGGCCTTTGCGCAAGCACACAGAGAGCAGGTGAGCGTGGCTGCAGAGCCCATGGCCAGCTCTGTCCTCCCCTGATGCCTCCAGCAGCTGTCTGAAGAGGGCCTGTTTCTGCCCCTGCTGATGCCTGCCCAAACACAATCACCCTGGCTCAGAGCACAGCCACCAGTGAGCCTTCTGACCGCCTCCCTGCTAATGCCCCTCCTGCTAAGGGCACAGTGCCCTGCGTCTCTTGCCGCAGAAGAGGCAAACCAGAGGAAAAAGTCAGGGTCTGACCCCAGCACTTCCCTTCCAAGGCCCTGGGAAGGCACGCCCTATTGCAGTGGGGAAGTTGTCCGGCCCAGAGCCAGGTGACTTGAGAGGGCTCCGTGCACGGTGTTTAAAGGACTCACCATGTAGGTGTGATCTGCAGGTAGGCAGCCGCGCTCTCCAGGAGATAGAAAAAGGCTCTGGCAGCATCGCCTGTTGCCAGGTAGTGGCGCGTCAAAGGCACGAGCACCGACTCCACGATGGCTTTGCATTCGCACGAGCAGGTGTCGTTGTGTCTCCCGCCGGTCTGGCTGGGCAGCTCCGATGTCCGCTCCCTCGCTGCCAGAAACTGCCCTGCCGCTCTAGTCAGAGGACAGAAGAGAGCAAGGAAGACACGGGCATCACCTACACTGCTCTTTCTCCGAGAGGGCAGCAAAAGCCCTTTCTTCCAAGCAGAGCACGAGGCCACGGGCAGCCACGCCTCATACAGGTGCTTTGTAGGCAGGTGCTTTCCCCAGCTCCCACCCCACAGAAGGCCTCTTCCCTAAGCTAGAGTCACCACTGGCAGCCAAACGCCAGTGCTTCCTTGGTCTCCTGACCTGAGATCGCTGGATTCAAAAACAATCAAGACTTTGTCTGCTCACCCAAAATCCTCTTCCCGGAAAGCACTGTCAGCATCTGGAAAGAAAACAGAGGGTAAGACATCTCCTCGTGTAGCCCGGGGAAGAGCTGCTCTCCCCTCCCAGCGGGCTCGCAAAGATCCTTGCAAGGGTCCCGACACACTGAGGACAGTCTGCAGTGGTCGCTCTCGTGTCCTGGGCTCGTCCCTAGCAGATCCACTCCCACCCCATCCCCAGCCCACCCCCATGGGCTCTCTAGTGGGGGGCCTAGGCTGTGGAGCATTGTGCACAGCATACCCTCGGTGGCCTGGGTCCTATTCCTCTTCATCTGCCTTCCTGCAAGCACCAGAGCCTCCCAGCTGTGCGCGTCACCCTGCTCAGCAGAGCCCAGACAGCTCCCTCCATCCTGGGCGCTGGTGACGGCAAAGCGGTGGAAGGTGACAAAGTCCCCTCGGCTGCAGCTCTGGCACTTGTGCGCGTGCTGCTCCAGGAAGGCAGCACACTGGCGGTGCAAGGCGACCTGCTGTCTCTCGAGCCACACGTTGTAGGCAGCCCCCCGCAGCAGCGGGACACAGAAGGCCAGGACGCCAGAGTGCTGCTCCATGGTCTTCTTGCTCGGAGAGGGCCCCTCCACACCTGCAAGGCAAAGGGCCTTTGCATCAGCCCGTGCTGGGGCCAGGGCTCAGGGCTGTCCCAGCCGGGGCACCATGCCGTGCCTCCAGGCAGGAGCTGGGGATGCTGCCGTCAGCCGAAGCAAGTCCAGCTCATGCTTTCTTCCCGCTCTTGGTTGGAACATATAAAAAAGACTTTGGAACCTGAAAACAGAGATTATTAGTGCAGTCATCAGCAAAATGTGGGTTTGAATACTAAAAATGGGACTTTGAACCCTAAAATGAGACTTTGGGCCTTCAAAGTGACCTTTGGAGCCTAAAAATGAGCATTTGGACCATGAAACGAGGGGTTGGAGCCTAAAAATGGGATTTTGGAACCTGAAAATAGAGATTTTTACTGCTGTCATGACCAAAAAGGGAGTTTGAACCCTAACAATGAGCCTTTGGACCTGCTAATGATATTTTTTTGCCTTAAAACTGAAAGTTTGAACCCTTAAAATGCGCTTTTGGATCCTAAGAAAGGAGGGTTTGGCCCTTAAAAATGAGAATAGAGAAAAAAATAAACAGCAGTGAGCTGGAGGAAGAGGAAAGAGAACTGAGAAGCAGGAAAGAGGAAGAGAGTCAAAATGAGAGGGAGAGCCATCTTCATAGGGGTATGATGCATGAAACAATAGGAAAGGCAGCAGGACAGAAAAATAAAGACATGAAAGATGGGGACAGGAAGCAGGACAGAGGGAGAGTGAGAAGCAAAAATGGACAGAGACTTGGACAGAGATGGACAAAGAAGCAGCATGAACAGAGGGATAAATAGAAGAGAAAGACAGGAATAGGAATGTAGGATAGAGAGAGAAAGACAAGGAAAGGGTGTGAAAGACAGATTGTCAGGGAAACACAAGGACAGGGCAAAGGACAGGGCCACAGAAGAGAGAAAGAAGGGCCAGGGAGACAGGCCAAAGGGAAAGATAGGCAAAAATAAGAGACAAGGAGCAGGACACAAATGGAGGTAAAAAAGCCTGGGCTGTGCAGCAGGACAGAGAGACAAAGACCAAAAAGAACAGCACTGGGCTGCAGGACAAAGGTGGAGCAAGAAATAACAGTGACAGGGAGCAGGACAGAGTGGCAGAGAGAGAAAAGGAACAGGGGGCAGGACAGCACTGGAAGAAAAAAATCAACTAGAAAAAAACAACTGTGATGGCAGTGGAACAGAGAAATGGAAAATGAGAGAACAGACCAAGAAAGAGGAAAGAAGGGGAGCCAGCTGGACAGGGGCAGATAGTGAGAAAGGATGGGACAGGGAACAAGACAGAGAGAGAAACAGAAAATTGAAGGGGGGGGGAAGCCCAGAAGGGCAGCAAGAGGAAAAAAGGGACGGAGATCTGGAAGGGACGGAGCTCTGGACGGAAATGGAGAAAGAAGCAGCAAGGACAGAGGAAGAGAGGAGGAAAGAGGGAGGGGGATCAGGAAAAAGAAAGGGGAATAAGGACTGGGGGCGGGAGAGATTGTAAAAAAAAAAGCCTAAAGTGGGCAGCAAGGTAGAGAGAGAGTAAAAAAAGACAGGGGCAAAGGTAGGGTCAGGGAGCAGGACAGAGGCATATAGCGAGAAATGATGGGGCAGGGAGCAGGACAGAGCAACAAACAATACTGACAAAGCGAAAAAAGGGATGGTGAGCAGCACAGAGGGGTGCAGAAAGAGAGAGAGGTATCAGGAGCCCTGCAGAGAGACGTAGGGAGGTGGGGCGAACTATCAGGGAGAAGCAGAGAGGGACAGAGAGAGAAGAGTTGACCAGGAAGAAGGGCAGGGACAATGGGATACTGAATTAAGAAATATAATGAAAGTGAAGAGGACAGAGCAACAGAGAGAAAAGAAAAAACAAAGAGAAGGAGAAGGAATGAAGGAGAGAGAGGACGACAAGAACAGGATCCTAAGAAAGACTGGGACATATGGAGAACAGGCTAGAGGGATGATGGGGGGTAGCGGGGGGAAGAGATGCAGATCATGACAAAGAGATGGGAGAAGTTAAAGAACTGCAATGACCTGAAGGGGGGAGAGAGACAGGGGAAGAAAGAGGCACAGGGAGTAGGAAAGGAAGTGGTAGGATGACCACCAGAGAAAGAGAGGAACTTGGCGGAAAGTGAAAGGACAGGGATCAGAGCACAATAACAGAGAAGAAAACAGAGGTACAGGGAAGCAAAGGGGCAGGAAGGGACTGGGGTGCTGAAGAGGTGAAACATGGCTCCAGGGCCACAGGACTCACCGGAGTTCCTGCCCTCTGCAGTGCCAGGCAAATTTTAGAGTTCAGGCACTTCTGTCTCTCTCTGTCTGTCCTTCCACTCCTGTAGCTCCAGTCACTTGCCTGTCCTTCAACTAAGAGAGCACATTGGTGTCTTACAGCTCGTACATGAGGCTTCCCAGCTACACAGCCGAGCACACGCACTCCATGGCTGCACTGCAGTGTTGCTTATACAGACCCCGCGGTGCACGCTGGCAATCTGTCTGCTGAGGACTACTCAGAGGAACCCCTCCTCACCCAGAGAAGCTGGTGCTGTCTCTTGCCTGCAGCAGGAGGAAGCAGCTGGCAGGATCCCCTTCATTTCATTTTCCAGCTGCTTTCCCTTTTTTTTGGTCTCTTCAGCTTCAGCCACGGCAGCTCCTCTCCAAAGCCACTGAGCGTCCACCTGGCTCTTCATGCCCACACTGACAAGAGAGCACGGCCAGACGCAATGCAGGCAAACCCGAGCCAGATGCAGTCTGAGAGGCGCAGGCCCTCAGCCCAGTTGGAGCAGAGGCTGCACCTCCCCAGAGCGACATGGCCGCTGCCAGCCCCTGCCCAGGACTGCAGCTCCCAGCATGGCCGGGAACAACATGGCCACTGCCAGCCCCTGCCCAGGACTGCAGCTCCCAGCATGGCCCGGGAACAACATGGCCACTGCCAGCCCCTGCCCAGGACTGCAGCTCCCAGCATGGCCCGGGAACAACATGGCCACTGCCAGCCCCTGCCCAGGACTGCAGCTCCCAGCATGGCCGGGAACAACATGGCCGCTGCCAGCCCCTGCCCAGGACTGCAGCTCCCAGCATGGCTGGGAACAACATGGCCGCTGCCAGCCCCTGCCCAGCACTGCAGCTCCCAGCATGGCCCGGGAACAACATGGCCGCTGCCAGCCCCTTCCCAGCACTGCAGCTCCCAGCATGGCCCGGGAACAACATGGCCGCTGCCAGCCCCTTCCCAGCACTGCAGTTCCCAGCATGGCCCGGGAACAACATGGCCACTGCCAGCCCCTGCCCCAGGTCAGAGACAGAAAATGTCCCAGGAGAGCAGAGTGAGAAAGAAATGGGACAGGGAGCAGGAGAGAGGGACAGAGGGGATGGGTGAGAGGGGAAGGGGAAGGGGAAGGGGAGAGGGAAAGGGAGAGGCAGGGACAGAGAGCAGGGGCCAGAGCAAGGGAATGGCAGGAAACAATGGTGACAGGGGGAGAACCAGAGGGATGTGGGTCAGGACAAGGAGGCAGAGAAGGACAGAACAGCCATGGCCTCCAGCATGCAGCTGGAGGAAGAGCAAAAGGGGCTGGGGAGCAGGAGAGAGGCCCCCGGAGAAGAGAGAAGGCCCAGCCAGGTGAGCAGGGGAGCCGGGCAGGAAGGAGGGGACAGGCTGCGGGAGAGAGGGAGGGGATAATGTGGCCATGGAGCAGGAGATGGTGATAGAAAAGAGAAGGACAGGGAGTGGGAGAGAGAGAAAGAGAAAACTGGCAACAGGGCTGAGGGCAGACAGGGGGGAATTGGCAAATACATACAGGGAGTTGGACAGAGAAAGACCAAATTAGTGATGGGCTAAAGACAGAGAGGAAGGAGTTGAAAAATACGGTCAGGGAGCGATGGGGAGAGACCAAAAATAGCCATTCGGGGCAACTGCCCCATTTCTTGAGCAGGAACTGCATTACCAGATGCCTCAAGAAATGTGCTTCCTGCAAAAGCCCTGGGCCCAATCCTGCACCCGAACATTGGTGACGATCATCACCTTGCCAAGGGGCCAGGACTGGGGAAAAGAAGCCCATCTGGGAGGAAGAAATTCACACAGGTGTTTTTTGTTTCTTTGTTTTTCGGGGCTTTTGCTTTAAAAAAATCTCACTCTTTAAGCTCTAAAGACCACAGGTCCCTCCCAACCTCAGCCGTTCTGTGTGTCTCTGTGCTTTGTTTTGACTCCTAAAGCCTCTGAACTCAGCCCTGATGCCCGCTGGCAAGGATTCTGAGACAAGGGATGATCCTGAACGCCTCCAATACAATTCATCACCAAATTAAGTCAAGAATATTGCAAGTCAGATAGATGTAGAAGAGAGAAACCATCCTTTTATTACAGAGATCAAATGTGGGAGCCCAGGAGTCACAGGGCTTCAGCCAGTAACAGGAAATGGACACCTGCAATGAGAGAGTCAGACAGCTCTGATCAACCCACAGAGGCAGGAATGGGCACAACTTGGTTCCCCCTTCTTTAGGGAACACAGTGGACAAGGCATTGTTGATAGCCCAGAGGAGAGAGCCATTGCTCTGCTGCCTTATCCCCATGGGTGATGTCCCTAGAGACCCACGAGCCTGCAGAGATGCACCGTGCCCGTGTGCCAGGCAGCCGGGCTCCATGGGGAGCCCCCGGGGAGCTGCCGTCGAGTCCTTCCCCATCCTTGCGCAGCACCATCCGTCGCCGTCCCTCGCCAGCGTGTGGGACTGACTTAGAGCAGTGCTGGGAGTTGGGAGAGATGGGCAGCAGAGCCTGCTACACACCTGGGCTTCCTGGCCTTCTGCACCCTCCTGCTTCTCTTCGTGGCTCCGTTCCCAAAGACTCTGTCTCTTTTCCTCCTCTTCTTTTCCCTGGGCCTTTCACTCTCCTCTCCCCAGGCCTGTTTCCTCTTTCGGTTTCTTCTGTTTTCCTTGTCCTGGGGAGAGCCTGCAAACCTTTCCATCCCACAGTGGCCTTAGTTAGGGAAAGCCAGGATGCACTGCAGTCACCTCTGGTTTTAACCAAAGCGAGCTCATTTTACCTTCTGTCCTCGGAAAAGTTTGCCCGTTCTTCTGGGCACCCCAGGGTGTCTGCTGCGCTCTCGGGGGTGGTTGCAGGCAAGGCTGGAGGTGCCTACCAGAGGAATGCCAGAATTAGCAGGCGGCAAGAGACCATTTGGAGTGGGAAGCAACTGTTTGCCAAAGTGCTACCTTAGCTCTCCAGAGGAGATCCCTTTGGCTGGTTTGCATCAGCCACATTTTGCACAGTCCACCACTCCCCCAAAACAGACTCAATGAAGCTCTGACCAAGTAGGACCTGAGCAAAACTCCTCAGAAACTGACAGCTACTCCCTTCTCTCTTTTTGTAGGGATTTTGTGGGCATTTTGTTTGAATGAGCACACACCTAGTGCCTGTGAGAAACAAGCTTGCCAGTTTTCCTGACCATGTATTATCCCAGGGGATGGCGGAATAACCCAGACACATTCCAGCTCCACTGCCAGGCAGAGGCACAGCAGCAACTTGGCCTCAGCAGAAACTCCCCTCTCACACCAGACACGCTGTCACCGTGTTTGGGGACCTGACGTACCTCTCCCGTTTCAGCCTCCACCACCGTATCTCCCCCAGCTGCTTGGAGGACACCGAGCAGAGAGGGGGGTGCGTGCAGCAAGGCTCCTGCCTGATGCTCTGTGTCTGCTGTGTCTGCAGGGGCACTTTTCTCTTCTAAACACCCATCTAGAAGAAAAAGGCGTGTGCAGTCAAGTGACTTTTTGGAAGCGAGAAACAGCTCAAACAAAACACACACAAAGCCCTACACCACTTTTCTTTTCAGCCCTCTGAAGCCCTGGCTGCAGGCTTCAGCTCACCTTGCAGAGCAAACCGTTCATGCCCCGAGAGGCAGTGGCCAAACTGAGGCCACGAGACAAGTGGGGCTGAGAGCACAACACCCGAGGGCCAGCCCCACCAGGAAGGACGCTGAGGTCTCTGGCCTCCCAAGGCCCAGCCTGTGACAACCCTCAGTCCCTCCTCTTACCTCTTGATCTCTCCGTGGGGGCTGCTGAGTCCTCGGCGGCTGCACAGGGAAGCTCAGTTGTCTCCTCCCCAAAGAGTTCCCTGCAGTTCTCCACCAGAAATTCCACCAGCACCTTCACCTGCACACATCAAACTCTTGGTCTCAACCCAGCTGCCTGAAAACCTGTCAAGCAGCCTGTCCCACTGCTGAGCCTTGCTTCTGCGCACAAGGCTGTGGCCGTGCGGCTGCTCTGCCAGGCAGCCAGCCCACCACTGTCTGCTCAAGGCAGGAGGCACCCAGAGACCTCTGAGCAGCCAAGCTGGGATGGGCCAGGAAGGCTGCAGCCGGCTGCTC
Source organism: Caprimulgus europaeus (assembly GCA_907165065.1). The sequence continues at coordinate 62,903 of OU015549.1, forward strand.
AACACAGCGTACCTTCTGAGTCACCTCCAGCATGGCCTCCAGCAGGAGCAGGTCCTCGTTGGCTGGGCTCAGCAGGTTTGGCCCAATGCAGATGGCCAGGTTGCTGCAGCTCATCCTGCTGGTGGCTGCGTTGTGGCCGATGTGCTGGAGGAGGGACAGCAGCTGCTTGAGGAGGAGGAGATGGGCTGCAGGCAACTTGTGGGCCACCCTGAGGGAACAGGAGCACAACGTCAAGAAAGCAGATGCTGCCCGAGCCGTTCCCCGGGCTTGCCCGAGCAGGTGGGAGCCAGTGGCCGTGTTGAGCACCTTTCCAGGTGCTCTCAGCCAGCGCTCAGGGCTCCTGCCATTCAGGAAGGAAGCACAGTGTTGCTTCTCAGCTCCTGATTTCAGCAAGGCCCATGCAAGGGAAGGCTCCCTGTCCGTGCCCTTTCCCCTGAAATCCAACCCCACTCCAGCAAGCGCATGAGGCCAGAAATCATGGCTTTTTAAGGAGCCTGTCCCTTTGCAGGCAAGTCCCGGGACTCTACCAGTCCCTGCTCAAAAGACAGGCTGCTGCCCACACTTACACTTTCAGCTCCTCCACCTTGGCCTGCTTGCTTTCCTTCTCCATGGCTGCCATCCAGTCCTCATAGAGGCTGATGACGAGGAGCTTGGTGGGGATGCTTCGGAGAAAGTCCTGCAAGGCCAAGAGCTCTAGCTAAGCCTTGGAACACTCCAGGCCAGCCAGGAGCTCCTCCAGCTGCAGGTCAGCAGCGCTCACCTTCAAGATGACAGCCAGCAGCAGCGCAGGCTGGCTTCCCAGGTCGACATCCACACCGTGGTCCAGGGCCTCCCACAGCTCCCGAAGCGCTGTCCCGCTGGCAGCAAGGCGGAAGATCCCCTCTGTCGATGGTCCTTCCTGATGCAGGAGATCCAGGATCTTCTGCAGGAGAGGCAGGAGGACAGTTCCTTGGCTGAAGAGCTGCCTTCTGACAGCAGTGGCTGGGGCCACAGCTCTGCCCCAGACCTGGCTCCCTCCCCCTGCAAAAGGGCTGGGACCAGAAGCGTGAGCCAAGGGTGAAGACCCCAATCCCCCATCCTCAGAGCTCCCGGGGACATCCACTGCCTCTCTGGGGCAGCTGGAGGGAGGGCTGGGGACCCCCTGTCCAGGATAGCTTACCTGGATGGGCTGGGGCAGTGTGCCGTCCTCCCCGCAGAGGGTTTCCAGGGGCTGCCCAAAGAGGGCCCTGCTGCAGCCAGAGCCCCCCTGCCCTGGCACCTGGGCAGCAGCCGGGCTCCGCCGCAGAGCAAAGGGCCAGGGCAGCCCCCTCCTCTTCCTCCTCCTGCTGCTGCTGCTGCTGCTGCTCCCTCCTGCTGCAAAGGAGAACAGAGCAAGAGCCCATCAATAGAGACGGCCAGGCCAGCGCTCTCAGGGCCTGCCCTGCCCTGCCCTGCCCGCAGCGTGGTGCTGAGCGGTGCGGCAGCACGGGCAGGGAGCCAGCAGCTGGAACCGTGGCTCTGGCTCAGTGGCTGCAGCTCAGAGGCTCCTGAGAGCTGGCGTGACACCAGGACAGCCTGGCCCAGCCCTTGCCATGCCCTCCTCCAAGCTGTGGGCAGCGGCAGAGGCTCCGTGTCTCCGCAGAACCACGTCCAGCAGCCACTGTGCGGTGGGTGTCTTTCCTCCTCCAGGTGACGTCCTCCCTTGGGCTGCCCAACCTGCATGGTGACACTCAGGGGACAAGTGAACAGATCCTGCCAATGCCAGTCGAGGAGCAGGGACCCATCCACCTGGCTCTGAGCATAGAGCAGAGGCAGAAAGCACCCTGACTGCTTGGCAATGTCCCCTCTGCCCCTGTGTGCAGGGAGAGACAGCAGGTGAGAATGAGGGGACCCCGAGGGCTCAGCTCTCTCCTGCTGCAGAGCGATGGGGACTACCTGGCTTGGGGTGAAGGGCAGCTGCAGCAGCATCCCATCTTCTGCACAAGTGCTGGCTGAGGGGGAAAGAAGGCCCTCCCTGCCTTGCTTTCCCAAACTCACCTGCTGAGTGGCAATGTCCTCCTCCATTGTCAGAAGTGACTGACAGAGGCCCTTGCTTGGGATCAGCCTGCAAGAACCAGGCTGCGCTTAGAGAGCAGCCCCACAGCAGAAAAGGGCCCCAGCCAGCTGCCACCCGGAAGCAGCAGCCTGAGCACAGCAGAGCTGGGACTCTCTGCCCTGCGTGGCAGGTTTTCTCCAGCGCAGCCAGCGAGGATGTGCCAGCGTTCCTGCTGGCTCCCCAACCCTCTCAGCTCCCCGAGTGGCACTGCGGGACCCTCCCACAGAAGGTCACCCCACTGGCCAGAGATCCTTGGCACTTCAGCACAGTGAGAGAAGGGTGAAAGGCAGCCATTCTCACCTCTGCCTGGCCCTCCATCAGCCTCTCCAGGCTCCTGGCACTCAATGTCCTCCACTGGGCAAGAGAGAAGGAATGCAAGAAGGTTAGGAGCAGTGCCTGTGCTGCTCGGCTGGAGGAGCAGTGCTTGGGGACAGAGCCCAGATCAGACAGACACTCATGGCATGGCAGCGGCTCAGCTCCTTCTCCAGGAGTTTGAGCGATGTCAGACGGGTCACTCGGGCTCTCTTGGGTCCTTCTGGCATGCTGTGCAGTGGGAAGGGATGGGGAGAGAGCCAGGTGAGCCCCAAGATGCCTCTTCTCTCCTTTCAGGCAGCTCTCTCCCCATCCAGGGAGCTGGGTCCCCCTGTCTGGCTGGCCCTGGAGCATCCCCCAACTTACCCCAGCAGTGTGCCCACCCACAGCTCTTTCAGCGCCCAGGAGCTGCAGAGAGAGAGGAGAAACAGCATCAGGCCCTGCTGTCCCCAAGCCCATGGGCAGACGTGGGCAGCTGCACAGCTCTGCCCTGTGGGGAAGGACACAGGGCCAGGATGAAGTCCCGTGGGGCAGGACAGAGGCACAGCCCAAGCACTGGCTCTGTCCTGCCACAGCAGCTGCTTTTGCCCTTCCCTTCTGGGGACCAGATGGTGACCAGGGGATGCAGGATGGGGAAATGGTCCCATCCCTCCCTGCCAGCGAGCTGCCCGCCCCCTGCCCAGGCTCTGCACGGAGGACAGAGGCCATTCATGGGATGGCGTGGGCACACTTGGGAACACATCCTGCCCGGCCATGGGATGTGGCACCATGACTCACCCAAAAGTGGCAATGCAGGAGCTGGTGGGCCAGCTGAAGATGAGGGAGGTCCTGTCCTCATCGCCACCTTCCTCCCCATCTTCCTCCTTTCCTGCTGCCTCCCTCTCTCTGCTCAGCACCCACAGCTGGTCCAGGGCCAGGCGGAGCTGTGGGCGCACGGTGGTGCCACGGCTGCAGCGAGGAGAGGCAGGCAGTGAGCTGGAGGTGGCCTCCTTGGGTTCCCCTCTAGCAGAGCCCTGTCCCCCACCTGCCCTTGGAACAGACAGCGGTGCATCCAGAGCAGCTGGGCTCTCAGGGTCTTACTGCAACTTGGCGATCACCAGTTCCTCCTGGAGGAGGAGAAGGCGCCTCTCGCTCCTCTTGCGGCCCCGGCTCAGCCGCACGTCCGCGCTCAGCACCGGCTCAGCATCGGGGAGAGCCTCCCTGCAGAGCAGAGAGCGCTGGGCATGAGAAGGGCTGCTGCTGGGGGGCCCGGCTGTGCCCGTGTGTCCCCGAGCCACGGAGGGAGCCCACCTGGAGCAGTTGGCCTGGCCCATCTCGCCTGGGACAGCAGGATCCTGCACCAAGGACACGGCCCAGCCGGTGACAGCGAGGATGGGAAGCGCGGTGCTGGTGCTGGTGGCGGGGCAGAGCTGCTCGGCCAGACTCTGCCTCCTCCCAGCGCTGCTCGGTGCCAGCCCAGCTCCGTCCTGCTGGCACTGGTGGCAGTTGGGTTCTCAGCCCAACGGTCACTGGGGGCAGAGCAAGGGGCGGGGCTTGGGGCAGGGATGGGGCGGGGCTTAGGGCAGGGATGGGGGCGGGGCTTTGCCAGCAGCTGCTCTCCACTATGGCCGTGTCTGGCTCGCCCTGTCCCAGCCATCATTTAAACAGACAAAACTCTCCACAGTTACCTTGACGCTTCCTGAGATCTTTCTTTATCTCCCTTTGCTGTGTAACCAAGCACACTCCCTCCTACCCACAGTCTTGCCTCCCAGCCTCACCGCTCTCATACGGAAGAAACATAAGCTACGCAAGAAAAAACAACTGCTCTGCTGAACACCAAAACATCCACGACTTTCTCAAACTCTTCATTGTCCCACCTGGGACTCAGGGGACAGGATCTCCTTAAGGCTCCTTCACAGGCACTGCCCTGAAAAAAAACCCCACTTCTTCTCTACTGGTGCACAAAGAGATTACGAAGAGTTGCATTTTTCAGGCAGTGTAGACTCTTTCTGAAATTAGACAAGGAATTTTTCACAAGGACAAGCCCTTTGCCTTGCATCTGGCAACCAACAGGGATGTGGACCCAGCAGCACAGGCCAGTGCCACGCACAAGCCACCACCCTACACACACACAAAGCACAAGACAGACGTGGAACCCAAGAATGCCAAAAAAATGACTCTTCACACCAGCTCTCTGTATGATCAGGTTGGTTCTTTTCATCAGGCACAGCAATCATCAATGATTTCTTCTTCTTTGCCTGAAGCTGACTTTTAAGTAGGTATTGCCAAAGAATGCAAAACCAAAAAGATGTTGAAGCAGATACTTTATTTAAGCCTCACTCGATGCCTATCATTGAAGTGTTTCTCACATTCCCTTCTCTACTCTAAGGGGTCTCCACTGAAGATGCATTTGAGTTACACAACCCTTAAGCACACTCCACTACCAGACATTGCTCCAGACAGAAGGCTGACAGCGCTGTACAGGGACAGTCCTTTCTGGACGTCTCACTCCTGGGCAGAAATCCTCCAGACTTCCTTTCAGGACAGCAATACACAGCTACAATGAGATTGTTAAATCAAGCACAGCAAATAAAACACAAACAAACAAAAATCCTCTGAGGCACTAAGGAGGGACAAAAGGTCTCCCCTTAAATCCACTACCCCTCACAAAACAGACAAGTGCCGTAGAGAGATGCCTGCAAAGAATCCACGGATGGAATATAACCCTGGTAACTCCAGTGTGAGCAACCAACGTGGAAATGGCAGCACTGACCCTTCTCCTGTTCCTCCTATGAGCTCTTTGCCAGCCACGTGAAGAGGCAAAACCAGTGACGATCGGATCAGATCTGACCAGCAACTGCCCCCTCAAAAAATCCCAAATGATCCAGAAATCTATTTGAAATACAGATTGACATCCACTGGCTGGGATGATGAACCTCGCCCTAAGCACACGTTGTGCCTTGAGACCGGAGCTATGGACCGCATGAAATCACTTCCAAAAGCAAACGTTCAGAGCCAAAGCATCCAGAACACACAGACAAACCTCCACCATTTTCTCAGCAATGTTTCAGGTCACACCACACTCGGTCCAGGACTTTACACAACGTCACTAAACTGAACAATAGCAGCCTCTTTGCAGGTTTCTCCCTCAAATGCAAAACTCAAAAAGCCACGTACCCTTGGGGAAACCCTTGTCCTTCCGTCTGGCTGGTGTCTCCCCATGGCTCTTCCTCAAGGCAGGAGAAATAACCAGGAATTTGGAAGTCCACAGAAATTCAGAAGTCCACTCAGTCCTCTGGCAGCCATTCCCTATGGGCCACAAGTCCTCTCAGCCCCTCCAGAACTGCCCGTTAGTCGTCTGGCGGTCATTCTCCAGGGACCGCCAAGTCCTCCACACCCACCCAGTTACCAACCGAGCGACTCACCAGAAACCAGTCAGAGCGCACCAGAAGTGACCCTGACTCATCTGCTGGAGACTCCTGCATTAGAGCAGAAATTATGGTTTCAAGAGAGAAAACACAACACAGCCCACCAGAACCACAAAAAATCAACCAGAAGAAGAAGAAGCATGGTATAAAAAGCAAAGGTTCCCACCCAAATCCTAAAAAGGCAGAGAAGCTAAGAAAGGACCCTCCACAAAAAGAGAACACACAGAACACCGGCTAAGGTAAAAATAACCTCAGCCTAGGAACTCAGGGCCAACACAGCCCGAGTCTGTCCATCACAGTAACATGCTTGAATCCTTATGCAAGCCATAAGGGTGAATCCACCCAAACCACCACAGTCAGGTTTTGGTCAACACGTAATAACACCTTCCCTGAAGCAGAACTGAAATTTCCCTGAGCTTCAGACAGAGAGAGGAGGAAAAACAAGTGCTCTGCATTTGAGACTGCCTTTTCACTGCCGCCTTCTTCAGATCCATTCCATGTGCAAATATTCCAAGATGCACGAGTGTGTAATGAAATTGGCTTGGTTTTGCTTGGCGAGTGCTTTCATGCAAGTAAGGAATCTTTCTGAATAATGGTGTGCAAAAACATATCCTTCTCTGAGTCAGAGGAGGGAAAAGTCTGTGCCAGGTTTATATTGCTACTTCAATCCCACCACCATTTCTGAGAACAGATAATACTGAGCAACCCAACACCATGATTAAACACTGTACTTCATAGAATGGTCTGGGTTGGAAGAGAACTTCAAGCTCACCTAGTTCCAACCCCCCTGCCATGAGCAGGGACACCTTCCACTAGACCAGCTTGCTCAAAGCCTCATCCAACCTGCCCTTGAACACTTCCAGGGAGGAGCAGCCACAGCTTCTCCGGGCAACCTGGCTCTGACCACCCTCACAGGAAAGAATTTCTTCCTCAGGTCTCATCTCAATCTCCCCGCTTCCAGTTTAAAGCCATTACCCCTCACTCTGTCACTACCTGCCCTTGTTAAAAGTCCCTCCTCAGCCTTCCTGTAGCCCCTTCAGGTACTGGAAGGCCGCTCTAAGGTCTCCGCTTCGTGGTAAGCCTTTGGTAGGATGGGCTACTGACGGGCATTAGCAAACAGGCGTGGGTATAAGTGCTTCGAGTCAAACTGGAAATTGGGTACTTGGAAGGGAGAATAAATGATTTATTGCTCACAAAACTAGATCCTTCAGAGAAGCGACTTAGAAACCTCAACACTGCACACTGCCTTCTGCAAAATATACTTTTTAATGGGGTCCACATTTTTTAAACTTCTTTTTCCAGATAAACACTAGATAGAGAAAACAGCCCTTGCTAAAGAAACCAGAACCAAACAGCATAATCTGAGATGAAACACTAAGCAAAACACACCGTACTCAAACTTGCATTCATCCTGCAGTCTGCAAACACACCTTCTTGATCCAAAATATTTGGTCAGTCAGAGCTTGTTCCTCCCTGTTCTGCCACATTGCTACGCCATGATTCTTGGAGACGTCACTCGTTAAGGAGTTGAGAAGCCATCATGGCACATGTGTTTGTCACCTAACAGTTGCCTGAATTACTTCCTGATTTGTTTCTCGGATTGGCTGTCAAATTAACCCAAATCCTTGGCCAACTTCTAAATTACCATTGATTTTTACCCTACCATGAAGATGCTGGCACAAAAGATGCTGGCGCTGTGCACACAACAAAGATGACAATGGATTTGTGCTACAGGAAAACATGATGCCAGGGAGCTGTTAAGAATAAAACCCTCTTCCACTCTAAAACACGTCAGTGAGGTTTGCCTTCTCTGAAATATGCTGTTCAGACCCTGGAAGTACAGATTTCAGAGGAGGGAGGGGTTTTTAGCACAGCAACAGAGGGCAGAAGTAAGTTCAAAAGCCCTGGGGTACACACAGTACCTCAACACCGCTGCATCTGGAGGGACAGCACTGCTGGGCTAAACCCTAAGGCGACCACTTGGATGAAGCACCTCTAGACTCAGCTGCAGCTCCCAAGAAAAACAAAGCTTGTGAATGGAGCCCAACGTGGACTCCTTCAGCTTGCACACTGGCACTTCATCCGCTGCTGTCTTAATTACTAGGCAACTTTGCTCTCCATTTCACTTCCCCGTCTTTCAGCATTTCCCAAGATACACAGCACTCTCTGTGTGGGGTGCTGTCACTTTATTCCCAGCTTCTCACCACACACAGAGGACCCTGGTCAGCCCTGCAGACCCACAGGGAATAGCCCCCTTCCAGCAGTACCATCCGTCCCTCCTCTCATGCACAACAGGAGGCAAATAAAACAAAATGAGCATTCAGTACTCTTTGAAAGCCTGAAACGTCTGCAGGCTCAGGACTGATGTTTAAACACACAATCGTCTCTGAAGTGTGCAGCTGTGTTCCCCTACCAAGTAACCCAATGGGGCAACAGAAGTCAAATCATCTTCTAAATGGCTTTGGTGGTTACGACCGCAACAGCCTGTTTCGTTAGAGAGACAAGAAGAAAGGAAAGGAAGGAGAAAGCAGCAAGGAAAGGATGATGGCAGAAGAGAGCAGCAAAGATGGATGAGGGAAGATGAACAAACACAAAGGAAGACACAACTGTCTTGATACTAATTCTGTCTGCACATTTTTGCTGAGAACTGAGTAGGGCAACATTTAGAGATGTGCTCTCAAGAAAGGTACATTTTGGCAGTTTGCAAGACTGCCATAAGGAATATATTCATTTCTTTACTAATTAACCCAGAAACTCTTTGAGAATATAGAGGGAGGGCTGTACTATTTTGTAAAATCAAAGAAATTTCCCTGCGCTCTTATACTTCCACATTTCTTGAAATCCAAATTCCGTATTTTACATTCCAATCTCATCTCCAAAGATCCAGCTTGGTTTTGAACCTCAGCCAGCCGTCTTCTCACCTGCACAAATTAACCTCATTCTGTTGTGTTTTTTTCCACCTGCGGCTTCCCATATCATGAATCAACTCCTGTCCTGCTTCCCGATGTGGTCCCACAGTGACCACGCAGCAGTTGCAGCAGGAAGCCAAACCCTGCCTGCCTGGGGTCCCTTTGGTCACTACCGTGCACTTTTCTCCCTACACATTTCTTCCCCGAGCAAGGTCAGCCGTGGGGACATCTGCCCTAAGCCTGCACCAGACCAACCAGCCCCTGGACTGTGTAAAATGGAAAGACTCTCTAAGAGAATGCTTATAGGTAAAAGATACAGATTAATAGAAGGATCGTGGGTAAGATGAAAAATCAGGAACGGGTGCTGTGAAATAACAGAATAACAGTTATAGCCCTCTCCATGGTTGGTTTGAACCCAATCCAGCTGAATCAACAAGAACAACAGAATTTAGAAGCATAAGTTAAGTGTCATTATGTAAGTTTTGCTTAGAAGTGCCAAGGTGAGCAGGCAGGAAGATTCTTCAAGAAGCTCAGTGAACACAGTGACCAGAATGAGACCAGCGACCTGCAACTTCTGAAGAGAAACTGAGACGAGACGAGAAGCATCAGCCGAGTCTGAAGAATTATTACAGACTTTTTATAGAGTTTTAAACTAATGAGAAATTTGGAACTGAGGGTTCGTGGGAAAACACCAAGAACTTTGAAAATAACCCCTATTGCATAATGTGAAATTTAGCATCTAGAGAGAGCCTGATTTTTGTTATGCCTTTGCCACTCACTGAGGTGATGGCCCAGCTCTGAGTTGTAAATGAAGCAAACCTAGAGTTGCCCACCGACGGAGTTAAATTCCTTTAACATGCTGAGCCGTGCTCCTGCCTCTCCAGGCTTTAGTACACCCGTGAATTTTTCTTTTCCTTTGTTCTGTCTGTGATCCCAGCACTCGTGTTTCCCCTATGGTAAGAGTGTGGTCAGTACACACCTGAAAAACATGAGGCAATCCATTAAATCCTTTCCTCTCTGGTTAGTCTCATTAACCATGCCTTATGTTTTTCAAAGGCCTAAAATTTCTCCTACACTTAAAATTACTGAGAATTTTATTTGGAGAAAAATGTTTTTGTGCTTACAGGAGATCCGTTCCAGCAGTATGCCATATGCATTCAAAAAGTTCCTTTCAACTGCATAGAGCGGCTACACCAGCTTGAAAAGAAAACATCCACATAAACCAACAAGGATTTAGGTGATAATGGCAAGTGGAACATCTGGAAGCCCTGTTTAAATATAACCAACAGCATCCACACACAGATCTCTACAGGTTGAACAACAGGATCATGTTTTTATTCATTCTTCTACATGCCCTGCGTGCAAAAGTCTTTAAAGCTAAACTTAATGCGTGTCTTTTATGGGAAGAATTGGGGTAATTTCTCAGATCTCAAAGACTGATTACTCTCCAGGGGAAATGGATCACCTTTAGTCCATCAAACTTCTTTTCTGTAGGCAGTGCTTTATCTGCTTCTGCTCCGTGCTTAATGTGTATTAACCCCCGTGTATGGGGGTCACTTCACTGGGCTCTGCTGAGACATAAAGCCTGAATCATCAGGAGAAATAACTGTGTGCCCGTGGCACTGCAGACCATCACCTGCCTCAGCTACACACTGCTAACCTCCCCTGTTTCTTTAAGGACACAAGCAAATGCTCATTGATGATCCCAGCCTAGAAAGGAAATTCAGATTCTCTATGTTCTTTAGGCAATTTTTATTTTCCCAACCCCCTACTTTGTTAAAAATAAGACCTCAGTGTATTCTTACAGTGTTGTTCACATTGAAACCTGGGAAAAGTAGAGCTGACAGTTTCTTGAAAGCACGTGCAGGCTCGTGGGTACGCCACGAAAAGATGGCATTTTGTGAAATGTTTCTGGAAAAAAATAACAGGGGTTTGTTTGCTCATCTAGACTAGAAATTGTTGTTCAAATGGCTTGTTTTAGTGACAGCCCAAGACTTTGGCAGGCCTTCCTCTCCTCTTTGGTATCCTAGAGAGAGAGGACAGGTTGCAGTTCACAGGCTGTAGCACTGGGCTCGGTACCACTACAAAGCACGGATTTAACCATCTTGTGGGGACAAGCAAGTGGGGTGGAAGTGACTTCACGCTGAGACTTCAAGAAAGCACCAAAGGAATTAATCTGCTCCAGAGACAGGGAGAACAAAGCAGAGGGCCTTCTCTGGGAGGAAGCAGGGGCTTTTTGTCAGAAAAGAGGTGGCAAGAAAAAGAAGGAACAACAGAAACAACTGAGAAGTAGTAGCAGAGCACTGGGAGCCAGAGAGCAGAGACTTGAAGCGTGGTCCAGCCCCTGACTTCTCTGTGCCCGCAGCCAGAGGAAGGCTGCTGAACTCCTCTCCCATTGCCACACCAACCTTCTTGGGAAAGATCTCACCAGAATGTTGCCAACTTAGTGCTTGGCCACGCCAGTCTCCAACTCGGCAGGTCTCACAGGTGCTCCTGTCCTACAGATAATGAAGATTAATGCCTAAGGAAACAGAAAGAAAGGTAGAGCAGCCAGGAAGAGGAACAGGCTATTTCCTGCATTGGCTTTCTCATAGCACAAACGGATGCTTCAGAAATGTCTTACGTGCAACCGTACTGCAGGCCTACGTTTTCCCTTACCCTCTTGAGCAGATTAATCAACTCCAATTAGCAGAGGCTCAACATGACAAATGGCACAACTGCTTGTCCATAGGATTGCTCATATGATTCCAGCAACTACTGACTAACCAGCTACTCATGAGCTTGCGCTCGAGAACAGCAAAAGCTCAGCGATGCACAGCCCTGATGCTGCAGGGCATTTAGGGAAGAGTGACCCAGCACTTGAAACACTTTGGATTGGAGGCTCCAAGCAGCTGAGTCGGCAGCAGAGCCCAAGGAACTAAACCCAACCACAGCTCCCTAGGGAAAGTGCTCTCTGTCTGGAAGCAGCAGAGCCACCTGCTACCTCTTCTCCCCCGACTCTGCAGTCCCCGAGATGAGTAGGAGGACCAGCACAGAAGCACTGACCGCTGCCTGATCAGAGGTTTTGGGAGGCAAACCAAACCAGGGGCCAGTAGCACATCTTCTTCTAGGAGGCAGGCGTTGCTGATCAATCCAGACCCTTCCTTCCACGCTTGGCACCCAGACAACCAGAGTCTACCTCTACCTTTTAACCTGCACATTAGAAACCAAAACAATGGAAAGCAATCAGTATTTTAATAACAGCTACTACTTGGCCTGGTTGGGAGGGTCACGCAGGAACTCCAGTGAGATCCCAGAGAATGCTGACAAGAGAGGAAAACCACTTGTGAATCTGGAGGCGAGAAGAAACACATTCCTCGACATCAGGGAAAGCTACAACAGGGAACAAAGGCCCTGACCTGCAAAAAAGGACATTTAGATGAAGTGAGAAGATAACCTTCTGACTGGAGGTGCCGCAGCAATGGAGCGGTCCACCGTGTCGCCGGCCGGCGAATAAAACACACCTGCTTTAGAACTCTCTGCCAGCTGTAAGGTTTGATTCCGCAGATCACCTGCATGTCCCGATACGCACTTCAGTCCCGAATTGCTGAATTCCTGGGTTTGCTGCTGTCATGACCCAGACAATTGTGCTGCTGCTGCTGTATTTCTTCCTGTGCTCAACTCGCTGCCATTGATGGGAGAGCACCAGAGCGTCTTAAAAATGGAGAGGCACGTGGCTCACATAGGTGCTCCTACACCCTCCTGCGATGGGGAGGTTCCTTGTGAGACCAAGGTGATGCAGTGCAGCGCCAGCATTAGGTAAAACAGACCCAATTTACAATAGGTCTGAAATGTGCAAAGTCCTTGCCTTGAATCGGAGATAGGAGGGCGGGAAGGGAGCTTGAGGGGATCCAGCCAGACTGCGGCTTGTTGCTGACACCAGCCCAGGGCTCTGCCCAAGCAATGCCAGGACACCCCATGGGCAGAGATTGCCTCAGAGCACGGGCACCGTGGAGCGAGGCCGGCAGAGGTCCCAGCTGTACAAATGCTAGAAATGAGCAGGTGCTATTAGTGCTACCACGCTTGCAGGTTATCAGCAATTTTGTTGGTGTGGAAACAACTCAGTAGAGTTGTTAGGGGGTTAGGGTTCGGGTTTGGGGCTAGGGGTTAGGGTTAGGGTTACGATAAGGATTAGGGGTTAGGGTTAGTGTTAGGGTTAAGGTTACGGTTAGAGTTAGTGTAAGGTTTAGGGGTTAGGGGTTAGGATTAGGGTTAGTTTTAGAATCTGGATCAAGAGAAAGGCAGTAAGAATGCTGCAGCAATACAGTAGCTTTCCAAGCCTCACTGTGACTGGCACTCTGCAGTACAGGCATTGGTGACTGCCCAAATCGTGTTGTACCTGAACACCCCAAGGCTATATGAACCCTGTGTCAAACCACATCTCGGGTGCCCCAATTTGGCTGGGACACCTCAATCATGTGAATAAATATTTACCCTTGCAAATGGGTACTAGAGAAGCCTGCAGAAAAATCGTGAGGGCAAGAATGTTGCCCACACATCCCTATAAGCTCCCAGGCTGGTTGGTGGAGGAAGCAGATGGTCCCTTTACTACTGTTCTGCCGGGCCTGGCACAAGAATGCCCATCTTGTCTCAATGGTGCGAGGCTTTGAGGCTGTTACATCTGAGCCAACTCAGGCCCTGTGTCACCACCCGCCAGGCCACACATCATCTGGCTTCAGCTGGGGCAAGGCCCAGCTTCCCTACACTCAGTGTCCTGAGCAGTTCTGCACATTGCCCCTGACCTCCTGCACTGGGCGGCCATGGCCTCAAATATCCTCTCAAGGGCTTGACCATCTTCCAAACCTTAACTTCCACTTAAACAGGAGCATTTCCAGCTGTGGCATGGAAAAGAAAAAGTGTGGGTGGTGGGGAAAGTGCTGTGTGTGTCACAGAGAAAGGGGCAGCCTTTCTCCCTGCCAAGCTCCATGGCCCCCGCCACTGGGGGCTGCCATTGGGCCTCACGGGCTCAACGGCCACTGGACCTCACGGGCTCAACGGCCACTGGACCTCACGGGCTCAATGGCCATTGGGCCTCACGGGCACCGGCCCCGCCCCAGCAGCTCCCATTGGTCACCTCCCCAGTGTCCGTTACAGAAGCAGCACCCCTGCGGCTGGCCCACAGCTCCCCGGGCAGCTCCAGGCTCTGACAGTTGGCGCGCTGGGCACAGGAGCCGGCCAGGCCAGGCCAGTGCCCACATTGAGTGGGCTGAGACTCAAGTGGTCATTGGAACCACCCAGGATGCCTCCACGGCCCCAGAAACGCAAGCGGCCCGAGGGGAGCAGCAGCACCTCTGGCAGGCAAGTGGTGGCCGGCAGTCAGCCCAGCAGCCGTGCTGAGCCCATGGAGGTGGATCCACCTCAGCAGGAAGAAGAACCCATGGAGGTGGATCCACCTCAAGACCAGGAAGAGCCCATGGAGGTGGACAGCCCTGGCGCAGGCCTGACAATGGGGCAGCACACCACCATGGCCAGGGCGCCTCCAGCACCATGGTGCCCAAAGCCTCCGGCACCACGGTGCCCAAAGCGCCGCAGGGTCGCCGGGCGCTCTCCGGGACCCTCCAAACGGGCAGCTCCCTCCAAGCGGCGCCACCGCCACAGCCCACGCTAGCTCCGAGTGGGCCACCCCCACCCACACGTGCAGGCTCAGCAGGAAGATCACCCGGCTGCCCAGACACAGCTGAGCCCTGCTTGCCTTCCTCAGGGCTGAGAGCAGAGGAGGTGCCTCTCTCCGTGGAGGGGGACATCTCCTGTGCTCTGAGCCCTTCCCCAGCAAGAGGCGAGGAGAGGGGCTGCCATCTCATGGCAGGCAGCACCGCAGCTCCAGGAGCAGTCCGTTGGAGCCCGCTGGAGACCGTCAACGACCACCGAGGACACCTGGAGACCACCGTGGACCACCGTGGACCCTGGAGACCGCCGAGGACCACCCAGGACCCTGGAGACCGCCGAGGACCGCTGAGGACCCTGGAGATGGCTGAGGACCACCCAGGACCCTGGAGACCGCCGAGGACCACTGAGGACCCTGGAGACCACCGAGGACCACCGAGGACCCTGGAGACCGCCAAGGACCACCTGGTACCCCTGCAAAGAACCGCTGAGGATGACCGAGGATCCCTGGAGGCCACCACAGAATGCCAAGGACCACCACAGCCAATGGACTCTCCTAGTAGCACCACCCAGGTTATTGGGACCTGCAGGTGGCATTTTTTCAGTCTGAGGATGACAAAGCCAGTGGGGGGTGGCTGTCCTCACCTACATCTCGCCTCAGCGACTGAGTGGGTGGGCGGAGATGAAGCCAGGATCGCCCTGGCAGGGCACAGAGAACAGCAAGACCTCATCAAAGAAGGAAGATGCCCCATCCTTGCAAACATTCAAAGCAGAGAGACAGCTCTTCCTCTGGAGCAGCAGCAGCCACCTTCAGTGCTGACAGGACGATGTTTTGGCAAGATTGGCCATAAAACTATTTCAAAAATAATAGAAAACAAATAAAACCCAGTTAAAAAATCCCAATAAAAACCAATTTTGAATACCAAAAAGTGCTCTTCTCTCTTCTTTGGCACTTTGGAGACTGCATGCAGACTTCTGTGTCCCGTTCTGTTTCTAGGACAGGAAAGACACTGACACAGGTGGTGCGGGGTCAGCCCAGCGCCTTCGAGATGGGGATGGGCCGGGGCACACAGCACACAAGGGCTGGCTGAGGGAACTGCCGCCGTGCAGCTGGGAGAAGAGAAGGCTCAGGGCTGGGGCTCAGGGCTAGGGCTGACTGGTGACCTTCCAGAACACTGAAACCCTTTTCATGACCCAATAGCGTGGCAAAATCTCCCTGTGTCTCTCCAACACGCACTTCACTGTTGCTAGTTTTCATATGTAGAACAGCAAAGGCATGGTATTAAAAAAAAACAAAAACAACAAACAAAAACCCTCAAACAAACAAAAAAAGAGACAGAGAGCACTTGATTTCCCCAGCATGCATCCCTGCGCCCTTTAGCAGGACACAAGCCACAGGCTCATCTCTTCTACCTGCTCCCTGAGTCTTGGGCATCTAAGAACAAGTACGAGAGCATTCAAACGCAAGTGCTCTTGGTCACTGTGCAGGGAAGCAGCATTGGCATCGCATCTCTAGTTCATCAGCCGGGGGAGAAAAAAGTTTCATCTTAAAGGCAGGAACCAAACATGCAAGTGAAGCTTTGCTGTGAAAACTGGTTCTACAGGAAAAACTACCTCTGGGAGCTCCTGAGCTTCTCTGGCTTTGAGCTCTTTAACCCCACAGCCAGCAGGGAGTGGGCCATGGTGTCAACTATCTTTTGACACCTTGGTTTCTCATCAGCAGCACTATTTGGTTTGCTCCCACTTGGAGCCATGGAGCGGACTGGCAGGTCTCCAGCACAGGTCATGGAGCCCAGGGCTTGCAGGAAACCAGGCAACACACTAAACTGACAGTCTTGGTGCACCTCAAGGGCTTCCTATCAAGTTTATTTTGTATATAAGTTAAAACATAGGGGATGTTTGGTTTGGTGGAGTTTATTCTGGTTTTTTAAAGATATTTATCTTTTTTCTGCTACATCATCTCTTCCTCTCTCTCAGATCTAAAAAATCCAAACTCATGTTTTTTCATCTCTTTCCAATTCTTTCTTTTTTTTTTTTTAACTCTTCCCCTGCTTTAGTGTGCTCACAGACCAAAAAAAAATCCAAAAAGAAACAAAATAGTTTAACTTTCCCTTTGAAAAGTTGCTTTTGAGTCAAGACCTAATATTTTTCTCTCCCAAGCATGAAACGTCTCTTCAGTTCAAGACTGTTTTCAAAATACTGAGTGAAGTAGAAAGTAAGTGCACGTGATGGAACATGTATGGAATCTGATTTAAAGAAACCCAACACGGTAGCACTACACTGGCTAGAAATTGTGTTTTGATGAAAAGACTCAGTTTATTTCTAGGAAATAAAGAGCTTAGGGCCAAGCTGGCAGATGTTCCAATCAAATGTAAGTTTAAAAAAAAAACCAAAAAACTTTAAATTGCTGTATTTTAAAAAGCTGGAGAAGGAAATGGGTACAGAAATGAAAAAGCGTTCAGGGAGCAACAGCACAGATTGTCACCACGCAATCTAAACAATACAATTGCAGATCATCTATTTGGAAGAAGTGAGACAAAAGGGGCACGGTCCCTGGGAGAGAGAAGGGAGCCTTTCCCCTTTGATAGGCTGAAGCAAGAAGTTCTCTATTTCAAGATAAGACCCTGCTAGCAGAAGGCAGTTTTTCTGTCACATAAAGCAAGGCAAAACAGTTGCTTGCAGTCTCTTGCTCCTGAGCCCCCTTCTTC
Source organism: Caprimulgus europaeus (assembly GCA_907165065.1). The sequence goes on from OU015549.1 coordinate 79,956, forward strand.
AACTCTTCTTTCTCCTTCTGGTGACAGGAAGGCAAAGCATGTCCTGTCTCTGTGAGCCCATGCTGTACCCTGCTTGTCTACAGTAACAGCAGGCACCTGTGATTCCTCTCCGAAGACATTTACACACAGAAATCAGTTGACTAGTGTATTATGGAAGCACAGGCTGCAGTGGACATGATTTAGAATCAGTTATCTTTTGCCCATTGTGACCAAATAAAACCTGCAATCCCTTACTGTATAGAAATACTCCTAAAGCAGTAGTTGCTCCAATATCTGTCAAGTTTTTATATCATAGAATCACAGAATGGTTTGGGCTGGAAGGGACCTTAAAGATCATCTAGCTCCAACCCCCCTGCCATGAGCATTTAATATAGTAAATACTGCTTAAATATCTTCATTTTTTAACAGTTTAGACACGTGCTTAGCATCTGACTGCCAACACAATCTATCAAGAACTGTTAAGATAAGCAGAGCTGTGTTTAAAAAAGTGGGGTTTCTCTTTCCTCCTAATGTGGAAAAGCAGGCAAAGAGTTAAAACATCTTGGTGTGGGAAAAGCAGGCAAGGAGATGAAACATTTATCAGCACAGTAACCGGACAGCAAGAGATATGCCCAAAACTCAGTGGCAAGCAGAAAATGTATAGATAAGAGGAACTGTTGGTACACAAAACGGGAATCCTATTTGTAAGAAGTAACTATCTAGCACGAACCCGTCTTGTAGTTTGGAGCTCAACCAACCCAGCATTCCAAGCCAAAGGTGGAAAACACACAGTGAAGAAGACTGCGAGCCTTCATCCAGAAGACCCCCACAGACGACCACCAGATAGCCGTGCACAAGCGCCAGGAGGAGGAGACTTGTGATAATGGGATCCTGGAAATAATTGCCAATAGTCACACCTGTCCCCAGAATTAATTGTAATAACCCAGCCCAAATCAGTGAATACGCATATTTGGCATAATAAATAGATGCTTGCTTTGTGATCCGGTGTGCAAGCTTGGAGGAGAGATCCCCCTTGCACCCAGCGCCACAAGAAACAGACCTGCTTGATAACTCTGTGAGTTGCTGAGTCTGATTCTGCACGTCACCCCCCTGAGGGCTTTGCTTTTCACCCAGAGCCGGCTGAACTTGTCATCCTGACAACTGCTCCCCAGTGCTCGTATGCTCACCCTGGGAATCAGAGGCAGCTCTCTGGAGTCTTTTGCAGGTACAGCATTTGTTTACTTTCTACTTTGAAGGAAATGAAAACAGACATTTAGCAAGAAATGCAGCACGATGCTCCTTACCTTGCACTCATTTTTCTCTCATCGTTCATGATTTTAGAATATTGGAGTATATTCTTTCCCAAGCCAGGCACTGAAAATAAAACCACTACCAGTATGGCCTCATTTGCAGTAACTTCTGATACATCACCCCAGTGCTTCTCCCAAACTCTGCTGTGCTGCTCGGCTGCATAAAAGAAACTGGGACCATGTAATCCTGTCTTTGGCCTGGAGCACACAGCACACATCTCCGCTGTTTGCTGTCTTGTATGAAGTTATGCAGTGGCCAAGAAGCAGTTTTAGAAAATGCATACAGAGACTTGATTGAAATATCAAAAGACTTTTCAATATTGATTTCCATACCTGTTAGACCAAGGTGAAGATAACTGCACCCCCTGGGGTTCTGCCTCTGTCTCCTTCCCCTCCCCAGCTCTCGGGTCACTCCCGGGGCTGCCCTGGCCGGGCCTGGCTCCAGCCTGGAGCTCCCCCAGCCACCCCCAAGCAGCCAGTGGGCAGGAGACACCCCCGCGCCTTCCCAAGGGCCTGGCTCTCCTCATGGCAGTCCCAGCCCTCTCCTGGGCCAGGCCGCAGCTGGAGCAGAGACTGTGCCTGAGACACCATGGCCGCTGCCAGCCCCTGCCCAGGACTGCAGCTCCCAGCATGGCCGGGAACAACATGGCCGCTGCCAGCCCCTGCCCAGGACTGCAGCTCCCAGCATGGCCGGGAACAACATGGCCGCTGCCAGCCCCTGCCCAGGACTGCAGCTCCCAGCATGGCCCGGGAACAACATGGCCGCTGCCAGCCCCTTCCCCAGGCCAGAGACAGAAAAGGCCCCGGGAGAGCAGAGTGAGTGAGAAATGGGGCAGGGAGCGGGAGAGATGGACAGAGGGGAAAGGGGGAGAGGGGAGAGGGAGGGGAGAGGGAGGGGGGAGAGAAAGGGAGAGGCAGGGACAGGGAGCGGGAGCCAGAGCGAGGGAAGGGCGGGAAACAATGGTGAGAGAGGGAGAACCAGAGGGATGTGGGGCAGGACAAGGAGGCGGAGAAGGGCAGAACAGCCATGGCCTCCAGTGTGGAGAAGGAGGAAGAGCAAAAGGGGCTGGGGAACAGGAGAGAGGCCCCCAGAGAAGAGAGAAGGCCCAGGCAGGTGAGCAGGGGAGACGGGCAGGAAAGAATCAGACAGGCTGCAGGAGAGAGGGAAGGGAAAATACGGGCAGGGAGCAGAAGATGGCTCTTCAAAAACAGAAGGAGAGGGAGCGGGAGAGAGAGATGTGGAGAGACAGAAAGGGAGCACCAGGGCTGAGGGCAGACAGGGAGGAATTAGCAAATACAGACAGGGAGTTGGACATCAGAAAGCAATGGGCTAAAGACAGAGAGGGAGGAATAATAAAATGGGGCCAGGGAGCTGGTCAGAGAGCGATAGGGAGAGACCAGAAATAGCAATTCTGGGCAACTGCCCCGTTTCTTGGTTGTTCCCCAGGAACTGCATTACCAAAGACCCCGAAGGACTGTGCTGCCCGCAAAAGCCCTGTCCTGGGCCCAGCGCTATGCCTGGACATTGGGGATGATCATCACCTTGCCAAATGGCCAGGAAAAAATCCCATCTGGGAGGAAAAAAATCACACAGGTTTGTTGGTTTGTTGGTTTTGCTTTTTAAAAAATACTATTAAGCTTTAAATATCACCTGCAAGGAAGAGTGAGCCGGCTGTGGCAGGGTGGAGACATTTAAAGCCACCCTGTTTCTTGAGTGCTCCTCAGAAAACCATATTGCCTGCCAAACCTTGAGCACAGCCTAATTCTTTGTGTACTTTTCCCTGTTTTTAGGCCAGCTGGTTAAGGACTTGTCCATCGAGAGAGGGCTCAGGGCCACGCCAGGGCCAGCGGTGCTGCTTTCTGGATCCCATGGATGCGACAAGCAGAGGGACAGGTTGTCACATCCCAGGGCCAGGTTCACACGCAGGTGTCAGGGTCACTCCTGGCTGGTTTTTCCCAGCAGAGCCCCAGGTGGTGCCACCCTGTGCTGCAGCCCCGGGGCCCAGGCTCCAGGAGCCGGGCATTTCTGCGGGCGCTGCACCCTGACGAGCCCCACCACCAGCTGCCCCCTGCCCTGGGCTTCCCCGCGTTGTCTCCAGCTCTGCTTTCTGCCAGCGCTGGGGGCACCACAGAATGGCTTCCCTGCTCCTCACAGCCCTCCTGAGCCATGCCTGCAGCTCATGTGAGGCGTCCACATCACACAGCTGATTTGGGGTCGAGGGTCTCTTTTGTGGCACCCTGGGAACGGGGACAAAGCAAACCCCATCCCTCCCTTTCCATCTTTGTCCACAGGCTGACCAAGCAGAGAGGTACCGTGTGCTGGAGAGTGTCCTGCAGGGAGGTGACAGCCGATTGCAGAGCAGCACTGAGACCTACCTGACAGCAAAGGCACCAGGTGGCTGTGGAGCAGCCCAGGTGAGCTGGTTCTCTGGGAGGTCACCAGAGCAGCCTTGGTTTTGGTGAGTTATGGTGCCATGCAGAGCCGTTCCTCAGTCATCCAGGGTTTTTCCAGTGCCCCCATGAAAGAACCTGCTCCCAGGAAGCACCTCCTCATAGAGCAAAGGCAGTATCCAGCCCCCCAGTGCTGGGTACGACTGCCCTGAGGGGTGTCTCAAGGAGGACAGGGTCATCTGCCTGGTGGCTCTGACACAGAAATGTTGTGCCTTCTCCCCAGGAGTTTTTAACCTGGGCACTTTTCCAGGGCGTGACGGATGATGTGAAGGTGGATGCTGGTGACATCCCAGTGACTCTGCCCCACTCCCAATTCAAAGTTGTGGTGTCTGAAACCTGAAGGCCCTGGCAGAGATCTCCAGGGAGTTTGTGTTGGTTTTTTGATATCTGAGGGCTACAATGTACCAGGGTTATGGGATGCCGGAGTTACAGTTTGCTAGGCATATGGGGTGTTGGGTTTATGGTGTGCCAGCATTTTAAGTGAATTAGGATTAAAGCATTTTATTGTTATGGACAGACTCTGGGTGCATTGGCCCCGATTACCTGGGGTTTGGTTATTTTTACCTTAACTAGTGTTCTGTGTGTTCTTTTTTGGTGGAGGGTCCTTTCTTAGCTTCTCTGCCTTTGTTAGGGTTTGGGTAGGAACCTTTGTTTTCTGTTTTCTGTAAGTTAGACAATTAACGGGCAGTTCTGGGGAGGGGTGAGAGGACTTGTGGCCCATAGGGAATGGCTGCCAGAGGACTGAGTGGACTTCTGAATTTCTGTGGACTTCCAAATTCCTGGTCATTTCTCCTGCCGTGAGGAAGGGACATGGCAAGACACCAGGCACATGGAAAGACAAGGGTTTCCCCAAGGGTACGTGGCTTTTTCAGTTTTGCATTTGAGTAAGAAACCTGCAAAGAGGCTGCTATTGTTCAGTTTAGTGACGTTGTGTAAAGTCCTGGACCGAGTGTGGTGTGACTTGAGACATTGCTGAGAAATGGTGGAGGTTTGTCTGCATGTTCTGGATGTTTGGGATTTGAACGTCTGCTTGTGGTGGTGACTTCCTGCCCTTTCTTGCTCAAACATGCCAATATGGTATACCCCTCCAACAAACCTGTTGCATATTTTCTTAAGTTTATGTCTTTAAGAACTACTGCCTCCCTCAATCAGAAATAGCAAATAGTGTTGGACTACAAGCAAACCATTACATTAATACATCATCAACGCTTATGAATTCCCACATAAGAAGTCTCGAGAGAAAGCTGCCCATTTAGTGCCAGGTTCCAGTTCAGGTTCTGCTCTCAGTCAGCGCAGCAAGCTTATCTGAACATCTCACTGTTATCCGGAGTTACTTGAAAGTCACATTTGCAGCCATTGGTGTTTGTGCTTAATGAGACTGGCATGGGGCAGAGAAATCTTGTGATTTCTCTTGCTGTCTTTACAAAAAGTAAGTTTTACCGCGCAGCCCTGCTCTGGAAAGGTTAGCAGCTATAGCCAAACACTGAGAAAAGCTAATTGGTGCTATGTGCTTTATTTGAAAAGAAAGAACATGCACAAATTCAGAAATGTTTACAGGAGAAAACAGGAAGATCAATTAAGAACATAAACAAATTAAGGTTGGCTACTTCCTCACTTTTTTCACGGGAGGTGCCATTGGAGGAGATTGTTCCCCGCTGGTGTCCACCTCCTCCCGGGAAGCCTTAGCTGGTTTTAGCACATTGTCTGTCTTAGGTGGTGGAACTTCTCTGTATCTGTTGAAATGCTCCCTTCCTCCTTCCCCTGGAGGTACAGTCTGTTTAGTGGGAGACTGGCCCCTCAGTACTGGAGACCTGGACCGTGAATGGTGTCTTCTGTATGGGGGTGACCTTGACCTTGAACGTTGAAAGCCGTGTGACCTAGAACGAGAGCGACGACTCTGTCACTCCTATCAGTGCTAGTCCCTGGAACCACCCAGCTCATCTAAGGGTAGAGAGGTGGAGTGGAACTCCTCCTGATTCTTCTAGACAATCTGCTTCTCCATCAGGGACATGGAAAGCAGTTACCTGGAAAACAAACGCCTACGCTCCTTCTGAATCTTCTTATACTCCATCAGCTCCTTAGCAAAGTCATTTGTAAACTCATCAGGTTTGCACTTTTTCTTTTCCCTGTTAAAAGAAGTTTGACCTTTACTACAATGATAGTTTGATTTATCTTTAATATTTTAGAAACACAAGGCGCCCTTACCATTTATCTGTAACAAATATAGACCAAAGGAAGGACTAACCTGACAGCGCAATAACAGATACAAGAGACTCCTCTCTCTCCACCTGAGAGAAAGCAGCTTGGCTACTTGAGATGATTGAACTCAAGAAATTAAAACCTGTCATAAAATAACAACATTGACCTTCCAACAATTTGTTCAATCAGTATCAATTAAGTTGTTTGAAAAGGATGTTGGAGGCTGATTCCTATTGGTAAATCAATTTCTTCAGCCCTATTTAGCCACTAATCCATTTGATCCTTTCATGATGTTTAATTTTTATATGTAATTATGGTTTCCTCAACAAGTGTTCATTTTTCTTTTCAGTCATGTGCTGGAGGATTTTTTTTTAAACACTCCTACTACAAGCACAGATGCCCAATTCAGACTAAGCCATTCAATTACCACTTGTATTCTCCACCACTATCTGCATACTTATTTCATTATAAATCAGTTGCTGTATAGGTTCTGTGTCGTGGCCTCATTTAACAAGTGACAGCAGTGAAATACCCAATTTCTCTAGAATACTCACCGTTCCCAGCCTCGTCTGCCACCTGCTGAGTGACTGGCACTGGCTCTTGTTGGATGACCTTTTGGAGAGCAGAGAGGAAAAAGAAAAAGTCCCATTTGGTTTATCTGAAGATATTTTTTTAAAAGGAAATTCTAAAGTTATAGTTACTTACCAGTTTGGAGTCTTGATTGTCCCTGGGGGCCCAGAAGACTCGGTAATGCTGGTTGTCGTAGTACAGGAACCAGATAGCCCTTGTGAATAAATGCAAACAGTCGGAAAATAAGCTCTACTAAAATACAAGAATCAGTGCATGTATTGAAATAAAACTTTCCTTCTCTTCCAGCAAACTGCTGGTGGACAGAGAGGAAGGTTTAGAAAGTTCAGCAGCAGTCACCAGAGCAGCAGGAGATGGAACAGTCCCGAGTGCTGGTGGAGGTGGTGGTGGCAGCGGCGGCTGCTGCAGTTGCTGCTGAATCTGCTTATGGAGCCTTTTTGTGTAGCCAGTTCCGTTCTTGAAGTTGTTCACAGCCTAGAGGCAGAAAAACATTTACCAAAAGGTAACACAAAACTTCAGTAGATACATGAGCAAAAGCCTCCACAGAGTAAAATTCCTTGTGTATTCCTGTCAATGCTATCACTCCTAAAGTAAATCAACACACAGTTCTATGAACACATCACACTGAACCCTGATACTCCTGACTGGTCACTCAGAGGATCTGTATTTCAAGTGCTTCAGTGTTAAGACCAAACTTGAAAGTGAGGCAATCTTGTTAAACAAAAGGGTGACCTCAATTTGCCAGATTGTCTCTGAAGAGTTGTAAGCTTCTGTAACAACAGGGAATGTACCAGAAATGTAAATTTAGCCTTACTCAATCCAGCCTTGCCTAAGGAGATGAAAAATCATATTTTCTTCCCTTTCAGCTTTTTACAAATAGGTTTTCCTTCCAATCAGCTGAGGTAAAAGTCATCATGTTACCTGGCGAAGGAACTTGTTGGCTATTAAAGTATCTGGAGAAACATCTGTCTGATGACATGTTGGGCAGGTGTGTTCCTCAGATTCCAGTAACACTGTTCTAATACCTGTTTGTAAGAAGAATCATCAAAGTGCTTTTTAGCCAAACTAAGGAAGTTTTTTGGGTTCTGATCAGTTACAAACACATGCATATTATTAATGGGTGAATATGGTCTTGTCTGGAGAGCATCAAGCTATAAATGTTCAATAGTGTAAAAGATCTCCTATTATGCAGCAAATAAATATACAGTTCTGATATTTCACTATTGTAACATTTCAAGATGTGCAGTAGGCTGTGTCTTGATGTTTTGACTAGTCTTTCCACCATCCAGTACAGTGAGAAGTCACCAACCTCAAGGTTAGTGAATAAAACACAGCTCAAAAAAACATCAGTAGGTTTGAGTTCTGAAGGTTTGAACCGACTCTCCCGTGGAGAAGAACGTGGATTAAATGCCCAACTCTGCATTTGCTGCAGACCACAGTAAGTCACCAGAGTTGATAATCTAATTGTGAATGAGAGAAAGGGCTGTGGACAAACTAAATGCATGCAATACCTAATACTGTCAAGACCTGCACAATTGTGCTCTCTTCTCTCACTGGTCCTTCTGTGTGTAAAGAGGTTTTCACTAGATAAGCAAAAAGGGAAAAAAATTTCCCGCCTTTATTTTTCCCTTCAGACGAGAAGAGTCCTTTCCTGTTCAGGGCAGACTTAAGCATTAAACAGAACTGGTAACCAAGTGGTTTGTTTATCTCCCATTTCTGCTTTCAGATGGGATGTGATGTTTTCAATTAACAAAGATGAGAGTGACACTTACATTCGTCACAATAACTGTTTCCACAGCAGGGAATAACTGCTGCATCCGTCAGGAGATCTTTACAGAGGGGACATAACAGTTCCTCTGGAACAGGCTCATCTGCAGAGAAGGAGGAGGACGGCTCTACTGGTAGAATGGGAGGCTTTTCCTTCTTTCCTCTGGCATAAGCTTCCCTGGAGGCGGGGTGGGGAAGGAAAAAGAAAGAAGCTCAAGACAGGTAAAGGAAAACTTTTCCAATGTTTGGATTTTATTAAAGGAAGACAGTAGATGGAATTCTCACTCCACATTATTCCTCCAAAAACCTAGGCATTTAGCTCAAACTGCTTCTCTATGGCCACAGCACTAGCAGAGGGAGACGGGGACAATTTTCCTTCTGCAGAACCCTGCCATTCATCGGATAAACAAAGAAATTAGCTCAGACTGGAAAAATCACTTTTTGACAGCTAGAAATCAGGTGAAATGAATCCCACCTCTCCCCTGCCAGAGGGCAGATGTTAATTGCAGGCTCAGGATAAAGTCAGTCTCCAAGTAATAACATTTCAGAAATGGAAGAAGTCTGCATTACCACTTCTACAAAAGGAGATCCGTGACAGAAAAACAATCAGTCACTCTTGTCAGCACACAGCAATAGTTTCTCAGTTGATGCCAACAGGAAACTTCAGTCTGTTTCACACATGGGATTTGATAAAAGTCAAGAGGGGTAGGAGATCTCGGTCCTATTTGTTGGATTTTGCAAGAAGCCTTTGAAACATAAGCCAGAAGCAAAACAAGTTTTCAAAGACAACGACGCCAGCTGTAAACACTACTGAAATGTTTTGCAGAAATAGAGATTCTGAGCACACCACAAGTTAAAGCAACTTCCAGGGGCATACACAGCAGGACCACCCTATTTTAACAGTAGAAAGTATCACTGATTTTAAGGTTGAGATATGATGACAAGGCTTCCTCCCCTGTAATTTCAAATGATGGCCAGATTGGTTGCGTTGCCACTCAGACCTTTACGCGTGGCTTCCTCTCTTTCACTTTTTGGTCAGTCCAAATAATTCCATACTTACACATTAATAGTTGGTATTGCATATTTTCCAGTGTTTGTCAGCATAGCACCCTTTGTATTTGGATCTTTTACCTCCACCATGAAACTCCTTGGAATTCCTGTGCTCCTTTTAATTCTGGGAACAGGCTTGAAATTTTTGTCCTGTGAAGAAAAGACATGCAGAGATATCTCATTGCAGACCCACACCCACAATGACATTTCAGTGATTATTTTCAGGAGTAAAAGCCTTTAATCCTCTCCTTTTATCTAGGGTAAGTGTTGTTTGACTAAAATACTTATTTTCCTAAATGAATATAGCCAAGGTGTTCCAAAGGCTTGAGCACTGTTTTGAACTCAATCGACATTCTTCGGCTTAACTTCCTGTTCCTTGAGGGTGAAATATCCCTCAGCTCACCATCCACTCAGAGCAGAGACACAAAGCTGCTTCTCCTTCAAAGCCCAATCCAGAGCAAAAGTTTAATTCAGTGCTGTGAATCAGTCACTGGGGAAACCTACATTCACCATCTCTAGACGAAGGCTGAATTCATACCTCATGCATCTATATTCAGTGACTCATGTTAAATGGCACAAATACTCAAGCAGAGGCTTGTGTCATTAAAACATGCCAATATTCAACAGATGCAGTCAACAGAGACATCTTGCTTTTACACAAAATACTAAAAACTGTGAACTGGCATTAAAAAGAGTTAAAAACTGAAAAATTCCCAGTAATATTGAAACACAGAAATATGCATGAGAGTTCACAGAGACAGATCTATGGACATATTTAATGTCTATGACCTAGAAAAATAAAAGGTTACATTTAAAATTCCAGGTTTCCCTTGAATTTTGAAGGGCTTTGCATCATTGCCATATAACCTCTGCATTTCACCCCAAGAGAAACAATTCTTAACAGGACTGCTCATCTATTTGTTGCATAACTGCCAAGGCAAATTATTAAAAGTTAAGTGACACCAGAAGTGCCCCACAATCTTACCCCATTTGTTGGGCAGCTCTTTATATAGTGGCCGGGTTTCCCACAACGAAAGCAAGTGTACGATGGTGGAGGTGGGCCCAAGGGTTTCTTCATGTAACTAAAAGGTTTTGGGGAAGAAAAGAGAAAGGTATGCACGTGTCTCTTGCTAAATAAAACAGCTCTGCAATTTTTCCATAATCTTTGCAGAACAGATTTGGCATCATCAACACTCACTTGACTGGATCGTATCGGTGGCAAGACTGTACCATCATCGCTGTTATTTTATCTTCCTCACAAGCCCTGGCTTCAGCCAGATTGGCAGTCTGTTGAACAGGTCATGATTTGACACACACATTAGAAACAGACTGAAGCCCACACAGCCAAAGACAACACTGCTCAGCCCATCCTGTAGAGAGCAGCCCCACGCTAGCGGAGGTTGCGTGCAAACAGCGGCTTCTGTCGATGACAGTTGTCCTGAAGACGTTCTGGGGAGCCATGGCACGGTGTTTATGTGCCTGTTAACCTCCTTGAAGAGAGCATTCTTGGGCACTCAAAACCTCAGGCTCTGCCTGTACCTTACATAAAGACTTGTGTAACCCATCGAATTGTCTTCCAAGTGGACTGAAGCTATGCTTAGAAAAAATTATACTATCCAGTATTTTTCCAATGATTCTTAAGCTCCAGAATAGTTGAAGAAGAGGACAGCCACTGTACATTTAAGTGGGAAAGATGTGTGCAAGTACCATTGTTCACATTTTGCAGCATTAAAAGGACACACAACTCAAGAGTCGGGGCAGCTGTTTTTGCCTGCTGAAATTCATCTTTGGACACAGCAGCATTAAAGAAAATCAAGCTTTTGATAATCCCTCAGCAAGACAAAAGATTCTTTTCAGTAGAAATTTGACCTTCGTGTTGTAGGCTGTCCAAACTGTATATCCCCCCCTGCTAACTACTTCATATTAAGTGATTTAACGAGGGTAAGCAAAACCTGCATTTTTTTCCAGCTGACTGTGTCCTTTTAACATACAAATGCTAATATAAACCTTACGCAGAACTAGATCTTCCAATTATCACTGCCACCTTACTTTTTTAAGTAGTATTTGTTCAAGTGTTTTTATTACACGCCAGTCCAGATACAAGCAGGGTCTAAGACAGTGACTGTAAATGATTTAGACCTTCAAGCACCTACCATTCAGATCAGCCACTCATGTTTTGGGTTTTATACACATTCATTCACATTCACAAAAGCAATGTTTCAACATTTTATTAAACATTTGTATGATCTACCTTAATAAGCTGGGCCAGGGAAAGAGATGCAGAAGAGCCATCAACCTGTTCATGAAAAAATACACACATATTTTTACAATCAAAACAAAGCAGTAGTTAACCTCTACTGTAGTCTGAATGTCTGCACTATATCCTCTGAGTGTCACTGAAAGAGGCATTTCAAACCTAGGGTATTTGTTCAAAATACATACACGTACCATACCCCACGGAACCCAAATAAAAACACCAATCCAAAACATCAGCCATAAAAGGAACCCAACACTTTGTCTAGAAAAAACCCAAACTGCTCCCATTATTGAAATAAAAGTGTTTACCATGAGTAATCTATAAAAACTGAGAAAAGTCATTTTTTCTGTTTCATTAAACCACAAGCCACATTATCCAAATTAGTTTGGGAAGTGTGAGAATTTAGTCTTCTCCTTGCTATCAGACCAAAACCAACCTTTGATGATGACAAAAACACTGACTCAGAGCACAATCCTATATTTTTTTCTCCATTGCCTCCACACTCCTCCTTCCCAGCCGCCCACTGGCACAGTTGGCAGGAATGAAGTCCTCCGGCCACCAGTTAGTAATGGACTGCAGTGTTCACTGAGAACTGGTCCTGAAGTGCACTTTCTCCACAAGTAAAAAGGGTCACTCTTCTCTTGTTCCTCTGCCAGAACATTGAATTAAATTATGCCACAAGCAGCAGTTAAGCTGACACTAGTAAAACATTCTCAGAAAGACACTGGAATGATTGCTTCTTGTGTCTTAAGTTGTTCAGAAACGAAGACTAAAAGCTCACAATGTAAACTGAACAGCTCTCCTCAGGAGGTCACTGAAGTGATCAAAAGAGAGGTGAAAAGCCTTTCTTGGGAAAAGCTCTTGTCCTTTATCTCCTCATGGAGTGGAAGAATGGATATTTTAGCAGACTCTGGGGAAAAACTGTCTACATGCAGAAGAGGATCCTCACTCCAGTTCATCATTCCTTCTCTGCATGTTTAGGAAAGCACCGATGACATTCCTGCATTACTAGCTAGAAAGTTATTGAAAATGTCTTTGGAGAGGAACACCTGGATCTGGAGAAAGAGACCTTCTTTCCATTGTAAGTCTTACCAGAGATCCAACTTTCCTTCTCTTCAGAACATTTTGTCCCTAGTTCTGTTAAAAAGGAAGCCTGATCCGGCATTTTGAAGCTTCATGCTCCATATGCCACTCTTTTTGACATGTGGAAAAACAGGCCTGTGCTCTCCCATGGCAGGCACAGCCACGACCATTTTGTGGTTTTTCAGAAGCAAACAAGGAATTAGGGAAGCTCTCTATTGGAGTCTAGAATTAAACGGTCTGCTGCTGACCAGGACCTGGCCATAACTGTTAATAAACCATTAATTAGTTCTTGCATGTTTTTAGGAAGCAGTTATTATGTGGCCTGCAGGCAATAATCTTAGTTCTTAAAGAGGCCATAGCACTCCTTTCTACTCAGCAGTTACCAGAAGCAGCAAATAGATCATTAAGGGACTATTTAGTATGTTTGCCCAACAGCCATCTTCCAAGGTTCCGACATTCTCAGGTCTTTTGGTTTTTTTTCTGTTAAATTGTCTACTTGAGGATTTCCTGCCAGTCATTCCAGTCAGTCAAGGAGAAACAACATCTCCATGAGATGTTACACCCTGAAGATAACACAGCAGAAGAACTGGGGAATGGGGGGTGGGGTGGGGATGGGGGCTGAGGGGAACCAATCTCAAAACTAAAAAAAACCCCAACAACCAAAACAAACACCAAAAACAAACCCAAGAAAATAGATTTGACAGTCCACGTATTAACTCCCATTCCAAACAGAAGTCTAAACAGAAACTAACAGAAACAAGAGGAAAGGGAACAGAAAATAGGAGGAAAAGGCTAATCTCACTGCTGGAGTGCTACATTTAAATTACAGTGGTTTCCTAAAACCCAGTAACTTGGCTAAACTCAAAATTCAGCCAGGAAGGATCACAGTTGTGCTTGATGGCACTAAAGCAATGGGCATGACCCTGCATTTCTGCAGCCTCCAAGGACAAACACCAACTAGAGATCCTTGCAGTTACTGAAATACTAACACTAAACCAAAAAAAAATGCACTTTCTTGCTTGGCTGTAGCAACAGGAGGACAGCAGCACAAATTTGGAAGTGTAGAATGACAGCTAGCATAAGAGCAAGATAATGAAGAATTATTCAAATTAGAAGCTTTTGTGCATCCTGTTGAAAAAATTCTTAACAACTTTTAATTTAGCTGCTTTACTGTTCCACAGTAATTGTCAAGCTTTCCAGTGATTTATTCCTGACAGACTAAGGTCCAGGTTCTGCTTTGAAATCCATACAGAAATATGTGTCTTATAAAACCAAACCAAACCAAACCTCTCACATTTTAATCAAGGCCTGAGTTAGCCTTGAGAATGAAGCTACTTGTGTCTCCAAAACCAGATGCCCCTGGGGCTGCAGCGCTTTCACAGGGAGAGAGAGAGGACTTGTAAAGAGAGAGGCAAGGCTTCCACCCTCCCTAAGGCTGCCCACAACCCAAACCAGGTACAGTCAGAGCAAACAAGAAGGGAATGCTTTTGCTTTGTCTTTCATTGTCTTTAACGAGTTCTAAGTAACACTGGGTCTTCCCTCCTGCTCCAGGATTTTTCCCTTCCTTAATTTTATTTTGGGGGACATCTGTGTTAGCTTATGGTAAGATGCTACTTAGAAAAGCCATACAGACATGCCAGGGAACACATGGGGCTAAAAGACTATTAACTTTATTTATGAAGGTGTGATTTGTGTTTATACAAGTCCCAGTAAACAAAGATAAGAATAATTGTTTTCAATAAATAAACCTCCATCTGAATTAGATTAAAAACAATGAACGTGGATTACATAAATGCATTACATTAAGGACTGGGCTCACTGGGCCAGTTCAGCTAACTCCAACTCACACTGAGAGGCACCCATGTTCATAAAGGAATTCGAACCAATCGGTGACAGAATCATTTAGCTGCCCAGAACTGTCCTCAAAACATAGGGGTTATGTTGGTTTTGGTATTTGTTTGATTCCCCAAATCAAAGGCAAGAAACAGGACCAATGATAACAGTAGTGTTTTCTCAGAGGGTTTGGAAAACATTTTCAAAAACCATTGGGCAAAAAAAGCATTTGAAAACAAAAGCTAAGTGATACAATGTGAAAGTGGCAAAAAATACATTCCAAATAATTTTTATGACAAGAAACAAAAAGCACACGACAACCCACACAAACACGTGCTGGGTTTGGGGGGAGAAGCGCCACCTTGTGAGAGCGAAAAGCTCCTGGCTCCAAGGCAGAGACCCCCCAGCCCAGGCTGAGCCAATGAGCACTAGAGAAACCCCTCTGGGAATCCGTACTTGTGAGGGGAAGGACTGTCCTGAAAAGAAGTAGGTGGGGTGAACCTGGAGGAGAGGCCATTGACCTGAACAAAAGAGAACCATCAGCCAAAACAAAGCACAGACAGACAGAGAGAGAGCTTCATTGCCAGAGAAAGGAGGAGGAGGGGGAAAAAAGGACAGAGAATCTTGAAACATGCAGTTCAACCAAATGGAGCAGGAGAAGACAAAGGAATTCCCTGTAGCCCATGGAGATTCAATGGCAGAGCAGAGACCCACGTGTAGGTCATGGAAGACTCCACACTGGAGCAGAGAAGCTGAGCCTGAGGGCAAGTTTGACTGGAATTGGGACCCCGAGAATCGCTGGCTGCCAGAGCACGGGTGGACCCCCAGAGCTGGGGGTGAGTCTGCAGCCCATGGATGTCCCCATGGCAGAGCAGGGAGCTGAGCCCAAAGAGGTCCCTGACTCCATGGGAAGCTTTGGAACATCTTGTTCCTGGACTTCCATGCCAGGAAGAGCGGCAGAGGTGAACTGACTGAACCCCCATTCCCTGCCCCTGTGCTACTGGGGGTGAAGGTAGAGAAGTGGGAAGCAAAGTGACTGGAGCCCGGGAAGAAGGGAGGGGTGGGGGAAGGTGTTGTAAGATGTGGTTGTTATGTCCAGTTAGATGAATGGCAATGAATTAAATTGATTTTTTTCCCCAACTTTGAGTCTGTTTTCCCCGTGGCCATAACTGGTGAGTGAGCCATCCCTGTCTTTCATTCCTAATCCCTTGACCCCTTTGTTGTGACTCCCATCCCACCTCACTGGGTGGGGGGAGTGAGTGCAGGACCGCATGGTCCCACTGTGGGTCAAACCCCCACAAAACACACAACCTACTAGCTGTAGACAGGCAGTAGGACATGGCACCATGTTCCAGCGTACAAACTTTGAACCTACATGATCTAAAAACCACCAGACGTCACCTGTGCAACACAAAGCCATTCAGGAAACATTCCAGCACATTCAGTACAAAATACAGTGCATTACGAGGCACAAATACCAATATTCACATGAGAATTGTTCCAATGATGGCATTACTCAGTTTTTACTATGCTGAATCCAATACACTCTATTACAACAAGGACCATGCTTTACTGGAAAATATATTAAGTTAATGTTGGCAAAATTAACACGGGGCAACCTTGTTTAGAATTAAGGCACTGTGTAGAAAAAAATGTGAGATTGTGTTTTTACATACTGCTTTTGATGTTCCACTCACTGGCTCAGTTCGCCCTCTAGAAGAAGAAATAAAGGTGATCAGAACTTAGGATAGAGCACTTGTACCCAACATCAAGCAGTGAAAACAGATTATATAACCTGAACATCAAAACATTATGTTCTGATAGTCCAGTGAATGTGGATATTTATTCAGATACATAAAATGTTCTCTCTTGGAACATTCAGTGCAACTAAAAAAACCCAAACAAACCCACAAAATCACATTTTTATTTTGTCATAAATGACTCTAAGCCTTAGAGATGTAAAACACAGCAGTGTGAGAGGAAGTCCTCAGATATTTTGTCTCTGCTACAGAAGTATCAGACCCAGGAAGCCTGTAGTACAGTTTTCTGTTCTTAAATAATCAATCATCAAAAGATGAATGCAACTCCAGCCAACCTGTATGTGCCTGGTGTTACAAACAGGTACCAGGTACAGTACTTTAGTTTCTAAGAAAGAAACCCAGTGACAGCCCAGACACTTTGAAGTGTGAGTTTATTTCAGTGAAACAAAATCAGGCATCTGACACAGAAATAACCAAAGTGTCAGCAGCAAACTCCTTAGAACCGTGTTTCTTTGTGGAAGCCCAAGCACTTGTGTTCAGATCTCTACCATATTTAGCCAGGAAAGTGCCAACACACTAAATGTGTTACATATGCAATATTGACTGAAAAATAGTAGAAATGTCACCTGAAAGCAGTTCCTAGGATTTTGTCTGATTTAGGAGCCCCGTTAAAACAAACAAACAAAAAAGCAATCCAAAACAAATCAAAACAGGTCTTAATTGCCAGAATTTGCTTTAAGATAATCTTGAAAATGCCACAATGTTTTAGGAAATATTCATGACCTTTGAAATCTTGCTAAGATTCCACATACTCATTGATTGGTATCTGCATGCTACTCATCATGAATCAGACATGCAACCAGTACTAAAGTTAACAAACAATTCCCACATCATCCAAAGAGCCCCATGAGCAGAGGCAATCCGAAGGCCGCTGTGGAATTCATGTACAAACAGAAAGCCTCACGCTTCCTGCCACTGCTGGAACACCACTGGGCTCTCAACTACAGCCATGTTCCTCCTGAAGATGAGGAAGCACAAGGAATGCAGGGCCACATAAATTCAGGGAGTTTTGCTTTCAAAGGCCTCATGGGTACCAGGATGCTGCTGGACGGTCTGTTCAGGACACACCGTAACTCATCAGTCTATTTATTGAGAACCAACATTAGAAAGACACGGCAGAACCACAGTCTGCCAACACCTGCTCACTGTGGGGGAGAGGCATATCTCGAAGAAGGCTGGAAAACAGGGCCATTCAAACCATGCTAATATAGCTGCTCAAGAACTGGACTGTATGAATACACAGATGACAGCAACAATCCTGTAGTCAGGACTGCATCTGAATATCTGTAATTTTAATAAATACACCCGGTTCTCCATCCTCTGTAAATCCTAGGAATGCAGAATTAAAACCTGGAGCACAGACATCAGCTTAGGGTAAAAACAGACTTAGAAAGAGAACTAGTAATATTTGGTAACGTACTAAACTGCTTCCTGAGTTTCAAGTTTGGAAAGGATTATCTGTCCCCTCATCACACTTGCACAAAAGGCAACAGGCTCTGCGACCTCGTTCTTTTTCTCTGGCCTGAACCAGACATTGTCTTTAGGAAACTGACAGGGGTCACTTACGATGGGAACTTCTTGTCTGCACGGTTCGCCAGCTGGCAACCCTTGGTCTTTACAGATCACAGGCAAAAACCCCAGATCTGGGGCATAAGAATATCTGCCATACCCCATCCCCCCTCCCCCAAACACAAGGAATAGTCAAACACTGAGAATCAAACTCTTCTGAGATGGGAACAGATTACAAGGTGACGCTACAATGTGTATCTGTCTTTACTAGAAAAGCAATAAAAGCAAACACATAAAATAAGGAATCTCTCCTGGCAGAGGAAACAGGATCTACCACTTGTGTTTCAGAACAACTGACCCCAAGAACAAACCCAGCAGAATCATCTTAAAAGCTTCCATTGCTGGAGTTGGAATCTCATGTCCCAGCAGGCCTACAGATGTCAGTTTACTTGGGGACAGACACATTAAAAACCTATGCCATGGCAATAAAAAATAACAGCAGCTTTAACAAGAAAGATACAATCTGAATGCCTCTGTGAACTAATATCCATTTAAAAAGCTAATGCACTGAAACCCCTATCAAAGAGTACGAGACTGTATGGATACTTACAGCACATCTGTTTTGCTGGTACCTTTAACTCCTCCTACAGGGATTCTCCTAACAATCACTGACGAGTTTTTAGGAATCAGGGCATTATCATCCGTGTATTCTGAAAACAACAGAAACACAGAAAAAAGCTGTTAGTCAATTCATGAGAATGTATATTAACATGTAATGACATAGCACTTCAGAGAATCCCTTTACAGATATAAAAGCACAATTTTGTATGTAACATCACACTTTCATCATCTCAACACACCGACAGTACATTTCAAGAGAACTTCAGGTTTGAGGATGCAACACAAAATCTACATGTTTTTACAACAGTTTGAATGCCAACAGCAAAATGGCCTCAAAGGTCACTGAAGAAGAATCTGCTCATGCATGAAGTGCTTTCCAGATCTAACTTCAGTTGCTTTTGCTACAAAACCAATAGATCTTTGGAGAAAAACAAAGCACAGTAAAGCCTCACCTGCACAAACCAATTCTAAAGTCTGAGCAGCTCAACCTGCAACAAACCAGGCACTGAGCTGCAGCACGAAAACTCTGCGCCACTGCTGCCATCACGGCTGTGAACTGGAAACGATTCACCTGGGTGTGCGAGGGCTCAAGACTGGCAGAACAGAGAAGACAGCCTGCCATCTCTCTCTGTCTCCTGGAGATTCATCCACCAACAACCACACTTCTCAGCTGCTCAGTGCTTTAAATTTAAACTGAAACAAAACCTAGCAGAGCTAGAACTCGGATCACAGAAATGTGGGGGGGTTTTGAGCTTGCTTTCACAAGGAGGGCAGAATTGGCTCTAACTAACGTGGTATCTCCCCCTTGATCTCATCATCCAAAGGGACATGAATTCTTTCAATTCACATTTTGCAAAGCCAGGAGCCTCAAATGATATACTTATGAAGACAGCCTTGAAAAGCCTTCTAAAAACAGTGTGTGCCTGGAGCTACCCATGCTTTGCCTTGGCTCACACCACATTAATCTTTTGAAGAGGAGGAAAGCCTTTGGGCCTTTGACATAAGGCCCAAACAAAAACCAAACTACCTGAGACACTTGGACTGAGTCAGCTTAAAATGCAAAGACCTCTACAGAAGGGTTTTTATACTGTACTAGCACAAGGTGGATATGATGATGTGACTACAGATTTTAAAGCCTTATCAGCAGCCATTCCCTGTCATCTGCCTACAGTTTGCAGGACTACAAGCCCTTAACTTTGCAGACTGAATCAGAACGATGGTCTGAAAACCAAAGATGCTGAATATCTAGTCAAGCTCTGTCAGGGTGGCTTTGCTCAGTCATCACACACAAAATAGGAATATTTCACCATTTAGGCTCCATTATTCGGTATATTATTCCTACGGGCAGGAAGGTCTCTTGGGTGCAAATAAACCTACCAGAAGACATTAGTTCAACCATGAAGTGAAAATTTTACTTCTATTTCCAACTGACAGAATGCTTCTTCAGAAAACTGAGAAATCACTTAGCTGAAACCAATTCCTGATCTTCTCCCCTAAGGAACCGAACCGAGCCCTTTGGACTTCAGAGGAGTTTCAAATTGTAGGAGAAAGGGCTCCTAATGATGACAACAGAAGCTTTTACAGAAGTCATAGGCTGAAACCAACCCCTAGAGCTCTTCTCAAAAGGAAAGTCTAACCGTGACACTGCCACCTGTCAAGAAAGGCTGGCACTGGGACTTCTGGATGGAGCAGGACCTCAAACAGCACCGAGGCCCAGACAGACAGCTGGGAGATCATGCCAGCCGCAGCTCTGGAAGCCCAAGGCAGCTGTTTCGACCTGTGGAATGGAGTCAGACAGAGTATTCCTTCTGGTCCAGATCACAAACCCCTGCATTAGGACAAGTGTAGAGTCCCATTTTTGGGCTGGTGTTTTGTTGCTTTGTTTTTTGGGGTTTTTTTGGGGTTTTTTTTTAAATGGATTTTGCCTGATAACCCAAATAACACATTCTCCAAGTGTTTGGAGTCAGAATGTTACAGGGCAGGAAAGAGTACCCAGGAAACCTGAGTTCTGGAGTTTGTAGTTCTTCCACAATATTGTGAGAACACCTATTATAAAAGACAGCTCAAGAAATTAAAAGGAGGCAAGTTCAAATGCAGCATTCTTGAGTATAGGCTTTTTGAAGGGAATTCTGCCTTTACAGAACGTGCCTCTACAGTAGGCATGGAAAAGGACACCCCCCCCACCACCTTTTAAAATAGGTCTCAACCATCCATTTTGCCTTCCCAACATCTTGAAAAGAATCCACTGATATTGAAAATCTTGTTTCCTTTCAGCTTGTATCAGCATTGTGTCAGTGACTGGATTTCCACTATGAACAGTAACAGTCACTAAACCGTAACAGGTTGGAGCACTCGGAAACACCTGAACAACGAGGCCATCTGCACTCCAGGGTCACTTTGCCCTTTCCAAGATCATTTCAGCATTTAGTCAGGACTCCTGCACAGACAAAATTATACAAAAGCAATACTCTGTGTGCACATGTAAGAGTTACAAATATCCCATTTAGGCAGAATATCCTCATCTATATTCTTCCTTGATCTTAAGAAGGTGAGTGTAAGTATCTACATCTGAGTAATAAAAACTGAAAATCATGGTTATTCATATAAACCAAAACTTCTGCACACATGTCTATGACACTGAAATGTATTCTCCAGCTTCGCTCTGAAACTGCTTGGGGATTTTTGCATTTTCACTTGGAAAAACACTCTTACAAAAGCATCTGTGCCACTCACACACCAAGTTTAAAATGTTACACTCATTTTACAAAGGTCAAAGTGCAACACGACCTACATAGAGGAGGATCTTGTCACTGTTAAACAAGAGTGATGCTCTCGAAAGTATGAAAGAAATTCCTTCCTCAGCTTCCCCTTTAGGCAACACCACATTTCACAGACCCTAGCGAAGCAGATACCTCTGGCTACTTCTAGATGTGTCTAGAGCTGAAGTTACAGTTACCGCAGCACACACATTATTCTGTTTAAGTTTTAAGACATGAAACAGAAAGAGGGAAAAAACACTAGAATCCAGCAGCATTTTTTAGATTTAAAAGACTTTATGACTTCTCTAAGAACATATCTTAAACATATTCACCATAAATGTTCTGCCTCAGAACTTCAGTACTGCCCTAATATGGTTAATGAGGCTCAAAGCCTCATCCAAGGCCAGGCTGGATGAGGCTCTGAGCAACCTGGTCTCAGAGGTGTGGTGTGGAAGGTGTCCCTGCTCATGGCAAAGGGGTTGGGACTGGATGATCTTTAAGGTCCCTTCCAACCCAAACCATTCTAGGATTCTATGATTCTATTATTCTAAATTGTAGTACCAGGGGAAAAAACAAACAAACCCTTAGAAATGATGCTCAATAGCATCTGAATGACAATGTCTTTGGCGTAGAAAAGAAGTTATATTTACAATAAATTCCAAAGTCTCATTGAGATACAGAGAGCACTCATGTGCAAGATGGCTTTAAAGCATCTGCATGGTTATCCCTCACAGATACACCCTCGATCCAGAGCGTTGCTAGTGAGAAGTTTCTGCAACAGCCACAAACCAGTTCTCTAATACAGTGGAGTAAAACAAGTTGAAGACAAAATGAGAGTCACCAAACCACTTTTTTTTCTTCAAATTAGCAACCTGTTCTATTTCTATCACTTCCAGCTTTCTCCGCCAGATTTCAAAGAAATCTGGGAAGTTTGTTATTATAAGACATCCTCCCACCTTGCCTTATCATTTATCCCAGAAGGATTCCAGGAGACCAGAACTTTTGTGAGCACTGTATGTCACACAGAAGCCATGTACTCTTCTGTGCTAGCTCCGTGTCTCAAAGGCAGATCTGAAGGCAGCTGCCAGAACAGAAGCTCCAAGAGAACAGCTCTGTGAGGCCCCAGCACAAGTCACAGCCACCGATCACGGCCAAACCGCATCACCGCCTCCCACCCCGCTTCATCCCCGGCGCCGCTGGCCCTCCCGGTGCCCCCGCACACCAGTGGGATGGAGCCCAGGCTGACTCACGGGACGAGCCACGAAGAGCAGAGCGCGGCTCCTGTGGGCCGTGGCTGCCGCAGGGTGATCTGCGACGTCGCCAGCCGGGCTGACCCCGAGGCCCCGCGCCCACCACCCCCGCGCACCTTCTTTGGTCTGGGCATTGGTGATCTGCAGGTCACTGTTGGCCGCCTTCAGCTTCTCACGGGCCATGATCTGGCGCTTGAGATCGCCCAGGGAGATGTGGAGGCCATTGAAGGTGACTGTAGCATAGTTCAGCTTGGAGAAGAACTTGTAGTGGACACACGACATCGCTGGGGCCAGGTGGGACGTGCTCCGCGATGACGTCTACTGCAGCAGACGGTGTCGCAGCCTCTGTGCTGGGTTAGGGACCACGGCAGCTCGGGAAGGGCCCACCGAGGGGGCTGGGGCAAGCCTGGGCAGGCAGGAAGTCAACATGGAGAGGCCCTCGTGGCCCCCGCTCAGCCTCCGCTCCCTCTCTCACTTGCAGCACTCCCAGGCTCCACCGCTGGCTCTGGTGACACAGGTGCCCCTGCCTCAGTGCTCCACCAAGGGGTGAAACCCAACCCTGGCCAGGCTGGCTGGAGCTGGTGCTGGCGGAATGATCACCATGGGGACGGAGGCTGTTTGCCCCCAACAAACCCCACGGTAACCAACGGCCACGGCAGGTACAGCAGCAGGCTCCTGCTCCTCCTGCTGCTCCTGCCCTACGAGTAATCCCCCAGCCAGCTGGGGGTTATTTACAATTTACAAATGTTACATCAAACCACAGGATCTCCCGATGGATTTTTACTTTCTGACCTGTTTAGCTGGATACCACCCTTAAACTTGCAAAAAAATATCAACAAAAACTTTTTATTGTAATATTCTTTATCCTATTAATAAGTTGTGGTTGGATTGTGATTCAGCTTTGCTTTGCCATACGGCATAGAACCAAACGATCAAACACAGCAAAAATACTTAAACTTGTGTTTGCCTCCTGCTTGGGAAAGTCCTCCTCCTCCTCCACCATCTCTCCCTGCCTTTTCACACGTGTAGAGGCAAGAGAAGCTCGCACCCTCACCCTGCAGGGCTGTCACCCCAACCACTGGATCACGCCATTACCCTGCCAGAAGGGGCAGAGTGTGGCGAGACGCTCCTGAGCTCGGGAATGGCACGGGACGGTGGGAAGTGCTTCCACAGCATGCTTGCACTTCACTCACGTTTAGATTGCAGGCGCTCCACTCAGGCTTAATTAGATTGATTGTCAACTGATATTAATACAGTGAGGCTGATCAGACTCCGTCTGTAGACTGTTGGCGTTTTGAGGTCAGATACCCAAAGAACCCTTGTCGTGTGACAGGTACCCACCTCTGATGGGAGTTTTCAGCAAGAGCCCGTGTCTGGCAAAGAACCACGGTGAGAGAAGCACCAGGACGTATGCAAAGAGAAAACCTGACAGAAGATTCCTCTGCTGATCTAAGAACTGAAGGGAAAAAAGGACTCAAAACCCAGAGTGGATTTTTCCATCACCCCAATTTAAAGCACAGCAAGCAGCTTTGATTTTAACAGTGATGAAGAAATCCCTTATAAAGCAGAACACTGCTTAGTGGTTCAGGAGACTCAGGTATCCCAGATTAAATACTCAGAACTGCCAACAAAGAACAGGAAAATGAAGAAACTAATCTATAAATTAACACTTGTACAAGGAAAAATAATATCAGCTTTTTCATGATTGGAACAGCTCTGACATTTACTTCAGAAAAAGATGGGAATGACGGCAAATAACCTGCCTACACTGAAGGCAGAGCGTGACCAGTTCATGAATGACCAGGGATTACTCTGTCCAGGGAGGGCAGGAAACATATCCCAGCACCAGGGTGAATCTGACTTCTGATGAAACAGCATCGACACCCTGGCAGCGTGAAGGCTGCAGAAGATGACTGAGAAGACGGCAGTGCCAGGCTTTTTGTGGGACCAGTGTCCTGCAGGGACATCCCCGGCCTTAGCAAAGCAATGACAAACCAAACATTGCCACTTGAGCACTCAAACTACAACAGCATGGTCCCAAGGGACTCCAGTCTGTAGGACATGGATAGACTTAGCTGAGAAAAGAATGACTCCAAATGAAAGGTGTCTCCAGGAGCCAGGGCCCCATGGCCTGAGCACAGCACTGCGCTAGAAGCTTTCCTGACTGAACTTTGACTTTTCTACACAAATGCTGCTGATCTCCATGGAGAGAAACCTGCTTTAGCCACTTCTGCTCCAAAGCCCTTACTTCAAACTTCACCCTTAGTTAGTAAAACCCTGAATTGAAAGTTGGATGTGCCAATAAGACATTCCATCTCCTATCACGTCATGGTCAGTATATTAACCGGGGCTGACCGGAAAGGGAGGGATTCTCTCGGGAATTGCTCGGGCTCACTTTTCCGGGATTGCCATTTCCGTTTCAGGGTTCCTTTTTGCTCCTCCACGATCGTTATCAGCGGGTGGTGAGCAATTGTACTGTGCATCACTCATACATTTACAGTTCTTACCATTATTACTCTTATCATTATTATTTTTATTTTATTTTTACTCTAATTATTAAATTGTTCTTCTCTCAACCTACAAGTCTCCTCACCTTTACCCCTCCAATTCTCTCCCCAGCTCCCTGGGTGAAGGGGTGGCAGGGGGGCTGCAAGTGGCTGTGTCTTGTTTGGCTGCCAGCTAAGTTAAACTATCACAACTTGTTAAATCCACCTGGAAACCCATTCCAGCAGAAAACAGAATCCTTACCAGACTGCTGGCAAAACTCCCATCATCTCCAGGCCAGGGGGATGTCAGCAACAGATCCACACACCTGATGTTTGAGATGGCTTCCATTCTGTCCCATCCTCTCAGCAAAACTGTCAGCAGGAGCTGGCTCATCCTGGGACTCGGTACCACTCAGGCACGCGACCTGCAATCCAGAAGTGCCCCTGAAAAGATTTCAACGGCTGCATGAACACACCTGCACACACGGGAGATGTAAACACTGCCAACTCATCTCATTAGAATCACATACACAGGACCCCATTTATCAGACTGAGCCTTACTCCTGCTGAAACTCTCCTTACAGACAGCTCATTTTCTGTGTTTGTAAACTGGAGGAAAGACCTGTTCTAGCACAAAGGCTCAAACCCCGCCTATGGCAAAGAAGTCTTTCAGACAAGCCCCAGTTTTCTTTTCTCACTGCTGTCTTGCTTACAGGAAACCAATCCAAATCAAAAACTCCATAAGAAAACAGCCAACAAAAAAGCCAACAGTAAATGCCTTTTCTTGTTCCTATTTTTGTCAGGCATCATTCCAGGAAGAAACGAGCTTTTCCTGCTTGCTTTCCTACAACTTTATTACTTTTAAAAATGACACTTCTTACCCCTGGCTACTCCAACACAGCCTCACAGGCCAGCAAAATTATACTACAGGTAGGGAACCTTCACCGTACAAAGAAGACCAGGCTACAGGAACACACTGATCTCAAAGAACAGGCTTTTTCAACCACTCTTTCTCTTGCTTACCAAAGTTCAGTGTGTTAGAAAACAACAGCAGAAAAGCAGGGTTCTCTCTCACTTTTTATAGAGCCCATTACACCAGCTGTTCAATATTAACTCTTAAAAACTTCCTGAAAATAGGCAGCCTTGGAAGTGGCAAGACCAGAAAATGTTCATGAAAGCCCCACCATGCAAGTCCATGTGATCCCAGACCAAGTGCACCGTTACCTGAGGAAGCGATCTTCTCCGCTAACTGGCAGCCACTGAGTCTGGAAAATAGCTCAGGGGCTCTTGTCCAGTGGCGCCAAGCACGTCGGTTGGAACTGGAGCTGAGGAAACAAAACCACATGCAGTCAGTGGTGTTTCCTTCAGGTCCATTCTGGTAAGTCCAGTTCACACTGACAAGGAATCACAGCAGGTCCCATCCACCCCTGCAGACCCCAACACCACTCCTGTGCATTCTCTCTTGGAGTGGTAAGTGCAGCACAGAAAACCTTCCTGCAAAGTGGGGCCCACAGCCTCCTCTTTCAGATGCACAGAGCAGCAGCTAAGAATAACCTCTGCTTTAACCACACCAAGCTCCACTGTCTGCATAAGACGATCAGCTCCAAAAGGATCTCTAGCCCTAAAGACACAGATCTTCCCAAGGGCAATGCTAGCTAAATACCAGAGCACAGGGACACCGGATCATTCAGGTTAAGCTGATGGGGAAAAGGACTGGAAAGAGAAAAAGAAGCTGAAGGAAAAGACTGAGCATCTGAGAGAGAAAGAAAGGTGCAGGGGAAAGACCAGAGAGATGGTCTAGAAAAGAAAAATAGAAGAAATAGGGACAAGGAGCTCTCCAGAGAGATGAAGGAAGAAAAAACAGGGTTGGAGAGCAGCAAAGAGGGATAGAGAAGGGAGGGAGGGAGGTGATGAAGGAAGGAGGGATAGAGAAAGATGGGCACAGGGAATAGGACACAGAGACAGAAAGAGAAAAAGAAGGGGAGTGAACAGGACAGAGAGCACTAAGAAATAGAGAGAGGGTCAGATCTGGACAAAGACGCCAAGAGGAAAAATTACACCAACAACCTGGAGGACAGAGGGAGGAAGGGGGGAGAAAGGGCAAGAAGCAGGACAGAGAAATGGAGAAGGAAAAGACAGTGCTGCCCTGAAGGACAGAAAAGGTGGGGACATGAGAAAGAGATCCAGGGATAGCAAGTGGAAAGAGAAAAGGACAGCCATCTGGACAGAGATGAAGAAGGAAGCAATAAAGACAGAGGCAGAAGATGGAAGCAGGACACAGAAAGCAAAATAAGGACAGGGAGCAGGAAGGAGACGGAGAAGCCATCTGGGGTGGGCAGTAGGATAGAAAGTGAGTGAGCGAAAAAGCAATGAGGGCAGGAACAGGACAGAGAGTGGGAAACGGGGGGACGGGGAGCAGGGGAGAGCGGCACATGAGAGTAACGACAGAGAGAAAGACAGGGACTGTGAAGCTCCCAGAGGGGTGGAGAAAGGAAAGGAGGGCTCAGGAGCCTTGTGGGGAGATGGAGGAGCCAAAAAAAGAAAGGGGGTCATGGAAAAGCAGAGGGGGCAGTGAGAGTAAGAGATGGACAGGAAACAGGACAGGGACAGTGGGATTGGAGGGGCTTGGGAAGTAGAGAGGGGGAAGAGGGAGCAGGACAGAAGAAGATGCAGAAGAAGAGAGGTCCAGGGAAGCCAAGAAGTGCCAGGAGAGAGGGAAAGGCAGGGGAGGCACAGGGAGGGTCCCAGCCACAGAAGGGGGACCCGAAGAGCCCAGGACTCACTGCAGTTCCCGCTCTCAGTGCTGGCAGGAGAAGGTGAGAGCTGAGACACTCGTGTCTCTGCCCGCCTGCCTGCCCCTCACTCTCTCAACCCAGCATGGCCGCTGCCAGCCCCTGCCCAGGACTGCAGCTCCCAGCATGGCGGGGAACAACATGGCCACTGCCAGCCACTGCCTGAGGGCAGAGGTCCCAGCATGGCCCGGGGCTCTTTCCTGCTGCCTGGGGGCCGTGGGGTGGCCAGAGAGACAGCCAAAAGCCCGGGAGAGCGGAGTGAGAGAGAGCAGGGACAGGGAGCAGGAGAGAGGCCCCCAGAGAAGAGAGAAGGCCCAGGCAGGTGAGCAGGGGAGACGGGCAGGAAAGAATCAGACAGGCTGCAGGAGAGAGGGAAGGGAAAATACGGGCAGGGAGCAGAAGACGGCTCTTCAAAAACAGAAGGAGAGGGAGCGAGAGAGAGAGATGTGGAGAGACAGAAAGGGAGCACCAGGGCTGAGGGCAGACAGGGAGGAATTAGCAAATACAGACAGGGAGTTGGACATCAGAAAGCAATGGGCTAAAGATGAAGAGGGAGGAATAATAAAATGGGGCCAGGGAGCTGGTCAGAGAGCGATAGGGAGAGACCAGAAATAGCAATTCTGGGCAACTGCCCCGTTTCTTGGTTGTTCCCCAGGAACTGCATTGCCAAAGACCCCGAAGGACTGTGCTGCCAGCAAAAGCCCTGTCCTGGGCCCAGCGCTATGCCTGGACATTGGGGATGATCATCACCTTGCCAAATGGCCAGGAAAAAATCCCATCTGGGAGGAAAAAAATCACACAGGTTTGTTGGTTTGTTGGTTTTGATAATGGGCATTTGGTGTTTTTCAGCTTGTCTCTTTAAATTTCAAGCGTTAGCATTTCTAACTTCTTAGTTCCCTTATCTTGACCTAACAAGGACTGACCCTCTGGACAGTTTATCATGAAGCCCAACCTGCCAGGGGTAGGCCTGGACAGTTTATCACAGAGCTCCCAACTCCCTACTTGCCAAGGATGGACCTTGTGGGTGATTTATCACGGAGCTCCAACCAATTTAAAACTGATGAGCAAAGATAACTAGGAAGAAGCCTGGGCCCAGGTCCAGAAAGAAAGTGCGCATGAGCGAAATCAAGAGGTTAACTACAGGTGACGATGAGGAGGGGGGGGTAACTATCGGTTGCGATGAAGATTTCCCTCTAAGACCCTCAACGACCACCACCACAAAGCTCTGCGCAGGTGCAAAGGGGAGGAGACCTAATTTTAATACGAAGCGGGGAAAGGTCATGCATATGTATAGCTGCTTTGCATTAGCTAATGACTATGTATAGGAATGTACCTTAAATATAGAGAACTAACTGCCTTAAGGTGCGCACGTTTGTGGTGGAGCGATCCCCCGTGCGCCCAGCGCTG
Source organism: Caprimulgus europaeus (assembly GCA_907165065.1). The sequence goes on from OU015549.1 coordinate 109,117, forward strand.
AATAAACATACCTACTTTACAACTTTACAGGTTGTGGAGTCTTTTTCCGCACATCATTTTGGCACCCCAGATGGGACACGTTCTGCTCGTCTGCCGGATCGACTGAGGAGCGGACATCCTAGGCGCGCCCCGAGCCTTTCCTCGGAGGAACTCCGCTCCCAGCCGCTCACGGCAGGAGCAGACAACGACCATCTGTTGCCGCGGACAAACGGTATGTTTAACACGGAGTGGGGCCAGTAAGTCGTACGCTTGGTCGGGCTGCTGGTAAATCGTGCAGAGACGTCTGGCGTACAGCACAGTCCCGTATGGTGGGGGGTACCCTGAATGGTTGGGGGGTTCGCTGACCGAGGGGCGGCCGCTAGCGATCTTGGGCGTAGATCGAGCGAACCCAGGGATACCGCTAGAAAGGGGGGCTACTAGGCTGCTGCTTGCCAGGAAGGACCTGCTAATGACTGTATAAGAAGCAGGAGAAGGGTAAAGCGGAGCTTCCCACTTTCTTTTGGAGCGGAACCTTTTGAACACCTGGTTAATATTTGCAGCTGCGGGGAGGGGAGGAAGTGTTAACTAAAATAACTGTTGCCCGGGTATTTGATGCTAAAAGTGTCTTGTCCGTATCTATGTGTGTGCGTTTGGTGTGTGACTGAGACGTGACACAGTCACGAAGCGAGTGTGGAGTTCTTCTAACCGCGGTTCCGTCTCCCCGCGAGGGGCACGGCCGGTGAAGGAACGAAGCGCCTGATGTTTTCAGCTGAAATAATTCTGCTCATAGTCACGATCGTGATAATAATTTCTATTGCACTATTTTGTGGATGTCTGTATAAAGGGAGCAACTGTATTGTGCCTTTGGTGTAAAAAGCCTAAAATATACGGTAGAGGGCAGTAGAGGATTGCTGTTTCGTTAGTTTGGGTTATCGGAGGCGGCAGGCTTGATTGAGAGTATAAGGTGTAAGAAGTGGTACTGTTTGTCCGAGAAAAGAGAAGTGGAGTGTTTGCAGTGTCGGGCTGTGGAGATCAAAGTTGGTCTGTGGAAGGAAGTTTGCAGTGTCGGGCTGTGGAGATCAAAGTTGGTCTGTGGAAGAAAGTTTGCAGTGTCGGGCTGTGGAGATTAAAGTTGGTCTGTGGAAAGGAAAGAGTTAAGAAAGAGGAGGCAAAATAAGAATGGGCAATACTCACGGGGGAATCCTCAGAAAGAGCCCGCTAGGATGTGTACTTGCACATTGGAAAGATATCACGGGGGGGCAAGGAACAGAGAATAAGAAGACTTTGATAAAATATTGTAACCAGTGGTGGCCCCTTTATAAGTTAGATGATGAGGAAAAGTGGCCCTGTAACGGAACTCTAAATTATAATGTTCTGTTACAGTTAATGCTTTTTCTGAGGAGAGAGGGAAAATGGGACGAGGTATCATACGCAGATATGTTTTTTACTTTACGTAACCACCCTGAATGGCAGAGAGACTGTGGGTTACAGCCACCGATAGACTCTATGGTACTCGCCCTTGAACGGGAAAATAATAAAGCATTTAAAGGTAAACTGAAGCGATGCTGCTCAGCCTGTAGTATTGGTCAGAGGTGTACAAAACCCACTAAAGTCCGACAACCTTCAGAACAAGACCTAACCGACTTGTTCAAGCCTCCCCCTCGGTCACAGGAACGAGATGGAAGTATAAAGGGAAGCCCAACCCCCAGCCCTCCCGACAGTCCAGTGTCCTCCCACACACGACAAAAAGCCATTTTACAAGCACCGCTGCGGGAGGCCGTAGCACCGGACGGAGGGACCATGCTAATCAGAGTACCCTTCTCCACAATCGATCTAGAAAACTGGAAAAAGATGACCACAAATTATCGGAGTGATCCGATGGGTGTGGCTAAATATTTCCAGTACCTTGTAAAGCAACATAATCCTGATTGGAACGACATACAATTACTATTGGAAAGTGTGACTGAAACCGAAAGACAGCTAATTCTAAAAACTGCAGGGGATTTGGCAGAAGACCATTATAAAATTACGGGGGGGGATGTAAAAGATTATTTACCCCTCCAGGACCCGAAATGGGATCCTAATAAGTCAGTGCATCAAGAGAGACTAAAAGCTTATCAAGAATGGATATCGAAGGGAATAGGGAGGGCTATCCCCAGGGCCATAAATTGGTCAACCCTATTTGCTGTTAGGCAAGGACTTTCAGAATCACCATCTGAATTCCTGGACCGATTGAGGGATACCATGCGTCGTTGTACGTCTCTAGACCCAGAATCTGAAGTAGGAATACAACAACTAGTCAATCTGTTTTTGGGACAATGTACTGATGATATTAGGCGCAAGCTCCAAAGACTGCGCCCCACGGAAAGTCGGAACCTAGAAGTGTTGTTAGATGAAGCGTGGAGAGTGTTCAATAATAGGGAAGAGGGCCACAAACAAACAAAACGTATTGTGGCAGTACTGAGAGAGGAGGAGAGGAGAAAGCCTAAGCGAGGACCACCCAGGTTGGGTAGAGATCAATGTGCTCTGTGTAAACAGAAAGGACACTGGAAAAATGAATGCCCAAAGAGACACCCAGTTAAGAGAATACAAGCATCTGCCCAAGCAGATTAGGGGGAACCGGGAAAGTCCACCCTAGCGGACCCACTGGTTATAATGGGGCTAGGGAAAAGTGAAAAACAAGTGGAGTTTTTGGTAGACACAGGGGCCACATTTTCTGTATTAAACCAAACTCTATTACCTTTAGACAAGGATTTTGTTTCTGTAATAGGGGCTACTGGCCAAACAGAAAAGGCATATTTCTTTAAACCACTTGAATATAAATTGGGGAAAGCATGGGGAATACATAAATTCTTATATATGCCCAAGGCACCCAAGTCACTATTGGGAAGAGATCTATTGGAAGCCTTGAGAGCAGAAATTAGATTTGATAAAGGAAAAATTGAATTTAAAGTAGGGGATGAGCAATTGATTGAAGTTTTAAGTCTTGCCCTTTTAGAACCCGAACGAAAAGAACCAAGAGAAGAAATAAAGGCTCAGATAGAAAACAGGGTATACCCCCAAGTCTGGGAAGTGGACCAGCCAGGCAGGTCTAGGAAGGCTTTACCGGTAACGATAGCCCTAAAGGAAGGTGCACAGCCCATAAGGATAAAACAATACCCTTTGAGGCGGGCAGACTTAGAAGGTATATCTCCAATTGTGCAAAAATTTGTAAAGTACGGAATACTAAAGGAGTGCGAATCGGCCTATAATACACCTATATTACCGGTAAAGAAACCAGCGGGGGGATACAGGCTAGTTCAAGACCTGAGAGCAATTAACAAAATTACTGAAGATTTGTATCCAGTGGTAGCAAACCCTTATACATTGCTAACACAATTGACACCAGACCTAGAATGGTTTACCGTCTTGGATCTGAAAGACGCTTTCTTTTGCCTGCCTCTGGCCCTCGAAAGTCAGCATTTGTTTGCCTTTGAATGGGAAAACCCAGAAACCGGACGAAAAACTCAATTAACTTGGACAGTCCTACCCCAGGGTTTCAAGAATAGTCCCACTATTTTTGGAAATCAATTGGCAAAAGAATTAGAACAGTGGAACAGCCCGGAGGGAAAAGGAAAGGTGTTGCAATATGTGGATGACATATTGATTGCAAATCAAACAGAACTGGAATGCATTGAATGGACTGTAAGCATGCTAAATTTTCTGGGACTTAATGGTTATCGAGTCTCTCCACAGAAGGCACAGATGGTTCAACGACAAGTCGTTTATTTAGGATATGAGCTATCGGCTGGACAACGAGTTCTGGGACACGAAAGAAAAGAAGCTATTTGTTCAACTCCGCTACCATCCACTGTTAAGGAACTCCGGACATTTCTGGGAATGACAGGTTGGTGCAGACTGTGGATTTATAATTATGGTCTGTTTGTTAAACCCCTATACGAACTATTGAAAACCAATAACCTGAAACTGTGTTGGGATGGAGAGGCTAAGCAGGCCTTCCACGCTCTGAAGAAGGAGCTAACGAGAGCACCAGCCCTAGGATTACCAGATGTCACAAAACCATTCATGCTGTACTCCCATGAGAACAAAGGAATAGCACTCGGAGTTCTGGCTCAAATGATTGGACCTTATCGAAGAGCAGTGGCCTATTTTTCCAAACAGCTGGATGTGGTAAGCAGAGGGTGGCCGGGATGTTTAAGGGCCGTAGCTGCAGTAGCCGTCAACATTCAGGAGGCTCGCAAATTTACCATGGGCCAAAAGATAACAGTCCTAGTCTCCCATACTGTCTCAACAGTGCTGGAAGCAAAAGGGGGGCATTGGCTCTCCCCACAGAGATTCCTTAAATATCAAGCAGTCCTGGTGGAACAGGACGATGTAGAAATAAGAGTCACTAATGTTGTCAATCCAGCTTCTTTTCTCCAGGGTCATGACGGAGAGCCAGTAGAGCATGACTGCCTCGAGACCATTGAGATCACTTATTCCAGTCGACCAGACCTGAAAGAAGAACCTTTGGAGGACGCCGATCATGAATGGTATACTGATGGAAGCAGCTATGTACTCCAGGGGGAGCGAAAGGCCGGTTATGCTGTCACTACGACAATGGAGGTAATAGAGGCAAGTGCCTTGCCCAGTAATACCTCAGCCCAGAAGGCAGAGATAATAGCATTAACCAGAGCTTTAGAACTTTCCAAAGGAAAAAAAGCAAACATCTGGACAGATTCCAAATATGCCTTCGGAGTTGTACATGCACATGGAGCAATTTGGAGGGAAAGAGGTTTGCTTTCTGCGCAGGGTAAAGGGATCAAACATGCAAGAGAAATTCTTACACTTTTGGACACAGTCCAGAAGCCAGAAAAAGTGGCAATCATGCATTGTAAAGCGCACCAGAAAGGAAACACGGATCAAGACAAAGGAAATCGATTGGCAGACGAGACGGCAAAGAGAGTGGCCAAGGAAGGCAAAGAGGCAAAGGAGTTGGTCCTGATACCTGATGGTAAACTAACAATTGAAAAAGAAGAACCTGAGCCCAGGTATAGTAAGGAAGATTTAAAGTTAATCTCGGATCTTTCAGGTTCTAGGGAAGGGAAGGGATGGGCCAAAACACCAGAAGGTAAATTAATAATTCCCACTAACTTACTTTGGGCTTTTGTTCAAACAGAGCATAGCAAAACACATTGGGGAACTGAAGCGTTATATCAGAAATTAATACAAGAGTGTATAGCAAGGAAGTTGTACACCACGGTAGAACAGGTAACTCGGCAATGTGAGGTATGTCTTACAGCTAATCCTAAAATAACTAGAAAGGTGTTAGGCCAAATCAGTAAGGGACATTATCCTGGTCAGCAATGGCAAATTGATTTCACAGAATTGCCGAAAAAGGGGGGATACAAGTACCTATTAGTACTAACAGACACCTTTTCTGGATGGCCAGAGGCTTTCCCCTGTCGCACAAACAAAGCCCGAGAAGTTACAAAAGTGCTGCTACAAGACATAATACCTCGCTTCGGGGTCCCTGCAGCCATCTCCTCGGATCGGGGCCCACACTTTGTGGCTAAAACTGTACAACAAGTAAGTTCTGTATTAGATATTGATTGGCAGTTACACATACCATATAACCCACAGTCCAGTGGACAAGTGGAAAAGATGAATCACCAAATTAAACTGCAAATTGTAAAACTGGGACAAGAGGCACGTTTGCCATGGCCACAAGCTTTGCCCATTGCCCTGCTCCGTATACGAACCAAACAGAGAACGAAGGAAGGACTCAGTCCCTTTGAAATAGTGTTTGGTTGGCCATACACAGTTCGGGCAATGGACCCGGTGGATTCAGATCAATTTAAGGAAGAGGCCCTTGGAGAGTATGTCAGACAAATTCATAAAAACTTAATGATTGTAAATAAACAAATTAATGTGACGCAGGCGAGGGGACTGGATGCACCTGTACATAACACTAAACCTGGAGATTATGTATATGTTAGATCTCTTTCAGAAAATTCTCTCGAACCAAAGTGGGAAGGACCATTCCAAGTTCTCCTGACTACTTTTACTGCTGTTCGGATCAAGGAACAGAGCTCTTGGATACACCACACTAGGATAAAGAAAGCACCTAAGGTGCCATGAACAACCACCCAACAGCTCTCTGGTCGGTTACTGTTCTGGCTCTTATGACTGATACAATTGGGTGGAATGAAAACTTACACACGAGGTTGGTGCAGAATATTTCAACGACCCTTAATAAGACTGACTGCTGGATATGCACTAGACTCCCTGAGAACGGGAGAAAAACAATTTCGCTAATCGGGATTCCATTACCCGACAGTAAGGTGAGCTTCAGGAAATATTGGGCTAATACCACTTGGACCACAACCCTGGATGATCCCATACCAATCACCTGTCCTGCTGGTCCTATTGGTGAAATGCAACCCTATGCACGTTGTTACTCAAGGTGTAGTACCAACAGAATAACTTTCTCGGATCCGGATGGCTCTCTGTGTGGAGACACAACTTTTGTAGGAAACTACTCTTTCTGTAATCAAACGATAAAGATGGCCCCAAGTGGGTATAAAGGGACCTCGGCATGGCCAGTCCCCGAAGGGAAAGGGTGGTACTGGCTTTGCAATGACACAGCACGTAAGGTTCTTCCTGACAAATGGAAAGGACAATGTGCGTTAGGGGTAATAGTCCCTAATATGACCGTTCACTTTGAATTAAAACGTAGGGGATGGTTGGGGTCCATTCTTCTAAATTTACAAAAACGGAACCTACGAAATCCCCTTGTGGAACGAGGGTCCGGTTTCCACAGCTTTGCCCGATGGTTTATCCCATGGTTGGGGGTAAGTGAATTGGAAAAGACCTTGGTGAACCTATCTGCGGTATTAGAAGAAATTGCAAACAACACCGCAGATGCCTTAGGAGCCATCCAGGAGGAAGTAAACAGCTTATCCAAAGTAGTTTTACAAAACCGCATGGCCTTGGATCTACTCCTGGCCTCCCAAGGAGGAGTGTGCACCATAGTCAACAGCAGCTGCTGCACGTATATAGACAATAATGGCAGAGTCACTAGTGACCTGCAGACGATTTGGAAGAAGACTAGGATTTTACATCAGGTAGCCCAGGACGATACCTCCTGGGGGTTCCATGAGTTGTGGGATAAACTAACTTCTTGGTTGCCGAATTTACTATGGCTCAAGCAACTGCTTGTAACAACCCTTGGAGCTATCTTTTTGTTTTGTGTACTTTGTGCAATGATGAAGTGTGCCTTTTACTGCTGTTTTAACACAGGTAACTCATACAGTGACTGGAAGAAAAATCATCTCCGACAGGAATTAGAATCAAATAAGTATTTTAGGAAAGTAGGAAGTAAAAGAATTTACTAGTTTGAAAGAAAAAGGGGGGAATGATAATGGGCATTTGGTGTTTTTCAGCTTGTCTCTTTAAATTTCAAGCGTTAGCATTTCTAACTTCTTAGTTCCCTTATCTTGACCTAACAAGGACTGACCCTCTGGACAATTTATCACGAAGCCCAACCTGCCAGGGGTAGGCCTGGACAGTTTATCACAGAGCTCCCAACTCCCTACTTGCCAAGGATGGACCTTGTGGGTGATTTATCACGGAGCTCCAACCAATTTAAAACTGATGAGCAAAGATAACTAGGAAGAAGCCTGGGCCCAGGTCCAGAAAGAAAGTGCGCATGAGCGAAATCAAGAGGTTAACTACAGGTGACGATGAGGAGGGGGGGGTAACTATCGGTTGCGATGAAGATTTCCCTCTAAGACCCTCAACGACCACCACCACAAAGCTCTGCGCAGGTGCAAAGGGGAGGAGACCTAATTTTAATACGAAGCGGGGAAAGGTCATGCATATGTATAGCTGCTTTGCATTAGCTAATGACTATGTATAGGAATGTACCTTAAATATAGAGAACTAACTGCCTTAAGGTGCGCACGTTTGTGGTGGAGCGATCCCCCGTGCGCCCAGCGCTGAATAAACATACCTACTTTACAACTTTACAGGTTGTGGAGTCTTTTTCCGCACATCAGGTTTTGCTTTTTAAAAAATACTATTAAGCTTTAAATATCACCTGCAAGGAAAAGTGAGCCGGCTGTGCCAGGGTGGAGACATTTAAAGCCACCCTGTTTCTTGAGTGCTCCTCAGAAAACCATATTGCCTGCCAAACCTTGAGCACAGCCTAATTCTTTGTGTACTTTTCCCTGTTTTTAGGCCAGCTGGTTAAGGACTTGTCCATCGAGAGATGGCTCAGGACCACACCAGGGCCAGCGGTGCTGCTTTCTGGATCCCGTGGCTGTGACAAGCAGAGGGACAGGTTGTCACATCCCAGGGCCAGGTTCACATGCAGGTGTCAGGGTCACTCCTGGCTGGTTTTTCTCAGCAGAGCCCCAGGTGGTGTCACCCTGTGCTGCAGCCCCGGGGCCCAGGCTCCAGGAGCTGGGCATTTCTGCGGGCGTTGCACCCTGACGAGCCGCACCACCAGCTGCCGGCTGCCCTGGGCTTCCCCGCGTGGTCTCCAGCTCTGCTTTCTGCCAGCACTGGGGGCACCACAGAATGGCTTCCCCGCTCCTCACAGCCGTCCTGAGCCATGCCTGCAGCTCGTGTGAGGCGTCCACATCACACAGCTGATCTGGGGTTGCGGGTCTCTCTTGTGGCACCCTGGGAACGGGGACAAAGCAAACCCCATCCCTCCCTTTCAATTAGGTATTCCGGAGTTTAAGTGAATAAGGTTTAAAGCATGGGTTTCTTTCTTTTCTTTTCTTTTCTTTTCTTTTCTTTTCTTTTCTTTTCTTTTCTTTTCTTTTCTTTTCTTTTCTTTTCTTTTCTTTTCTTTTCTTTTCTTTTCTTTTCTTTTCTTTTCTTTTCTTTTCTTTTCTTTTCTTTTCTTTTCTCTTCTCTTCTCTTCTCTTCTCTTCTCTTCTCTTCTCTTCTCTTCTCTTCTCTTCTCTTCTCTTCTCTTCTCTTCTCTTCTCTTCTCTTCTCTTCTCTTCTCTTCTCTTCTCTTCTCTTCTCTTCTCTTCTCTTCTCTTCTCTTCTCTTCTCTCTTTTCTTTTCTTTTCTTTTCTTTTCTTTTCTTTTCTTTTCTTTTCTTTTCTTTTCTTTTCTTTTCTTTTCTTTTCTTTTCTTTTCTTTTCTTTTCTTTTCTTTTCTTTTCTTTTCTTTTCTTTTCTTTTCTTTTCTTTTCTTTTCTTTTCTTTTCTTTTCTTTTCTTTTCTTTTCTTTTCTTTTCTTTTTTTTCTTTTCTTTTCTTTTCTTTTCTCTTCTTTTCTTTTCTTTTCTTTTCTCTTCTTTTCTCTTCTTTTCTCTTCTTTTCTCTTCTTTTCTCTTCTTTGACAGAATCAGGGTGTGTTGACCCTGAGTTCCTAGGGTTTGGTTATTTTTACCTTATCTGGTGTTCTGTGTGTTCTTTTTTTTGGTGGAGGGCGCTTTCTTAGCTTCTTTGCCTTTTTGGGATTTGGGTGGGAACCTTTGTTTTTTGTACCATGTTTCTTCTGGTTGACTTTTTGTGGTTCTGGTGGGCTGTGTTGTGTTTTCTCTCTTGAAACCATAATTTCTGCTCTAATGCAGGAGTCTCCAGCAGATGAGTCAGGGTCACTTCTGGTGCGCTCTGACTGGTTTCTGGTGAGTCGCTCGGTTGGTAACTGGGTGGGTGTGGAGGACTTGGCGGTCCCTGGAGAATGGCCGCCAGACGACTAACTGGCAGTTCTGGAGGGGGTGAGAGGACTTGTGGCCCATAGGGAATGGCTGCCAGAGGACTGAGTGGACTTCTGAATTTCTGTGGACTTCCAAATTCCTGGTTATTTCTCCTGCCTTGAGGAAGAGCCATGGGGAGACACCAGCCAGACGGAAGGACAAGGGTTTCCCCAAGGGTACGTGGCTTTTTGAGTTTTGCATTTGAGGGAGAAACCTGCAAAGAGGCTGCTATTGTTCAGTTTAGTGACGTTGTGTAAAGTCCTGGACCGAGTGTGGTGTGACCTGAAACACTGCTGAGAAAATGGTGGAGGTTTGTCTGTGTGTTCTGGATGCTTTGGCTCTGAACGTTTGCTCGTGGTGGTGACTTCCTGCAGTCCTGAGCTCCCGTCTCAAGACACAAGGTGTGCTTAGGGCGAGGTTCATCATCCGAGACGGTGAATGTGAATCCGTATTTCAACTGGATTTCTTGATTGTTTTGGATTTGGGGGGGGGGGCAGTTGCTGGCCAGATCTGATTCGATCATCCTTGGGTTTGCTTCTTCACGTGGCTGGCAAAGAGCTCATAGGAGGAGCAGGAGAAGGGTCAGTGCTGCCATTTCCACGTTGGTTGCTCGCACTGGAGTTACCAGGGTTATATTCCATACGTGGATTCTTGGCAGGCATCTCTCTACGGCACTTGTCTGTTTTGTGAGGGGTAGTGGACTTAAGCGGAGACCTTTTGTTCCTCTTCAGTGCCTCAGAGGTTTACCGGTCGTTTTTTGTTTGTTTGTGTTTTATTTGCTGGGCTTCATTTAAAAATCTTATTGTAGTTCTTTGTATTTCTGTCCTTAAAGGAAGTCTCCAGAGTTTCTGCCCAGGAGTGAGATGTCCAGAAAGGACTGTCCTTGTCCAGTGCTGTCAGCCTTTAGTCTGGAGCAATGTCTGGTAGTGGTGTGTGCTTAACGGTAGTGGAACTCAAATGCATCTTAAGTGAGGACCCTTTAGAATAGAGAAGGGAATGTGAGAAACACTTCAATGATAGGCATCAAGTGAGGATAAAAGTACCTGCTGTACCTTTTTTCTTTTCTTTCCTGTTTTTGCATTCTTTGGCAATATCTGCTTCAAAGTCTACTTGAGCAAAAAAAGAAGAAATCATTGATGATTACTGTGGCTGCTGAAAAGAACGAACCTGATCATACAGAGACATGATGTGAAGAGTCATTTTTTGGCATTATTAGGTACCACGTCCGGCTTGTTGTGCTTTCCCTGTGCGTGTGGCGGTGGTTTGTGCATGGCACTGGTCTGTGCCGGTGGGTCCACATCCCTCTTGGTTGCCAGATGTAAGGAAAGGGCTTATCCTGGCAAAAAATTCCTTGTCTAATTTCAGAAAGTGTCTCCATAGCCTTAAAAATGAGACTCTTCCTCATTTCTTTGTGCATCAGTAGAGAAGCAGTGGGGTTTTTTCAGGGCAGTGCCTGTGAAGGAGCCTTTAGGAGATCCTGTCCCATCACTCCCAGAGGGGGCCATGAAGAGTCTGAGAAAGTCCTGGATGTTTTGGTGTTCCCCAGAGCAGCTGTTTTTTCTTGTGTAGCTTATGTAGCTGATGTTCCTTAGGTATGAGAGCGGTGAGGCTGGTAGGAAAGGCTGTGGGTAGGAGGGAATGTGCTCAGTTCCACATCAAAGGAAGAGATGTGAGCAAGTGTCAGTGTAACTGTTGAGAGTTTTGTCTGTTGAAATGATGGCTGGGACAGTGCGAGACAGACACGGCCACACTGGAGAGAGAACCCCAAGCCCAGCTCAGCCTCTTGCTCTGCCCCAAGCCCCACCCCCATCTCCGCCCCAGGGTCCATTGGGCTCAGAACCCAACTGCCACCAGTGCCAGCAGGACGGAGCTGGGCTGGCACCGAGCAGCGCTGGGAGGAGGCAGGGTCTGGCCGAGCAGCTCTGCCCCGCCACCAGCACCAGCACCGCGCTTCCCATCCTCGCTGTCACCGGCTGGGCCGTGTCCTTGGTGCACGGCCGGGGTCCTGCTGTCCCGGGCGGGATGGGCAAGGCCAACTGCTGCTGCGGCTCCAGGTTGGCTCCCCCCGTGGCTCGGGGACACACGGGCACAGCCGGGCCCCCCAGCAGCAGCCCTTCTCATGCCCAGCGCTCTCTGCTCTGCAGGGAGGCTCTCCCCGATGCCGAGCCCGTGCTGAGCGCTGATGTGCGGCTGAGCCGGGGCCGCAAGAGGAGCGAGAGGCGCCTTCTCCTCCTCCAGGAGGAACTGGTGATCGCCAAGTTGCAGTAAGACCCTGAGAGCCCAGCTGCTCTGGATGCACCGCTGTCTGTTCCAAGGGCAGGTGGGGGACGGGGCTCTGCTAGAGGGGAACCCAAGGAGGCCACCTCCAGCTCACTGCCTCTCCTCGCTGCAGCCGTGGCACCACTGTGTGCCCACAGCTCCGCCTGGCCCTGGACCAGCTGTGGGTGCTGAGCGGCGGGAGGGAGGCAGCAGGAAAGGAGGAAGATGGGGAGGAAGGTGGCGATGAGGACAGGACCTCCCTCATCTTCAGCTGGCCCACCAGCTCCTGCATTGCCACTTTTGGGTGAGTCATGGTGCCACATCCCATGGCCAGGCAGGATGTGTTCCCAAGCGTGCCCACGCCATCCTGTGAATGGCCTCTGTCCTCCGTGCAGGGCCTGGGCAGGGGGCGGGCAACTCGCTGGCAGGGAGGGATGGGACCATTTCCCCATCCTGCATCCCCTGGTCACCATCTGGTCCCCAGAAGGGAAGGGCAAAAGCAGCTGCTGTGGCAGGACAGAGCCAGTGCTTGGGCTGTGCCTCTGTCCTGCCCCTGTGTCCTTCCCCACGGGGCAGGGCTGTGCAGGTGCCCACCTCTGCCATGGGCTTGGTGGCAGCAGGGCCTGATGCTGTTTCTCCTCTCTCTCTGCAGCTCCTGGGCACTGAAGGAGCTGTGGGTGGGCACACTGCTGGGGTAAGTTGGGGGATGCTCCAGGGCCAGCCAGACAGGGGAACACCGCTCTCCAGTTGGGGAGAGGTGCCCCCATGGCTGTGGGCAGCTGTTGGGCAGAGCTGCCTGACAAGAGAGAAGAGGCAGCTTGGGGCTCACCTGGCTCTCTCCCCGTCCCTTCCTGGTGCTCAGGGTGCCAGAAGGACCCAAGAGAGCCCGAGTGACCTGGCTCCCATCGCTCAAACTCCTGGAGAAGGAGCTGAGCCGCCGCCACGCCGTGAGTGTCTGTCTGGTCTGGGCTCTGTCCCTGAGCACTGGTCCTCCAGCCCAGCAGCACAGGCATTGATCCTAACCTTATTCCATTCCTTCTCTCTTGCCCAGTGGAGGACGTTGAGTGCCAGGAGCCTGGAGAGGCTGATGGAGGGCCAGGCAGAGGTGAGAATGGCTGCCTTTCACCCGCTTCTGGCTGTGCCAGGGTGCCAGTGATGTGCGGTGAGCAGGGTGAGCTTGTGCGGGAAGGAGAAAGGATCTTTTCTCTCTTCTGCCTATGTCTGACATGCCATATTCTTGACTTAATTTTGTGATGAATCATTTTGGAGGAGTTTGGGATCGTCCCTTGTCCCAGAATCCTTTCTGGCGGGCATCAGGGCTGAGTTCAGAGGCTTTAGGAGTCAAACCAAAGCACAGAGACACACAGAATGGGTGAGGTTGGGAGGGGCCTGTGGAGGTCATCTGCTCTACTGAAGCAGGGTCACCTCGAGCGGGTTGCCCAGGACCATGTCTCCTTGGGTTTTCCCTGTCTCTAAGAACAGAGACTCCACAATCTCCCTGGGAAACCTCTGCCAGCATTTGTCCCCTGTGACAGTTAAAAGTGTCTTTCTCACGTGCAGCTGGAATATCACGTGTTTTAATTTGTGCCCGTTTCCTCAGGTCCTCTCAGTGCACACTCCTGAGCAGAGCCTGGCTCCCTCATCTTCATTCCCCCCCAGAAGGTTTTTCTACACTTTGATAAGACACCAGCCCACACCTCCGTCCCCACTCTTCCCTTCCCCAAGCTCAAGAGTGCCAGCTCTTGTAAACACCTCCAGGGATGGTGACTCCACCACTGCCCTGAGCAGCCTGTTCCAGTGCTTGACAATCCTTTTGGTGCAGAAAGTTTTCCTAATATCCAACCCGAACCTCCCCTGGTGTAACTTGAGGCTGTTTCCCCTTTGCTATCGCTGGTTACCTGGGAGAAGAGACCAAGACCCACCTCGCTCCAACCTCCTTTCAGGTAGGTGTAGGCAGCGAGAAGGTCTCTACGGGATGTTCATCTCGGGCATCTCCTGAGAAATCCTGTCCCATCCAAGTCTGTCGAGCCTGACGGGATTTAGCTGAGGGTGTTGAGTGAGTTGGCTGATGTCACTGTGAGGCTGCTCCCTGTCATCCTTGAAAGGTTGTGGAGCTCAGAGGAGGCACAAAAATCTAGAGGATACCAAATGTTGCACCCCACCTCTAAAAAAGGCAAGAGGATGATCAGAGGAACCCCAGGACAGTTATCCTTGCTTTCTGCCCTGCAGAACGTATGGACCAAGTCCTCTTGGTAGCCATTTCTGGCCATGTGGGAAACCAGCACGGGTGAGGACAGCAATGCCAACAAAATGCTTAGAAATACCAAGACTGTTTTGGTAGTTTTCATACATTTATTGTGTTATTTGATCATTAGAGCCAGCCTAATAATGACAGTCCCCTGGTCCCCTTGGGGGCTGGTGTGTTCCCCTCGGGAGGCAGCGGGGCCTCCCAGCTCCCCAGAGTGAGATGTCTTCTCCCATCTCACCTCTGCTGCTGCCAGCGTGCCTCCTGGGCGCCCCGGCTGCCTGAACCTGGCAGGGCCGGGGAAAATCCTCCCACGGCTCTGGGGTCGGGCACCAAGAGCTGCAACAAACAACTCCCCGAGCACAACACCAGCACCAAAGGCCTGGCTCAACACTCCAGACCCCGCCAGCTGCTCAGCTGGAGCACAGGCACTGCCGGCTGGGTGGGACTGGGCACCTGGATTTAAGGTGGTGACGCCCGGTCACAATCCCTCGCTCGGTGACATCACATTCCAACCCTTGGTGCCGTCAGAACCCATCGCTCAGGGACATCACCGTCCATCGCTCGGGGACGTCATGAGGGTCCATCTTTTTGCCCCAGCCAGAGGGCACAAGGGTGACCCCTCTGCTCAGCACCCATCAGGCTTCATCCAGGCACTCCGTCTCATTTGAGGCCCTGGGCAGGAGGGAGGCTGACAAACCAGAGGGGCTCAGGGGAGGCAAGAAGGGTCAGTTGGGATGGGGCTCGTTCAGCATGGAGCAGAGAGGGCGTCGGGCACCTCACAGGACACCCCGGTGCCTATGGGGAAGGCATCAAGGGGATGGGGACAGGCTCTTCCCAACACTGCCTGGTGGAGGGTGAGAGACGGTGGCACTTCCTGCACCTACAGAGCTTCAGGCTGGAGATAAGGAATCAAAACCAAAATCCTTGTGAGGATCACAAAGCACTGGAGTGGGTTTTCCAGAAAGGGATCCCTGAGCCTGGAGGTCACTCTTCAAGACTTGGGTGGCCACAACCCAGAGCACAACTGTCACAGGCCCATGAAGGGATGCTTGCTGAAGTCCCAGGAGAGAAAGCATTGCCAGTGGGAAATGTAGCAAAGGTTTCCAAAGGCGCAACAGCTTCCAGAAACTGCAAAGTCAGAAGACCACTGTCGGCTTTCCTTGGGTTCAGCAGCTTTCACAACCCTAGGTTTAGAATAGAATAGGATAGTTTGGTTGGAAAGGATGTACAATGATTGTCTAGTCCAACTGCCTGACCACTCCAGGGCTGACCAAAAGCTAAAGCCTGTTCTTAAGGGCATTGTCCGATTGCCTCTGAAACACCAACAGGCTTGGGGCATCGACCACCTCTCTTGGAAGCCCGTTCCAGTGCTTGACTACACTCTTGGTCAATAAATGCTTCCTAATATATTGTCTAAACCTCCCCCGGTGCAGCTCTTCCTCATATGTCTTCCTCTGCGTTGTTTATCAATATAATTCTGAATGTCACTTGATCCAGTCCCCAAAGGGCTCCTTCTGCTGTGGCGACAGTGGTGGCAGCTCGAGGAGTGTTGGACATCAGCGCCAGTTCCCCAGATCTGCCATGATTATTGTAGTGGCCCACACAGCGTGACGGGTTGTCTTTTGCTACAACAATATCATACAATCCTCACTCGATGACACAGAAGTTGTCTCCATCATCACCTTGGTCAATCACATGTTCCTGAGGTTTCACCTTCCTGGCAAACACGGCAGCAAGGGCCTGAGACAGCTGCTCCTGATCCAGGTTTTTGAAGAGCAGGATATCTTTACATGCTTCCTGCAGCCTGCATCGCTGTTCATCAGTGTTTGGATGAACTACCCTTTGTTCTGTATCTTCCTCCTCTTCATCGGGATTGAAAGCTTCAGCACAAACTGAAACTCTTCTGCTGTATCGGTTCACAACTGGAGGCTTGAAGTCAGAGTTGGAGTCCTCGTCCCCACAGTCGGGCCCCTCTTCACCCTTGGACTCAGGTCTGCATGGGCTCCCCATCGACACTGACCACCCTGGGGCCATCACTGGCTGCCTCCCGGTCGCAGGCATCTTGCAGGCGGGTGCAGGAGTCAGAGGAGAAGCCCAGGAGCTCGGCCGGCTGGTGCCGCAGAACCCCCACCGTGTAGCCCTGCAGGAGCTCGGTGAGGCCCGGTGGGATCTCGATGCTCATGGTGCCGGGTATCGAGGAGGCTGCCACCGCTGCCGCCTCCCCAACTCCGTGGCCGGCTGTGGCAGTGGAGGGCTCGGGGCCTCCCTCCGTGGGTGCTGACTGACTCCCGCCGCTCCAGTCACACGAGCCGTGCCGGAGCGGGGACGGAGGGAGGAGGGAAGGACGGGAGCGGGAGACCCCAACACAAGAGGGACATGGACCAGTTAGAACGAGTCCAGAGGAGGCCACGAGGATGATGCCAGGGCTGGAGCCCCTCTGCTGTGAGGACAGGCTGAGAGAGCTGGGGCTGTTCAGCCTGGAGAAGAGACGGCTCCAGGGAGATCTTAGAGCGGCCTCCCAGTACCTGCAGGGGCTCCAGGAAAGCTGGGGAGGGACTTTTCATAAGGGCAGTTAATGACAAGACAAGGGGCAATGGCTTTAAGTTGAAAGAGGGCAGGTTTACATTAGAGATTAGGAAGAAATTCTTCACTGTGAGGGTGGTCAGACTCTGGCCCAGGTTGCCCAGAGAAGCTGTGGCTGCTCCTCCCTGGAAGTGTTGAAGGCCAGGCTGGATGAGGCTCTAAGCAATCTGGTCCAAGTGGAAGGTGTCCCTGCTGAGGGCAAGGGGTTGGGGCTGGAGGAGCTTTAAGGTCCCTTCCAGCCCAAACCATTCCATGATTCTATGATTCTATGGTTTTGAGCCTGCCCAGACCCATGTTGAGAGTGCAAAGGCGGAGGTTTTGGTACCAGAGCATCATTTGAGGGCACAAAACTGAATTGCAGGGTTCCAAGCCTCCTCTGATTCCCAAAGCCCAGTTTCAGGCCCAAAGCCGCATTTTTGAGGCCACTCAGGGACAGCAGCACCTCAGGAGAGGGTGGGCTCCACACCAGGGCAGAGTGGCAGCCCAGGCGGCCAATCAGAGGCCAGAGCTCAGGGGAAGGGCGGGCACTGCAGCACACCAGCCGGAGCACTGGCGGCCAATGGGAGGCGGCATCACCTCAGGGGAGGAGACTGACAGCTCTCCTGGCCTATGGCAGCCAAGAGCGAGGGGAGAAGAAGCGGGCTCTGCTGGCAGCCAGGCTGAGCTGGGCCATGGCGCCGGTGGGGCTGCCCCGAGGCTCAGCAGCCTCTGGCCCCCTCTGCCCCCTTCCACCTCTCCACCCTCTCTCCACCCCCCCCCACAAGGACACCCCCATGTCCTGGAACCTCCCGTCTCCATGGAGCCCCCGCAGTGCAGCCTCATTTTTACAATCCAAAGCTTTGATGGAAAAGGTTGAAAGCCTTTTTTTAAGTCCCAAACACTCATTTGGAGGGTCCAAACCATCATTGACAAGTTCCAAACTCCCCTTTTGCATTTAGAGTCTCATTTTAAGGGCCCAGAGTATCGTTTTTACAGTACAAAATCTGATGTTAAAGGTCCAAAGCCTCAGATTTACAGGCCAAAGCCTTTTTCACAGGGTCCAAAAGATGGTTTTTAGCTTTGAAGGCTTCCTTGTTCAGGGATCAAAGTGTCATTTTTAGGGTTCAGTTTGCAATTTGGAGGGCCCAAAGCCTCATTTTGATCCTCCAAAGACCCATTTGTAGGGGGCAAAGCCTTAGGTGCATTACTAAAGCATACTTTTAAGGCAGAGAACCTGATTTCATGGTTCAAAGCTTCAAGTTCATTCCCAAAGTTTCATTTTTAAGCTCCAGAACCCCATTTTGATGGTCCAAGCCCTCCTTTTGAGGGTCCAGACTCTCATTTATGAGATCCAAACTCCTCTTTTTCAGCTCTAAGCCTGCACTGGAGCGCCCAAAGCCCTACATTTGGGAGCAAAGCTTAATTTCTGAGGATCAGAGAGAAACCAAAATGTTTACTCCTTTGCAGGGTGGAAAGCCTCATTTGTAGCACCTCAGCCATCCTTTTTATTGCCCAAAGCCTTCTTTTTAGGGCTGAAAACCTCCTTGTTAGGGTCCCAACCTGTGTTTTATTACCCATTGCCTTGTTTTAGGGCCCACAGTTTCATTTAAAGAGTCTCAACACTCATTTTTCAGGCAAAAAGTCTCTTTTTAGGCTTCACAGCCATATTTACAGTGTTCAAAGCTGCATTTACAATGTCCAAAGCCTCACTTATGCTTCCCAAAATCTTTGGTTTTTTGCTTCCAAAGCCCCATTTTTTACACACGCCAGCCACTGTAACAGGGTTTGACCTTAGGAACCCGCTGAAAATGCAAAGCCCAAATGAAGGTTTCTAATTTCTCTTTTATTGGTTGTTAGGTTACAAATCAAACTGGGTGCCTACAGAGAGGGACCCTTAGCCCGTTCATTGTACCCATCCCACCCCTCAGCCGATCCCCAAATCCAATCCCTTCATTCCGGCCGATGGTCTCTTGATTTCTTCTTGGTTTTCATTGTCATTGGCTGGCCTTCTTCTGAAGTGACTTCATTCTCTTGGAATTGTTTCCTTGGTCCTCTGCTTCTTCCTTCCTCTCAGATCTGCCAGATTCAGCTCGTTCTGGTTTAGGAGCATTAGTTTTACCAAAATGTTTACTCTTGGTCAGCTCTTGCTGCCTGAGACTTCAGCTACTTCAGCTGCTAGTGCTGAGCTAATGCCAAACAAGACAATGCAGAAAGAATTCCGTTTAATCAAATTTCTTGTATAACGCTGCTTCCATTTCCAGACCGGCTTCAGCTTGCAGGTGGGGTGATGGATTCAAGAAGAATTTTCCTCCGCCTCTTCTGCTGCGAAAGGTTGGCAATACATGAACTGGTCCCTCCCATCGCAGAGGTCAGTCCTCCTGCCTTTGGTGTGATTTTACCCAAATGCCATTCCCTGGGTTGAAGGGGTGCGGAGCCCTTTCTAGAGGTATTGGTTGTGTCAGCTGTGCCCAGCATAGCCTAGAATGTCACGATGAGCGTAGCACAGGATTTCTATAAGCAGCATCCACGTGGCACAATTTTATCAGTAGTGTAGCACTGAATTGTGGAGCACAGCTTAGGTTATGGTTCCTAATCACCCATACCGGTCACATGGGCAATTGCAAACTGCCTCCACGAGAGTGTTCCTCAAGTGCTGGGACAGCAGCAATGCAGGGCCCAAATACCAGGTGTGGTGGTTTCACTTGGCCAGCACTGGGCTGGCAGCTCAACACAGCTGCTCACTCACTCCCCCACCTCCAGGAGAAAGGGGAGAGAACTGGGGGCCAGGGTAAGGAGACTTGTAGGGAGAGATAATAACTGAAATAAAAGAAAACTTGAAATAATAATGATATTGAAATAATAATGATAGTATTAAAATATGCAAATGAGTGATGCACAGTGCAATTGCTCACCACCTGCCGACAAATCCCAGCCTGTTCCCAGATAATGATCCCAGAGGAGCAACAGTCCTGAAACCAAACCACAAGCCCAGAAGCGAGAGCCCGAGCGAAAGCCAGAGAGAGCCAGAGAGGAGGAAACCCTCATTAATATACTGACCATGATGTCATAGGATATGGAATATCCCATTGGCAGACCCAAACACCAATTTATCTTATTAGTTTAAATATTCCTCACCCTGCTAGATCATGCACTTGTAGACTGACAAGTACTAACGAGCCACCCACAGGTGATTTTCAGAGCTCCAGGGTGAGAGAGCCACTGGCTGGGGGCCAAGGTCAACCCAGCGCAGTTGCTGAAGGTGTTTCTTTGGTAGCGCTGGTTCAGAGTCAGCCTGTGGCTGTATCTTGGGGAGCAGGTCAAATTAACTGGAAATTAACGTGTAAGAGCCCAGGTGCTTTGCTACGTAAGTCTCATGAACACATCCTGTACCTGGGAAGAGTGGCAAAGAAACCGTCGGCAGCCCGAATGTGACACCACAGCTGTGAGCAGGCACGCTGACAGGCCTGGGCAGGTTTGTGTTCATGGCACTGCTGCAGCTCCAGGAAGAGCTGGGAGCTCTGCCAGGGCCCCAACAGCCCTTGGCCAGCAGTGCGTGGAGAAGCCCAGCGGCTGGCGGCTACGGGAGGTGTCCTGAGGGGACACGTCCCTCTGCAGCCCCAGGTCACAAAGGGGCAGTGATGCAGCACCCACCCGGCATTGTGAGCTCACCTGGCCAGGGCTTGGTATCCCGAAAAGCGAGCCATCAAAAGCCAGTTGTGCTGACCTGGCCTTCGGGATCACTTGGCTCCTTCCTTTGGTGCTACTCGTGTGCCTACTTTTTCCCAACCATTTATCGTTCCCTGTCCGCTTCTCCTCAACTCCCATTCTCTCTCAGAGGTAATTACGATTTGACTCTCAGGACAGATCATAGAGTGGGTAGATGTGGGATAAAAGGACAGGCTGGTCTAAACCTTCTGAGCTGTAGGCTGAGCTCTGACACCTTTCTAGGCTGGCCAGAGATGGGCTATGAGCAACAGAGCTCCTGTTTGGTAATTCTGAGTTCCTTGCCATCTCCTGCACTAGGTAAGCAGAGGGGTGGCAGCGTGCTCTGAGGCGTTGGGCTCAGCCTAGAATGCCGAGCAGCCCTCCCTGACTGATGCGGTGGGAAGGGTGAATGAAAAGGAGCACAGCAAAGGCAGCTGGTAAAGCAGCGGCCGAAAGCCGGCCACTCCTGCGTGCAAGGTGGGCAAGGGTAGGCTGGAGAGCCAGAGGGCCCTGCTGCTAACCCTGGTAACAGGTAAGCACCAGACCCTTTTCAGAGAAGGTGACAGTTGCTGGAGTCTCACAAAAGGGCCTTTGAAACTGCTGGGAATCGGGGCCTTGTGACAGAGCTGGCATTGTGGTCAGCCTGCAGCTCTGCAGCAGTTCCCACTCCCACTGAAACACTTGTGATGGCGGATGCTGTTCTGTGGGTTTCCTCTGAGTGTTTCTGGGTGTTTCATTTTGTTGAGCTACAACTATTTCTTTACAATCAGGTGACGGGATTGGCTCTGATCTTCTCTTTCTGGAGCGCATCCTGACATCCTTTGGCATCGAGAGTTTTCCCCTCTGTTCCTGAGAGGAGGGATGGCCGCAATGGGGAACGACTCGTGTGAGTAAGGGCTTCACCTGCAGGCCAGGCCCTTGTGAATGCCAAAAGGCAATGGATGTGCCTCGTGCTCCACGCCTGAATGTCCATGTGCTGACAACCTAGAGTGAATTGGGGGCGTTTCCTGAAAGCAGCCAGACTTTCCCGGATGTTTTCAGTTAGACACAGGAAAATTCATTTTGTCACTCCTCTGCCACTCTGTACCAGACTGGGAAAGATGACACTGCTGGTAGAAAGATCTGAAATTAGTAAGGGTACCTTCTGTGCGAGGTACTTGCTTGTTTTTGTCAAGTTACAATCAGGAAAAGGGAAGGCTTGACTTGATAATTCAATTCAAGACTCTAGAGGGAAAGGAAGGCAGCCCGAGGCACGGAACTCAAGTGTGCGGGTTCGCTGGGCTTTGGGCAAAGCAAGCAGTGCCAGCTTCCCCCACTCTTTCTGGGTTGGAAGCTAGAACTGGTTATCCTGGGTGCTCCTGTAGATAACCCAACTTTTAAAGACGCTTTTGTGCAACAAAACCATCTCATCTCTTCTCCAATGTCATTTCCCTGCAGTCACTGCCGAGGGAATGGCTCCACCACAGAGGATCCTCTTTCCCCCGGAGAACATTCGCATGGACTGGCAGCAAAGCCAGAGAGCTGGAGCTGGCCTCCACAACTTGGACAACACGTGCTACCTCAATGCTGTCCTGCAGTGCCTGACCTACACACCTCCTCTGGCCAACTACCTGCTCTCTCGCGAGCACAGCCAGTCGTGTGAGTACTTTTTGGAACATCTCCTTGCAAATCTGTTGGGAGCTTCTCAAGGACTCCTAGAAACTGGAATTCGGTTTAGGAGAAAAGCAGCCCTTTTTTGTCAGCCCGAGTTGGTGTCCTTTGAGCACTTGAGCCTAGATGCTGCTTGTTGTGTCTAGGTGTGTTCATCTTCAGAAAGGCACCTCTTCCTAGCTCTGGATCTCGGTCCCTGTTCCTGCATGTTAAAACCTCTTTGCTTACTGCACAGAAAATTTGTGTCAGTTTAGCACCACTCTGAAGAAAGTGCACTAAAATGTTCCGGACTTGTTGGGACACAGGCACCTTGGGAGAAGAGGCGTGGACACTCTTGTTATAACCTCAAGATCTCCATCAGGTTTCCCATTACTCTGGATATTTTGCTAACCTGAGAATCTTGCTTCCCTCCCTCTCTCTTCAGGTCGCCTGCATGGCTTCTGCATGATGTGCAGAATGGAAGCGCACGTGAACAAGGTCCTGCATTCCTCAGGCAGTGTCATCCAGCCGTGGGTTATCACCAGTGTCCTCACAAGTAAGTCATTTTAGGTGCTTTGATATGTTTTCTTCCGTTCTTGTAGGAAAGAATGACTAACTTCTTCCTTCTTAGAAATAGGAGAACATTTCGAGCTCGGCATGCAGGAAGACGCCCATGAGTTCTTGCGCTTCACTGTCAGTGCCATGCAGGGAGCTTGCCTGAGTGGATTCAGCGAGTAAGTACAAGCGAATTACCTTTTCAGTGTTACCGAGCGCTTTGGACTCCTTGATGCACTCCCATCAGGGAAAATCTACGCCCAGAGTTTTCCGACAAAGTAGAAATCTTGGAGGAAATAACTCTCTGCCTTACTATTTCCTTCCAGCTTGGACATCTCTTCTCAATCAACTACCGTCGTCCATCAAATATTTGGGGGCTTTCTGAGATCCAGAGGTACTTCTTGGAATTGTCTGTGCCTTTCTGTCTGCCCGTGATGAGCAGCTGATTGTGTGACTGGTGGAGGAGGTGTGAGGAGTGGAAATCGGTGCAGTCAGTCAACTTCCCCTATTGCTGAGCGTTGTGATTTGCCTTCCAGTAACGTGCTTGAGCTGCAAAGCAGTTTCCGATTCGTACGAGGCCTTCCTGGATGTTCCTTTGGATATCAAAGTAAGAGGGTTTGTCAGTGCGCTTCAAGATGTCCCACAGCCTCTGTAGCTTTCCAGAATCAACAGAATTATCTTGGAAACATCTACTGCGAACAGCAGAGAGCTGGGTGGTGGGTGGAAGTGGTCTCCCTGTAGGTGCTGTCTGGAAGCTCGACAAGAACACATTATCCTCTCTGCACCCTGATGTGCTCCCATCCTTCTTCCCTGTGCCCTCCCTCAACACCTGTCTGACTCCCAGGCACAAGGGTTGTGGTGGTGTTTTTGTTACCGATGACCCTGCACACCAGCAGGAACTGAACGGAGTGGGGCCACAGAGAGGTGGCTCTTCCTAGTCCCGGGAATCCCTGGGCAATGTTCGTCCTCCTTCTGCCTCCTGGACACTGCTTGCAGGTTCAGGGTGGGTCTCCTCAGTGTCCTTTAGCTGGGTTTTTGCATAAACTCCTCATTAGGTGTTTGGGCAAGGGCGTTTCCCCCAGCTCAACACTCTCCTTTCTCACTCCTCCAGGCAGCCTCATCTGTCACCGCAGCTCTGGAGGACTTTGTGGGACCCGAGCAGCTGGATGGAGAAAACTGCTTTCACTGTAGCCAGTAAGATGGTCACTAATGACATGTTGATACGAGATCCTGCCTTAAGGCTCTACACGTCATTGTTATCTTGTCCCGGAGGTTTGATGCACAACAATGACACGCAGCTGGGTTTTTTTTATGGTCTTATGTTTCTGAATATTCTTAAAATAGCTTAAGGGTGTGTGAGATATGAAACCTTGCCTGGTTTTCTGGGGGAAAGAAAAGGGTGCATTTCAAGGGTCCGTTTCAACACCTGCCTCTGCGCTTGGTTTCCAGGTGTGACCAGATGGCTGCTGCCTCCAAGAGCTTTACAATCCATCGCGTGCCCAGGGTTCTCACGCTGTGCCTGAAGAGGTTTGAAGGTTTAACTGGCAGGAAGATCAGCAAAGTGAGTACACAATTGGAGTGCAACTTTCTCTTCCTGCAGCAGGAGATTTCCCAAAGCAGTGCGCTCTTTCATGTGTTGTTCATGTTGAGTTTTTCCTGTTCCCTTCTCGGGAGGGGAGAGTTTCCACAGGAAGACAATCGTGTACTCTGCTCAGACAGAGCTGCTTTGGCCCAGAACAGTTTCCTGAACATCCAAACCAATATGTGTTGCTTTAGGGAAAACCAAGTGTTGATGAGCCCCAAAGATGGATCTGTCTCTGGCCCCTGGTCCTGGAAAGTTATTTTACGTAGTGATTCAGGGTCATTTCTGAGCCCTCTTGCTGTCTTTGTAGGATGTGGAGTATCCCGAGTACTTGGATCTTCGCCCGTACACATCTCAGACAGCTGGAGAACCTCTCCTCTATTCTTTATATGCTGTCCTGGTGCACAGCGGTGCCAGCTGTCATGGAGGACACTATTTCTGCTACGTAAAGGTAAAGAGCAACTTCCTTCCTTTCCCTTTTCCAAGAGAAAAATGTATCCTGGGGAAGGCAAACTTTCACAGCAGTGTTCCTCACAGCAAGGGTTTTGGGGGAGAAGGTCGTCTTACTGGCTGGATTGAATTTGTTTTGGCATAATCTTGGTTCTGGAGTTTTCTACCTGGGTTTTTGTGGTGAAGTTATACATTTCAGCTCCAGATAACCATGCCTTTCTTTGCAGGCCAGCAATGGACTGTGGTACGAGATGGACGACACATCCGTGGTTCTTCATGACATCAACAAAGTTCTCAGGCAGCAAGCTTATCTCCTGTTTTATGTCAGGTAACAACGAGTCATGAACTCTGTTTCGAATACGTTTCCTTTCCTGGTTTTTCTATTTGACTTCTCATCCTTTGGAGTGTTTCTCTTTATGTCACAGGTGACAATCACTTCCTGCATCGCTCAGTTCTCTTGGATCTGAACTACCCTGCAACAGCCCTATCTTTCCTTGCTGGGCTTTAGGCTGCTGCTCCAGTGTAAACTGCTACTTGACTGCTATCTGAAGCTGCCTAACAAAGAGAGGAGCACTTAAAGAGGGCCTAGAGGAAAGATGGGGAGGGAGTCTTTATCAGGGAGTGTAGTGATAGGATGAGGAGTAAACGGTTTTAACCTGAACGATTTAGATGGATTTAGATGAAGGGTTGATTTAGATTAGACAGGAGGAAGAAATTCTTTACGGTGAGGGTTCTGAGACACTGGAAGAGGTCGCCCAGGGAAGTTGTGGATGCCCCCCCACTGGAAGTGTTCAAGGCCAGGTTGGATGGGGCTTTGAGCCACTTGAGTCCCTGCTCATGGGAGGGAAGATGGATCAAGACGATCTTTAAGGTCCTTTCCAACCCAAAGCATTTGATCGTTCTATGATTCAATTAAATGGAGGCCGTAGTGGGTATAAAGATGCGGTCATG
The DNA here is from genome assembly GCA_907165065.1 of Caprimulgus europaeus. Next base: position 134,739 of record OU015549.1, read on the forward strand.
CTGTGACAGGGGCAGACCTGGTAGGAAGACCCCAACTGAATTTCCCATGTGTAGTTTTGCTTCCATCTTCTCTCTGTCATAGTATCCACTCCAAGAAAATGACTGATCCCCGGAGGAGTCTGCCAGAACAGCCCTAAATGGAGATCACTCTTTTTTACTGCAGGCGCTCTGATTTGAAAACTGCAGAAAGGGCTTCTTCCTCAGCGGCACCATCATATGCCCATTCCCCCCACAGTCAGTGGGCAGCTGGCAGCAAGCAGGCAGGTCTTGTGGAACCCCAGGATCTGCCTCGTTGTACTAAGGTAACTCTGGGATGGGGGGTCAGGGCACAATATGGACCATGGATTTCTCTCTGGGCTCTTGGCATTGCTCTCTTTTCCCTCCCACACTGCAGCTTTCTCCACAGCTGCAACACTGGTCCCTCCCAAAACATCCCACCTAGATCCATCTCCTTTGTCTGACTTTGACCCTTCTGCCTTTGCAGCCCTCCAGGGGACCGTTTAGGAGGCCCTCAGCTCACACAGCTTCTGGGAGTTCTCCACTGTTCCGGTCCTTTCAGGAGGAAAGGGCAGGACCTGTTCACAGCTCTCTTTGCAGGACATGGCGCTGGGCATGAGGGACTCTCCGGAGGACAGCAACTGGGGAGGTGCATGGAAGGTACCTGCAGGCTGGCCATGCACCTTTGGAAGGCCCAGCATCCCCTTCTACATGCCCAAAAGGCAACCTGACTGCTGGCTCTGCTGTCGGCCATTTGACCAAGTGTGGCACACGGTGCCAGAAGCCAACGAGGAGGAGCGCGGATTCAGCCCTTCTTCCCACTGGCAGAGGAACGGTGCCAGGGAGAGGTACTGCAGCAGATCCCCGCAGCAGGGCAATGATCTGTGCAGCTGGGTCAGGGACCCCACAGACTATGAGCACTCCACAGGGAGGAGGAGAACCAGTCCTGCAAGTTGCGCTGGTGCTCCTCCCAGGGATAACACAGCTCCAGAGCCCTCTACCAGCAGCTCCCAGTTGGCTCCTGCACCCAGAGCTGCTGGGGAACAAACCCTGCCGAGGCTGAGAGAGCAGAGCAGATCCCCGCGGCGGGGCTATGATCTCCGCAGCCGGTTCGTGGAGTACGTGGACTACCAACCCCCAGCAAGGAGGAGATGGAGAAAACAACTTCCAGAACTGCCTGAGTTCGTAAGGGATAACAAAGCTGCCCTCAACCAGCAGGGCAGGTTGAGGGGTTGATCCCGGTGGCAGGGCTGTGATCTCCGCAGCCGGTATGTGGAGTACATCAACTACCAACCCTCAATGAGGAGGAGGAGGAGTAGGACGAAAAGGACGGATTTAGCACCCCAGAGATGCAGTCCAGCCAAACCCTCAGGGCACTTTGGTGATGATGGTGGAAGACTGTAACCCTGGAAGACCTTCCAGAGACTCAGACAGCTCCACCAGCTGGCCCGCCTGCTCACAGGTCTCTTGAGAAAGAGCTTTAATCCATTTTCAGCTTTTGGGATCACCTTGCAAATCCAGCACTCATTTGGAACCAACTGGCAAAAAAGCCAAAGCCAGAATTAAACATTTTAATATTTTCACCGTCCTATTTTTAACATTTTTACTGTGTTCTTTTCTACCATTTGTACCTTGTTATTGGTTCATTTCAGCTTCTTACCTGGTTATTTTTCCATGTTTTAACTGCTTACTTTGGTACTTCCGCATTTCCACTGTGGGCTTTCCTTGGGTTCAGCAGCTTTCACAACCCTAGGTTTAGAATAGAATAGGATAGTTTGGTTGGAAAGGATGTACAATGATTGTCTAGTCCAACTGCCTGACCACTCCAGGGCTGACCAAAAGCTAAAGCCTGTTCTTAAGGGCATTGTCCAATTGCCTCTGAAACACCAACAGGCTTGGGGCATCGACCACCTTTCTTGGAAGCCCGTTCCAGTGTTTGACTACACTCTTGGTCAATAAATGCTTCCTAATATATTGTCTAAACCTCCCCTGGTGCAGCTCTGAAACACTCCCCCAAGTGCTGTTGCTGGATCACAGGGAGAAGAGATCAGCAGCTCCCTCTCCACTTCCCCTCCTCAAGAAGCTGTAGAGAGCACTGAGGTCACCCCTCAGCCTCCTTCCCTCCAAACTAGACCAGCCCAAAGTCCTTAGCCGCTCCTCACAGGACATGTGTCACAGCCCTGTCACCAGCTCTGTGCCTTCCTCTGGACTCATTCAAGGCCCTGAACGTTCTTTGCAAATGATGGGGCCCGGAACTGTGCACAGAATGGCATGCAATACTCCTTTGGGCTTCCTGGAGTTTTGTTGAGCTGATGGTTTTTTCTCGGGAATCTAAAGTCTTCCAGCTGTGAACTGGAACTAATAACACTGCTAAACCACCTCTGCAAAATTACCAAGACTCACAGCACTGTGGAGAGAGGAGAGAGAGGCACTCTGAGAACACAGCTCCAGCGCTGTGATAGTCACAGAGGGGCAAGGACCCAAGGGACAAGCCCCATGGAGCTCTACTAAGGACAAGGAGAGGAAACAGAACCAAGCAGAATCACAGAATCATTAAGGTTGGAAAAGATTTCAAAGATCATCCAGTCCAACCGTCAACTCATCACCACCATGCCCACAAAACCATATCCCCAGGTGCTACATTTACATGTTTCTTGAACACCTCCACAAATGGTGACTCTAGGGGAAAATGGTTTGTGACCTGCTGTGCCACTCAGACACGCACAGGTCTCTGGGGCCAGATGGGATTCACCCAAGGTACTGAGTGAGCTGGTGGAAGTGCTCATCAATCCACTTTCCATCATTGATCCGCAATCCTGGTTAACCAGGGAAGTCCCAGTAGTCTGGAAGTTAGCAAATGTGATGCCCCTCTACAAGAAGGGCCAGAAGGAGGTTCTGCAGAACTACAGGCCCATCATTGTGACCTCAGTGCCAAGGAATGTTACAGAGCAGACCACCCTGAGTGCCATCATATGGCATGCACAGAACAAGCAGGTGATCAGGGCCAGTCAGCATGGGTTTATGAAAGGCAGGTCCTGCCTGACTAACCTGACATCATTCTATGACAAAATGACCCACTTGGAGGATGAGGGACAGGCTGTGGATGTTGTTTACCTGTATTGTAGTAAAGCCTTTGACACCATCACAGCATTCTCCTGCAGAAACCAGCTGCTCATGGCTTGGATGGGTGTACGCTTTGCTAGGTAAAAAACTGGCTTGATGGCTCAGCTCAGAGAGTTCTGGTGAATGGAGTGAAATCCAGCTGGCGGCTGGTCACAAGTGGTGTTCCTCAGGTCCCAGTACTGGGGCCAGTTCTATTTAACATCTTTACTGATGATCAGGATGAGGGGACTGAGTGAAGCTGGGCAGGAGTGTTGATCTGCCTGAGGGCAGGAAAGCTCTGCAGAGGGGTCTGTAATGATGGGCTGAGGTCGACTGTGTGATGTTCAACGAGGCCAAGTGCCTTAGTGAGTCTTTACAGGAAAGTCATGATTTTACCTTACAAAGTCGGCGTTATCATTAGCAATGCACTTTCCCTGATGAGGAAATGCTTGTCTTTTCTCAAATGTCAACTGCAAGAGTGTGGAAACAAAACAAACAATCCACACCAAAACCCATCCACATCCTTATCCCAAAAGCTGTTTGGATTTTACATATATATATATATATATATATATATATATGTATATTGCATATATATATATCTGTGTGTGTATATATATTAAATATATATAAAATATATATGTCTTCATTAATGACAACTGTCTCAATCTATACTTCAGGTCCTTCTCCTCCAAGAACCAGCTATGAAAGAATAAGACAATTTTGTGTGAGTGCTATAGATCCGAGTTTTACAAACCCATACGTGACAGTTCCTGCTTTACAACATTTTAGCAGGTGGAGACTTCATGGTAGACCACAAAAGAGGTTTTTAAATTCAATATTATGTTCCTCACCCAATAGAGGAAGTCTGTTACTGTCAGAGCAGCACATGCCAAAAAGAATCTCCAAACTATGAAGAATGTTTAACAAGACACAAGGAATTCCTAGAAAACACGCATTTTGGGTTTTGCCTTTGGTATTCACTTCAAGGAGATGATTCTGCCTAGAAACACTGCAGCTCCATTTTATGAAAAGGACAAAGAACATGTTTCCTTTCATGAAGGATTTCTCCAGCTGCTGATTCTTCCCCAGACTGTTGCTATCCTGGGAAGCTGATTTCTTCTTTCCAACTTCAATTGCTAAGCAGAGCCCAAAACCTCATAAAGAGCCTGAATCTTTCTGCAGGCAGCAGGGAGGAAGTCAGCATAGCCTTTTCCTGTGAAGGAAGTAAAGAACTGAACAACAGAATACAAAAAAAAAATATGAATAAGGGAAAAAAAGAAGAGGATAATCATTCCTTTTACTGATATATTCCTAATAATTAGCTGAGCACTTCTAAAGACAAAGAGCTTTGCTGCTTTTGGGACCAAAGTAAAAAAAAGTCTAAAGCGTGGTCTTCCTAACGTGGGAAGACATCCCCAGAAGAGCTCCAAGATCTAACACAGAAACATCTATGTCTTGCTGAAAGTTTGCACTCTAAGAATCACCAGCTTCTGCTTCAAGGACAGTAGTACCTTCAAGGACCATCTTAACTGGAAGGGAATCATTCCACCCCATACAAGAAGTCAGAACGTGCTGATGCATTAAGGATGCAGAACAACAACAAAAGCAGGAAAAGGCTTAGAGTCAAGCTGGCACTTCTTCAGACGACCACTGAGGAGGTGCAGGGTAAGTGAGACAGTACCATGGAGATTATTTCACTTTCACACAGAGCCAACTTAGACTCACGTCAGTCTTCCTCTTCTCTACCCACAAAATTAGGAATGCCTTTATGTAGGAAGTCCAGACTTTGCAGCCACCTGTGCAGACAAGCAAAAAAACTCCTGTGGGTCTGCTTTTGTGGTATTTGGGAAGTTGCAGAATGCAGCTTAGGCATGCATAATCACAATACTCAATTACTGGGTTTTTTTGATACCTGTTTGCTACTGATAAGAGGAATGGCCTAAAGAGAAAGGAATAGCAAACACAGCTGTTTGTCCTATGGAGCTGCTCATACTCTCAGCCATTCAGGTAAAACACACAGGCGTGGTAGGAGTTTCAACACACTTCTCAGGCTCTACAGGACACAAGGGAACAAAGACCTCTGACAGAAATTCCCTTCCTTAGCTATTGTAGCAATCAGGCTTTAGAGCAGTAAAGTGCATTGACTTTGTCAGTAGTACCTGTCAGGTCACATTATACCCTGCAGTGGAACGAGGCAGTGGAACCTTACAACCCTGGGCAATCAAAATAACACCAGCATCCCATCTCTCCAGTACATCTCTGAAACCTTCCCAGTGCCCTCTGGCATTGTAAAACTGTCAACTATTGCAAGACTGACTCCAGGGACATCTGGATCAAGACAGGCAGCAAGAATGCTGCAGCAATACAGGAGCTTTCCAAGCCTTACTGTGACTGGCACTCTGCAGTACAGGCATTGGTGACTGCCCAAATCGTGTTGTACCTGAACACCCCAAGGCTCTATGAACCCTGTGTCAAACCACATCTTGGGTGCCCCAATTTGGCTGGGACACCTCATGCACATGAATAAATATTTACCCTTGCAAATGGGTACTAGAGAAGCCTGCAGAAAAATTTTGAGGGCAAGAATGTTGCGCACACATCCCTGTAGGCTCCCAGGCTGGTTGGTGGAGGAAGCAGATGGTCCCTTTACTACTGTTCTGCCGGGCCCGGCAGCACAAGAATGCCCATCTTGTCTCAATGCTGCAAGGCTTTGAGGCTGTTACATCTGAGCCAACTCAGGCCCTGTGCCACCACCCGTCAGGCCACACATCATCTGGCTTCAGCTGGGGCAAGGCCCAGCTTCCCTGCACTCAGTGTCCTGAGCAGTTCTGCACATTGCCCCTGACCTCCTGCACTGGGCAGCCATTGCCTCACATATCCTCTCAAGGGCTTGACCATCTTCCAAACCTTAACTTCCACTTAAACAGGAGCATTTCCAGCTGTGGCATGGAAAAGAAAAAGTGTGGGTGGTGGGGAAAGTGCTGTGTGTGTCACAGAGAAAGGGGCAGCCTTTCTCCCTGCCAAGCTCCATGGCCCCCGCCACTGGGGGCTGCCACTGGACCTCACGGGCTCAAAGGCCACTGGACCTCACGGGCTCAACGGCCATTGGTCACCTCACGGGCACTGGCCCCGCCCCAGCAGCTCCCATTGGTCACCTCCCCAGTGTCCGTTACAGAAGCAGCAGCCCTGCATCTGGCCCACAGCTCCCCGGGCAGCTCCGGGCTCTGACAGTCGGCGCGCTGGGCACAGGAGCCGGCCAGGCCAGGCCAGTGCCCACATTGAGTGGGCTGAGACTCAAGTGGTCATTGGAACCACCCAGGATGCCTCCACGGCCCCAAAAACGCAAGCGGCCCGAGGGGAGCAGCAGCACCTCTGGCAGGCAAGTGGTGGCCGGCAGTCAGCCCAGCAGCCGTGCTGAGCCCATGGAGGTGGATCCACCTCAGCAGGAAGAAGAACCCATGGAGGTGGATCCACCTCAAGACCAGGAAGAGCCCATGGAGGTGGACAGCCCTGGCGCAGGCCTGACAATGGGGCAGCACACCACCATGGCCAGGGTGCCTCCAGCACCACGGTGCCCAAAGCCTCCGGCACCACGGTGCCCAAAGCACCACAGGGTCGCCGGGCGCTCTCCGGGACCCTCCAAACGGGCAGCTCCCTCCAAGCGGCGCCACCGCCGCAGCCCACGCTAGCTCCGAGTGGGCCACCCCCACCCACACGTGCAGGCTCAGCAGGAAGATCACCCGGCTGCCCAGACACAGCTGAGCCCTGCTTGCCTTCCTCAGGGCTGAGAGCAGAGGAGGTGCCTCTCTCCGTGGAGGGGGACATCTCCTGTGCTCTGAGCCCTTCCCCAGCAAGAGGCAAGGAGAGGGGCTGCCATCTCATGGCAGGCAGCACCGCAGCTCCAGGAGGAGTCCGTTGGAGCCCGCTGGAGACCGTCAACGACCACCGAGGACACCTGGAGACCACCGTGGACCACTGAGGACCCTGAAGACCACCGAGGACCACCCAGGACCCTGGAGACCGCCAGGCTACTATCAAGTACATTTATTCCAGTCGTGAAGATTTGAAGGATGTGCCACTGGAGCGACCAGACTAGGAACTGTATACAGATGGCAGCAGCTTTATGGAGCAAGGAGTCCGATACGCTGGATATGCAGTAACGACACCACAGTTATAGAAGCCAGGGCACTGGCAAGCACCACTTCAGCCCAGAAAGCAGAACTTACTGCTTTGATTCGAGCCTTAGAACTAAGTGAAAAGAAGAAAGTAAATATCTGGACAGACTCTAAAGATGCCTTTGGGGTAGTGCATGTCCATGGGGCTCTGTGGAAAGAAAGAGGATTATTGTCCTCTCAAGGATCAAACATTAAGCATCAAAATGAAATTTTACAATTATTGCAAGCAGTTCAGAAACCAGAACAAGTAGCAATCATGCACTGTAAAGCACACCAAATTGGAAACACAAAAGAAATTGCTGGAAATAATTTGGCTGATAAAATGGCCAGAAAAGTAGCAAAAGAGCAAGCATTACAAATGGCATTAATTCCCTCCAAAACAGTAGCCCTTCCTAGGGAAAAACCAAAATACTCAGAGGAAGATAATAAGTTAGGCCAGTTATTAAATGCTAAGAAAAACCTAGCTGGATGGTGGGCCACCCCTAATGGACAAGTAGTGATTCCACCCATTTTGATGAGAGAAATAATTCAAACAAGACATCAGGAATGTCATTGGGGAGTAGAAGCCTTAGTAACTTCTTTACAGAAACAAGTAGTATCAGTTAAAATGCTAGGATTAGCTAAAATGATAACTGCAAAATGCGAAGTATGTTTGAAAAATAATCCAGTAATCAAGAAAAGAGCCCAAATGGGTAAGTTAAAGTCTGGTACAGAACCTGGAGATTATTGGCAAGTAGATTTCTCGGAGTTACCTAGATAAAATGGGTACCGATACATTCTGGTGGGGGTTGACACTTTTACAGGATGGCCAGAAGCCTTTCCCTGTCACACCACACAAGCAAAAGAAGCAGTAAAGGGGTTACTACAAGAAATAATTCCAGGATTTGGGGTCCCTATTGGAATTTCTTCTGACAGAGGTCCACACTTTGTTGCTGAAGTAGTCCAAAGTGTTAGTAAAAAGTATTGGGTACTGCCTGGGATTTACATGCATCCTGGAGGCCACAATCCAGCGGGAAGGTAGAAAGAATGAATCAGACTCTAAAAAGACAAATAAGTAAAATTTGTCAGGAAACTAATCTAAAATGGCCTCAAGCACTTCCATTGGCATTACTACGAATTAGAGTTCAGCCAAAGAGTGGAACCTCAATCAGTCCTTATGAATTACTGTATGAAAAACTTTATGAGTCCCCAGAACCAAATCCAGGTATGCATGTAAAAGGAAAACAAGATGTATATAACTATTTGCTTTCTCTAGGGAAAACTTTGGCTGCAAGTTGGAGTGCAGTAATTTGGAACAGACCTTTATCTCTGGACAATGCAGTGCGTGATTTCCAACCAGGAGATCATGGCTACGTGAAGACGTGGACTTCTGAACCTCTGCAGGAGCGCTGGAAAGGACCTTTCCAGATACTGTTAACCACCTTTACAGCTATCAAGATTGCAGAATCAGAAGCTTGGTGAAGAAAGCACCTACTTTATGGAAGATTGTTAGCCGTGACCCAGAGACTTTAAAACTGACTCTGAAACATGTCTAACTTCTCATATCAGCTTTTGATTGTTCTTTGGATCTTATGCTGGAAGGTAGTACTGGTGAACCCATGGGCTGACTTGGTGAGTAGGAACAAGACAAATAGAAACAGAACAAGTGATTGAAATTCCCAAACAAACGCCTGAGGAAAATTTGATATTAGGATTGATTAAAGGATTTGCCAATTTGCAGAATGTTACACAGATTACTGCTTGTTTACCAATACCAAGGGCAGTACGTGAATCTATTTCATGGGGAAACTTAACTATGAATTTGACCAACCTGGAACATAAAAATGACACCACTCATTGTGAACAAAGGCCAGTGACTCAATGGTATGAACAAGTGGAATATATTAGAAAACAAAAGAAGTCCCCGGGAAGTAAGGCTGAGTGTACAAAATTATTAAATTCAAATTTTGTAGACATTAGTGGTGGTTGGACAGGACTAGATTCAGGATATGGTTATGGATAGTGTTCTTATGATGAACCAATAAGAAGAAATGTGAGCCACATGATAATGGAATTGAAATGTGAAAAGGATACTCAAACTTCACAAAAACAGCAATCTACTTGGGAATCAATTTGGTCCATGACTGTATTTTCCCAGTTTCAATACATGGCAAAAGCCCCTTGGTGTTTTACATGAGGGGTCAGTTTATTCAGTTTGGCCAACGGTAGAAGATAGGAGAACTTCGTCACAAGAAAAAGAGGGTTCAGTGTCATGGTGGAAATGTGAAAAGGTTTATAATTGTAGTACAGTAAGTAAAGTGATATAAGAAATTCCCCCTTTAGCAGCTACAGTGAAATATGGTTGTTTCTGTCGAGGACTCAGAAATGATCTTCAATTGACTGTAGATTATGTGATTACAAGAGGGAAATTTTTGATTTGTAGAAAATGTACGATCCAGAGTCCGGGACATTTGATCTGGGCATTAAGTGATCGAACCTGGACAACTCACCATTAGATGGTAAAGTAAAACAAATTACTTTAGTCATGACAACATTGTGCCCGATTTGGAAAAGATCACCCGTTAAGGGACCCTGAGAAAATCTGAACTTGAAACGAACCAAAAGATCTGAGACAGATGATGATATTTGGAACCAACCATCAACAGGAGTAAAAATTAGTTGGGCTCTTGAATCTCTTTTTAATCCTATAGCCTCATATAAAAAGAGAGTGGCTATATCATTTAACAGGTCAAGTAGAGAAGTTAGCAAATGTTACAAGGAAAGGGTTCAAAGACCTGAACATACAATTGCAGGTGACATCTAGGAGGACACTCCAAAATAGAATGGCCTTAGACATACTTCTACTTAAAGAGCATGGAGTGTGTGGATATCTCGAGGATAGATTAGACCACTGCTGTATACACATTCCAAACGTTACCCAGGATGTAGAGCATGATCTGGATTTGTTGGGAAAAATTGAAAAAGAAACAGAATCAATTCGAGCAGACAGGTCAGAGAATTGGATAGAAAAAAATTTTCAGAGAATTGGGATGGAACTTAAGCTCTTGGATACAATCTTTGATTAAAACTCTGTTTCTGTTGCTAATTGTCTTTTTGATGGTCATGCTGGTATACACCTGTTTGAAGCAACAGTTCACTAATAGAACTGCAGTTAATCGCATGATCATGAGAGAGTTCCCACTATTCCACCAGACTACAGTTCACCATCAAAGTATGCTGAAACAAATCTTGTCTTCGAAAATGATAATGAATAAATGCTATGCAGTAGAGGTGAAAGTATTGAAATATTGCACCTGGGTCAAAGCAATCATCACTAACAATGTAGACTGGAAGATGAACGCTTTGAGAGCAGCAATGCTAAGAAGGACTTAGAATCATAGAATTGCAGACTGGTTTGGGTTGGAAGGGACCTTAAAGCTCACCTCGTTCCAAACCCCCTGCCATGAGCAGGGACACCTTCCACTAGACCAGGTTGCTCAAAGCCTCATCCAACCTGGCCTTGAACACTTCCAGGGAAGGAGCATCCGCAACTTCTCTGGGCAGCCTGGCTCTGACCACCCTCACAGTGAAGAATTTCTTCCTACTATCTAATGTAAACCTGCCCTCTTTCAGTTTAGACCCATTTCCCCTTGTTCTATCACTAACTGCTCTTATAAAAATGTCCCTCCTCAGCTTTCTTGTAGGCCCCCTTCAGGTACTCTCAGGCCCCTAGAAGGTGTCCCTAGAGCCTTCTCTTCTCCAGGCTGAACAGCCCCAACTCTCTCAGCCTGTCCTCACAGCAGAGGTGCTCCAGCCCTCGCACCATCCTCGTGGCCCTTCTCTGGACTCGTTCTAACAGGTCAATGTCTCTCTTGTGTTGGGGGCTCCAGAACTGGACGCAGTACTCCAGGAGGGGCCTTATGAGAGCAGAGTACAGGGGGAGAATCGCCTCCCTCAGCCTGCTGGCCACGCTTTCTCTTGATGCAGCCCAGGATACGGTTGGCCTTCTGGGCTGCAAGAGCACATTGCCGGCTCATGTTGAGCTTCTCATCCACCACTACTTCCAAGTCCTTCTCTTTGGAGCTGGTCTCAAGCTACTCGTCACCCAGCCTGCATTTGTGCTTAGGATTGTCCCAGCCCAGGTGCAGGACCTTGCATTTGACCTTGTTGAACTTCATGAGGTTGGCACAGCCCCACCTCTCAAACCTGTCAAGGTCCCTCTGGATGCCCTCCAGCGTGTCAACGACACCACCCAGCTTGGTGTCATCAGCAAACTTGCCGAGGGTGCACTCGATCCCCCTGTCCATGTCACTGACAAAGATGTTGAAGAGCACTGGTCCAAATACCGACCCTTGAGGGACACCACTCGTCACCTGTTTCCACTTGGACTTTGAGCTGTTGACCACAACTCTTTGTGTGTGGCCATCCAGCCAGTTCCTTATCCACCCAGTGGTCCATCCATCAAACCCCCATGTTGCCAATTTAGACACAAGGATGCCATGTGGGACGGTGTCAAACGCCTTGCACAAGTCCAGGTAGATGACATCAGTTGCTTTAGCCTTAACCACCAAAGTTGTGACCCCATCATAAAAGGCTACCAGATTGGTCAAGCATGATTTGCCCTTGGTGAAGCCATGTTGGTTGTCACCAATCACCTTCTCATTCTCCATGTGCCTTAGCATAGTTTCAAGGAGTATCTGTTCCATGATAGTGCCTGGCACTGAGGTGAGATTGTAGTTCCCCAGGTCTTCCTTGCTACCCTTTTTAAAAAATGGGGGTTATGTTCCCCTTTTTCCAGTCTGTGGGAACTTCACCAGACTGCCAGGACTTCTCAAATATGATGGATAATGGCTTTGCAACTTCATCTGCCAGTTCCCTCAGGACCCGTGGATGCATCTCATCAGGTACCATGGACCTGTGCACCTTCAGGTTCCTTAGGTGGTCCCAAACCTGATCTTCTCCTACAGTGGGTGACTTTCCATTCTCCTGGACCATTCCCTGGATTTCTAGGACTTGGGCAGTGTGGCACCAGCCCTTGCCGGTGAAGACTGAGGCAAAAAAGTCATTGAGCACCTCAGCCTTCTCAAAGACCTGGGTGACCAGAGAAGGCTCACTTTTTCCCTAGTTTTCCTTTTCTCCCCGACATCCTTGTAGAAGTTTTTTTTGTTGCCCTTGACATCTCTGCCCAAATTTAATTCTGTCAGGGCCTTGGCTTTCCTAACCTGCTCCCTGGCTTCTCAGGCAATTTCTCTGTATTCCTCCCAGGTTACCCATCCTTCCTTCCACCCTCTATAGGCTTCTTTCTTGATCCTAAGTTTGTTCAGGCTCTTCCTGTCCATCCATGCAGGCCTCCTGCTGTTTTTGTCTGCTTTCCTCTTTGTTGGGATGCATCGTTCCTGGGTTTGGAGGAGGAGATCTTTGAGTATGTTCCAATGTCCTGCACCCCTCTTCCTTCCAGGAATTCATCCCATGGTACGTGACCAAGCAGATCCCTGAAGAGGTCAAAGTCTGCTCTCCTGAAATCCAGGGTGGTGAGCTTACAGTGCACCTTCTTCACTGCCCCGAGGATCTTGAATTCCAACATTTCATGGTCACTGCAGCCAAGACTACAGGCTACAATAATTATTCTTACTAGTCCTTCGCTAATTGGCTTAAGCTCTAAACGTTACATTTACATGGTCCTCCTACTTGCGGTTTAACTGTAAAGCATTCTCTACATTTTTCACACACTACATTTTTTACACTCACTTTCTCAAGGTTGTTTACCAAATTGACATAAAAGTCGCAGTCAGTGTCAGCGTTCAGTACTTTTCCACTGCGGCCTGCTGAATGTTAGACAGGCTCTGCTCGCACAACTATTCTGGGGATCCATGGCCTTGTTCTCTGAGCCATTCCCCAACAATTCCCCCTTTTTCTTTTTGTACGAGCAGAGCTTGCCCTGCAACACACTCAGTCATTTTTCTAAAACAGGATACAACAGAACTCAAACATAAAAGGCCAACTAGTACAATGATTAAAAGTAACAGCAAGCTTTGCAACAAGCTTTTAAACCATCCTCCCAGTCCCAACCAGTTTGTTAGACCTTCTAGGCCAAAGAAACCCATGTCCTTTTGAATTTTCTGAGAGTGGCCCATAAGTTGTTGTATTTCCTTATGGAAAGATCTCGACTTATCTTCTAGGTCCATACAACAGAGGCCTTCAAAGTCTTCACACCCATGCCCATGGGCTAGGAGCAAAAAATCAATGGCCATACAATTTTGCAGTACAGCGTGCTGTACTGTACTCATGCTGTCTGCTATGTCTGATAATGTCCTACTGGTGAGATTGGCTTGCTTTACAACCCAGCAAGAAAGTTTTTCCAGATATCTATGTGCTCGGGCTGCAGCAACACCAGGAGTAAAAAAGGATGCAAAAAAATATTTCCGCTCTGTTCCAGAGTTGGACATTATCTTCACAAGTGTTGTCAAGTTTTTGAGTTAAATCCCTTTTCCATCGTATTGGCTCTGATTTCTTTGGGTGATGCTGTGGCAAAGCAAGACTTAAGTGGCCAATCGTACAGGGCCCTCCAATTGGGTGAGAGGGGATTCCACGCCACGCTCTATTAACACAAATAAGAAATAACCCAGCTGGTAGCCGTCCTGGATATGTGGTGCCAGGAGATGGATTACCTTCATTATGGCTTGTCACATTGCACCACTTTTTCCATTTTAAGGCCTTGCCTTGGGGAGAAACAAGAGTTTCTACTGTGACATTACATGAATGTCGAGTTCCTTCATTACATGGGTATTTGGATGCATCAAGATAAACACAATAAGAAGCATTTAGGGAGTTTACAAGCTCTATTTCCTGAGGTTCTGGAGCAATAGGGAGACAGTCATCCCAGCTATCATAGTTGTTAAACCAACCTCTCAAGTTCAGTGCAAGTGCAAGATACCAACTGCTCGAGCCCCCTTCCTTTTCTATTCCGGTGGCTGTCCATTCTTTCCAACTGTCCCTAAGGGTTTGATTTAACATATTCCAATCAGTATCATTTAGCAGCACTCCCACCAAACAAGTGACAAAGGGTACACTTGGGGTAGCTAAGCTTGCACAAAAGGTGGTAGTATTTACAGCCCGCCCAAGAGTTACCCATATATTTTCTCGAGGGTCAAAAAGCGATTTCTGTACAAAGGCCATAGCTTCACAATTACAAAGAACAAAAATAATAACCTGCCAACCCATAATCTATTCACCATTAAGCATGTTTCACTCTGACACTGATGAAGGCACGTGCTCTACGGCTGCCTTGGTCCACCGAGTCGGGATCCACTGTGGTCCTGAGGGAGTAAGAACACACATATAACCTTGACCAATAATTTGTACCTCAGCAGGCCCTTCCCACTTGCCAGTAGATAAATTTCTGTAACACACTTTCATTGCCGGCTTCTTTGGGCCCTCCAGCACTGCAGAATGGCGTTTTGCCAGTGGTACCTGAGAGTCACCAAAAATACAGAGGTAATTCATTACAAACAAAGTTTTAGATACTCTCTCCTGAGAGTCCCTAATATTTTTAAATTTTCTCAAATATTGCTTTAGGGATTGGTTGGTCCTTTCTACAATTGCTTGTCTTGTTGGGGAGTGAGGGATACCGGTGGTGTGTGTAATTCCCCACATCTGACAAAACCTTCTAATTTTTTCACCGGCATAAGCTGGCCCATTGTCTGTTTTTAACTTTTGAGGGACTCCCATTACCGCAAAACAACTTGTTAAGTGGCGAATTACATGTCCAGCCCTTTCTCCTGCTTGAGGCGTTGCCCGTACAAACTGACTAAATGTATCTACTGTAACATGCACATCTTTGAGTCGACCGAATTCTGGAAATTTGCCAAATTTCACATGGACCTAACCCTCTGGGATTAACACCTATTCCTAATCCTGGTTCATGGTGACTACATTCGGGACATACTCTTACTATTCCCTTTGCTTCCTCTGTTGTGATGTTGAACTGCTTTTTTAGTCCATTAGCATTTTGATGAAAAGTACTATGAGCTTCTCGTGCTTTGACAAAGTCACTTAGGGGCACTGCAAATGTGACTAACTGATCAGCTCTGTGATTTCCTTCACCTAATCCCTCCTTCCACATATGACTCCGTATGTGAATAACTGCATATGGCCTCTGTCTTTGTTGAAGTGCAGACTGAAGCTGACGAAGGAGCTCATATAGACGAGGGTTTTGCACTTCTTTAATTCGAGCGTCTTCAATTCTTTGAAGAATTCCAGCAACACAGAGTGAATCGGTTCTATATTGAGATTTTGATCATGCCACTGAAGGATGGCCCCTACTACCGCAGCTAGCTCCAATGTTTGTAGTGAGTCCCCCGACATGGCAGAAAGGATTTGGTGGTGCCACACCCCTCCACTTAACCAGGTGACTGCCGCACGTCGTGACTTTCTTCCTGCATCTGTAAATGCTGTGATCGCGTTCGGTAGGGGCATCTCACTCCTCTTTGCTGCCATGATCCAACTATTTTGACTGATCCACTGAAGTAGTGGTGATTTTACAGAGTCCACTACGATGTTATTTGCTGATGATAACAGACTCATTTGAAGTTCCTCTGACTCTTGGATGCACCATTCTAGCATCTCTCTCTTTATAGGCAGCCTGATAACTCCTGGCTCATCCCCTGTGATCTGTACAATACGTGTCTTTCCTTTTCTGATTAATTCGGCCAAGTTTTCTAGCTTTTGCTGAATTGATTTTGGTGGTTGCAATTTTGTATATATCCATTCTAAAACACGGACCTTCTCCCCCTTTTTCTTTTTGCACTGAGTCAGTGCACCAATAAGCTGAGAGGGTCCGTTAAGAATAGTTAAGTCCACTGGTAAACTGGGGTCACGTTGGTCGACCCGTCGCTGAATAACTTGCTCCGCAATTCGGTGAAGGGTAGGTGTTTGCTGTGGGGATAATCGCTCTGGTGTCGTTGGATCAGCTCCTCATAACAAAGGGCGTAAAATTTCAAGATCATCATTGGGAATTCCTACTACCGGCCTGAGCCATTGTAGATCACCCATAAGCTTTTGGGCATCATGCAACATACGGATATCAGTCTTTATCTCTAGTTTCAGTGGCCAAATCTGGGAATTCGATATTTGCCAACCTAGGTACTTCCATGGCACTGTTGATTGTACTTTTTCTGGAGCAATTATCAGTCCTTGTTGTTCTAAAACTTGTGTCAAGAAGGATTTTTGCTGCTCTCTAAAAGGGTCCTGTTGAGCTATTAATATATCGTCCATATAATGATATACAATGACATCGGACCAAGTAGACCGTATGGGTTGTAAGGCATTATCTACAAAAAGTTGACAAAGGGTCGGACTGTTTTCATTCCTTGTGGAAGTACAGTCCATTCAAAGCGTTGAGCAGGTGATTCTTTATTGATTGAAGGTAAAGTAAAGGCAAAGCGTTGTATGTCATTCGGGTGTAAGTGTATGGTGAAAAAACAGTCTTTTAAGTCAATAATTAACAGATGCCATTGCTCAGGTAACATTGCAGGGGTGGGTAGCCCTGGCTGCAGGGCACCCATGGCTTGCATTTGCGCGTTCACAGCTCGGAGATCATGTAAGAGTCGAAACTTGCCTGATTTTTTCTTAATCACAAAAATGGGAGTATTCCATGGGCTCATAGACAGTTTCAAATGACCTTGCAAATATTGCTCGTTCACTAACTGGTGTGCTGCTTCAAGACTTTCCTTTTTTAATGGCCACTGCTTGACCCAGACCGGCTCGTCGGTTAACCAGTGCAGCAGGATCTGGAAAGTCCACATTGCAGTGACCGTCACCAAAAAGGAATCTTGGTGTTAAGAATAACTCCCAACTGGTCCAAGACATCTCGACCAATTAATCCATTAACTCCATGCGGCAAGGTCATAACAGTGATGTGAGTTGATGCAGTTCTGCCGTCGATTAAAACAGAAATGCAGTCTTTGCTGTGCATGACAGAAGAGAGGCCTCCCACTCCTTCTACCCCTTGAATCATGGGCAGTAATGGCCAGTGATGAGGCCATTGTTCTTTTGCAATGATGGTAAGATCAGCTCCTGTGTCCAACAAGGCGTTTAGAGTAAGTTGATCCCCTCTGTTATTAAGGGTAATGAGAGTCACTGGTCGTCTATTCATAGCCATGGTTAGCATAGCTAGGCCTCCCGTTGAACCAAATCCCACCGTTCCTCTTTCTGTAGATGATATTGCCTTCATGTCCTGTGTTAATTGTGGAATAGGAACAAGTTGAGCAGTTTTACTTCCGATTGGAATATGCATGGGTGGAAACAATGTTTGTACTACTACAGATATAGTTCCTGCAAAGTCGGCATCAATGACTCCTGGCAACACAAAAAGTCCCTTTATGCCAGTCGACGATCGTCCAAATAACAATGCTCCCTGTGGTTTGCCATTAATTATTACAGGTCCAATGGTGGTTGTTTTGATTTTTTGCGGTCGTTGATCTATAAGTGTACAGTCTACTGCTGTTGCCAAGTCCAGGCCGAGGCTCCCTCTGGTGGCTGGACGCAAGGAGTGGACAGGAACGGGTTGGGGCTGGAATTCGACACTAGAGGGCGCTGTTCCATCGGTTGAGATGTTCCACTCAATTGGGCGGGGGCTGCTGCTGTTGTCGTTGCGCGGCGGCCCCTGGAGCTCTGCTATCCGTTTCCCGTTCGTGTGCAGGCTGCAGTGCTGTGGTTGCTCACGTTGCAATTGTCACACCAAACTTGGGCACGGCATTGTCGTCGGATGTGTCCTTCTCGCCCCCAGCGGTAACATTTGATTCTTCTTCGCATCGGGGGTCGGGGATGCCTTTCGGTCTGCTGTAGGGACGCTAAAGCTACAAAAGCCTGCTGCTGTGCTTGTATAAGATCTTTTCCTAGATCTCGTATGGCTTCTATTAACATGGCTTGTGGACCTACCGGCACTCTGCTCATACGTTCTAACATCTGTTCTACACTAGCATCTCCTGACAGTGTTAGTATAATAGACTTAGTAGGCGGATTAGTATTTTCTAAAACACACTGCCTTAATAGGGCTGGTTTCATCCATTCCTGTACATCAGACTGATCTATGGTGGCTGTTAGTCTGTCTATAAATTGTGCAAAAGTTTCATCTCTACCTTGTTTCATTGCCATATACTATGGGGTAGGGGGGGCAGTCCTAACTGCTGTGATTGCTAACCTAGCTGTTCGCATTGCTGCTAAACAAACATCTGGCCCTGTTGAAGTTGTGCATCTACAGTAACAAATCTATTAATTCCCATTAGTTGTTCAACAGTCACCCCATAAAGAGGATCACCTTGTTGGCAAGGCTGGTGAACAGACTGCTCACAATAGTGCTGCCAGTTTGCTTGCCATAGCAAAAGCTGTGACTGAGTCATAATCATTCTAACAATCCCTTTAATATCTTCTTGGCATAAAAGAGTTCCTCCCCAAATATAATTGAGCAATTGTTTTGTGGGTTCACCATGTAAGCCAGATTCATTTACAGTACTCCTTAACTGAGACAATAATTTCCAATCTAAAACTTTATGGTGACCGTACAAATTCCCATCATTTTCTGCATAAAACCTCACTGGGAATGCAAAATTCTCAGAAAGACTGCTAACAACATCAAACTGTTTATCTTCTACTGCCTGTTTCATTATTAGCTTCCAATTTACAGGGATTACCCTGGAGGCTTCCCTGGAAACTGGGGATATCCCATTTTCCTCTTTATTAGGAGAATTTATTGCCTCCTCTGCCATGGGGGCAGAGGGCTCAGTAGGGCAGTCAGCGGACTGTGGAGACAGCGGAGGAGGTTCCGAGTTTGCTCCCCTTAGCTCACGGTTGACTGCGATGGGATACCCTGTAGCAGGGAATATGATCACTGCCAATGGATAAGCGACCTGCTGTAGACGTGTCATCCTCGAGACGGTGGGTGGCGACAGCTGCTAAATTTCATTCCAATTGATATTGCTTAATATTATTAATTACATCCCGCCATGATTTCATTAACTTTTTTTGCAGATTTATCATCATCTATTACCATATCCCATAATATATCACCAAACCTTGCCACTCACCAACATCAAAAAGAGAGTCAGGATTTTGAAAACATCCTTTAACCCTTCCTAGTGCGACTAACCCTGATAATTGCTTGGCACAGTCTACTCCCTGTTTTTCTAAAAAGCGCTGTAATAAATTTAAAGCTACCTCAATATCCATATTGCCGGCACGTGTATGCTCCCTGACTAAGATACTACTGTGTGCTCACTTCTTAGGACACACTACCTTATTGGTGCTCACTTCTTAGGGCACCCCTGTGTGCTCACTTCTTAGGGCACACTACCTTATTGGTGCTCACTTCTTAGGGCACCCCTGTGTGCTCACTTCTTAGGGCACACTACCTTATTGGTGCTCACTTCTTAGGGCACCCCTGTGTGCTCACTTCTTAGGGCACACTACCTTATTGGTGCTCACTTCTTCGGGCACCCTTAAATATCTCTTTCCTACCGTCATATGCTTTGCAGCCTTTCCAGCAGCCCCTGCAGACGGCGGCCCCCCTTGGACGCTTCAGGCGTTCAGATGAACACACCCCTCTGCGCTGGGCAGCGTTCAGTCGATGTTGGCCCCCGGTCACTGCTACCGGTGCTGTTTTTTCATCCGTCGCTCAGAGAGTAGCTCCGCCGGCAGAGCAGGAGACTCTTAATCCCAGGGTCATAGGCTTGCTGGGGCGCTCCCAGGGTCGTAGGTTTGTTCGGGCGCCAGTTGTGAACGAAGGAGGAAGCTATGCGAGCCGACTCAATCTGGGTGATAAGACCTAGATCCGTTTATTACTCTCATTCAGTCATATTTATACAGGCTACAATAATTATTCTTACTAGTCCTTCGCTAATTGGCTTAGGCTCTAAACGTTACATTTACATGGTCCTCCTACTTGCGGTTTAACGGTAAAGCATTCTCTACATTTTTCACACACTCACTTTCTCAAGGTTGTTTACCAAATTGAGATAAAAGTCACAGTCAGTGTCCGTTTTCAGTACTTTTCCACTGCGGCCTACTAAATGTTAGACAGGCTCTGCTCGCACAATTACTCTGGGAATCCATGGCCTTGTTCTCTGAGCAATTCCCCAACACAAAGGCAAAAGGAGCCAGGTTTAAAAGCTGGTGCTGGATCTTTTCTCAAACCGCCAACACATTTATAGCCCCAGACATCTTAGGCCTCAGTCCCTTTCCTGGCTCGCCAGCAGCATTTGTATTCACCGGACACCAAAATGCTGAGAGAGCCCAGCAGGGCTCTGAAACTGAAAACGAACGCTGCCTGCTCAAAAGGAAAAGCAGCCAGGCATGAAAGCTGGTGCTGCATCTTTTCTCCACCTTCCAAAACACATAAAGCCACATTCAACTTGGGCCTCAGTCCTTTGCCTGGCTCGCCAGGACCATTTCTAATCACTGGACAGCAAAATGCCAAGAGAGCCCAGCAAGGCTCTGAAACTGAAAAAGAACGCTGCCTGCTCAAAGGCAAAAGGAGCCAGGAATGTAAGCTGCTGCTGGATCTTTTCTCCATCTGACAACACATATATAGCTACATGCAACTTGGGCCTCAGTCCTTTTCCTGGCTCGCCAGGAATATTTCTGTTCCTTGGAAACCAAAATGCCGAGAGAACCCAGCAGGGCTCTGAAACTGCAAATGAACGCTGCCCTCTCAAAGGCAAAATCAGCTAGGCTTGAAAACTAGCCCTGGATCTTTTCTCCAACTGTCCACACATTTATAGCCACATTCAACTTGGGCTTCAGTACTTTGCCTCTCTTGCCAGGAGCATTAATTTTCACTGGAAACCAAAATGCCAAGTGAGCCCAGCAGGGCTGTGAAACTGCAAACAAACACTGCCTTCTCAAAGGCAAAAGGAGCCAGGCATGAAAGCTGGTGCTGGATCTTTTCTCCATCTTCCAACACACGTAAAGCCATATTCAACTTGGGCCTCAGTTCTTTGCCTCTCTTGCCAGGATCATTTGTTTTCACCGGCAACCAAAATGGCAAGTGAGCCTAACAGGGCTCTGAAACTGCAAAAGAACACTGCCGGCTCAAAGGCAAAAGGAGGCAGATTTAAAAGCTGGTGCTGCATTTTTTCTCCAACCGCCAGCACATTTAGAGCTCCAGACATCTTGGGCCTCAGTCCTTTGCCTGGCTCGCCAGGAGCATTTGTATTCACCGGACACCAAAATGCTGAGAGAGCCCAACAGGGCTCTGAAACTGAAAACAAATGCTGCCTGCTCAAAAGCAAAAGCAGACAGGTATGAAAACTAGTACTGGATCTTTTCTCCATCTGCCAACACATTTATAGCCACATTCAACTTGGGCCTCGGTCCTTTTCCCGGCTTTCCAGGAGCATTTCTATTCACTGGAAACCAAAATGTCAAGAGAACCCAGCAGAGTTCTGAAACGGTAAATGAACGCTGCCTTCTCAAAGGCAAAAGGAGCCAGTCTTAAAAAATAGTGCTGGATCTTTTCTCCAACTGCCCACACATTTATAGCTACATTCAACTTGGGCCTCAGTCCTTTGCCTCTCCTGCCAGGAGCAATTGTTTTCGCTGGGAACCAATATGCCAAGTGAGACCAGCAGGGCTCTGAAACTGCAAACAAACGCTGCCTGCTCAAAGGCAAAAGGAGCCAGGCATGTAAGCTGCTGCTGGATCTTTTCTTCATCTGCAATCACGTTTATAGCCCCATTCAACTTGCGCCTCAGTCCTTTGCCTGGCTCGCCAGGAGCATTTGTATTCACTGGGAACCAAAATGCCGATAGAGCCCAGCAAGGCTCTAAAACTGCAAACGAACGCTGCCTGCTCAAAGACAAAAGGAGCCAGGCTTGAAAGCTGCTGCTGGATCTTTTCTCCAACCGCCCACGCACTTATAGCCCCATTCAACTTGGGCCTCAGTACTTTGCCTGGCTGGCCAGGAGCATTTGGTTTCACTGGGAATATAAATGCAGAGTTAAATCAGCAGGGCTGTAAGACTGCAAAACAACGCTGCCTGCTCAAAGGCAAAAGGAGCCAGGTTTAAAAGCTGCTGCTGGATCTTTTCTCTCTCTTCCCACACATTTATAGCCCCATTAACTTGGGCCTCAGTCTTTTGCCTGGCTCGCCAGCAGCATTTGTATTCACCGGGAACCAAAATGCCGAGAGAGCCCAGCAGGGCTGTGAAACTGCAATCGAACGCTGCCTGCTCAAAGGCAAAAGAAGCCAGGCTTGAAAGCTGGTGCTGCATCTTTTCTCCATCTGCAATCACATTTATAGCCCCATTCAACTTGAGCCTCAGTCCTTTGCCTGGCTCGCCAGGAATATTTGTATTAACCGGGAACCAAAATGCCGAGAGAGCCCAGCAGACCTCTGAAAGTGCAAAAAAAACGCTCCCTGCTCAAAGGCAAAAGGAGCCAGGCTGGTAATCTGGTGATGGATCTTTTCTCCATCTGCAATCACATTTATAGCCCCATTCAACTTGGGCCTCAGTCCTTTGCCTGGCTCGCCAGGTGCATTTGTATTCACTGGGAAGCAAAATGCCGAGAGAGCCCAGCGGGGTTCTGAAACTGCAAAAAAACGCTGCCTGCTTGAAGGCAAAAGGAGCCAGGCTTGAAAGTTCGTGCTAGATTTGTTCCCCAACTGCCAACACATTTATAGTCTCAGACATCTTGGGCCTCAGTCCTTTTCGCCCTTCCTTGCCCTCGCTCCTTTATCTCCCCCTCCTCACCCTGGCCTTCTCTTTGCCCCCTCCTCGCCCTCTCCCCGTCTTCACCCTCGCCCTGTCCTCAATCTCGCGCCTTCTCACCCTCACCCTCACCCTCACCTCGCCCTCTCTTTCGCCCTCACCCAGTCTTCACCTTTGCCCTCTCCTCGCCCTCACCTCACTATTGCCCAATAGTCGCCTTCACCCCCTCTTCGCCCATGCCCTGTTTTGGCTCCCACCCCCTATTTGCCCTGGCCCCTTTTTCACCCTCTCCCCCTCCTCGCCTTTGCCCCGCTTATCGCCCTCACCCACTCCTCGCCCTCCTCTTCGCCCTCACCCTCTCTTTGCCCTTCCCTCCTCTTCACCTTTGCCTCCTACTCACCCTCACCCTTTCCTTGCCCCCTCCTTGCCTTTGCCTTCTCCCCCCCTCCCCTCCTCCTCCCCCACTCCTGCTTTTCACTCTCTCTCCCTCCTCGCCCTCGACCTTTCCTCGCCCTCACCCTCTCCTCCCCCCTGCGCTCTCTTCACCAATGCCCTCTCCTTGTACCTGCCTCCTCCTTGTTTTGTCCTATTGGCCCTACACCCCTCCTCACCCTCACCTCCTCCTCTCCCTTAATCCCTTCTCCTAACCCTCTTTCCTCTTCTTCTCCTCACCCTCCTGCCTCTCCTCGCCCTCGCCTTCCCCTCAACCTCTCCCTCTCCTTCTCCCTCTCCACGCCCTCACCTTCGCCTTCTCCTCCTCGCACTCACTGTCACCTTCACCTTCACCTTCTCCTTCTCCTCACCCTCACTTCATCCTCCGCCCCTTAAAGATAGTTTCCCTTACAGACTTACGATGTGGAACTAGGTTGCCACCCCTTAAAGAGGGTTTCCCCTAAGGACTTGCGGTTTGGAACTAGGTTGCGGCCCGGGAAGTAGGGGTACCACCAGTGACTTCTGGAGTGGAATTTGTGTTCCACCCCGGAAGCAGATACACCCCTACGAACCTCGAGAGTAAAACTAGGGTTCTAACGTGGGACTAAGAGTAAACCCAGAGATTTCCAATTTAAACCTCGGGTTTCACTACGGAAGTAGGGGTACTCCTAGGGACATTCGGTGTGGAACTAGGGCTACGCCCCTGACGTAGGGGTACCACTAGGGACTTTTGGTATGGAACTAGGGTTCCTTCGCGGAAGTAAGGGTACCTTCGAAAACTTCCGAAGGTGTGAAACTAGGGTTCTGCTCTGGAACTAAGGGTACCCCTACAAATTTCCAGTGTGCAACTTGTGTTCCACATTGAAAGTAGCGGTTACCCACACCGGAAGACCCTATGGGTACTTTTGCTACTTCCATGGCAAAAACCTAGATCCACACTGGAAGTTATAGGGACATCCCTAGTTCTGGGTTGGAACCTTAGTTCCACATTGGAAGTACCTGAGGGTAGCCCTACTTCCAGGGAGGAACCTTAGTTCCTCAGCAGAAGTCCATAGGAATACGCCTACTTCCTGGGCAGAACCCTAATCCACTTCCGTAATCCATAGGGGTAATCCTTGTCTGGAGCGGAACTCTTGATCCACACCAGAAGTCCCTAGAAGTACCCCTAGTTCTGGGGCAGAACCCTACTTTCACACAAAAAGTCCCTAAGGGTACCACTACTTCTTGGGTGGAACCCTAATTCCACAACAGAAGTCTGTAGTGGTACCCCTAGTTCTGGAGGGGAACCCTAGTTCCACACCAGAAGTCCCCACAGGTACCCCTAGTTTTGGGGCAGAACCCTAGTTGCACACCAGATGTCCCTGGGGGTACCCCTACTTCTTGGGCGGAATACTAATTCCACACCGGAAGTGTGAATGGGTGCCCCTACAGCCGGGGCAGAACCCTACTTGCATACTGGAAGTTGCAAGATGCACCCCTACTTCGGGGGCAGAACCCTAGTTCCACACCAAAAATCCCTGGGGGTACCCCTACTTCCGGGGCGGAACCTTGGTTGCACACCTAAAAGTCCATGGTGGTACCCCTAGTTCCAAGGCGGAACCCTAGTTCCACACCGGAAGTCCGTAGGGGTACCCCTACTTCCAGAGCAAAACCCTACTTCTATATCATAAGTCTCTTGGGGAACCCCTACTTTGGGGTCAAAGCCCTATTTCAACACTGGAAGTTTGTACGGGTACCCCTTCTTCCGGGGTGGAACCCTAGTTCCAAACCAGAAGTCCCGACAGTACCCCTACTTCCAGAGCAAAACCCTAGTTCCAGACTGGAAGTGCGTAGGGGTACACACAGTTCCAGAGCAGAACCCTATTTCCACACATAGAGTCCCGAGGGGACCCCTACTTCCAAAGCAGAACCCTAGTTCTGGAAGTTCCAATGTGGAACTAGGGCTCCGCCCCGGAAGTAGGTGTACCTCTGGGAATTTAGGGTGTGGAACTAGGATGCTACCCAGGGACTAGGGGTACCCGTACGGACTTCCAGTCTGGAACTGGTCTTCCGCCCCGTATCTAGAGGTACCCCCAGGGACATGCGGTGTGGAACTAGGGCTTTGCTTTGGAAGTAGGAGTACCCCTAAGGACCTCCGGTGTGGAATTAGGATTTTGCTCCAGAAGTACGGGTACCCCTACGGACATCTGGTGTAGAACTAGGGTTCCAGTCCACATATAGGGGTACCACTAGGGATTTCCGATGTGGAACTAGGGTTCCGCCTCCCCAGAAGTAAGTGTACCCCTAGGGACTTCCGGTGCGTAACTAAGGTTCCACTCCAGACGTAGGGGTACCCCTAAGGACTTTTTGTGTGGAACTAGAGTTCCATCATGGAAGTAGGGGTACACCCAGGGACTTCTGGTATGAAACTAGGGTTCCACCCCAGAACTAGGGGTACCCCTAGAGACTTCTCATGTGGGACTAGGGTTCCTTCCTGGAAGTAGAGGTACCTCTGGGGACTTTTGGTGTTGAACTGGGGTTCCGCTCCAAAAGTAGGGGTACCCCTTGGGAGTTCCGGTATAGAAATAGGGTTCCTCCCCAGAAGTAGCCATACCCCTAGAGACTTTTGGTGTGGAAATAGGGTTCTGCTCCGGAAACAGGGGTACCCCTACGGACTTCTGGTGTGGAACTAGGGTTCTGCCCCAGAACTAGGGGCACCACTAGAGGCTTTGACTGGTTTGGGTCCATTGCTCTGGCTATGCTCTTTCCGAGCCTCCTGTGCACCTGCACCCTAGCAAAAAAAAAGGGAAGTTTAATAGTCCTTGCTTTTTTAGCAACAACTAAAAAATTAGTACATTATCAACATTCTTCTCACTCCAAATTCCATACTAAATCCAAACCACAGCTCTATCTACTAACGAGAAAATTAACTCTACCCCAGACTAAACCAGGACAGTAGCTACCTCTTATTCCATACCATTTAAGTCATTAGTTTCCATGCTTCCGAATACATTTTAATCCATCACAATTACATTTCCTATCTTTTTATATCGCCACACCAATATAATTCCCCTACTATATGGGCCACCCCTCCAAAATATTTATTTAATTAATTTAGTCCATAACTTTGTGTTCTCTCTGTCATGACAGTTTTTCAAGGCAGGAAAGGTGATGCAGAGTTCATTCAATCAGTGGGTTGGGTGACATTGGATACAGGAGGAGGACAGTGTGTAGTCTCCATTGCACACTGCATGTGGAGCTCATAGCTGTTATATTTGGCACAGTCCATGCCCATGGTCTGTGGGTTGAAGAAGTAGACCTCAAAGAAGATGTTGGGCACCAGTTCTGGTTCCATCAAAGTTTATTCTTCACCTCAGTGATTCTTAATATAATGTAATTAGTATAATATATAGCAACCATAGCAATGATGATATGCAGTGACAGGGTTATTTGGCAATTAACATCTTACAACTGAATTAATTGGCTATTTTCATTCAAAATAAATTCTACTTGAGGTACACATTGGATATCCCCATCCTTTTGCACCACCTGCCAAGTGCACCCAGGTTCTTGAGCAAAAGTAGTCTTACAAATGGTTTTACCTTTACCCAAGGCAGGAATAATCCAGACTGTTTTTCCCAACATACTTTTTATGTGTACTACAAGAACTTTAAGCTCTCCCACAGTATATTAAAGTTTTGATTGGGCAGGGACAGCTTGGTTGGCAGATCCTCTAGTATTGACTAACCAGCTGGCTTTTACTAAATGTGTATCCCAGTGTCTGAAAGTTCCACCATCCATTGTTCTGCAGTTTTTAGCAGTACATTGTTTCATTATTTTCTCGGAAGCTGGTGCATGATAGGGGATGTGATATACCACCTCAATGCCTTGAGTGGCACTTCTTTGGCCTTTGAAATTCTTTTGGAATTGGGTCTCCCCAAAGGGGACTTGCACATCTTTCTGGGGTGTGATGCTGCCACAAGACTTGCTTTTCAAGGCCCAGAATAATGGTCTGGGCAGTGGCATGGGGCATGTCATATGTTTCCTACCATCTGGTTATTGCTGCCACCATTATGAGCACGTAGTGCTTGTCATTGTGTGTTTGTGGGGATGTGATATAATAAATCTACCAGGTCTCCCCATTTTTATATTTTAACTATTTTCCTCCATACCAGAGAGGTTTTAAATGCTTGGCTTGTTTGATCATAGTGCATTTTAGCAGCCTGATCCACCTGCTGGCTGTTTTGATGTTCTTCAGTGACTCGAGTCTTGGGTACATGAGCACGTCCATGATGTACTTTTATAACCAGCTGCTCTAGACAAGCAGCAATATCTTATCCTAATTCAGCAGCCCAGATGGGTTTATCTCTGTGCTGCCAGTGGCTCTGTTTCCATTGCTGTAAGCACCCCCACAAGGCATTTGCCATCATCCATGACTCAGTAAAGTGGTAGAGCACAGGTCGCTTATGTTAACATCTAAAGCCATCAGGATGGCTTTCACCTCAGCAAACTGGCTCAGTCAATCTTTTCCTTCAGTAACTTCTACAACTCATCATGTAGGACTCCACACTGCATCTTTCCAATTTCATTTTTTTTTTCCTACAGTGTGACAAGATTCATCAGTGAACTAGTCATATAAATTCTCATTATCTGGTAGTTCATTATATGGTGGAGCCTTTTCAGTGTGCTTCACCTTTGAAATCTTTGTCTTCTGTCCAGTTTGTAATCACTTCTGTGGTGGGTTTCGAATGACACTTGCCTGAATGCCAGTGGCCCACCAAGCCACTCTGTCACCCCCCTTCCTCAGCAGAATGTGAATGAGAGAAAATAAGATGGAACAAAACCCCCAGACTTGTGGGTTGAGACAAAAGATAGTTTAATCAAAACAAAGCAAAGTTGTGCACACAGAAGCAGAAGAACAAAATATTTATTCTCTATTTCCCATCAGTAGGCCATGTTTGGCCACTTCCCAGGAAGCAGGGCTTCGTATGTGTTGCTGTTACCCTGGAGGACAAACATAAATAATGAATGCTCTCCCTTCCCCCTCCATTCTCCTAGTTTTTTATTTCTGAGCAGATGTCATATGGTATGCAATATCTCTTTGGTCAGTTTGGGTCAGCTGTCTTGGCTGTGTCCCTTCCCAAGACCTTCCCCACCCCCAGTACTGGGGAAGGCAGGGGAAATATTGGAGAGAAAACCTTGATGCTATGCAAGCACTGCTCAGCAGTAAGAAAAACACTGGTGTGCTATCAACACCTTTCTAGCTATTAATACAAAAGACAGCACTCTGAGGACAGCTATTGGGAAAATTAACTCCATCTCAGTAAGACCCAATACAATTTCCAAAATTCCTGGACAACCAGGGCTTCCTATTCAACCCTGTTGTGTGATCAGTGCAACTCACTGCACATGGCATCAGTTCCATGATGTGTAGAGGCGACACTCCCTTTGGACATCCAGCCCAACACTGGCAATCAGCATGCCAGGAAGAGCTGTGCTTCAGTACCGCTCACTGCCACAGCAGCTAGAGCTCCATCATACACTGCCAATTTCTTTTTTTCAGTGTGAGTTTAGCAGCCCTCGGATCCTCTGTATCTCTGACTCAAATACCCTAGGGGTCAACTTTGAGCCCCCTGTGGTGTTTTCTGCCAAAGACTCCAGGTAGGGCCATTTTCCCCTGCTTCAATGTAGGGCACATTTTTAACATCTTGTGCTTTCCAGACTGACCTAAGGGCTACTGCATGGACTATTTCCTGGTTAATTTGTTCAAAAGTTTGTCATTGTTCAGGAATCCTCTGAGGGATTGGGGAATGTAGACAGCTCTTTGATTTCCTCTGTCTCCAGGGAAACTGTACCAAAAGTCCACCAGTACCCTTTTGGGTTCTTGAAATACCATCTCTTAAACTAATCTGTGACAAAAATGCATGGAGTCTCCAAGCCAGTCATAGTGGGAAGTTTTTTGTGATTAATGCCCATTTAGGCTTGTTTCAGCTCCAATACAATCAGCTGTTGGAATCCCCCTGTCATTCCAGAAATGCAGATTTAATGTCATTAATGTCAATTTAATGTCAATTTAATGTCAATTTAATGTCAATTTAATGTCAATTTAATGTCATTAGGCTTCACTGGGCACTAGTGTCCACGCGAGCTTTATACGTTTGGTGGTCAGATGTGCCAGGCCATCTAATCCACACAGTCCAGTAAACTCAGTGGTCCTTTTCCTTCACCTTTCTTGAGGCAGAGCCCCTATAATGCTGGTCATAATATTCATCATCAATAACCTGGTTTGTGTAGTATGTGCAAGTCTCAATCCTATCGTAGTTGGTCACTTCTCATTAACATGTATCAGAGTTCTGTTCATAGCATTGGGAGTAAAATCAACCCTTGTCTGTTTGAAGAACAGATTTCTGAAAACTGAAGCAGCAATTCTCCTGAAAGAATCCCAAGTAGTAGTTGTTTTTCCTTGCAGCTCACGTATGTGTTCTTCTAGGTGGGTTTTCCATTCCATTTCCTCATGTCTTCTGCCTGGTCATACAGGTAAATTCACAGTGTCCCCCATGGTGTATGATGACTCTTTTGAACAGCAAAACACTTGCCCATAATAGTTGAGGTACTAGTCTGTACAAGTGTCCCGATCCGATGTCGGGATCATTCAAATATCCCGATCCGATGTCGGGGAAAGGTTTCGATATGTTCCCAAGAGCGAGATTAAGACACAAACGAGGTCAAATGCCGCATTCCCGAAACACCATTTATTACCAAAAGAAAAAGAAATAAAGAGGGTAGCGATAGGACAGAATGGAAAGAAAGATGGAAAAGAAGCAAGGAGTCAGGATAAGGCAGCCAGAATAGTCACCACCACGGGTCCAGCGGCGAGGCGACGGTGAAGGGGCGGGTGAGGAGGTCTCAGTAGCGTGTTCCAGCAGTGGTGCAGCGTGGCGTGGTGCAGTCAGGTGGTCGTCCTCTCTGTCCCTCTTCTTCTCTCTCTTTCTTCCCGCGCTCTTGCTGCCCATGCAGGTCTTCCTTAAGTACCCCTTTGAGGGCTGTAGTTACCATAGCAATGGCACATCTCTTTGTGCCCCCCCAGCACTGGGGCAGGGACATGTCTGGGCAGAAGACCTCCTGCGGGCAGGGCATTTCACAAGTCGTTTCCTTCTCAGTGGTCTCGTGAAAACAATCTTGCCAGTGATCTTGCAGACAATCTTTGAGGCAAGATAATGGTGCTGCTCCTCACATCACCCCGTGGCTCAAAGATTGTCTTACAGGCAGGGTGCCTTCACAAGTCAGGGTTTCCAGGACCCAGTGGTCTTGTGACCGTCCTTGCAAGCAATCTTTGAGACAGTGCAGTTCCTCACATCGCCCCGTGGCTCAAAGATTGCCTTAAGACCCATGGTGGTTTTGAGAAAAGATAGTTGTCTAGAAAAGGTTGGAAAAGAGCACTTTAAATAATTTGCAAAACTGATGGCTTGGATTGGGGTACAACACGAATTTGTTTAACACCATCAGGAGTAACAGTAGATATAAATTGCATGTTAGATACAACGCGTTGAATCAATTGTATAAAACACGGGATAATACATGGTAAAAACATTAGCGTTGCCAAACCACATAACAAATAAAATAAAACCCTCTTAACCCATGGACCACCTGGAAGCCAAGAAAACATATCAATATCCCATCCTTTCCATGTTTGAACAGGAACATGGGCTAGCTTTCTCATGCCTGCAGTAATTTGCTTAATAACTTTTCCACTGTCATCAATTTTTAAACAACAATTAGAAGCATTAAGTTTACCACAAACACCCCCTTCTTCGGCTGGCAGGTAATCGAGAACCACGCGATGCTGGTAAATGGCAGTTCTCATTTGTGTTGCTTGATCTGCCAATAGATCAAGGGCCTCAGCAGTTTGATTGGTGACAATTTCTGTGACAGCTTGTAGTCGAATTATACGATTTAAATTATAGATAGGTTCTCGAGCACCACTAACCCACTCATTGGGATTCCAGGTGGCAGGTCCATAATGCTGTATAATACGTTGAGGGGTCCATTCATCTGTTCTCCAGGTTTGACTGCTTCCGCTGGCTATAGAAGTATCAATGGATCGCCGATACCGGTTAAGATCATCATACAGTTTAATACTTAGTTCATTACTCTCATCCCCAGGGAGCAGAAAAAACAGAGGACGAATTGCCCCTACGTAACACACTCCGGTCCAGTTTGGTGGTAGTAGTTTATAGGCATGGTGGCCACACACCCAATAGTGGCCCTTCAAGGCTCGGGCACCATTTTCGAAAGGACCAGTTTCACTGGGATCTGGGTCAAAATAGGGTTTTAGATTATAGTCTCCAAAGGGATTATTAGTCCCAGGTCCATCACGGGTGTCCTCACACCACCATGCTCCTTCCCTATTTTGCCAGGAGCAACTATAAAGTGCTCTAAAATCATCTTTGTGTCTGGGCCCTGAATAATTCTTAAGAGACCAATAACCTTTAAAGTTCACCCTCTTTCCCGCTTCGTCCAGCCATACCCACCTAGGTCGGTTGGCAAAGTGGTATGCTCCTAGGGATAACTTGGGGTCACCAAGAATATTTGGCATGGAAATGTTTTCTTGGATAAGATTAAAGGTATAGTTACATTTGCTGTTTCCTACAAAGACCCCACCTTTTGTGTTCTGTTTAAACAATATACACCTCGAGTTGGGTATTGCACTGGCCATGGTGGTGGCTCATTTTCCTCCCAGTAAGTATTGTTATTGATTTCACTATAACTGCTTACCAACCATTCAGGAGAAAGAGGGGTAGCAGTCCATGTCCAACTTTCTGAACCTAATGGTCCACCACATACCCAACAGGCACTTAGGTTAAAGGCATCGGCCACTTGTTGGCCTAAAGCAATAAACTCATTCTGCCATGGCAAGTCAAAGAGGGGAGCACAGGAGTTTCCCCAGATATTAAAAGCAACAACCATTGTTAACCAAAACAACATTTGTCGTGGTTGTATATTAAACATTCTATAAAATTAATGAAACAATTATCAACAAAAGCACACAGTGAATTAGCAGTCTCTTGGGGTCCTTCAGACAAACTCCAGGGTCTTTACCTGAAAGAGAAAAGAAAACAGACCCGGTTCGCTCTAGGGAACCAGGGGCAAGTTGTTAGAAGGATGGAATAATCCACCTTGTGTTGATTTTGTGTTCTTTTCCACGTGCATCTTTTGCCTTCCAAACATATTTGTTTATTGAGGTTTCTAATACCAGGGGTACGACTCCTACTGTAGGGAGTTCAACCAAGACTGGTTGGCCTGGGAAGTACTGTGGGTCCTGGGAATGATTTGGTTTGTATGGGTCTGGTATAATGTTTGGGGCCTTTGGACAAAATGCGGTAATTTTCGGGCACCCGTTTACTCCCCACCGACTGTTGACACTCGTCACTGCATCCCATAGCCGTTCAGCCCATCGTGGCTTGTGTGGTTTGAGGAAGCACTTCAAAAGGCCATTTGTTCTTTCCACAATTCCATTTGCTTGTGGATAATATGGGGTATGGTATACCCACGAGATTCCTTCCTGAGTCGCCCAGTCTTGGACTACTTTAGCAGTAAAGTGGGAACCATTATCTGATTGAATTGACTGTGGTTTGGGGAAGGTACCAAACCACTCTTTTAAGGCTTTTACTGTGTTCTCCCCAGTAGCCCGGGCGAATGCTTCAGCTTGGACTAACCCTGACACTATTTCAACCCCCACTAACACATAACATCTTCCCTCTGATTTTCTGAAGGGACCAATGTAATCCACTTGCCAGGCCTCCCACAGCCCTTTTCTGTCTCTCAAGTGTAGGGGATCCCCTTCCAGGGGGTCTCTTTCTAAGCGAGTACGGCATTGTTCGCAAGCAGACACACAAGTTTTACATTCTTCCGTGGTGACTGGCCAACCTCGAGCATGGGCCTCACAATAGAGATCTTTAACTCCTGAATGTTTTCTCTTTACATGCAGCCATTCTAATAATCGCTGCCAGTCTTCTGCTATTTGGGTGTTCTGCAGGGGTGCCAGTCTGGCTAACTCATCAGCTTTGTCATTCCACCTGCCAACAGGAGTGTTATCCCGCTGATGAGAAGCCACCCAGGCTATTGCAAACTTTCCTTGTCTAGAAACAGCTAGGATGTCTTGCCATTTTTCCTTTTGCCATACAGGTATCCTGTTAACCTCCCACCCATTTTGCTCCCAAAACGGAAGCCATTCAGTGCAGCCTTTAAACACAGCATAAGAATCAGTATAGATATAGACAGGAGAGGTAGATTGAGCTTCATGTTGGAAAACACTCCATACTGCGACCAATTCCCCTACTTGTGCACTACCTTCTCCTTCAGTAATTACCTGCTTGTCCGCATCTACGCGGAGAGCTACAGCTCTGTATTTCCAAGTTTTTCCTTCTCTTTTGGAGGACGCATCAGTAAACCAAACATTTTGCAGCTGCTCTGAGAATGGAAGGGCTACAGATATTACTGAGGGGAATTCAATTGTTTCTTTATCTGGACTCACCTCATCTTGAATAGTTAGCATTTTTACAGCCCCCTCAGATACTGCAAAAATGTCACAATAATGTTCTATTTGGGCATACCACTTTCGCACAGAGGCCTTCTGAGCCACCCCGTCAGGGGCTGCAGTCCCTGACAAAACCATTTTAATTACCTTAAATGGGCCCCTAAGCACTATTGGCTGTTGTCGAATGGTTCGTTCAGCCTCTCTCAAGGCTAAACTGACTACAAACAAGCCTTTTTCCCAGGCTGTGTATCTTTTTTCAGCATCTTTAAAACTACGGGAATAGAACCCAATAGGTCAAGTGGGTCCTTCAGGGCCCTTTTGCCACAAATGTATTGATAGCCCAGTGTTGGCAAATCCCCATTCAATATGGACAGGGTCTGTAGGGTGGATAGGACCAAGAGCTTGATGGGCGGTTGCTTCAAATACTAGCAACTGCAAAGCTTCTTCATGGAGCTCAGTCCATTGCCACTGCACCCCTTTTCGCAACAAGTCATATAGGGGTCTTGCAATAATTGAAAAATCAGGAATATGCTTTCTCCAAAACACAAGTAATCCTAGCACATGCTGTAAGTCCTTTTTTGATTCTGGCATCTTAATTAGATCTAATGAGGAAAGAGTGTCTGGTGGAATGCATGTCATTCCTCCTTTCCACCAGATTCCTAAAAACTTCACTTCACCTGACGGTGTTTGTATTTTCTCAGGTGGGATTCTTAGCCCCAAACTTTCCAAGTGGGAAATTATATTATTTTGAGTTGTTCGAACCTTATCTATATCATTTCCTCCCACGAGGATGTCATCGATATATTGGTAAACACTGACTTCTTTCTCTACTTGAATTATTGCCAGTTCTTGTGCCAAAGCGTGGTGGGCTAACGTGGGGGAATGCTTATATCCCTGTGGGAGTCGGGTGAAAGTAAATTGCTGACCTTCCCAAGTAAAAGCAAAACGGTCTTGGTCCTCAGGCTGTAGGGGGACCATGAAAAACATATCTTTAACATCCACTGTTGCCATGATTGGGTGAGCTTGTTCCTGAATTGTGGCTATGAGCTCTGCAATGTTTGGTACGGCAGCTGTCAATGGGCCGGTATTTGCATTGAGCCTGCGATAATCTACAGTCAGTCTCCACGTGCCATTAGGTTTGCGTACTGGCCACACTGGAGAGTTGAAAGGAGAATGGGTTGGGATCACTATACCTTGTCCCTTTAAGTCTTCTAGTACAGGTGCTATTCCCTCTCTAGCCCCCAAAGGTATCGGGTAAGGTTTAACATTTGTAAGCTTTGAAGGGGGAAGTAACGGTGCAGCTTGTAGGAGCCGAATATTTATTGTGGGAGTACCAGATGACCACTGTTTCCCTTTATTGTCAACCCAGGTCCTTCCTTTTAAAACATCAAGTCCCAGAAGGTTAACTGGAAATTCCCCCACAACCATAGCTACAGTAGTAGCATCATCTTCTCCAGGCAGACGCAGGCTGACCCTTGCCAGTGCCTGGGGCTGAACATTGCCAAAGGCATCTGCCACAAGTAGCATCTGTTTGGATGGAGCAATTCCACAATTGGTGGCGTCCTTTATTTTAATGGCTGAGATTTGAGCCCCAGTGTCTACTAAAAACGTTACTGGGACTTGCTTTGGCCCTACAATGCCTGTAATTAATAAATCACCCTGGCCATTTTCAGTGAGCTGTCTGATGTGTATCCAACCTTCACCCCCCCGCCCACCATCAGAGGGTGGAGGATCTAGTTTTCCGCCGGGTTTTTGGGGCTGTTTTGTTCCAACAAATCAATCAAGGGGGGTGCACTGCGAGTGGTACTTCTACAATCCACTCCTCTATTTACTGTCTTATCAGGCCATTCTGTTATCAGCTTTTCTAATTTGTCTGTTGGTAGCCCGTCCATCAAGTCATGTGGAATCCCTTTTTGTTGTCCTTCCCCCCACAGTCTATTACGTCTGTTCGGGATATCTCTCCCTCCCGGTGGTCTGGCGAGGGGTGGAGTTCTCCTAGAAGGTGGTGGAGTTCTCTTATCACTCCCAGGGTGTGGGACTATTTTTGCTTCTGCTCGCCTCAAGCCCCGGGAGTCTATGTTGGTTACTGGAGGGTTAATGGGACCGTACTTGCGACCATAGTTAATCAGTTCTTGGGCTACTTCTCCCCAAGTCCACACCTTCCTATCTGAGGGCTGACGTTGTGGAGTGCACCCTTCTAAAGCAGCTGCAAGTCTACCACCTCGGGGCATTGCTTGTATTCTCCCCTGTAATTGTATGCCAATAGGTTTTAACGAGTCAGGGAGTCCCCTTATAAGGGGAGTCATTCGTTCAGGGTCTACCGGCATCATCATAGGAGACTCCTGTGAAGGTTCTAACCTTCGATCATACATCATCTGCAGACAAGCTGCCTTCTGCACACTCTCCACCAATTGATCAACAGTCCCCATAATTGCGAGGGGGTCCCCCCTCTCCAAGGGGTTCAAACCACCAGCCCAGTAGGCTGCCCGTTGAGTCAGAGACCAGGGGGCACGGTAGTTTCCAGTAGTTAAAAACACTCCCGGTCCCCAATACCCTTCTGCCTCTTTTTCACTTAGCAGAATCTGGTCTCCCCCAGACAATGATGTTCTCCACACATATTCTGTCTCTGACTCCCTAGGAGTCCGGCCAAATTCCCTTTTCAATTTTGCCAACTCAGTGGCGGTATAGGGGACTTCCTTAGTTGTAACCTGCGGGGACGGGTCTTGTTCATCGTCATAGATATACTCGGTTTTAACCAGGGGTCTCAGAGGGGGTGGTTCAGATTTCTCTGCTTTCTCTTTTGTTTGTGACAAATCGCTAAAAGGGTAACTGATCTCTGGTGGGGGAGGCGTCTCCTCAGGGGCAGTATCAGTGAGGAGATGCTCCTTAAGGGCAATTTGCAGGTCTTTCACCAGGTCTTTTTCTGCTTTAAGTTGTTCCTTTAATTCAGCCACCTGCCCTTGAAGGGACTGGGCGAGGTTTTGCAGTGAAACAATAGTTTGGGACTCCGAGCCGAGACGGAGGTCCCTGTCTTTTACCGCAGCTGCCAAACTGGCCCCGAGAACAGCACAAACAATCGCTTTACCTTTTCCAGCCTTTACTCTGGCATCTTTTTGCAAAGCACGCATCCGATCAACTACACTTTGCAAATTACACCAATTTCCCTGAGCCCAATCCACCCCGGGCACAGAGGGTCGCGCTTTATGCTTTTCTAGAAAATCAAACAAGACTTCTCTTCCCGAAGGAAGGGTCACGGTTCTGTTATCACTCATCTTACTTCACGCACAAATTTCAAACAAAAACTACGGTAGTCAAAACGGGGGAGCAGTCTCCTCAGGAAGGCAGCACGTTAGTTTTAAACACAGCAAACGGCAAACACAACGAAGCCCACCCCCTTTACTTTCCTGAGGTCTCACTTAGCACACGTCTCAAATCAAGTGGGGAAACGGTCGTCTCAGGAAGGCAGCACGTGAGTTTAAAACACAGATCAAGCCCGCTCCCCTTTACTTTCCCGAGAGGTATCACTTAGCACATGGAGGCAATAGGAGAGAGAGATTTCACTTTAGCACAGTTGAAGGAGCGGTCATCTCAGGAAGGCAGCACGTGAGTTTAAAACACAGACCAAGCCCGCTCCCTTTACTTTCCTGAGAGGTTTCACTCAGCGCATGGAGGCAATAGGAGAAAGAGATTTCACTTAAGCACAGTTGAAGGAGCTGTTATCTCAGGAAGGCAGCACGTGAGTTTAAAACACAGATCAAGCCCGCTCCCTTTACTTTCCTGAGAGGTCTCACTTAGCACAACAGGGGCAATGCGGCACTCTCGCCTCAAGGGATCCTGTCCGTGACGCCAATTTAAATGTCCCGATCTGATGTCGGGATCATTCAAATATCCCGATCCGATGTCGGGGAAAGGTTTCGATATGTTCCCAAGAGCGAGATTAAGACACAAACGAGGTCAAATGCCGCATTCCCGAAACACCATTTATTACCAAAAGAAAAAGAAATAAAGAGGGTAGCGATAGGACAGAATGGAAAGAAAGATGGAAATGAAGCAAGGAGTCAGGATAGGGCAGCCAGAATAGTCACCACCACGGGTCCAGCGGCGAGGCGACGGTGAAGGGGCGGGTGAGGAGGTCTCAGTAGCGTGTTCCAGCAGTGGTGCAGCGTGGCGTGGTGCAGTCAGGTGGTCGTCCTCTCTGTCCCTCTTCTTCTCTCTCTTTCTTCCCGCGCTCTTGCTGCCCATGCAGGTCTTCCTTAAGTACCCCTTTGAGGGCTGTAGTTACCATAGCAATGGCACATCTCTTTGTGCCCCCCCAGCACTGGGGCAGGGACATGTCTGGGCAGAAGACCTCCTGCGGGCAGGGCATTTCACAAGTCGTTTCCTTCTCAGTGGTCTCGTGAAAACAATCTTGCCAGTGATCTTGCAGACAATCTTTGAGGCAAGATAATGGTGCTGCTCCTCACAACAAGTTGGGGTAGAACTTATGCTCAGATTAGGACAGTTTCTTTGACAGTTTCTCCATAGCCGAGATGAGGGAGGAAGAGAGATTTTCTTCATATTGCTGGAGTCAGCCAGCCAATTCATCCACTCTTTATCCCTTTTCTTCTTTTCAGTCCATTACTGCCAATTAGTTTATATGGAACGATGGTGCATTCTATACAAATTTCTGCCACATAGGTCATGTGCATTGGACTTCATGTGGAACTGTGGGTGTCTGCAAATTTTCTGGGTCATAATAAATCACCTCTCACATAGCTAATTCCCTCAGGTACTGAATACATCTCTCCATGGTGGTCCATTTGCCTGACTGACATGAGACATCTTCCTTGAAGAGATAACTTTCCCTCATGCCTGATAGAAATAATCTCCAGAGGCTGAGATTTGTGTCTTT
This sequence comes from Caprimulgus europaeus, assembly GCA_907165065.1. The sequence continues at coordinate 173,537 of OU015549.1, forward strand.
TTTTTCCAATTATTTTGTCAATGCCCCTTTCCCTAGAAAGGTGTTCTAGCTACCTGTCTTCCCTACCCTCTAATTCCAAGCTACTAGCATTACTATCACAATATCGGAGTACCCAGTTTTTATGGCTAAAAATGCCTCTCAGGATTCCCAGATGCTAGAGGGAAATGGGAGAGTCTGGAAGACTGCCCCTTGGTTGAAGAAGAACTGATCAGAGATAGCCTAAACAAAATCAATATACACAAATCTATGGGCCCCTGAGGGATGCACCCATGAGTGCTGAAGGAGCTGGCAACATTTATTGCTAAACCACTCTTTATCATCTTTGAAAAGTCTTGGAGAATGGGAGAGGTGCTTGAAGACTGGAGGATAGCCAATGTCACTCCAGTCTTCAAAAAGGGCAAGAAGGAGGATCCGGGCAACTACAGGCCAGTCAACCTCACCTCCATCCCTGGGAAGGTGATGGAACAGCTCATTCTTGATACCCTCTCTAAGCAGCTGGAATAAAAGAACTTTATCAGGCGTAGTCAACATGGTTCACTAAGGGGAAATCATGCTTGACCAATCTGGTAGCCTTCTGTGATATCATCACCAACTGGGTAGATGAGGGGAAAACATCCCACAACATTCTGGTAGCAAAGCTTAGAAGACATGGGATTGATGAGTGGATGGTGGGGTGGATTGAGAACTGGCTGACTGGCAGTGATCAGTGGCACAGAATCTAGTTGGAGGTCTGTAACTAGTGGTGTTCCCCAGGGGTCAGTACTGGGTCCAATCTTCTTTAACATCTTTATCAGTGACCTGGATATAGGGATAGAGTCCACCCTCTCAGAAAGTTTGCTGATACAAAATTGGGAGGAGTGGTTGGCACACCTAAAGGCTGTGCTGCCATTCAACAAGACCTAGACATGCTGGAGAGTTGGGAGGAAAGGAACCTAATGAGGTTCAACAAGAGAAAGTGTAGAATTTTTCACCTGGGGAGGAATAACCACATGCATCATCACAGTTTAGGGGCTGATCTGCTGGAGAGGGGCTTTGTGGACAAGGACCTGGGTGTGCTGGTGGTCATCAGGCTGGCCATGAGCCAGCAGTGTGCCTTTGTGGCCTAGAAGGTCAATGGTCTTCTTGGGGTGCATTAAGAAGAATATGGCCAGCAGGTCGAGGGAGGCTCTCCTTCTGTGATTCTGTGATAATATGCTTTCCTGGATGATGGCTGTAATCTTTTTATATATCTCGTAGCTCACTCAAGGATAAAAATCATGTAATTATCTCTTCCTCCTGTTCTTGTGATAACCCTTAGTCATCCCTTAGTAAGAGAGCAGGGTTTTCTTGTGTATTTCTTCTTCTGTATAGGGGTGGTTGATGCTGGCACTGATTGATTCTCTAGTTCACCTGCATCACCCATCACCAGAGTCTGCATAGCTGAAGTGTCTGTCATAGAGGTCTGAGTAGCTGCAGTGCCTGTTGTTGGAGTTTGAGTAACCACAGTACTTGTAATGGGGTCTAGAGTAGCCACAGTGTGTGCCACCAGGATTTGAGTAGCCACGGTACCTGTTGTGAGGGTCTGAGAACCTGCAATTCTTATTTTGGGGGTTGAAATAGCCCTGTTATCAGGGTTTGAGTAGCCACAATACGTGTTGCAGTGGTCAATTTCTGACTGATATCCTTAAGCAGTTATTTAAACTTAAACAAGACTTGAACCATGTTCAGGAAATATATCAATTGGAGAAAGCTGGTTTGAACATTTCAAAGATATTTAAATTTCTTCAGTGCACTTGTAATTGTCCTGACCAAGAAGGGGAAAATGTGGGAAGCTGTCCACTCCATAGACTGGTTCCTTAAGGAGAAAAGGTATGCAATGTAATTATTAATATTCTCCAGCAGGTGGCAACAGAAGTACAGAGATGTCTTCCTAATGCACAGGCTTCCCGAGGAGAAAAGGTTAAAAGTGTAATTTTTAATAGACTTAATGTCCCTCAAGGTTCAGTATTGGGACCGGTGCTCTTTAGCATCTTTGTCAGTGACATGGAAAGGGGGACTGAGTGCACTGGAGGGACGGAATGCCATCCAAAGGGACCTTGACAGTCTTGAGAGGTGGGCCTGTGCTAACCTCATGAAGTTCAACAAGGCCAAATGCAAAGTCCTGCATCTGGGTCAGGGCAACCCCAAGCACAAGTACAGGCTGGGCAATGAGTGGCTTGAGGCCAGCTCCGAAGAGAAGGACTTGGGGGTGTATGAGAAGTCCAATATGAGCCAGCAATGTGCACTTGCAGCCCAGAAGGCAGCTGTATCCTGGGCTGCATCAAGAGAAGTGTGGCCAGCAGGTCGAGGGAGGGGATTCTCCCCCTCTACTCTGCTCTCGTAAGGCCCCACCTGGAATCCTGTGTCCAGTTCTGGAGCCCCCAACACAAGAGAGACATGGACCAGTTGGAACGAGTCCAGAGAAGGGCCACGAGGATGATCCAAGGGCTGGAGCACCTCTGCTGTGAGGACAGGCTGAAAGAGTTGGGGTTGTTCAGCCTCGAGAAGAGAAGGCTCCAGGGAGATCTTAGAGCGGCCTCCCAGTACCTGAAGCGGCCTACAGGAAAGCTGGGGAGGGACTTTTCTTAAGGGCAGTTAGTGACAGGACAAGGGGAAATGGCCTTAAGCTGGAAGAGGGTAGGTTTATATTAGATATTAGGAAGAAATTCTTCACTGTGAGGGTGGTCAGACACTGGAACAGATTGCCCAAGGAAGTTGTGGATGCTTCCTCCCTGGAAGTGTTCTCGGCCAGGTTGGATGAGGCTTTGAGCAACCTGGTCTAGTGGAAGGTGTCCCTGCTCACGGCAGGGGGGCTGGAGCTGGATGATCTTTAAGGTCCCCTCCAGCCCAAACCATTCTATGATTCTATCATTCTATGAAATGGTACCTGAAGTACAGAGAAATCTTCTCAATAGATTGGCTCCAAGGGGAGAAAAGGTAAACAGTGTAATTATTAATAGCATCTAGGAGATGGCAACCCAAGTACAAAAATGATGGAAATACTACACAAATATGCCAAACTACTCTTATAATTGTGGTTAAACAGTACAGTCAAATTATACCCTTGATCAGGATTCCAGAGCTAATAGAAAGTGAAACAAGTAAGGAGTTATATCTCATAGCTCTAATAACAACTCTAAAAGGAAAGCAAATAGCATTATTACCAGAGATTATCAAACCAATACAATAAAAAAATACTTTAACACATTTTGATTAGATCTGTCATTATTTCAAGCCCTTGTGGCTACACTCATTCCCAAAAAAGGACTATTGTGATTTTAGTACAGATTGCAGACAAATACCATGCAGCTGCTCCCTCATTCACCCCTGCCCCAGGGAGCAGGGGAGAGAATTGTAGGAGTAAAGGTAGAGAAGACTTGTAGATTGAGATAAAAACAATTTAATAATTTAAATTAAAAAATAATAATGATAGTAATAATAGACTATACAAACGAGTGGTGCACAGTGCAATTGCTCACCCACCAACCAATGCCCAGCCCATTCCTGGCTGGTGACCTTGGAGAAGAGAAAAAAAACACTGTTAAAGCTTTGCTAAATTCCATTGAACTTACTGAATTCTATCAAGTTATTATGCTGTTTCTCTTTTTTTAGTGAGGTGCATTCCACTCTTCTTCAATACTGCTAAAATCAGCAAGGTAAACAGATCCTTAAATAGGGAGAAGCTATTCCAAAATCAAAGAAAATTAGGATTTTTTTTTATTTTATTTTATTTTTAGTATGCAATGGAAGGAGGAACTTGTTGGCTTTTTGATTTATATCTCAGCTTCTACAAATTATAGAATCATAAAATCGTAGAATGATATGGGTTGGAAAGAACCTTAAAGATCATCTAATTCCAACCCTCCCTGTCATAAGCAGGGACACCTTCTGCTAGACCATTTTGTTCAAAGTCTCATCCAACCTGACCTTGAACACTTCCAGGGAGAGGCCATCCACAGTTTCTTTGGGCAACCTGGGCCAGCGTCTCACCACCCTCACAGTGAAGAATTTCTTCCTAGTATCTAATCTAAATCTATGCACTTACAGTTTAAAGCCATTACCCCTTGTCCTATGCCCTTATAAAATGTCCCTAGCTTTTTTTTAGGCCCCCCATAGTCCTGAAAGGCTGAAAGTGACTCTCACCAATATTTGTAAAGTGCTTTTAAACTACTTGAAAGGAATTGCTGTACTGCATCTCACTATCACTAGACATTGTACAAGACAGACACTTACGGAAAGAAATGGGGCTTTCACAAAACAAACCAGCCAGCTAAGCGTGACAGGAAGTATGGCTAGTAGATGACCTTACGAAAAAGAGCACAATACACAGATAAGGTGACAGACCAGGTCCAAAGATAATTATAAACTGGGAACAGAGTGACCCATTTACAGTTGAGGGAAAAGAGTCTGACATCTCTCCAGCCATCTGTTTGGCCCTCCGGAGAGACATTCCTCAACTGTTCTGTATTTGAAAATGGAGTAAATATGAGCATGGAATGGAAGGAGTTCTTGCCGCTCTCAACCACACCTTATGCACAAAGCAGATGAGAGATGAGAAGTCAAATTAAATCTAGCATTAATTGTTCATGGTTCTCCATGGGTATGAAATGACTTTCTGCTGGATGGTGTGAAGACAAATAGTATGTCAGCACTGACAGTTGCCTTCCCTAGATTTAGACAACCTCAATTCTAATGTTTCCATGGAAACTAGTTGTGTTGCTGTGGAAAAAATGCATAATTCAAGCATGTTTTGTATGACCACATGTATATATCTATCTATTCACTGTTAGCAGTGTTGACAAAGCAACTCAACAATTCTAAAAATATATTCCTATAGATTCTATCCTATAGACAGCTGTGGAGGTTGACTCTTCTCCTGACTGATATGCGACCAGGCAGATAAGACTCCTGAAGTGCCTTATCAGGGTGGTAAGCAGACTATTGCTTAATTAGTAACCTCTTTCATCTATTGTTTGCATTATTCAACACATAATTACTTCATATTTCTAAGATGTGTGTTCCGTATTTGCAGATTGTCTGTGCCAGACTAAAGACTCCTGAATAAATTGAACTAAAATAAGGGTCACAAGAAGTCCTTATTCATGCAGTGTTTTGAAGTTCAGCATTCATGTTGTGGATAGTGATGTACTTCACTTGGAAAAGGAGAAGTAGCAACATGTTTTTAATTTTTATTAATTCTTAATCACATTAATTTTTAAATATATTTTAATAAAATTTGATAGTAAACGCAACAATTGTTTAACAAGATTAGATGGTGAGGTCCACTTAATTATTTACTGCCTAGAGGATAAGGACAGACAAAACTGTTAGGGAGACCATCCCATTGAGTCATGAGGTTCAGAGAGCACCCAAGACCCCCATGCTTTTTAAGCTCTTTCTCATTAAGGGGTCTAGGCACAGTGAGATCCAATCCCAGTCTTGGTCAGCAGTTTGTTTGAAGGATTATAAACGCACAATCAATCTTTTATATCATTTAGCTAAGATTTCAAAGTTTAACATGCTATTAATTATTTACCAAAAAAATTGTTGCAGCAACGAATCTCTCAACCTCGCTGTTGCGTTAAAAGGGCAGAGATATCGTCAGATATCAGAGGGGCTGGGGGCGGCTGGGCTTAGATTCTGAGTGATGCCCAACACTATCAGTCTGGTTACATTCAAGATACTGAATTACCACAGCTCGAGATTCACCAGTAGTGCTGCACTACAGTCCGGTCGCGTTTGAATGAACTAGCACAGCCACTCAGTCATGTTCATTGAGAACTCGCATGGCTGGATTCACTGATAGTGCAATGCACTTCCAGTCTAGTAAATGGTGCAGTTTATGGAAGCAACAGAGTACAGGTTCTTTAGGATTGCTGGTGATAAATACGCTGTCTGCAAAGATGAATGGAGGTACTTAAGAACATATATCTACAAACACGTTAAGAAAAAGGAAAACTACTCTATAGAGATTTTCTAAGTTTCCCAGAGAAGGATCAAATCTCACACAATACGCATCCCTATGGGGGAGAAAAGAGGCTCAGCCTGTCGACAGGTCCTAGAAGTCAGTCATAGTTCATGGTGGTATCCTCCCTACTTGTCTGCAATGGTAACTTCCCTAACATTCCCCCTCTCTTAAGCCATTTTATACTATTTTCTTACTTTCAGGGGGAGCTGGAGTAACTCTAGTCATACACACCTTTATACTAATGGGGTAAAATCTCTTCACTTTGCTTTTAAAGGTATAGACTAGAGGAAATTCAGAATGCATGCTCAGTGAGAGGTGGACACACCTTGGAGGTGGGTAGCTTTTGGGATGGAGATGTAGTTTAGCATTCTAATAACATTATAATGAACAAAATTCCACTGACATAGTTTTGGCAAAATGATGAGAAACTGCTGTCTCAGGGTAGCAACTATATGGCTTATCAGTTCCACAGCACCATCACATTCCCCTCTGCCATGCACTCAGCCTGGCTGTGGTGTCGCCAATCCACTCCACCCTCAGTGCTGTTTGTCTTAGAGTTAACAACTCTAAGGTTGCAGGCTTGACCTAGGGAACTACCATGGAAGGGATTTAATAATACCAACAGCACTCTGCCACGTAAGTTTCCATCACACTGTGCCTTCTCTTGAGATGTAAGTAGAGAGAGATTTCTATGTCACCTCCAGTAATAATTCCAAACTCAAGGAGTAACCTTGAACCACTGAACTATAGAATCATAGAATAATTTAATTGGAAAAGACCTGTAAGTTCATTGAGTCCAATCATAAACCTAATGCTGACAAGTCCACCATTAAACCTTGTCTCTAAGCACCACATCTACATGTTTTTTGAATACTTCCAGGGATGGTGACTCAACCACTTCCCTGGGCAGCCTGTTTCAATGCTTTATAACCCTTTTGGTGAATAATTTTTTCCTAATATCCAGTCTAAACCTCTTTTGGTGCAACTTGAGGCCATTTCGGCTTGTCCTCTTATTACCTGGGAGAAGAGTCCAAGGCCCGTCTCGCTACAACCTCCTTTCAGGTACTAATAGAGAGTGATAAGGTCTCCTCTCAGCCTCCTTTTCTTCGGACAAAACAACCTCAGTTCCCTCAGCCACTCCTCATGAGACTTGTGCTCTAGACCCTTTATCAGCTTCCTTGCCCTTCTTTGGGCACGCATGGGGTTGCTGTGACTCAAGTGCAGGACCCGGAAGGTAGCCTTGTTGGATATCATCCAACTGCCCTGACCCATCGAACCAGTCTGTCCAGATCCCTCTGTAGATTTTTTCTACCCTCCAGCAGAGCAGCACTCCCACCCAACTTGGTGTCATCTACAAACTTACTGAGGGTGCACTCAATCCCTTCCTCCAGATCATTGATAAAGATATTAAACAAAACTGTCCAGAATACTGAGCCTTGGGGAACACCACTAGCTACCAATTGGATTTATTTTCATTCACCACAACTCTTCAGGCCTGACCATCCAGCCAGTTGTTTTTTGCTTTCTTTTTTTTTAATCTAGTGAAGAATATACATGTGCATGCCATGAGAAGACAGTTTTTCCAGGAGTATACTGTGGTAAATGTCAAAAGCTTGACTAAAGTTCAGGTAGAAAATATACATATTCTTTCTCTCATCCACTAAGGGAGTTATCTTGTCATAGAAGGATGTCAGGTTAGTCAAGCAGGACCTGCCTTTTATAAATCCATGCTGACTGAATGGCATCACCTGGTTGTACTGTACATTCCATGTGATGTCACTCAAGGTGATCCCACAGAAGAATCTGTTTCTGTCTTCACTACATCCTCCTAGTAGGTAGGATAAGACAGCAAAAAGACCTTCCCTGAGCTGCTCTGTTTTGAAAAATATGAACATAGTTATTTCAGCATTTTGACATACATTTTGTGCTTCAGTTCACTATCATGGTGGTCCTTGCTGTACTCACTCCCTTATGCCTATATCTTTCTTGACCTGGAAAGCACTGGGTACAGTGCTGCAGTTAGGGTCTTACAAGAGCCAAATGTAGGGGAAGAATTACTTACTCGACTTTCCTTGCTATGCTCCTAATACAACCTAGGTTGCAGTTGATTGTCTTTGCTGCAAAGGCATTCTGCTGACTCAAGTTCAATTTACTGTCTACCAAGACACTTTGGTCAATTTCCAAAGGATTAGGGGAGCTGCATGCCATTCTTCATGACACAAACAGCAATAAAGGAAAAGAAAAATCGCCCTGAGTAACCTAAGGGTGTACTCTTTTTCCTCTGTCTCTTCCCCTCAACCCCAGGCAGGCTGTTCTTCACAAAAATTGAAAGGAATTAATGTGTGGCATTTGTTTTTGTTCTGTTGGGATTTACTGATCATTCAAACATGCAAAAGCTTATTGTTTGTGGTCGTCTTCATAATGATCATTGTGGGGAATGGTCTCATTGCCCTCATGACAATGAAAGACTCTTCCTGGTTGCACTGATATATATTTCTTTTTTCAGGAACCTTTATTTATTGGAGATCTGTTACATGTTGATTCCCCTGCCAAAGATGTTGGTTAGCTTCCAAATGGAAGACAGAATTCTTTCTTTCATTCGTTGTCCTGCTCATTTAAACTTATGGTATTACTTGGTACTGCAGAATATCTCCTTCTGGCTTCCTTGAGCTCTGATCTTCATGTGGCCTCCTCTAGCCTGCTGCAGTACAAACTCATCATGAATAAATAGCTCTGCACTAAATTCCTAGTCAGACCATGAGTTATTCTAGTCCCAGTGTTAGATGGGATGTGTTTTCTTTGCCTTTCTGTGTATATCATGAAATTAATCATAATATTGTTCAGCAGTAGCTAAAATGTCAGTGTGTTATCAACACACTGTTTTAGTCACAAATCCAAAACACAACAACACAAGAGAAGTAGTTATATCCCAGCAAGAGCCAATACAATCATCATCCCAGCAATTGCAATCAGGTCTTTTTATTGATCATTACCCTATCATCTTCAGGGCAGTTTGGAAGATGTTGTCTTCCACAAGGAAAAGCTAGGCCTTCTTTAACCGTTCCTCCCACCTGAGTGTTTTGGCTTTATTCTATGCCTCTGCCACTGCTGTGTAGTTAAAACACAGGCCTAAAGAGGATTTTGATCTGAAACATAAGGCAGTCTAGAGGACTAGTCAAAGTTGAAGGTCCACAAACTACATTTTTGGGGTGGATATACTCAATAAAAACTATGCAACTGTGTCTGATTTGCTTCCAAAAAGCCCCTGACTTCTCAATGAGAAAATGGCAATAATGTTTTTTTATTTTCTGCTACCTTCCCCAAGCTCCTCTGGTAGTAACAATAAAATGGAAAATATATTGACCAAATCAACTGTATCAAAACATAGGATGGGAATAATCAGGTATTAACTTAGGTATCTACAATAAAACGATAAGTATCCGGGCCAATTAATTTACCCTCTCTTAACAGTCAAACAGAGAAAAAGTTCAATTTAAAACATGATTAGTCTCATCTACCTGAGGATGATCTTTAACACCCTGCAGAAGTCCTTGCCTTTGAGAAAAAAAAGAATCTAGACAAATACATCAAAAACAAGTGTCTACATTTTTGTTATCTGGAGGCAGGGGAAGAATCCAGTCTTCAAAAGAAGTCTTAGAAGCACAATTTCTTAGTTCTGAGAATGTTAAGAAACTTTTCGAAAGGACTATGAATATAGACAGTAGTCAAAATACTTTAGCTGTTAAAAAATAGGCTAGTTCCCTCAGCAATAGTAAGTATATTTCAAGAAAGCTTGGAGGAATTAATTTACTGAATTTATTATTTTGGCTATCTTTAATATGGAATTAAAAAGCTAGAGCATTGGGAATCTTGTACTGTGATATGTCTGTAGCCCTGCAACTATGTGATGAAGTGAAATGATTAATCTCATGGAAGTAATGGTTTAAACATTTACCATATTTCCATGGAGCATTTAAGGAAAGTAAGTGGTAGGTTTTTATGTCACAGCTGTATGAAGTTATTCCTCTGCATGTTAGATCAGTCACAACCCCAGAAATAAATTGGAAATAAGTTCAAAATAAATTGCAACTTAATTATGTAATTTTTCATCCTGAAGTCATGGTTCTGAGAACTGTCAAAAGTATCATACTTATAGCAGAGATAACCATGTGTGGTGCTCGCTCAGGGAGTAGGGGAGAGAATTGGAAGGAAAAGGACAAGGAAACTCACAGGTTGAGATAAAAACTATTTACTAATTACAATTAAAAGATAATGTTAACAACATTGACAACAGAATATATAAATGAGGGATGCACAGTGCAGTTGTTCACCACTTGTTGACCAATGCACCCTGCCTGTGCCAGCCAGTGATCTTGGAGCTGAGACAGTTCCGAAACCGAAACCCCGGAAGAGCAAGCCCAAGCGATCCCCGAGAGAATACTCCCACCTTCTGGTCAACCCTGGTTAATATACTGACATGAAACGAAATGATCTGGAATATTTCATTGAAGCATCCAAATGCCAGTTTTGGATTTTGCTATTCACTGCGCTTCTCCCTCCCAGTCCTAATGCAGCTGTGAACAGCCAAACACAGTGGCCTTGAGCTCCAGCAGCAACTAATAACATTAGTACTTTTATCAATGTTTTTCTTGTAACAAGTCTGAACTAAAAAACATTGAAACTAGATCACAGCTATTCTAACTCCTAAAAAAAAAAATAAATCTGTCCTAGCAAAACCAGAATACCATGGAACAGATTTCTTGTTGCTAAGAGATGTTAAGTGCATAGATATTTGGTATTCATATGTCAAAACCCTGAAAGATAAGCTACTAAAATCAGTCTTTTCCTTGTTCACTGATCTTCAAGAGCTATTGAACTATAAAATATATCTTTTAATTATTGTCCTGCTTTCATTAAGATAGAGTTAATTTCCACAGTGCTAGAAAGCTTTTTAGCTGACAGAGCTATGTTTCTTTTTAGTAGGTAGAGTATCACTGTATTTTATTTACAGCATGGGATTTGTTATGAGAAAAATGTCGTTAACATACCAGTGTTTTCAATTTTCACTGGAAGTTGAAGGATTTAAAGTTTTTCTACTCTACATGTGCAAGGTCTAGGGAGAGCAAGGAATATTTAAATTAATAAGCTAGATTGACATTTGAATATGCCAGCGGCATATTCTGTATAATATAATCTTCAATATATTAATGAGGGTCCCTCTTTCTTGCTCTCTCTCGCTTTTGCTGGGGATCTTGCTCTTTCAGAATTGCAGTTCCAGTTTTGGGATTGTCGCTCCTCTGGGATCATAATTCGAGAACAGGCTAGGCATGGTTAGTGGGTGGCGAGTGTAATGCACTGCACTGTGTATTAATCATTTGCTTATGTTATTATTAGTAGTATTATCATTATCATTTTAAGTTTTATTTTATTTTAATTATTACGTTGTTCTTATCTAAACCTATGAGTCTCCTTATCCTTACCCTTCCAATTTGCTCCCCTATCCTGCAGGGGTGGTGGAAGTCAGCAAGAGGCTGTGTTTGGCTGCTAGCCAGGTGCTAGCCAAGTGAAACAACCACAGTTCTTTTTTGTGCCCAGCATGAGTCTGAGTGGTTGAGATAATGACAGTTTTGAACAGAGAGATTTAGCAAATTGTTATTGTATTGGATTAATAGATCCTGGTTACAATGTTGCTATGTTTAATTACAGAGTTGTTAGCAGAACTGTGGAACATGACTCCTTACTTGTTTTTTGTTGCAATACTTTTTACCTATAGAAACATGATTAAGGATCTTATCCAGCAGTACTGTTTGGTAAAGATTGGGAGAAAAATCTGGCTTTTGTACATAATGTTTCTACCATTTTCACATTTCGAGCACTCTTTGAGATAGTTTTGAAAACTTTATGGTTACCTTGTCTCCCTGTGGAGGCAACTGGCTGAGCATATATCTTTGTGTCTTGGGTGCTATTTGCTGGAGTCTATTAAAAATTATGTAGTCACTTTTTTCTCCTCAGGAAGCCAATGTGTTTATCTGACAATTCTGTACATTGACAGCCACTCACTAGTGATTAGAAATAATTGCACTTACTTTCTCTCTCTGCAGAAACAAAAAAAGGGGGATGTCTTCCAACAATTTATCCTCAATACACAGATTTTCTCACTTTTAAGATTCTGATTCTCTCCCCTATTCCCGGGTGGGGGTGGAGGGGGGGGTGGTGTGGAGGGAGGAGAGTGGGCAAGTGACTGTGTTTATCTACTAGCCAAGAGAAACCACAACACCTACAGTAATTGATTGTTCATTCTGTGATGGGCTTGAAGTTAGTTTTAAATTTTAACATGGGAAAAGCAGGAATAACAACTGCATTCTGAGTTCTTCTGCTGGTCTACAACATATGTACTAGATTGCTTCCGGTATCATTTTTTCCAGCAGTGAAGCTGCAATAATTGAGTGTTTATATTGGTTCAAGAACTTTTATTTTTGACATTATGAATTGGACCTTACCAGTTTTCACTCTGTGTTTTCAGCCCAGTCTTTCACCGCTATCTCAGCAGGATTTATATCCCCAAGTGAATGTGTACTATATCCCTCCCCCTAGAGCTTCCTTTTCAAATATTAATAGGAAAATATAAATATGAAAAGCCTACTTGCCAACTCTCTCATTAACTTGGATACATTATGAACTAATAGCAATGACTTCAAAGCCAAAGACAGCTCTCACTATTCCAGTAGGACATCTGGGTTTATACAGAAGTGTACTCCAAGCTATCTAAAACTGAAGAGACCAGGTGTGTCTGGGAGTGTAACTAATATACATACAGCATGATTAGCAAACAACCTCTGAGTAACAGCTATCTCTTATTGCTCCAATCAGCACTAGTGATTCTCAATGGGCAGTATATAGTGCTGGGGAAAATAATCTCTCTTGCTTCACTTGAAGGAGTGCTTGGAACAGAATGCTTTTCTGGAGAAACCATCATTTAGTTTCTCTTTCTTCCTCTTATTCCACCAACCTCCCCACAAGGTAATTTCAGAACAGATGATTGCTTCAGCTGTGGAACCCACAAGTAAATCCTTGTGCTTGCAAAGCTTGTCTTTAATGGCCTGTTAACCCTTCTCATGCTGTGTAGCCTAGCCATGAATATAGTCACAAGATACTTTGGACCAATTGACCTTGGGAGCAGAAGTCATCCCCTGGAGTAGATCACTCAGATAACAGAGAAATTATCTTTGTAATATTAAAATGCTGCTACTGATGTACCGATGCTGTTGGAACTTTATTAGTCCATAAAAAGATATCTGCTATAAATATATTTTTTTCTTGTTCTACAGGGTAACAATTGTAGCTGAGATTTTGAAGACAGTAGCAAATGTGTAAACTTCAAAGGTAATGCTATGAAAGAAGAAAAATCAGAAAAAAAAGAGATGAAACTATATACATGTCTCCTTGATTTTCTTTAGAAACATTTCTAACCTATTCAGAAGATGTTTTCAAAATCTAGATAATTTCTGAATTCTACTTATTCATTTGACTATTATCCAGTCAATTATATTTTGATTGTCAATTTTCCTAGCTGTTTACAACCTCATCAACTACTGAAAAATGAAAAGAGAATATTTAATCTAGGAAGCAAAAAGGGATGACTCCTGTAAACCTCAGTGAAGTGAGTGAATTCAGACTCCTGGGTTTTTCTGAACTATCTCACTTGCATCCTTTGCTATTTATAGTCTTATTTTCTCTTTATATCCTCACCTTGATGGCTAACATAGTGATTGCTCTAATAGTAAATGTTGATAACACTCTTCACATCCCCATGTATTTCTTCCTTACTCAGCTGTCTTGTTTGGATATCTGCTATTTGTCAGTCATTGTCCCAAAGATTCTTGAGAATTTAATGGTGGGAACAATAGGTATTTCCAAGCTAGGATGTGCAATGCAAATGTTTTTCTTCCTTTTCTTCGGAGTTGCAGAATGTTTTCTCTTGGCTGCCATGTCATTTGATCGTTATGTGGCAATATGCTACCCCTTGCATTACATTATCATTATGAATAGTAGAGTCTGCAAAAGCCTGGTTGCTGGAACTTACATTTGCGGGACTGCTGTAGGCTTAATACATACCATCATAACATTCAGCTTACCGTTCTGTGGTGTTGCCATCAATCACTTCTTTTGTGAGATTCAGCCCCTCTTGGAGCTGCTTTGTGGTAACACTTCCCCAAGTGAAATTCAGGTGATTGTGGTAGCTGTCTTTGCTATTGTGAGTCCCTTCTTGCTTATCATTTATTCATATATTTGCATAATTTCCGCAATTCTTAAGATGTCATCAGCTGAAAGCCAGCAGAAAGCATTTTCTACTTGCTCCTCACACCTTTTAGCTGTGACTCTTTTCTATGGTACAGCAAGCTCCATGTATTTGAGGCCAAAATCCTGCTACTCTGCATCTGTTGATAAGTTGCTCTCACTTTCTTATACTGTGTTGACTCCTTTATTGAATCCTATTATCTATAGTTTGAGGAATGAGGAAGTGAAAGGAGCCTTGAGAAAAAGATGGAGGAATATTACTTTTGTGTGGAAATGAAATATAATATTTCCCCTTTTTCAGGTAGTTTTAGTGGTATTTTTCATTACAAATTTTTGTTCAGTAAAAATAATTTCCAAACAATTCTTAAGAAAATTTCAGCTTTTGGGAAGGGCAGAGGGAGAGAAGTGGAGATTTTCAACCATAAGAGGCAGTGTTAGCAGAGTTATGTTAGGAATTTGAAAGGAAACTTCTTCCAAACACTTGAGAAATTCTTAAATAAATAAATCTTTTTTTTTTGTCTTTTCTCTTGTTATTTGTCAGAAACTTTAAAATCATGTTTTACACGTTACTGACTTTTTGAACAGAAGAGCAATGTTGAGGAGCCTGATTTTACTGAAAGAACTGAGAAGAATAAGTTTTAATCAGTTTGTGTTAATTTCCAGAAAATGTTTAGTAAATTTCTTTGGGTAAAGGAGAGGACATAATTCAAGTTATAATAAGGAGTCTAGGAAATTACCGATTATCAGTTATGAATTCTGAGATTGTTATTGACAAAAAAAGTGCAAAATTGCATTCCTCCTCCAGAGATCTTTGTTTAACTTCAGAGTCATTGGTTTACACATTTTAGAGCAAGTCTAGAATTAAATTTTCGTAGATGAAGAACAGTTTATGATGTGTGGAATTCAGATAAAAATCTCTCATTACTTTCATATACGGTTTTTGTTTTTAATATTTCTACTACAGATTGTTATGATGGTGTTATTAGGATATATTTGAATTTATTAAATAGAGAGCTTTGTAACCCATGACTGAAAATATAGGATTCACATGTTCTAATATAAGTGTATAAAGGTCACTCATGTAAATCTGGGATAAGGTAAATAGCTTTCTCCTGAAAGAAGTCTTTACGACATATTGTGAGTATCTCTTTCAGAAGATGAGCTATCTTCTGAAACTACTAATTTGGAGAATATAGAGGTGAGATTCAATAACCTAAGTTTTCAATTTAGTCTCATATGCCTTAAATAGTCAAAGGCATTTCTCAGATATGACTCAAGATACATGGGACACCCAAATTGTTCTGCAGTGACAATAAGAAGACAGTAAAGGAATTCTAAAAACCTCTAAAGTTCACCTAGGTAGTACTTTTTAAAGTAGTGTTTTCCTGCTGTAAATTGAACCTGGAACCCTGTTCAAATATATACAGAGAAAATAGATGAATTGCACTCCAAATACAGCAATCACAAATGAATTTGAGAAGCCAAATTAACACCATTTTAGTAATAGCAAGAAAAAAAGCACTGTCTTAAACATATTTGAAGAGAATGCAAGTTAATTACCTCATGAAAACATCAAATAGATCTCTTAGCTGCTCCCATAGCTGCTCCCGCTGATTGGCAGGAGCCATATACGTTTTTTCCACATATTCCATCACTACTTTATCAAAAGCCCTGCCTGGGACAAATGGAAAAGCAAATCTTAGAACAGGACTAGTAAGCCCACCAGCTTGCTTCACCAACAGCTTCTTTCTTTTAAATTACACACTTTTACTACATAAGCTTTTAATGAATTTGTGGCCCTTTTCAAGGTGTGTATGTGATGTTCTGCAGCCTTTGTTCCATAAACATCTTATGAAGATCACTTATGAAGGAAAAATTTATAATGTTGTACTAAAGTTTTAAAAGACAGAAAATATCTTAAAAATAAGGAAGTATTTGTAGCTGTTAAAATTGCCAATGAGAACCAGAGCTTTTAGCCCTGTGTCCATAGCCCTGGGGCACTTTCATAAGATTCTTCTGTAGTCCCCCAGTCCATCCAAGGGCCTAATATTTGCGATTAAGGACAGATTCCTCAGTGGCAAAGGGCACCAATTAAAATACTGGAAACTCTACTTAAAAAATAAGAAAAGACCCCCTTTTTAATTTTAGAGTAGTCACATGCTGGAATGACTCTCTTAAAGAGGCTGTGAAGTGCTCATATTTGGAGATATTAAAAAAGCAACTGGAAAAGACTTTGAGCAGCTCTAGCTGGCCCTGCTCTGAGCAGAGTGCTAAACTATGGCAGTCGGGTGGACGCTTCCAATCACAGCTATTCCGTTCTTGATGATCTTGATTCCCTAATGGAATTCATCCTATTGTCTGCAGCAATTTTAAATCTAGCAGC
Source organism: Caprimulgus europaeus (assembly GCA_907165065.1). Next base: position 190,204 of record OU015549.1, read on the forward strand.
AGTTAACCGTGAGATCTTACAGTGAAATTATCTGAATTCAGGAGAGAAACAATAACAAAGAAACAAGGCTAAGCGTGCTTTTTTTAACCTAATCCTTTAAATATAATATTTACTGCGACCTAAGGTAATTTTCTCTGCTTCTTCAGCATTCAGCAGTTAGAAAAGCCCAATCTTCCTTTTAAAACCACCAAGAAATGAGTTTCTTCTTTCAAATGGAAAAAAAAACAAAAAACAAAAACCAGAAAACAAGGGGGTGGGGCGGGGGGAAGCCAAGTCCTATTATATGTCAGCAGTGATGTAAACTCTTAGAGGATGATTCATCTTGTCAAATGTAGATAACTGCAATACTGGTTACTGCCTCTTAGCCAATCTATATGGACTTCCTTTATAAAAAAAAAAATTCTGAGTTATAATTAATCTTAACGTAAAGTAACATCCTTGGTCTTTTCTTACATGTAGACATAAGTGTTATGGATACCTAATCCTGATCAGGTACATTATTTCCTGGTGGCCTTAAATATATCCCCTGTGGTTTTTGTCTGATAATTTTTGCGAAGCAAGTCTTTTGGAGGATGCTATTTGATTGAACATAGACACTGTAATGTTTTGCAACTGTTATTTTTTTTTTAATATTAAATTCTCAAAACCTAAATGTAATTGGAAAGGAAAGACATGGATGACTCCTTAGACTAATCTCTCATTTCTGGAAACAACTATAAATAAACCTCACAACTGTATAGCATTCTTCATTCTGTCATCTATATTTTTATCTTCAGAGCTTGCAGTTCCACAGAAGAATTACAACGTATACCTCTTTGCAGAAGCTTAACATGCTTGGGTTTATTCACATCTTAATTTCTACAAAAAAATATTAATTTAAATAGAAAAATGAATAATATTTTTGAGTGTTAATTAAAACCACTTAGTTTGTGGTGTCTTAGTTTCAGCTGGAATAGAGTTATTTTTAATCCTAGTAGCTGATATAGTACTGTAGGAGCTGGAAAGGCAGAGACACTGAATGCCTTCAGTCTTTATGGCTAAAAGTGCCCCAGATGCTACAGGGAAGAGAGTGTCTGTAGGGAAGAAGACTGCCCCTTGGTTGAGGAAGAACTGGACAGAGGTAGTCTAAACAAAAGCAATATACACAAATTCATGGGATGCTGGTGGAATTTATTGCTAAACCACTCTCTATCATCTTTGAAAGTTCCTGGACAACAGGAGAGGTGCCTGAAGATTGGAGGATAGCCAATGTCACTCCAGTCTTCAAAACGGGCAAGAAGGAGGATCTGGGTAACTACAGGCCAGTCAGCCTCACCTCCATCCCTAGGAAGGTGATGGAACAGCTCATTCTTGATACCATCTCTAAGCAACTGGAAGAAAAGAACGTTATCAGGAGCAATCAACATGGTTTCACTAAGGGGAAATCATGCTTGACCAATCTGGTAACCTTCTGTGATGTCATCACCAGCTGGGTAGATAAAGGGAAAGCAGTGGATGTTGTCTACCTTGATTTCAGCAAGTCTTTTGATACTGTCCCCCACAACATCCTTGTAGCAAAGCTTAGAAGGTATGGGATTGATGAGTGGATGGTGAGGTGGATTGAGAACTGGTTGACTGGCGGAGCTCGGGGGGTTGTGATCAGTGGCGCAGAATCCAGTTGGAGGCCTGTAACGAGCGGTGTTCCCCAGGGGCCAGCACTGGGTTGGGTCTTGTTTAACATCTTCATCAACAACCTGAATGTAGGGGTAGAGTCCACCCTCTGCAAGTTTTCTGATAATACAAAGTTGGGAGGAGTGGCTGCCACACCAGAAGGCTGTGCTGCCATTCAATGAGACCTGGAAGCACTGGAGGATGGGCAGAAAGGAACCTGATGAGGTTCAACAAGAGCACGTGCAGAGTCCTTTACCTGGGGAGGAATAACCACATGCATCAGTACAGGATAGGGGTAGACCTGCTGGAAACGAGCTCTGAGGAAAAGGACCTGGGTGTGCTGGTTGACATCAGGCTGGCCATGAGCCAGCAGTGTGCCCTTGTGGCCAGGAAGGCCAATGGTCTTCTTGGGGTGCATTAAGAAGAACATGGCCAGCAGGTCGAGGGAGGTTCTCCTTCCCCTCTACTCTGCCCTGGTGAGGCCACATCTAGAATAATGTGTCCAGTTAAAGAAAGACAGGGATCTTCTGGAGAGCGTCCAGTGGAGGGCCACAAATTTAGGGGCCTGGAGCATCTCCCATATGAGGAGAGCCTGAGAGAGCTGGGACTCTTCAGCCTGGAGAAGAGAAGACTGAGAGGGAATCTTGTCAATGTCTATAAACACCCGAAGTGCAAGGGCCAAATGGATGGGGCCGGGCTCTTTTCGGTAGTACCCATTGACAGGATAAGGGGCAATTGGCAAAAAAAAGGAACACCAAAGTTCCAGACAAACTTAAGGAAAAAATTATTTACTTATAAGGGTGTTAGAGCACTGGAATAGGCTGCCCAGAGAGGTTGTGGAGTCTCCATCTCTGGAGATATTCAACATCTGCCTGGACGCTTTCCTGTGCAACCTGTTGTAGGGAACCTGTTTTAGCAGGGGAGTTGGACTAGATGGTCTCCTGAGGTCCCTTCCAACCCCTGTGATCTATCAGACAAGTTATTTCACCATAGAAGTTTATCAGGTTGGACAAGCATGACTTTCTCTTAATGAAGACTGATGATTTTTGCAATTCAAGTGCCTGGAAATGCTTTCCAAAATTGCCTGCTACGTCACCTTCCCAGGGAATGAGATGAAGCTGACTAGCCTGTAGTTTCCTGGAACTACCTCCTCCTTCTTGAATACAGGAATGACGTTTGCTTTCCTCTGGTTCTCAGGAACTTCTCCTGATGTCTATGATTGAACCATTATTGAGAGTGACCTCGCAATGACATCTGCTGACCTCCTCAGCATTTCTAGGTGTCTCCCACCAGGGCCCATGGATTAATGTATGTGCAGTTTAAGTGTTGCTTGACCTGATCCTCTTCTACCAAGGGTACATCTTTCTTGCTCCATCCTTTCCCCTAGTCTGTGGGACCTAGGATTCCTGAAGGCTGGACTTGCCAGTAAAGACTGAGGTAAAAGTTATTCTGGATGAAACAAGCCAAGACAGTAACTGAAGTGAAATCTTACAGCCCATCTCCCTTCAAAACTCAACATTTTCTGCAACTTCCTTTTCAAGTCATCTTATAGTCCGTGACCAAAAAGATTGCTGGCTTGTTTTCTTCTTGTGAGCCTGGACGTTCAAAACTCAAATGGACACTTTTCTGGTGTAGGGAACCTGCTTTGGCAGGGGGCGTTGGACTAGATGATCTCCTGAGGTCCTTTACAACCCCTGCAGTTCTGTGATTCTGCAATTAAAATCAGCTCGTATGATCCCTCTCTGATTGCTGCTTTATCATGTCTGCTAATAAGGAGCTGAAATCCGTCAGATCACAACCCAAATTCCATCAGATGGTGCCTGGGTGTGGACAGAGATCTAGGAAATTCCAGGACACATTAGTTCTAGGTAGCTTGGAAGTAGGTGTCTAGTTTAAGACTCTAAAAGTCTTTAGTTGTAGAAATGTCATTCTTTGGTATGCCGGTTGGTCTCAAAGCTAGCAAATGGTCTTTGGTACTTTTTATTTCATAGTATAGACAACTTAGCATATTGACACACTGGTGCATCACCACTAAAAAACCCCAGAGTAATTCTTTCTGCTCTGGAGAAGTGGAGTTCAGAAAAAGTCCCGTTTTCCAATTGCAAGCACTCCGCAGATGTCTCAGGTAACTTGAGGCATCTAAATGGCTATCGATGTCTTCCTGTAGGTACCTGAATCATTCTTGTCCATCATTCACAGCATCCATTGCGAGGTGAATCCTACCCAGTGATATCTAACTCTTGCAAACCAGAGTCCCATCACGAACAGTCAGTTAGATTTTGGTATATGTACTGTCTTGGGAAAATCCTCCTTTAAAAGGATCAGGTCCTTTGACAAAGGAAACAGTACTGTTTTTCACCATTGTTTGATAGCACCAGGAAGCAGTGCTATTTCTGATTTATACAGGGGTGAGCAACAGATAACTTTCTCACACACACAGTGTTTCTAAAGGTCTTACTTCTGATACATACCGCACTAAGTGAAAGGAAAATTGGTCTTTTTTGTTGATGAGAAATATATGAAGATCATGAGTCAAAAATGGTCCTGTGTTCCTGGAGCACAGATGTTATGAATTAACATTATTAACATAACTATCTGATCTGAAACAAGATAATTGTTCCTGAGCTAACAAGTGGATGATTTTGACTTTAAATTGGGACACATCAGGAACTAACTGCAGCATTCACACAGATGACTGAGTCTCAGGAAGACCTATGCTGAGAAACACTGATGAGCAGGATGCATTTTAGAGACAGGGTAAATAACAGTAGGGTTTGGACCTCAGATTTTCCCATTGATATTACAAATATCTTGAATTTGCCTCTGTCCTTCAGTTTCTCCAGCATTTCAGCTCTGCTTTTGTTCACATCCCTTGCTTCTCATCCTCTCTTCCCAGGACAATGCAGTTTCTTTCCAAGATGCTGAGTGCATTCATCCCAAGACAATAGCATTTCATCAATTTTTAACTAGGCCTTTGTGTTCAGTGGAGTTCCTTCCAGGAGAGGCAGTGAGCTCTAGAGAACTGGGTAGAGGGTTAATCGTCAGCCTAGGAAAGTTTTAATCTCGGGAGTGAGTCTAGTCCCAGAAGTCCTTGTTAGCTCTAGTTAATTGCTTTTTTACTGAAGACAAATAATTCATTGTTTGAAACAAAGACAAGCTCACATCAGTCCAAATCTAGATGAGATTGGGAATATTGATCTCTCTGATGTTGTACCTTTGCAACATCACAGCTGGGGCAAGTTAAGGTTTTTCAAAAACTTCTGAGCAACTCCAGGGCCTGTTAGGACATTATACTGGGGTCACTGGTCCAACATGTGCCTGCATGCAAATAGGACCTTGCTTAACCCTGGTCAGGGAAAGTATAACATTATTTCAATCCCAGGAACATAGACAAAAAGCAGCAAAGATTGTTTCTCCACAAGGGACAGAGATCATAGGCAATATTCCCGGCTGGTGTAGCTTGCTTTAACCAAAGATAATGCAATTCTACTGAGTCAGAGTCAGAGTTTCAAAGCCACATACTCCACTATAAAACAAAAATATCTCCACTAGAACCAGTGGGGCAGGATATCCTTGTGTATCTCCCAGTGCAAAACAATGAGTGCCTTGGAAACCCTCAGACTAAACCTCTTCTTTCTCACTCTTACCAGTATATAAAGAGGGATATTAAAAATGGCTCCTTTCTTATCAATGTGCTGATTCCCTTTTTTACATCAGGATCTACAAGTAAATATTAGGACAGTGCCTCGGAGTGAGAGGGGAACTGGGCCATACCACTCTGAGTTACAGACTCCTTCCCCTTTCCAGTCCCAAAGCATTCACTGTCAAAGTATACCTAATACAAGGCATAGCAGGACTGGGTCAGGAGCAACCCTTTTTCCAGGTTATAACTTTTGTTATCCATTCTATCCTTCATCCTTGCTAATCATTGTGTTACCCATACAATAGTTTGGTTGGAAAAGACCATTACAGCTATCTAGTGCAACTTAGCATGTTAGCCACACTCCAGTATGTTGTTATCTTACTGCTGTCTCCAGCTTCTCATGACATCCCACTCCCTCACTTCGTCTGTTATACCAAATACAGTTCTTAGTTGTCTGACTTGTGTTATCCAACTTTGCTGTCCCCTACTTCAAAGTCCCTGCTGTCTGAATTAATGTGGTATCCTTCCCTGGCCTATTCACCATGCCCTACTGCCAATGACTTAGTCTGATCTAATCCATCCCCCATTGATTCTAACCATTCTATTAATTTAATGTTATTTTATCCTATTGCCCCAGAATGGCCTGACCCTTATGCTCTGTCCATTGGCCCTGAACATATTCCCCATCCTTCTATCTACACTAACCACACTAACTTTGCTCTGCTTTTATCCATTTTTCATTCCTTCATTACCTCAGTTCAGCACATCAGAGTTAACTTATTGATATGGCCTTTTCTGCCTCTATCAAAACAACTCCTTGTCTGATTAACATATTTGATTCCTGTATCATACCTTTGACACTAAATCGCTATTCCAAAATTCTGCACATGTTATTGTGTCGCCCTGACTTGGCTTATCCACTCTAAGGTATGCCTTTATCCTGTTCCAAATACATTTACCACACCACTGACAGCTGCTCTTTCATCATGCATCATGGCCTTTTAAATGAGACCTTCAGCCTTTAAAGTTATCTTAACCATCTGCCCTTGTACATCCTTACTAGCCTCACTCCTCCAAGTCATGTCTATTTTTGCTACCCACTACTCCAGCTGAGTCCATCATAGTTCCATGGTAGACTGAGATACCTCTCCATGCCTTGGTTCCACCATTTCCTCCGACTCCTTAGAAAAATCACAATGGGTTAAAATTGACTAAAATTGAGGTCTTGTTCAGCAAATGGAGCCATAACAATAAGCATTGGCTGTGCTCTACTCTATTGATAACCACACATGCAAAACCCTATAGAGTTCTTTTCTTTATCCAGAATTGTCAATGTGTATCTGTAGTGTTATCCTCCTGATGTTTTGCTGTGTAGAGAAAACTGGTACCAATGTACTTGCATGCAAGAGTTACCAGGAAGATGAAAGAGATATTAGTTGCCTGAATTGATGGTTTGGGTCAAGTGGTGGCATAGTTGCACAACAGGAAGAAGTGTGTGTGAGGGACAGCATTCCTACTGAAACCCAGCAGTATCTGAGTTGCAGAACACAGCTCATTCCAGCTTCCTGAGCTAATCACATTGGAAAGCGTCTCCAGAGTTGCCTAGGAAGACAGCTGCAGCAAACAGTCTTTGATTTTGGTGGCTGTAAGATTCGCCATTCAGAGTACCTGCATTAAACCATTCTCCCAGACTGGCCTTTTAGATGTAACTGACTTCCCTGATCATTTTAATCAGTAGCAACACACTGCTGTTTTCTGGAGGAAGATTACTTCAGGCTGTTGCTTTGTGCGGTTCGTGCTGGCTCACAGGAAGTAGCTTGCAATTAAAGTTGATGGGCAGTAGGTGGAAGCAGTAGTCTGAGTATGTGCTGCAGGTGGCGTCTCCAGAGACAAGAGCGCCCACTGCAAAAGCTGCTACTGCAGAAGGGAGAGTTTCGCGAGGGGCAGGAGGAACAGTTCATCAGACTTTTAGAACTGTACCACGAGCACTACTAGTGTTATATCTGAGATGGCTGGGTGTATGGCTGGGAAATTCATTGGCAATGGAGAATAGCGTGCCCACAAGACTGACCTTTGTCTCCTTCCTTTGCTTGATTCACATTTGCAGCATAGGTAACCTGGTCTGACTTCATATGAATGCTGCCCTGTTCCAGTACATTCATTTTGACTCATTGCCTAGCCTGGTCCATATATATTTTCTTAGAAGCCTGAATATCCCATGCTCTGGTCCTATCAGACCTGACCCACAGCTCAGTATCTTGATTTAGAGTCCATCTTCCATCCATTTAGAGTCCATAACTTCCATCTTAAGCCACTGATTTTTCATTCTATAGAGTAGTCCATAGATCATAACACACTGGTCCATTCCCATTCATACTTGTCATTGGCTTCCTGTTCTGCTCCACCTTGTCAGCGGCACACTTAGCCTGTTCCACCCACCACAGTTCCCTGATATAGCCAGTTCTTCTGCATTCGCCAGCTGGCCTGGCCTGGCCTGTTAGTATTTCACTGCCATGGACAAATTCAGCTGAATGCCTTTTCCTCCCCCAGATGCCAATGAAAATTAAAAACTCCTCTGTTCACCCAGTTTCCCCTGTGAGAAAACTGGCTCATACCTGGGAATTCTTTTGGATAATTCACATTGAATTTCCTTCAAACACTCTACCAGAGAGTGAGCCTGACCTCTGAAGGCAACAGGCTGTGAGTCCTGTCTTATGTCCCTGCCTACAGATCCATCTGTATTTCAGATTCCTGCAGCCAATGGATAAAGAAGCCTGTAATGAACTTGTAAAGGTTCTAGGTGGAGCTTATAACCTAAACCATGCAACAGGCAGCTAATGTGCTAGTTGAGAGATTTATTTTTCCAGAGGAAGGAGTTTTCATAGAGGTCTTTATTCTCCTTCAAAAAGTTCTGAGGTTTCACAAGCCTTTGTCTTACAGGGCCAACTCTGCCTTAGTGTCAGATGTTAAGCACCAAAGATTTCTGAAGGTGGTACAACTTTTAATAAGGAGGTCAATGAGCAGAAAACAATTGAATCTCTCTGGGAGCATAGATCATAACTTATACTGCTGCCTTGCCCTAGTCCATTCAGTTTAACGAAATGAGAGAACTGGCCTACAGTAGCCCTTTAATTTGGTGTGTTGAACCCTAATGTAATTCTTGGCCTCGACAGATCTTACTAAGACATTATATGAACATGATTCCAAAAATTGATCAATTGCCTGAACTCATTCAAAAAGAAGGGGAAAAGAGAGATTACTATTATAGCTTTGTCCACCCCTAATAATGCAGTACCTTGTCCTGATACTTGGAATTTACTGTCCTAATTTGACTTAGTCCACCCCAGAGTACTCTAGTCCCTAGCCTGCCTACCTGTGGTCAACACCCTTTTGTAGGGAAGCTGATCAAGTTGAGATAGAAGATTAATTGAATAGTTGGTTAATTAAAAGGATATGAATCGGGTCTATGATGCCTATTATTATAATCTGGGACTTCTCTGATCTGAAATTTTACCCTCATCTTTCCAGAAAAGGGGATAGCTTGTTGGTCCTAAAACAGATTGAACTTGGATCCACTCCTGAGGAATAATCTGTCTCTTAATGATTGAAATCCTTCAAGCTAATCATGGGTGACCTGAGACAAGGGTTTTCTAAGAAAGAGCTCTCAATCAAGATATTCTAGCCCTATATCAGTCTAATTATAGGCAGGGTGAAAATCAGAGCACTGTTATTTTACATCAGTAACAGATATGAGTGTAGAGAAAGCAGTGGAGTTATCTTGATTAACTTGATATTTTCCCTCCTTAAAGACAATTAATGGAATCTGGATATCTGGTATCTTGACAATAAAAATATTTATTTCTGATTTGAGTACTGATGGAACCAAGAACCGTGAGATTAACTGTGAGATTCAGTCTTTACTGCTGGCCCTCAAGAATGCCAGGCCCTGGAGGTAAGAGAGGAAGTCTATAGAGAGGAAGACTTTCCCTTGGTTGAGAAGGATTTGGTTAGAGACCACTCTCTGGCTTTTCACTCAGTCCCATTCCCCAGCATGAGCATAGCTACTTTGGATCCCACCCCCCTAAGCCATTCAGTTTAAAGCCTGCTTTACTAGGTTAGCCAGCTTGCTGCCAAAGATTGCACTGCCACTTCTAGACAGGTGGATCCCATCCCTCCCTAATAGATAATAATCCTGCATCTGAGGAAGAACAACCTCAGGTACCAAGATATGCTGGGAGCCACTGAGCTGGAAAATAGCTTTGCAGAAAAAGCCCTGGAGTGTCCTGGAAGACATCAAGTCGAACATGAGAGAGCAATGTGCTCTTATGGCAAAGAAGGTCGATGATGTCTTGGGCTGTATGAGAAGTGGTCAAGGAAGGTGATTCTTCCCTTTTATTCATTATGATGAGGCTACCCCTGGAGTAGCATGTCCAATTCTTGGCTCCCCAGTAAGAGACATGAGCTTCCTGGAGAGAGTACAGCAAAGGTCCACTGAGATGATGAAGGAACTGGAGCACCTCACATATGAAGAAAGGCTGAGAAAAGTGGGACTGTTTAGCCTAGAGAAGACAAAGCTTAGGGAGGATCTCGTCAATATATAGAAATACATAAAGAGGAGGTGTAAAGAATCCTAGAACAGAAGGGGTCTCTGGACTTCATCTTGTCCAACCCACCTGCTCAAGCAGGGCCACCTGGAGCCAGTTTCCCAGAACCATATCTAGATTTTTTTTTTAATATATGTCTAAGGAGGGAGACTATAATACCCCTGGGCATCCCATTTTGGAGCTTAGTCACTCATACAGAGAAAAAGTCATTCCTGATATTCAGGTGGAACATTGTGTTTAATTTTGTCTCTGATTCTGTCACTGGACACCACTGAAAAGAGCCTGGTTCTGTCCTATTGGCACCCTCTCTTCTGGTCAAAAGAATTGCACCAGCTAAGAAGATGTTTATTAACTCATATCAATTCTGGATCCTTCAGTCTTTTCCTGACTTTGAAGACAGAAGGGTATCTCACTGCATGAGCCTGGCTAGTAAGGACAATTGCCCTGGAACTTTTTAGTTTCCTAAAGCAACATGAAATATCTATATTTGGGATACTGAATTATTTCCATTTATTCTGTTATATATTTGGGACAACATTGTACTGCTGCTAGGCTGAAGGAGAAATTTTTTTCATCAGCCGTGTGGGGCCTGGGCTGGCTGACAGCCAATACTGTGATATAATCGTTCGCTCTCAATCCAGTAGTCTGATAGTGCCCCTGTCTCAAAGGGGTAGGGTTTGAGGAAGAGAAATACTCATCCTTCAACAGAGCACCTTTTACATACTAGTGAGTTAAGCAAAAGGCTGAACTTCATCTGTATCTAAGAAGACAATTTCAAAGGAAATACAGAGTACTACAAACATTCATCTGTTCAGCCAAATTCCCCTATGAACAATGCAAAAGCTACCCTACTGGAAGGTAACTGGGAAGAATAGAAAAGTGATTTAACTTAAACATGAAGTTTAAAAGTCTTTGTCCAGATATGAGATTAGTGATGGGAAAGAGCATCTATGACTCCCTCCACGTTTTTCTCCTTGAATTGTTGTACTACACATTTCAAACACTATCCTGTTTTGCTTGTACAGAGAGTTTTTTCCTCCATGTCTGTTATATAAACAGCAGAGATATAACCTTTAATCTCTTTTAAAAGTATTTTGATTGCCCTCACAGGTGAATATATTCCGCAGGTTTGAGTGGCCTGCTGGCCTGGATGAGGTGGTACAATCTCCAGCCTACAGCAAATGTGGCTAACAATTTGATTGCAATTACAGACTAAGGTCCTCCTAAGTAACCCTGAGGAACTGGTGCCACTACATACAGCATATAGACAAGATCTCATAGAATTATATCAGTATCTTATGTAAGTTATATAGGGCAGGGACAGAAACAGAGATTTCTCAGTTTCTAGGAGGAAAGGACATGGACTAACAGACTAACAGTGGGTATACTATCCTGATTGTGTCAGTGCAGTGCAATAATCCTGATATCACAGAAACAATCAAATCCACATCATCTTGTTTTTAGCTGTGATTCACTCTTGTGGGTTCACAATGGATTTTTTTTTTTTTACAGGATGCATATTTTTAAACTCTGAAGTATTTTGACTTCACTAATTAATGCTGAACTAATGCTCTCATTGAACCTAACCTGCTGTCCTGATGTACCCAACTGAATCCTTTGCACTAGCTTGTACTGTTACCCACTGCCTCAGCCTAGATAACAAACCTAAAGCTGTTCTATTACAGATTTACAACACGATATACCAAGCATCCTTGTCTATTTGGTTACACACTCTTGAGTTAATCTCTGTCCCTTCTCTCTTACAATCTCAGTCTTCTCAATGATGTGTCCTGACTTATGTATACTCAGACATTTCCACACCCTGATGGTTCCGTGTTATACTTTGACTTGAGTCAGAAACACTGTGGGTAGGTCTCAAATGAAAAGCAACCATTTCTAATTTTAATGGATTCCTGGGAGGGAGGGGAAAGGAACTGTAACTATGTTTGTGCATGGAAGTGTGGGCCAGTTGATTCTATGTGTTCCTGGAGTGATTGCTTACACCAATCTAAGGCCACAACTTTCAACATTGAATGCAAAGGTTAGATCCTGGAATAGAGGAATTTAAAAGATGTTATATTAGGGTTTCTTGAAAAGTGTATGAGAAGTGAACTCATCTGCGTTCACTTTTATTTCTTCTAGAGAGGCAACTGTAAAGACTGTTAGAGTAAGTTCTTAGAAATGATGAACAATTGCAATTTCAGTTAGCACAGCTACATTAATGCTTCCTCTTTTATAGGTCTGTAAATTCTAGGCAGTTTTTCACTCTGATACAGCAATGTTTAACTTGATGTTTAGATCTGCATATAGTAAGATCCATTATGAGTTAATCTTATCGAATGTTTTTTTTGTTTTAGTTACATTTTCCTTCCATTTCTTGCCTTGTATCCTCCAATATTCAGTGCTCCTGCTGACTTAGCTTTCTGGTGTTTCTCACACACTTTAAAGGTGATTCTTGCACCAAATCCTTTGCATTTTTGCTGTCTTTTATCAGACTGCAACCTCTTCACTTCATTTATAATAGGTCTTGCTTTGATTAGCAAAAATCACAATTCAGGAACAAGTGCACAGTATTACATGGAGTATTATTTGCCCTTGACTTCTAAGTATTGACCCTATAAACCTTTTCTGCTCTGTGAGATTCTTTATTTTCAGCAGAAATAAATCTCAAGCTTTAGCAAATCCACATGCAATCTTCTCAACCTCTTCCAGAGTTGTTCCCTGGTCTTATTCATCTATCCACCTTCAATCAACTGTACAGGAGGATGGGAATCCCAATCTTTAGGCCTTGACCACTAGCCTTTAGCAAAGTATTGCTTTTGTGCACGATATTTTACCCTTGTTCTTCACTGACATCTTTCAGCCTCTGGACAGCAGTAAAAGCAGTAGATTCTTCAGTTTTGGCCTACCAATATTAATTCTCTATTCCCTCTCCATGGACAAAACAGGGTATAGCACAGAGTTGTGGAGTACAGTAAAACTTCCAAATGAAAGACTTTGATCCATGGAAATATCAGCCCTCGGGAGTATGATTTGAATCTATTTTTCTATCTATCATCTCCCCAGTTTTCAAAATTAAATTCAACGTCTCCCCCTCATCTATCCACAGACGAAGGGAGAAAATTCTAGTACCAGCAATACGTAATGTGTGTTTTAACTGATACATACTAGAGTTGATTCTTCTAGAAATAGTGATCTAGGAAGTGCCACAGCTAATAATTGACTTCCCGTCTCATTTCAAGAAAAGCTTGAAATGAGACGGGAAGTCAATTATTAGTCCTCCATCTAAACCCTCTGCTAGCCTCTTGGAATGAGTTACTTCTCCATGTTATCACTTAGTACCTGAGGAATGGATAAACTCTTTTCATTTGATTTGGCCACCCTACTTCTACAGGAATGATGGATTGATATTTCAGCCAGGAATCTGGTACATGAGCTCCTGACAAATATTCTGGTACTTGCAAATTCCTTGTTCACACTTCAGATTTAACTTTTCCAATTTAGACAAAACAATTTCAGTCAGCATGATCCTATATCTGATTCTTAATGTTCCAGAGAAAAGTACCTGCATAGATGTAAGTTAAGTTCTAGCACAAAACATACACTTTCAATGTATTTTGGTATTTTTTACTGTGATGCTGAAATTAGTGGTATTGGTGAGAGGAAAACTCTTCCAGCTATTCCAAGGTAAAGGGAAGATGAAACACCAGCTGCTACCACTCGTAATAGAAAGCAGATGTCATAGGGGTTGGTCCCTGCTAAGTCACAGAGTTAACAGGCTATTGAGCCCTGTCTAGTGATACTGAAGAACAGATTGGAAGTTCATACACAGCCTGGCCTGGAAAAGAGCTGGGAATATATGTCTGGATTGTGCAGGGAACAATGGTATCAGAATTTCTTAATTCATTGGCATAATGAGTTTGTACTACTTTGTTCTCTGTCTTGATGTGTTGAACCTCTATCAGAGCAGTTTAATGTTCTGTCTCTGTATCTTCTGTGTTATCCCATTACCACCTGTCTGGTTTGATTCAGTCAAGTTAACATATTGTCCTGTTTTGGCTTCTCAGGCAGATGCAGCACAAGTAGACCACATATAACTACAATCAACTTTAGTCTTGATAATCCATCATGTTAGCCTGATTGATCCACTGTAAACAGTTGATTTTGACTAAGCCACCTAAGGTGACTATTCTGATTTGGTTCCTTTTTCAGCAGGACATTGATCTGTTTTAATTTGTACCTCCGTTTTGATAGACTTTCCTCCAGAAATCTGGAGATTTAAATAAATCTAAAAAGTTATAATACTGCATTCATTTCAGCCATCTTCACCTCATTTGATGAGCATTAGCAACCACTGGGACTTTGGGTAAGTAACAACTGGGACTTTGACTAGAAGCTGGCTGTGCCGGCTGAACCTGGTTCACGGAAAAGGTTAGGAGAGGACAACTTTAGATCTTTCTGTTTTCTGTATGGGCCTTATTTTACTTCTGCTATTTCAATGAGAAAAATTCTCATCAGCCCCATAAACGCTGGGCTGGCTGGTGGCCCAGTTTCTGTGGTAGCTGGTTACTAAAGGAAACGGGAGCTCTGTAAACTGAGTTCAGCATAGATAAACCAAATATGACTTTAGCAATCCTACTAGTTACCTCTCTATTCCCTTTCCTCAGAATTCAGTGTACCAGTTGAGTTCAAGCTCTGTTGATTGATGCTGTCTATCCAAAGCAGAAGTATCGTTATGGATTGTATCATCATGGTATTGCATACTTGCTAAAGTTACAGCACAGCCAATCCCCTAACAGTCTAGTGTTATAGAATTAAGAGGTATGGTTTTACTTAGAGCAAAAGAATTCTTGTTAAAGCATACACATTGAGTTCATAGAAAGTGTGAAAATGTGTTAATTGTGTATGGGTACCTGGCCCTTGCTTGCTCTCATTGGACCTTTCCACAGTGCCTCCATCAGTATCTTCCAGGTCCCCTACGTGAAGTATTTAATTTCTCATGCCATGATAAACCATTTCTGCTGACCCCACCTGGTGGCACAGATTGTTCAAGTCCAGGATGATGTGTGGAGCTGCTGACCAAAGGATAGAAAAACATTCTGGGATAGGAGATAATTGTGAACTGAGCACAGAATGAAGGAAGTTTTCTCTTTGAAGTTATACTGCCTTGGCTTTTATGCAAGCCTGCCTAAATTTCAGCAGACTTTGGCTCTATTGTCATAAGATAACAGTGAGAGATTTGCAAGGGTGAGGGCCTTCTTTCCATTAAAAGTTACAAAGTACTTACCCCACTGTACTGGACCTGACTAGGACAGAATGAATTTTCTTCATAAGAACTCATATGGTCCTGTATTTTAGATTTTTGACTGAAACACTATTGCTAATACATGAATGTTCTAGCTTTTGCTGAACAGTGTTTACACAGCATCCAGGCCTTCTCCATTTCTCACTCTTCTACCCACCACCCACCTCCCAGTGAATAGATCATATGCAATAGGCTGTGAGCAGACACGCTTAAGCAGATAACCAGAACTAACCAGAGATATTCTATACCATATAATGTGGTGCTCAACCATAAAAGGGAAAATAGAGAGTTTTAGGGGGCATTAGCCACTTTTTGCTCAGGAATTGGTGGGGCATCAGTCTACCAACAGGAGGTAGTGATTGCCTTTGCATCACTTGTTTTGTTTTCTTCCCTCTTCTTCCACTCATCTTTCATTTATTAAAAAATTAACTTGTTTATCTTCACCCTCAAGTTTTCTTGGTTTTATTCTTCCTTTCCTCTTCCCTCATCCCAATGGGTGTGGTGGAGGGGAAGTAAGTCAATGACTGTATGGTGCTTATCTGCCCACTGTAGTTAACCCAAAATGCCCACCACAGTTAACCCACACCATCCAGCAATAAAAATAAGACAAATTTGTATTTCGCCCTCATTAAACAGTAGTAATGTTCACCATGAGACATTATGGTCACAGAAGTGCCAAAGGAGCAATATCGAGTTACCTAGGTAGTAATAGGGCCCAAAAAAATCCTGATTAGGCTTTTAGATTTGGTATTGTGCTCTCACGATTTATATTCATTTTGTTAACATCAGTTCATTCTGAGACAAGAAAATGATTAGTTATACTAGAAAACAAGGATTACTGAAGGTGTCCAAGGGAGATGGAATTGAAGTTACAGTGTGTTTTCTTGAACTTTTTCTGAATATTCTACTTGAATTGTCTTGTCTAGGTCAGTCCTGCCCACTAGTTGAGGAAAGACCATATAGGATATACTTTGTTTACAGCTTTGATCAGTTTATTTTGCTTACGCACAGTGTTTCTCTGCGGTTCCCAGTAGACAACCTGTGATTGCTTCTTCTGTGAAGATTAAATGAAAGATATTCCAGCTGTGAGAAATGCCGCTTCATACTGGAGAACATTGGGAGGAGGGGTGTGTGTGGAGAAGGAATGTGTGGGTGGGGGTTGTACAAGATTATCCATTTACAGCTATTCAACTGAAAAGACAGCACAATAAATAAGAGAAGTAATAAATTAAAAACTGTCAGATGCATACTGTATTGAACAGCAGATAATAAATACATCCCAACTAAATATTAATAATTCAAGCATAGACTTGAAAACATTCAAACAGTAACTTTGTAATTGATGAGAAGGGAACAAGATTATCATAGAATTAGAATGAGTCTCACTAGTAAATGACAATTTATTATGGGATGTTTAAAAATTATGGGATGATTTAGAAGATTGTGAAAATGCATGAAATTCATTGTAGAATGTTCTGGGGAATTACCAAAGGCAGGAAAAGGCCAAGTTGAGGTGAATTGAGGAGGAAAAGTGTGTGAAGATCAAGAGAATTAAGAGAAGGATGGATAAAAAGGGCTAATAGTAGCCTGCTAGTCAGTGTATTTGCTTGGCTAGCCCTATCGCCAGTCACTGCAATCTATTCTACCATTATTTCTAAGTATTTCCTGCATGGATGTGTGTGATTTTGCACACTAGCTTATTCATGGAAATGTGTTTGTGTGTATAAATGCCTTCTTGGCTAATGAAATTTTAGTTGGACAAACTGGGAGGAAGGAAACCTGAGCGTGAAAAGACACAGGGCCTGTGCTGGAGACTGGATAAAAGGCACAGGGTCTGGGATAGCTACTGAGCGGACTTGAAGTCTTGACCAGAGATAAAAGATACCCACAAACAGCAGTATAAGTGTAAATTAAGTGAATTAAGTTATATGTGTAGTCCAATTGCATATTTTAAGCTTGATTATCAGGAAGAAGATTAGGCTTTCTCTGTTGTTCATGTTTATATGAGTTCTGCCTATGTTTGTATAGGTGCCAATAGAGCTACTGACATCACTGTTTTGATCAGTGTGGCAACCATGCCTGTCCTGGGTTTTCCTGTCAATGCTCATGTTTGCCATATGTGTTCTGTTGCAACCAGCTGGACCCCAGCAGCCTTTCTTCTAGCAGAGTGTCTTGAGAGGATTTTCCTTACTCCTTTGATCCACCAGATAAGAATATGCTTAACAGAGAAGGTGTGCTGTGAGAGGAGGATTGTTGTCCACTTCCACCAAAATCTCCCGCTAAGCCTCAAAAGTGTGTGACTTCTGATACCAAGACTCCTTTTGTGCCAGTTTTCATAGTCCATGAAACCACACGATCACCAAGAGTAAGCAGGGCCTGTATCCCTCATCCCAGTGCGACGGGATGGCCAGTCTAGTTATATCACTGCTCATTCCTATCTAATCCACTGCCCAAGTTCTCTTCACCAAAGCCTGCTTGTTGTTCACTGCCCTCTTGTGGCTCTCACAGCTTTGCCAATGCTTTTCTCAGTCACCTGAACTGTTTCATTCACACAGCATTTCCTGC
The DNA here is from genome assembly GCA_907165065.1 of Caprimulgus europaeus. Next base: position 207,971 of record OU015549.1, read on the forward strand.
TTTTTTTCCCCGTTAAAATCAGTTCTGGGTGTGGTGGACCACACTCAGCCTATCTATCCATTTTAGCTGCATGGTTCATACATATTAAATCCCTTCTCGTTTTATAGAGCTAAATTTAATCCATCATGATGACCAGCATCAAGCCCATGTGGCCTCCTCCTTGGCTCAGTGCCTGACCAATTCCATCATGCTTTCTCTCTTGCCTGGTCTATTTCATCCAAGCTATCCTAGTATGCCAATCTGTTCAATCCACGTTAGTTTACTAATCCTGCCTGCTCTGTCTGAGTTTATAATGTATCCCAGCATTGCCTGTTCATGCTGATGTGATGCTTAAGACTGATTCAGCCACACTGCAAAAATAATGAAGTCTATTCTTTTCATACAGGCACAGTCTATTTTGCCATGAGCCACACCTATTAACCCTCTATCCTGGCCAGGTTTAACTCCAGTATAGGGAATTAATTTGGATGAAGCTCTGATTTTTAAAGATCAGACAAACTTTCTTACCTTAATATGATGTGAGCTGCTAAGGTAAAGCATTTAGCAGTCCTTATTCACTCAGCTCTTCTCTGTGCATTGTGTTTTCAATTCTGCCTCTGAGTGTGGTAGAAAAATTGTCTCCAGTCTCCAGAAGCATTGGGCAAGGAAGATACATAGAGTGAGCATGCATGGATAAGAGAGATCTTCCAGCCCCCAGACAGGATATTCCAAGAGACTGTGACTGTAGAACATGTGGAGGTCTTTGTTCTTCACTGAAAAGTGGGAGTGAGATACTTGCAGTGTCATGCATCCCAAGGTTTTAAGTTTCACGTGTAAAACCGGTTTGGCAGTGGCACAGAGTACGGCTGAGAAATCAGACAATAACAGAGGATTAAGTCTTGTAGAGGGGAAATGTTGCAAAAAGAATGTTGCATCACTTCCCTTACCTAGTTCAGCATTTCAGCATATTTCATTGCATCGTCCTGGTCTATGATTTCTAAAGTGATTAATTCTGTGGCCTATGCTGTTCATCTCAAATGGTTCTATTACTTTGGCCTCACTATACTAACTGAATTGACCAGAGTCGTTCACCCTCACTTCCTGATTAATCTTTATTAGAAAGCAGTCAGTATCACACAGATTCTTTTTGTCTGCCCCATCTTTAGTAAACTTTTCTGCCTACCCCTGACAAATGAAGTTTGATTAAGATTTTACTTTCTTGCTCTATTTTCAAATCTGGGAAATCACACTCAAGGAACAGTTAGAATAAAATGGATAATAGCATTAGAAGACCAAACCAGATTTACAGAGCAAAGAGTAACGTACTCATAACAGGTATTATGAGAACCCAGAAAATGGATTTTTGAGACAGGCTTTCCCATCAACCTAAACCTTATGCATACCTTCCCCACGTAGCCTGTCCAATGTCCTGATAACCCTTTCAGTGAAGAAATTTTCCCTGATAGCTAATCTGAACCTCCCTTGGCACAACTTAAGGCCATTTCCTCTTGTTCTATCACGTGGGAGAAGAGACACACATCTGCCTCATACACACTCCTTTCAGGCAGCTGTAGAGAGTGAGAAGGTTGCCCCTCAGCCTCCTTTCCTCCAGGCTAAACAGCCACAGTTCCCTCAGCCACTCCTCATAAGACTTGTTCTCCAGCTCATACAGGCTAAATTTTTTTCTTGTAGTGATTAGATCTCCACTGGCTACACTGGAAACCAAGTTACCTGTCTTACCTGCCAATATTTACTACAGCTTAAATTAAATGCCACAAATCTCATGGAAAGTGCCTACACCAAGTTGCTAAAATAGAGTTGAGGGGACCCACATACAGTGCAAGTTAGAAAATGTGAAAGCCACCCTTAGAGATAAAATCATATTTGGTATGCTGTCACTTTATTATGCAGTTATGTACATGCAATGAAACATGTAAGTTATATAATTAACCTAATTCTATCTAGATAATCCATATGCAAAACAACAATAAAATCCAAATTAGAAATAGGTATTTTGAAACTTGAAGATAAATAAATAATGAAATCATTAAAATATATATTCCTTTTTGTTTGGAAATTTTTGTAACATTTTGTAACATTAATGGGTTTTTTCTTAATGTGTTGTATGAAAAATATTATGTGATAAATCAAGACTAAATAGATCAAACAATGAAAAGATCAATAAAAACAATGGATGGATACTGTAGTCTAGTCTAAGGATATATGAAAGCTGTTATTTGTGAGGAGAAGTGACCTATTCCAATCAATCAACCAATATATTGAAAATGAGAAACAGGTGTACAGGTCCATCACAATTCAGAAAAAAAACAAAAAACAACCCTCCCTCCTCAAAACCCAAACACATATATCCCATAACCTTACCAAACTTTTAATAAAGTAGTATATTTGAGAGAACATTTATTTTCTTCTGCCTATAGTCAAGAGAAAGGGAGATAGAAAAACAATTCAAGTAAAATTTGTCTTTCATGAGTTCAGCAATTTAGCAAGACTATGCTTTTATCTAGATACCTTTTGGCATTAATGGACATTTGGGGAGTAGCTCAGATTTAGATGAAAAGCATATTTAATAGTGTTTCTTCTTCCCTTTGATTGTCTTTTAAGTGAAGATAGGGATAAGAAGGCTCTGAGGAAATCACTGAAGCCTAAACGTTTTCTTGGAGCCAGTATCTGAATCAACAGTCCTGTAATGCTAGACGACTCAAAAATTTTCTGGAGTGGTGAAATAATAAAGAATGTCAAATAAATAACTGGTGTGGAATGTCTACTTAAATTAGGTTTTTGAAAGTGCAGTCTGGAGAGGATTCCTGGGGGAGATGATACAAGATGTCCCTTATTTCCCTACTTATTCCTCCGTACATGTTCCTGGTGTTCAAGGTTACCATGATACAGGAAAATGATACTCACATCAGTTATTTCATACTCTTGAGATTTCCTACCATCATGGACCTGCAGGCTCAATTGTTTGTAATTTTCCTCATTGTGTATTTGTTGGCTGTCCTTGAAAACATAGTCACTTTAATCAGAAGAAATCACCAACTCCACAAGCCCATGCACTTTTACTTCGGCCATCTGCCTTTCCTAGAGACCTGGTATGTATTCTCAAATTGCTGGTCCACTTTGTGGTGAATAATGACCTGATTGGCATCACAGAGACATGATGGGAAGGCTCCTGTGACTGGAGGATTGGAATGGAAGGATACAGGTTCTTTAGGAAAGAAAGGTAGGGGAGAGCAGGAGTGGGTGTGGCTCTCTATGTCAGTGACCAGCTGGAGTACATGGAGCTCCACCTGCGGATGGATGAGGGGTGGTGGGCAGCTTTTTTGCATAAATGCTAATTTTTGCAATCGGCAAAACTTTTCTGATACTGTGATCCCACCTATTTCTGATTTTGGGATACCAGCTTGTACAAGATCATTCCACATTTGTTTCTTCACTACCCATGCTGTTACTCCTTTCAGTTTTGCTGGCTTTCCACCTGAACAGATGGCCCCAAAATTACAGCCCCAATTTTCTTTAACTCTTAAATTTTTTAACTCAGCATCTGTGATCTGCACTCTCTTGTCTGCTTTTTCCTGCTGCATTGTTTGTATAAAGGGTCGAGCTTCCACCACCTCCCTGCTTTTTAAGTCCATATTGAATTCAAACTCAATCTCACAGTCTGAAGTTTCACTGAATATTTCCATCCCATTTCTCAGGATTCCAAGACCATTTCATAGTGAGTGCACAAACTTGGGAACTCAAAACCTTATTTTTTCCGTATTTATCCCTTTGTTCATTAGCAATACGTGCTAGCAACTGCTCTACATTATCTTGTAGCTCCTAACATCGCTCCGCTTGAAGAGTAATTACTTCTTGTGCAATCACTTTTGCATTTTGCAAAGCCCCGACCTCCTTTTCCAAGTCTCTCACTTTAATCTGTAATGCAACATTTTCACTGTGAAAAGCTCTAAGGCTGGTAGCTAATAACCATCCCAATCTTCCCCGCTAATTTGCGAGAAGAACCTGATGCCACTATCCATGGCAATCCGCTCATAGCTGTTTCAATTTTCTTGGAGGTAGCCACTGCCCCATCGTCTGTTTCAGGCCATGCTGCCAGTGGAGCCAATTCAGCCAGGAAAGCAGCCATGAGTGCCCAGCTCTCAATACTGGGCCAACCTGGAATGTGGGGAGTCACTAACGGGGCCTCCCCAGTCCCCAACTTCTTTTCTCAGCCAACTACGCCAAATGTGTCTGCTGACACAGGCAGGACACAGGAACAACCACAAAAACCATGGATAAAATTCAAAAAGCAAATTTATTCTTGTTACCTTGTGAACGAGTGTCTCTCCACAGCAGCACCCGGGGCAGAGGCACGTAAACGGGAATACAGGCACCGCAGAGCTTGGTCCTCACTAGAGTGAGAGCGAGAGATTCTGAACCTGCCTCGCCTGTATTTTAAGGATTTCTTGGCAGGCGGTAGTGTTACCGAAAATCCGGGATAAGAAACTGATCAACACCACTGTGATGCGGATGAGCAGCGACTTCTTTATTACGGCCGGGTGCGAGAGTGAGTCCTCTCACGATCAGCGCACACCATGCCCCAAAATCACACATCTTACACAGAGCTTACTCACACGTATTCATTAAGTAGTCACACACAAACATGTTATTTCCAGGAAATCATTAGCATATTCTCCTCCTATTTCCCATTCTGCGCAATAACTGTGAGAACCATCTGGAAATGAGTCTGGGGTGTCAGATGGGTGGGCGACCCGTGAATCGGTGGTCGCAATCTCCCCCTGCCAGAATCACCTTTTGCTTAAGGACACGGTTTCTTGGCAGGCATCTACAAACCGTTACAGTAGGCTTCTCTTCCCATTGTTTCCCCATTCTCATTAATCCAGATTTTGACAGCTGCATGTATTCTTCTAGTTTTCTACATAAGTATCATAAATCAGTTTACAGGTCAGCTTGTCCTTGTTACCTAAGTTGCGGTTCCTACCAGATGATTTTGACCAATCCCTTCAGCCTTGGTACGGGGCTGTGCAGGGATTTCATAGTAGCATTCGGTTGCTGTGCAAGCATACTTTTCATTAAAATATTTCTTATAATCTTAAATTATTAAAATCAAAACTATTAATAAACTATAAACTAATAATTAATTCTAACATATCAGTAACAGTAGTTTTCCATTGTGCTTTGATCTTTCTCACAGCAGGGCAGGAATCCCAGGTATGTTCAGTGTTCCTCTGAGTCTATCCCAGGCCTGTGTTATCTAAAGGCAGATGTTCTACTTGTCAGGCACATAAAACTAAACAGTGATTAGCAGTGTGGTGTATGTGTTGCTTGAGCGTACTTACAGGCCTCCTCGCCAATCTTCCATTATATTCCCACAGATAGTATGAAAAAGAAACAAACAAAATCAATCAGAATTATTAAGCCCTGTCAGAGTCCCAGAGAGCTTATGAAATCTCCATCCTTTGAGTTTTTCAAAGCTTGACTAGACAAGTTCCTGAAAAACTTGACCTAACTGAAATGGGGTTTTGACTAATATAAGTCAAAATGCCACTGGGTGACTAATATAAGGTAATGGTCTAAAATAATTCTGATGATATCTGCAGTCATATACACACATACACAAACCCCACCAAATCCCACATTTTTCTATAAACAGTATGAATCTCATTCTCTCAGTAAGCAAAACAGAACTTAATCTCAAATCTGAAGAATAAATCTGATAAATGTCTACAGAATTCAATCTCAGGAATTTAGATTTTAGTTTTGAGAAAGAGTTCTAGGCTGTCTACTAACTCTAGTATAGATACAATATTAACTACTACATTACTTTAGCTCTCTCCTTTGATTATTATATTTTCTCCAGACTTCTCTAAGTCTGTTGCCTTCTGGAATCCATCTTCGATATCCATCCTTCGTGGTTTGAGCCTGACAAGTTACATTCACATCACATGGCACCCCATGCTACAAGTATTCCCTGTGATTCTGAGCAATTTATTTTCCTTGGTGTTCAATTTGAAAAACTCAATGACAGACTTGTACTGAACTTTTCTTAAGTTATGTTTTTCAGCATGATGTTTGGTGTTGTGTATGCTGTGAAGTGATATGAAGGAACAAACACTGATGATACAGTGCTTGAGGATTTTGCAGGCCAGGGAAATTTTGCCCATATTATCCAGAGCAAACAGTAATTAGAGGAAACTAGCCATGGAGTTACATTTTGATCTCATCTAAAGAGGAGCTAGTTGGCTCTGCAGCAGCTAAATGACAAAGAGATTATGAACTAGCAAAGAAGCAGGCTCTTACACAAAGACATTCCCTTACATGGACAGTGATGCCTATTCATTTTTCAGATGTGGTGCAGTGTCTTGGTTTAGTCAAGTGTTCTATCACCCAGTGACCACTCCCCACCCCTGGGACAGACGATATGGGAAAAGGAAAGGAGATTCATGGATTGAAATAAAAACAGATTTAATGAAATAATAAGAAGATCTCATATTAATACTAATACTAATATAAAATACACAAAGTTATACTCAACCAACAAAAATATGACAGTCACAGCAAGTGGGAGAGTAAGCCTGAGGAGCAGAATGATGGAAGAGACTGCCCAGGGATCATGGCCTTTGAGGAAGAGGATTGTCCCTAACAAACTTTCCAGTTTATAGTGAGCGTGACATTTCTGGTATGAAATACTTCTGTTGGACAGCTTGGATCAGTTGCCCCGGCTTTCACTTCTCCTTGCCTTAGCACCTGGCTAACTCTAAACTGCTAAAGATCGTGATTGTGATGGAAACCCACATATCATGGCTAGTCACAAACTAAAATAAAGTGTCTTATCAGCTTTGTTCTCACCAAATTGGGTGCTGCAGTCTTCTTAAAATGCAGCTTATTCAGACTGAGAATTAATTCTATGATTTATCTCAGTGAAACCTTTATAGGGTAACCTTCCTTCTCTCCAGAAATGTTAAGATCTTGCCAGAAGTCTTGAATGAGATCTGCCTAAACCAAACATGTTTCTGAAATGGCCACAAAATATGAATGTGTAGACAAATGAATTCCATTTGTAGAGTGATATGCTTTGTGAAAACACAGTTAGTTGCAGATTGAGCCTAAGAAAGCTAGAATTAATTTTAATGAATTTCCTTCTTTCCTTCTTTGCTTACAAAAGCAAAGTAAACATTGAAGTCCCATGAGTAATTACTTATATCTTATGCACTCTTATGCTCAGTTGCTTTGTTATGAACAAGTAAGAAGCAATCAGTCTGTTTTGTGGAACTCCCACCACTTTGGTTATCTTTTTTTCCATTAAATCATGGAGAAGAGTTGTCTTCCCTAACTGGTCCAGGAGCGGGACCACAAGCACTGTTGAAGTGATGTGAAGGTAAGAGGAGAAGAAAGTATTCATTGTTATTTTTCTTCAGGAATTTTTGTAATTACCTCCTTCCAAAGAGGAATTAATCCACTGGCATTTCAAAATCTGCAGAGTATGTATGAACTACACTAAGCAACACATCCAGGCTTCTAAGGTGCTTGTTGATGTGCACTTACAGAGTCAATGAAGAGAGAAATAGATATGGCTATGGAGTGATCCATCTGACCTATTCTAGATCTTTTCCTCTCAATGAGATCAGTATTATGTGGAAATGTCTCTATATCTATATTCTCTAGAAAGAAGACAAGCTGAGTATATTGTATATTACCTAACTGAAGTGTTAACTATCTGAATTTCAGTAGGTAAATTCCACTTTCTCAGTATAGTCTTCTGATGTTAAGATAGCTCAGGTTTTTATTCCAGTTCAAGTGACAAAGAAATGAAAGATTGTATTTGACTTAGGAGAATCATTATCACTCTTTTTCAATTGCTTATTTAGAGATTTAACTGATATGCAAGGTAAACGATTTGAAATTTGAAACATAGGTATCCCTGGTTTTATAGGTAGAATTTATACTGGCCAAGTCAGAAAGTACCGAATACATGTAATTCGGCGATAAATTGGTTAATGTATTTTGTGCTAAGAAAAAAAAAAAAGACAAAATTTTGCAGTTCATATTCTGCTTTTCCAACACTTGTGGTTTTTAAGGAGAAATTTCAAAATTACTTTTCTGCTTCTCCTTAGACCTGTAGAATTTCTCATGGTAGTAAAAGCTAACAGTAATATACAAAGTTCTGTGAGTTTGTATGCTACAAGTCTTCAATCATGATTGACATTACTGCTTCTGAAGCTATAAAAGGTTTTAAATGAACAGTATATGGACTAGTGTTTTCAGTGACAATTTTTTTGTTTTCTGAAGACAAATATTCTTCTGTCACTGAAAACCTAGGTTATTGTATGCTTTTCTCTAATAATTCAGGGGAGACGGGAGGGAGAAGAAGTTTTTTGTTTCTTTGCTTTTAACAGGAAAAAAAATACACTAGTAGAACTTTAAAACAAGATAAAAACATATTTCTTAGATTAGTGGACAGAAAGGTCAAAGGAGAGAAATGTACATTTTTCAGTTTGAGGTTTTTTTTCTTTTCAATTTTAACATGTAGAAATTGAGATTTATATATAAAAATTAGGTCATCAATTTTAAAAAAAAAGTGTAGAAATGGAGAAAAGGAAAAATGGCATAGAAAAGGAAGAGACATAGGGAGAGAAATACATTCCTCCAAAACATAATTAAACTTCCCTGAGAGATTTATTTAGAGTAACACATTTTGCTTTCTAGAAACACCTGTTTCATTTAGTGAATATCTGGAGGCTTTCTATACAGACAAAATATAGCAGGGACCAAGCTCTAATCCCCAGACAGTGGAGGAATTACTTGGCTTTGCAGATCAAGGCCCAGTTGCTTAAGTCATGAAGATGTATCTTGAATATCCAATATCCCCTGCAAGTTAAACAGAACTGGACATCCAGCTGTTATACAGGCATTCAACATTTATGGATTTCAGTAATAATGTTCATTCATTATGAACCAGATATTGAAATATTATATTGAATTTTCTTGCATCTTCAAAATGGTATATGATCTGAATATAATACTGTTCTTCCTTTTCTCTCCTTATGTTTTTCCTTTTTTATCATCTCCATTCCTTTCAACTTGCCCTTTTTAATTTTCTTCCTCTGCAGCTCTTCTCACTATTTCTTTGATTTTAAAAATATTCCATATTTTTTCTCTTTTGTTGTCTTTACTTTTTCTCTGAAGCTTGATACTATACCCTTTGCCATGAAGCAGAAAAACAGCACAAAATTCCAGGAATTTATCCTCTTGGGTTTTCCAACTATCATGGAACTTCAAATGTTACTCTTTGTGATATTCTTGGTGGCCTACTTGCTGACCATCTTAGAAAATATACTCATAATTATCTTGATAAAGACGAACCATCAGCTTCACAGACCCATGTATTTCTTTCTCAGCAACCTCTCCTTCCTGGAGGTTTGGTACATCTCAGTCACTGTCCCCAAACTGCTGGTGAATTTTCTTGTTGACAGCAAGAATATATCTTTTGGAGGCTGTATGACCCAGCTTTACTTCTTCAGCTCCCTTATTTGTACTGAGTGTGTCCTCCTTGCAGTCATGGCTTATGATCGTTATGTGGCCATCTGCATTCCCCTGCACTATCCAGTCATCATGAACCATCAGCTTTGCATGCGACTAGCCACATGCTCCTGGGTTATTGGTTTCTTAGCCTCCATGCTGAAAGTATTTTTCATCTCTCAGCTGTCTTTTTGTGGCTCCAATGTCATCAACCACTTTTTCTGTGACATCAGTCCCTTGCTGAACATGTCATGTGCGGACATGACAATGGCTGAAACAGTGGATTTCATTCTGGCCTTGCTTATCTTGCTGGTTCCCCTCTCTGTCACGATTATCTCCTATATATGCATCATCAACACCATCCTGCATATCCCCACAGTCCAGGGGAGGAAAAAAGCCTTCTCCACCTGTGCTTCTCACCTCACTGTAGTCATTATCTTCTTTTCAGCCACTCTGTTCATGTATGCCCGGCCTAAGAGAATCCATCCTTTTGACTTAAACAAGTTTCTGTCAGTTGTGTACACTATTGTAACTCCCATGCTCAATCCCTTCATTTACTGTCTGAGGAACCAGGAGGTTAAAGGGGCTTTGAAAAAAATCTTCAGTGTTAGACAGACTGCCCCCAGGGTCTCTCAATCCATTGCTTTCCACCTTTAAGATAGTTCCTTATAGACAGAGTGTAAGTGTGAGAGTTAGAAGGAAACATTTTAAGATTTAGGTTGCACTTAGTCAGAACTGCAATCATCATAATGCTGGTAACTCAAGAAACTAAGGCATACCTGTGGCCAATTATCCTCAACAAGAAATCACCTTTCTACCTATTACTTTCAAACAACCTTTCTTCTCTGATGAAGACTTACACAAAATTAAGTTATTGATTTGATTCACAGGCAGTTCAGGGAACAAAAAGACATGTTTAAGATATCATACATCAATGGCTTTGAGAACACAATTGAAAAGTTCTGTTAATAGCATGTGATCCAATTCCAGGCAATATCTGACAGCTAAGGTGAGATGCATGTTCCTAACTATAGGCACACGCCTAATGTTTTCAAGACTTCGGGTATTCCGCTTGATCTATAAATGTGATGCTAAAAGAGTCACTTCTGCAGTTGCTGTATCATATCTGCCTATCCAAAAGGGGACACCTCAGGCATTCCACAGTATTTCATATTCTACAAGAAGCATGTACTTAGGAACCTGAATCAGTACTCGTGGAAGAGAGTAGCAGCAGAGGGAAATTAAATGTTCAGAGTGGAATAGGAGAAGCCCAAATTCATAAGTAAGATTGAAATAAATCCTCTGAATAAATTGAAGACACTAAATCCTGGTCACTGTAAAGAAAATAACTTTTGTTTCAATTTTTGCATTGGGTTTGCTTGGCAAGCTTTTGGTAGTGGGGGGAGGGGCATAGGGGTGATTTCTGTAAGAAGCTGCCAGAAGCTTCCCCCATGTCCGACACAGCCAATGCCAGCCGGCTCCAAGACAGACCCACCTCTGGCCAGGGCCGAGCCAATCAGTAACTGCTCTGTGGTAACATAATTAAGAAAAAAAAAAGGGGAAGAGTAAAAAAAAGCTGCACACTTTGCAACTAGAGAGAGAGGAGTGAGAAGATGTGCGAGAAACAACTCTGCAGACACCAAGCTCGGTGAAGAAGGAGGAGGCAGAGATGCTCAGGCACCAGAGCAGAGAATCCCCTGCAACTTGTGTTGAAGACCATGGTAAGGCAGGCTGTCCCCCTGCAGTCCATGGTGGAGCAGACGACCACCTGTAACCTGTGGAGGACCCCATGATGGAGCGGGTGGACATCTGAAGGAGGCTGTGACCCTGTGGGAAGCCCGCGCTGGAGCAGGTTTGCTGGCAGGACTTGTGACCCCGGGGGGGAAGCCGCGCTGGAGCAGTCCCTTCCTGAAGGACTGCACCCCATGGAATGGACCCATGCTAAAGCAGTTTGAGAAGAACTGTGAGTCATGGGAAGGACTGATATTGGAGTTCATGGAGGACTGTCTCCTGTGGGAGGGACCCCACATTGGTACAGGAGAAGGAGTCTTCCCCCTGAGGAGGAAGGAGCATCAGAAAGAATGTGTGATTAACTGACCCCAACTCCTATTTCCTGTTCCCCTGTGCCTCTCGGTGGGGGGAGTAGGAAATCAGGACAAAAGTTAAGCTTGGGATGCAGGTAGGGGTGGGGGAGGTGTTTTAAAATTTGGTTTTATTTTCTCATTATCTCTTGTCTAATTGGTAATAAATTAAAATTCAATTTCCCCAACTCGAGTCAGTTTTGCCTGTGCCAGTAATTGGTGTCTTATCTCTCTCTATTCTTATCTTGATCCATGAGCCTTTCATTATATTTTTCTCCCCCTTGCCCAGTTGAGGAGGAGGAATGATAGTGGGCTTTGGTGGGCATCTGTCATCCATCCAGGGTCAACCCACCACAATTTTGTAGGACATTGTCATTATTTTCTGTTCTTATAAATTCTGGTGAAATCACTGTGTATTAGCTTGAATGATCACACAATTGTTTGGTGATTTTGTGTATTTTAGGAGTCAGTGGCTGCATCTCTGCTGCCTTTGTCAATATTTGCACCACAAAATTAATTTACTCTAGGAGTGATCTGTGGCCGTTTTACTAAACATGTCACAATGTCAGATGCTCATTACATTCATGGCTAGGCCCCTTTTGGCCTGACTGGCCATGAGCAATTCCTTGATTGCCCAGATCCAAAGGCTTTTGCATCTGCTCACTCAGGTCTTCTGCTAGTGTGTAGTATGTGCTGTTCACTACCACTTCTCTATTCCACAAGAGCAGTGTGACCTTCCCACTTTCCCTCATGGATCTTAATATATGCTGCTTTTAACGGCTCCTTTTTTAGTTATTTCTTTATTTACTAGCTTATTTATTTATTTAGAATGACACTGTGGTTAAAAGACTTCAGATACAATTACATTGCTGCCTTATTCAGTTATAAGCAAGATTCCTGCATTTCCAAACACAAGGTCCTGGGATGCTATTGACTTCCTGTAGCCCTTCACTGGGCTGGAAATGTTGTAATAGTTTTAAAAGTTAATCTAAAAGTTCACATTTTTTTAATAACAGCTGAGAATTATCTCACTTGTGATGTTTATGCTTCTATGTGGTACTGAGTTTCTATGCTGCATGTAAGGTATAGAGAGCAGACAATATGAGGCAAGTAAAGATGCCAAGATTGGTTTCTGAGTATTGAGTCATGTGGACAGAGCAAGAGAGAGGAGATGTTTCATCTTTGCATCCAAGTCAAATGGGCTCTAAACTGATTGGAACCACAGTAACACTGCTGTTGTTTTTCTGAGGAAACTCTCTCTAATCACCTGTGTTATTGTTTGATTATACTAACCTGCATTGGCTCTACGAATTTATTCTCAAAATTTCCCAGTATGCCTTCTGTCATTCCTAGTCTCCTCGTTCTTACTGTCCCATGTCACAGATAAGAGTCAAGCATGTCTGTGTGTTTATGTGAATGTCTGCTAAGTTAATTTTATTTTAACTGCTAAGTTTCATTATTCTGCTAAGAATAATGAAATCATAAAGCAGTTTAGGTTCAAAAGGACCTCTGGAATTTTAACATTCTTCTCAAAGGAGTGCCAAATTTGAAAATAATTCAGCTTGTTATGAGGTTGAATTTTTATTATCTTCAAGGAGATGAGTATTTAATTGGGGATTCCACCACCTACCTGGGCCCAAGTTCCTTCTCACTGTGAAAATAAAATTTCCTTATATCTAATAGGAATTTACTGTGTTCCAACTTGTTCTTTACTGCCTCTAGTCCTGCCACTGAGCACACCCAAGAAGAAACTCTCTACAACTTCTCTAACCCAGCTCCCTGACACCAGCTAGGGAACTGTAGACAATGAGAATTCCCTTGGGCCTTCACTTCTTAATGATAAAAAAGCCCTGCTCTCTCCCTGTATGACTTGTTCTCCAGAACCTTAGACAGCTCAGTGGACCTCCACTGGACTCACTCTGCTCCATATGTCACTGTCTATTTATCTGGAGAACAATGCTGCAGACTGGGATCTTGCAAGTGTTTAATAGAGGAGAAGAATCTCATCCACCATCCCACTGACTACAGTCTTAGCAAGACAGACCATTATGTCATTTACTGTAAGGTTATGCTACTGACTTCAGTGTGCTGGCGAACAGATCCCCAGATGCTTTTCTGCAAAGTTGTTTCATAGTAAATTAGGCATCAAGCTGTCTCATTGCATGAGGTTTTTTATCCAGATGCAGCACTTTGTATTTTTTTTTTTTTTGCTCAACTTCATGAGGTTCCTGTTGGCCCATTTCTCCAGCTGCCTGAGGTTCCTTTGACTAGCAGCTGTGCTATGTAACATATCCAAAACTCTCCCTAATTTTGTACAATCTGTGAACTAGCTGAGGGTTCATTGCATGGAATTGTCCAAGTTTTAGCTCAATGACAAAAAACTATTGCCAGGCTAGGGAAGAGACAAGAAATAATTTGTTTCTTTGATTGGTCCCTTGGGAAGAACAAACTAAATGCACAGATGAAGTCTTCAGGAAAGTGAAGAAATAATAAACAGATGTCGCAGCACAGTCTCTCTGAACTTCAAACAGTCCATTCCGTGTCGGTACAAGAACTCTAATTTGTAAGTGAAATAGAAGTATTTCCTAATTTATCATTACTTATCATAAATATTAATAATACTTTATTTAAGTCAGCTGTATATGGTTTAATGAAGCCAGTAAAAAAAAAAAAAAGAAAAAAAAAAGACAGAAAAGTTGGGTTTTTAATTAAATCTTTTTAGTGAGAGGCCATACAGTAAATCTTATTTCCTACAGAATATCTCTGAATTTTAATGCAAAAAAAAAAGCAAAGCAAAGTAATATCTTTCAACTGAAGATATCTGTTATCACTTTCCCTTCCCTTCCCTTCCCTTCCAAAATATGATTAATTGAAATAACTTTGAGAAAAAGTAGCTACAGTTAACAAAGACACTATTGCAGGCCTCTGTAGTTAGGCATTGAAGAATTAAATGCATTGTTAATGACTACAAGAACAGGGAGTTTTGAATTTTTTTCAAGAAATTATTAACAGTGTTACTTGTATGATTTTATTTCATTAACAAAAATTTCCTGCTTCAAAGTCTTCAGAAATTAAACATCAAAGTTTGGGAAATCTAACCCTGGTTTTCTTGTAATTAATAGAGAAAAACACAAAAGAACCTTAAGGTTGTTCATACGGATACATAATACGATAATTAAATTTAACTTTCCTGGTGTTTCTTTTTCCCCATTAATTAGTAGTGTTGTGATTCAGCTATCAGACTAAGGGTTCTTTTGTGTCTACATGTAGAAGTGTGAAATAAGAGTTAAGATTCAATTGTCTAAGTGTAGGTTTCTAGTGCCCCTTGTGATATCCTAGATTATATCCTCCATCTATTGTTTCAGAAGGCCATGGGCCAACTGATGAGGTATATATTGAATAGTTGAGGCTACCTCACATAACAGTAAATAACTATATTTAGACAACTGAATCAGTCTGTAAGTCTCTGAACTTCTACTCTTAGTGAACAGGGTTACATAGGCATTTACAAGAAAGTCAAGATGCCAATTTAATGTTAAAAAATGTACTTCAATAAGTTGCCTACTTTTGAGATGCCCAGAAATATCCTGCCCATCCTCCAGCTGACATTTCAGAAGGGCAGAGATCCCCTATAGATCCTGTATTATGTCTACCTGAAATTAATTAATATTCCAGTGACACGTTATCTCAACTGGTAGTAGGCAACTCTTTATGGGAAAGTGAGTCAATCTCTCAACACACAATTCAATTGCCTGAAACAAAACTCTCAGATGCTCTTAACTATCCCTCCTGGTCACCAGCTGCTATTTCAGAAATGCATAGTGCTACTGCAAATCTTTTGTCATATCCTTCACATCCATTTGGACAGCTCAGATATCCTGTAGTGGTACTACATACCCATGTGTATCCAACTGAATCTTGCTCTTTTCATAGGCAAGAGGACTTGAGTATGCATTGGTTATTCAGGCTTGAACCTTGCTTATACTAGAACTGCAATATGTTACACAAAATGGGAACAAGCTGTCAAATTTATCAAAGTTCTTTGAAAATGTGAGACAATGTAAGGAGTTTTCAAAATGGATTTTTGCTTAAGACCACAATTTCTGGGCACATGGGCCCAGAAAAGCCTTACTTATGCTTATTATTTTAATTATGTTAAAAGTTACAGCTTGGTTTCTGATCTTTATTAAAGTTTCAGCTTCACAAAATAATAATTAATTAGTAATTATTATGTAAATACTGCTATTTGTTTTGATAATTTTTTGTTATTTTAAGAGGTATCTATGGTGACTGATTTTCTGGCAACTCTGTTCACAAATTCACGAATAAGTTCATTGTACAATTTAGAAAATTACTAGGCATAGTAACAGATAATTCCTTCTGGAAGATCAAGGAGAAGTTAGACATGTCACTAAGAGAATTCAGAATTAATGTTATTTTGTTCTAAATATTATGTATTTGAATACTTTAATAATGAATAAAACTGGTATTTACAGCAGTGTGAAAGAAATGTAAAACAACTGTAAAATGAGAGAGAGAAAAAAAATTGTATTTTAATATATATTAATCACTAATAATAAATTGTTGATGTTGTCTTTACAGAGGCAGATGGGAGACATGGAAGTAAGCAATCACAGCATGGTCAAAGAATTCATCCTCCTTGGATTTCCCATTGCTCCTCACTTGCAGATTCTCTTCTTCGCAATGTTTCTCGTTGCATATCTCTTAGTTTTAGCAGAAAATATTATCATAATCCTGACTGTCTGGGCAAACTATAACCTCCACTCCCCCATGTATTTCTTTCTGAGTAATTTGTCCTTCCTGGAGATCTGGTATGTGACAGTCACACTTCCCAAGACAATAGTAAACTTTGTGTCAGTGACAAAGCAAATCTCCTTCATGGGATGCATGACACAGCTGTACTTCTTCCTCAGCCTAGGCAACACTGAGTGTCTCCTCCTGGCAGTCATGGCTTATGATCGCTATGTTGCCATCTGCAAGCCTTTCCTTTACTCTACTATCATGAGACACACCGTCTGTGTCTACCTTACTATAGGATCATGGTTGACTGCTTTCTTAATTTCTGGATGCAAAGTATTTTTTATTTCTCAGCTAATATACTGTGGACCCAATGTAATCAACCATTTCTTCTGTGATGTTTCTCCTCTCTTGAACTTAGCCTGCACAAATATGGAAAGAGCTGCTCTTATGGATTTTGTGGCTGCCTTATTTATTCTTCTGATGCCTCTCTCCATAGTAGTCCTATCCTATACCTATATTATCTTCACTGTCCTTCGCATTTCACCTGTACAAGGCCGCCAAAAAGCCTTCTCCACATGTGCTTCCCACCTTATAGTGGTCATTGTCTTCTATGCGACAAGTATTTTCATCTATGTGAGGCCCAAAACACTTCCAGTTCATGACACAAACAAAATAATATCTGCTCTCTACGCTGTTATTGTTCCTCTCTTCAATCCCATCATTTATTGCCTGAGGAACCAGGAAATGAAAGATGCTCTCCAAAAGATCTTGTTCAGAAAAAGATCTCCTTGAAGAAACATTAGCTAATTTAATGACAGAAACTAAGAGATTGTATAGATGAGAAAACCATATAGAAATAAGTTAATTTTATGATTAAATAACTTCATGAAAAGCACTGGTTTATGCTTCAGAAATTGAAGCAAGATAGTTCAAGTATTTATTTCTTGAAATTTGGGGATTACAGGGAACTGATTGATATGAGTGAAACAGTCTTATGGATGATTTTCTGTCATTTTGAGCCCCACTAGTGACTTCTTTTAAGGAAAGACAAAGTTAAATGTTGTTTTAAGGGCAGGAGAGATGCCCTTAGATTTGCTTTAGCAGTCAGATCTCCTATATAATATATAGATAAAAGTTCATACAGAAAAACAAAGTTAGGCAAGATTATCTGAATCTTTCTCTGAAGGATCTTGTATTCCTTCACTGAATACAAGAGGAAACCACTTCCATTTTGTTTAGCCTACAGTGAGAGCTATCCTAGCATTAGAAATAGATCTGTCTACAGAAAGCCAGAAGGAAAAAGGTCAGATAGCTATAAATTACAGGAATATGCTATCGAAATTATATGTCCCTAGCCCAACCTGAAGCAACTACCTCTGGGTCAGATTTGAGATTCATAGGGAGGATGCAGCACTTCAGGTCTCAGGGAATTCCTATTGTCTCTTGCTGAAGCTGGCAGATGACGCTTGTGCCTGTCAGAGGTGTATGCTGGCTGAGGATCTTTGTCAACAGGTTAAGGAGCTAAGGGAGGAGGTCAGGAAACTGTATGATACCAGAGATGAAGATAAAATTGACTGATACTCTGCAGATACAAGAGCATGAACCCTCAACTGTATAGAAGGAAGGAGAGGCATAGGGAATCCATATCAGGTAGGGTAAAGGAAGCTTGGGTAATGGAAGCACGACGATGGCAAAGGCTGGAAGCTTGTGACTTCTGGCAAGAGGAGAAAGGCTCTTCTTCTCCCTGCAGATCTACGGCTACAGAATTGTTTTAATGTCCTCAAAGTAGCTGGGTAACTGAATGCTCTGTTCAAAGAAGAAACAGTGTCATCTGAGCCTGAAGCACACAGCAGTTCCAGAAGGATGTGACAAATCTCAGCAATTACAAGAGTCGTCTCTGTAGGACATAGAGGCCTGATCGGCTATCTAGAAAGATTTGCTGCTTGCCAATGGCTCAGTTCAGAGGATGATTTGGAGACACTGCTATGGTGGCTTAACCTTCACTAGCTTCCAGACACTCATGAAACCACTCTCTCACTCCCCCTCCTCAGCAAGACAGGAGGTGAAAATAAGATGAAAAAGCTTATGGGTCGAGATAAAGGTCAGGGAGATAACTTACAAAAAAACCAAAACAGACTCAGCTTAGGGAAAATTAGTTTAATTTATTACCAATTAAAAAACAGAATTGGATGGTGACAAACAAAGACAAAACTAAAATCACCTTTCCTCTATCCCTCTTCTTCCCAGGCTCAATTTAACTTCTTAGTTTCTGACTCTTCTACCTCCTGCCGTCCAAGTGGTGCTCTGTCTCAAATCTGCCACACAACATTTTTACCTTTTCTTAAATAAGTTATCACAGAGATGCCACCAGCTTCATGGATCAACTTAATTTTGGGCAGCAGTGAGTCTGTTTTGGAGCTGGCTGAAACTGTCTCTGTTTGACATGGGGCAGTCCCTGGTGTCTTCTCACAGGGGTCTCTTCAGGTCCCTTCAGTAGCAAAACCTTGCCATGTAGACCAAATACAACTGCCAAACTTGCCCAACCCTTCCAGTCTGAACAAATCTATTATGCTATGTTTCTGCATCCTCAGATAAAGTCCTCTCTTTAAGTGAAGTCAAAATTTATTTTAAATTTAATTTAAAAGTTTATCTTTATTTTGGCTATTTTACAACATTTAACTCTTAAATATTGTAGATAATAACTCTGTTCTCATCACTAGGTGGCACAGAAAGCCTAGATTTCATAGTGTTCATCACACATCCTTTTTAGAATGGTCAGGCTCTACCTGCATGGCATTACAGGAGTTATAGACTCAGGACCAATTAATTCCACAAGTTTTCCTACTGGTGCAGTGAGTTGAAACAATCTGCACCTTCTTGTCCTGGGTACAAGTAGAGCGAGTTGGGACAATTAGGCACTCCCTAAGGGCATCTGAAATTCCTGTTGCCTAGGAAATGTACCCCAAACTCCTTCTGTCTTGGTTGTAGCCCACACTGAAAGGTGCCAAGATGACCTGACAAGAATTATGGCTATAATGAAAAAGTATTCACCAAAGTCAATCATATCATGATCCTAGAAATAACGATCCCAAGCAAGGTCCTTTGAGTTCTTGGGGATCGCAGCGGGCTGTGACCCAGTATCTCCCATTTATTTAGGACACTTGTCAGGATAGATTTCATGAGGTTTATAAATGGTCCACCAATTGATACCAATGAAGAAGAAAGGTTAAAAAATCATTCACTGTTAGATAATGATGAAGGAAAAGAGTGAGTAATTAATTATAATTAGATTTTGCAAGGTTTCAAAGATCATTTGGTACCAAAAATTTACTATAAACTACAGAAAAAGAAACAGCTTAATCATAGATTAACCTCTATATCTCTGAGTGTGTGTTTGTATGCAGTTTGATTTAGGAAACTTTGTTGAATCTTTAACTAAATTGTTGTGTGATTATAATTAATTGTTGACTATTGACTGATTAAGTATTAAGATACCCTGTATCTAATTCCCTTAGACATAAACCCTTGACAAGTCTGGGACTAAATTTAGATCCAGCCGCGTCTAAACTCCTCTCTGAGAAGAAGTTCAGAAAGCAAGAAGGTCCTTTCTGAATCTCATGATTCAACGAGAAGTTTTCCTTACCCTTTTTATTAATTTCATTAGACTTAAAACACTGACCAAGTCTGATATCAAGCTTGGATCCAATCGTACCTAGACTGCTCTCTGAGAAGGAGTTCAGAAAGCAAGGGGGTCCATTCTGAACCTTGTGACTCAATAGGAGGGCCTCGCTTACCCTTTTCATCCCTGATCTCTGTGTAAACAGTTCTAGTTCAATTCTGACTCATTTTTCTTTTGTATGTTTCTTCCACACAGTAAGTAATAGAGTGAACCTTGCTATTGAACTCTATTAAGGTCCTACTTTTACAAATACATATGAAAATCACTTTTGCTAGTATCTTTGATGGTGATACTTAAAGCAACCTAAATCTGTCATCCATGACAGCATCTAAAACAATGTGTGTGGGGGAAAAATCTCATTAGAGATATTCCTCAGTCCTTCTTGATTTTGCCATGGATACTTATATGATTTAATACGTTATGTACGTGTTCTGATTGACACATTGCATAAAGGTAGGCATTATTTATTTCATATTAGATTAAAAATTAAAGAAAAAAGAGGAAATATTTACATAGTTTGGATAATGATCTTTATTCTAGGACTGATTGATTACTCTCATTTAAAAGATATTCTGGTTATGATGAGACAACATTAATGCTGAGAATCTTTCATCACTATTCTATTAGGTCTTTGATCTACCACAATGTCGTGCCATGCCAGTGTCTTAAGCCGACATCTAAAAGAGATCAGGTGAACGGTAATCAGAAGCTAATTCACTGTCTAGATCTATAGAACACACGCCTTTTATCTATCACAAGAACTGAGATAGCTAGCTCAAACACAGAATTGGTGTACTCAGCTCGGTCCCTGCAATGCCTGCACACCAATGCACGCAGCGTGGGGAACAAGCAGGAGGAGTTAGAAATTTGTTTTCAGTCAGGGGATGATGATCTGGTGGCAATGACAGAGACATGGTGGGACAGCTCACATGACTGGAATGTGGCCATGGATGGCTCTGTCCTTCTCAGGAAAGACAGGCCAGCAAGGCGAGGTGGTGGAGGTGCTCTTTGAGTGAGAGAGCAACTGCAGGGTATTGAGATCTGTCCAGGGGCGGATGAGGAGCGAGTTGAGAGTCTGAGGGTGAAAATTAAGGGGCAGGCTGGTGTGGGTGATACTGTTGTGGGTGTCTATTACAGGTGGCTAGATGATGGCAGAGCAGTGCATGTGGTCTATCTTGATTTCAGCAAAGCATTTGACATGGTCTCCCACAGAATCCTCGCTGCCAAATTGAGAAAGTGTGGACTGGATGATCAGGTGGTGAGATGGACTGTGAACTGGCTGGTGGGAAGAAGCCAGAGAGTGGTGGTCAATGGGGCAGAGTCCAGTTGGAGACCTGTGTCTAGTGGAGTCCCTCAAGGGTCAGTACTAGGACCAGTATTATTCAATATATTCATCAATGACCTGGATGAGGGAACTGAATGCACTGTCAGCAAGTTTGCTGATGATACCAAGCTGGGAGGAGTTGCTGACACGCCAGCAGGCCGTGCTGCCATCAGAGAGACCTGGACAGGCTGGAGAACTGGGCAGGAGAAAACTCAATGAAATATAATAAGGGCAAGTGTAGGGTGTTGCACCTGGGCAGGAACAACCCCAGGTTCCACTATAGGTTGGGAGATGATCTCCTAGAGAGCAGTGTAGGGGAAAGGGATCTGGGAGTCCTGGGGGACAGCAGGATGACCATGAGCCAGCACTGTGCCCTTGTGGCCAGGAAGGCCAATGGCATCCTGGGGGGCATTAGAAGGGCTGTGGTCAGTAGGTCAAGAGAGGTTCTTCTTCCCCTTTACTCTGCCCTGGTGAGGCCACATCTGGAATATTGTGTCCAGTTCTGGGCCCCACAGTTCAAGAAGGACAGGGAACTGCTTGAGAGAGTCCAGCACAGAGCACCAAGGTGATGAAGGGAGTGGAGCATCTCCCTGATGAGGAAAGGCTGAGGGAGCTGGGCCTCTTTAGCTTGGAGAAGAGGAGACTGAGGGGTGACCTCATTAATGTTTATAAATTTATGAAGGGTGAACGTCAGGAGGATGGAGCCAGGCTCTTCTCAGTGATGTCCAGTGATAGGACAAGGAGCAATGGGTGTAAGCTGGAGCACAGGAGGTTCCACTTGAACTTGAGAACAAACTTCCTTTCTGTGAGGGTGACAGAGCACTGGACAGGCTGCCCAGGGAGGTTGTGGAGTCTCCTTCTCTGGAGACATTCAAGACCCGCCTGGATGCCTTCCTGTGTGATCTCATCTGGGTGTTCCTGCTCCGGCAGGGGGATTGGACTGGATGAGCTTTCGAGGTCCCTTCCAATCCCTGACATTCTGTGATTTTGTGAGACCACTGTTGGCCATATCAGTAGGCCTCTGCTGGACTCACTCCTGTTTCTCTCAGCCCAACCTGAGCCTGGGTGCTCAAAACTGAACACAGTATTCCAGATGTGACTATGTGAGTGCTGCACAGGGGACTGTCTTTACAACCTTCAGTTCCCTATCCATACTAATTTTATGGTAGCCTGGAGTAGACCTGGACCTGTTAGAACGAGTCCAGAGGAGGGACAAGAGGATAATCTGAGGGCTGGAGCATGTATCCTACAAGGACAGGCTGAGAGAGTTGGGACTGTCACCCTGAAAAACAGAAGGCTTCAGGGAGATCTTATAGCAGCCTTCCAATACCTGAAGGGGCCTACATGAAAACTGGGGAGGGACTTTTTACGAGGGCAAGCAGTAAAGGGGTAATGGTTTCAAACTGGAAGAGGGTAGGTTTAGATTAGGCATTAGGAAGAAATTCTTTCCTGTGAGGGTGGTGAGACAGTGGAACAGGTTGCCCAGAGAAGTTGTAGATATCCCCTCCCTGGAAGTTTTCAAAGCGAAGCTGGATCAGGCTTTGAGCAACCTGGTCTAGTGGAAGGTGTCCCTGTTCATAGCAGGGGAGTTGGAACTAGATGATTTTTAAGGATCCTTCCAACCCTAATCATTCTATGATTCTATGATTCTATGAATCCAGTTCTCTTTACTTACAGTAAGAATGACTGCTGCTTGTTACTCAGTTTCACATCCATCATAACTCTCAGGTCTTTTTTATCAAGGCTGCCACAATAGATTCCCAGTCTAAATAAAGTATGTAGTTATTTTGGCTTAGGTGCAGAACTTTGTATTTTCAATTCTGAAAAGTCTGTATTTCCATATGAGATTTCCTTTGCCTTAGTCCTGTGTATATGCTATTGTGGTGGATTGACCCTCAGTGGATGCCAGATGCCTACCAAAGCCCACTCTAGCACTCCCCCTTCTCAAATGAACAGGGGGGAGAAAAATATAACAAAAGGTTTATGGTCTGAGATAAGGACAGAGATCAGTCACCAATTACCATCATGGGTGAAACAGACTTGACTCTGGGAAAAGGAATTTAATTTATTATGAATTGAATCAGAGGAGGATAAGAAGAAAAAGCACCCCAAATCTTAAAACACCTTCTCCCCACCCCTCTCTTCTTCCTGGGCTTAACTTTTCTCCTGATTTTCTACTTAGCCACCCCCAGTAGCGGCAGAGGGGGATGGGAAATGAGGGTTGTGGTTAGTTAGCCGTATCTTCTGCTTCAGGGCTTTTTGGTTTGGTTTTGGTTTTTGGTGGGGTTTGTTTGTTTGTTTGTTTGTTTTTTTCCCCTCTGCTCCATAAAAATCAGTAGATTGATGCTCTTTCATCATTCAGGGTCTCAGATAAAATCTTAGACATTTTCAGAGTTTCATATTTCTACTCTGTATGGAACCACAGAGGAAACAATAACATCCCTCCTCTTTCTGTGATTGTTTCCACTGGGAGGCTATCTATAATTTCTAGATTAAATCTCATGAGACACTCAAGGTAAATAAAGGGGTCAATTTTTCTGTGTTGGTATATATAAATCATGCAACTGACACAACAGTCTACAGTTCCTCTGTTCACTACTGATGATATTCTCCAGGATCAAGTAAGGCGGTGGATTCCACTCTGAATTCCCACTACAGAAGGTTGAGAACAGTTCTGTTTTTAACAGCACAATCTGAGGCATTCTTATTTTTGAAGGAACAGTCTGAGCTAGCTACAAACAAATCAGCCACAGAACTATATTTATCTTGCAATTATGCTGTATCTGGGATGCTATGTGTACCTTTGTATCTCAATAAGCTTTATGGAGATATAAGTGTCTTTATAGCTAGCCATAGAAAACTCTAATGTGGTCCTTCAGATACTTTTCTGATGGAGGTTTTTTAAATCATATTTTACACATCCTTGTGGTACTTCAGATTTTGCTCACAATTTGTGGGATATATATGGTATAACTTTAGAAATGTGTAGTTGCAAAAACATTGACAATGTAAATGTCTACCTATAAACTCATAACCTAATATTTCTTTCTACTGGATGGAGAATATGACGACATGACTCATATGGCTTATTTTAGACCTGTGTCTCAGATGAGACTGGACTGGTGGTGCCTATTTATCTCCATGAAGTATAAAGTAAAAAGCATGTTTACATATTTACAATGAAAATTCTGAATTAGGTAGACAAATTTCACACAATTAATTTCTAGAAACTTAGCAACAAAGCATCTGAACTTTTACAGTGTTTTAAGTGGTGATGTAACGTATTGCTATAAATTTAAGCCTGTCTGGTTAGGTTTCATCATATTAATTTATTGCAGGTGGATAAGGTTCATCTTTCCCCTACAGAATGGGTGGGAGGAATGAAACCAGTGTCATGTATTTCATTCTCCTGGGTTTTCCCACCACTGCTGAACTGCAGCTGCTCCTTTTCTCTTCTATACTTCTGGCTTATTTGTTAACTGTGCTGGAAAACTTCCTTATCATTTTCATCATCCGAACTAACCACAGTCTGCAAAAACCCATGTATTTCTTCCTAGGAAATCTGTCTGTCTTAGAGATCTGGTATGTTTCTGTCATTGAGCCAAAAATGATCATAGATTTCCTCTCTCAAGACAAGCATATCTCATTTCAGGGGTGCATGACACAGTTGTATTTCTTTGTGACTTTTGTTTGTACTGAATATATTCTGTTAGCTGTTATGGCCTATGACCGCTTCTTGGCCATATGCAAGCCTCTCCAATATTCATTCATCATGAGTCATCAATTCTGTGCTCAGCTGACCGCTGGCTGTTGGATGTGTGGTTTGATCACTTCTTCCATCAAGCTGAGCTTTATAGCCCAGCTCTCATTCTGTGATGAAGACAAAATCAATCACTATTTCTGCGATATTTCACCCTTACTGAATATCTCCTGCAGTGATTCCTCTTTGGCTGAGCTAGTGGACTTCATCTTGGCTCTGATGGTCATCATGGTGCCCCTGTGTACTGTGGTCACCTCCTATATTTGCATCATGTTCACCGTGTTTAAGATCCCTTCTTCTCAGGGGAGGCAAAAGGCATTTTCCACTTGCAGCTCGCACTTAACTGTAGTGATACTATTCTACTCCACAACTCTTTTCACTTACGCCCACCCTAAGGTCATGTATACCTACAGTGCCAACAAGTTGGTATCAGTCTTGTACACGGTGGTTGTGCCACTTCTGAATCCTCTCATATATTGTCTTAGAAACAAAGAAGTCAGGTTTGCCCTGAGGAAAACCTTTACTTTCACAAGACACACCTAAGAAATCAACTAATGGCTTCTGGAGAAGGAGCTCTGCTCGTGAAGATCAACTGACAGTGCTGATGAACTAAAGTCAGAAGTTTCAGACCTTAATCCACGCCAGAGTGAAGCTCTCCTATTCATGCACCTGGTGACAATATTTATTCAACTACACCTTGATAAATCTAAGTTTAATCTATGTATATACTACAGTTTTGGGCTGGGAGGGGTTTTTTTGTTTGTTTTCCCCCTATGACTATAGAATCATACCTACCTACCTTACTTAAAAGTCTTCAGCTGAATGACTATTTTAAAGATAAGGTTTGGCAATGCTAGAAACTGAACCTCAGATTTTATTTGCTCAAGATAGATTACTAGGCCCAGAAAATATTGTGTGGGATTGTAAAAGGCATGTAAAGTTGCAGGGTTTTTTTAGCTGCAAAGTGTGCAGTTTTTTTCTCTTCCCCTTCTTAATTATGTTATCACAGAGGAGTTACTGCTTAGCTTGGCCTTGGCCAGTTGTGGGTCTGTCTTGGAGCCGGCCGGCATTGGCTGTGTTGGACATGAGGGAAGCTTCTGGCAGATTTGCTCAGAGAAGCCACTCCTGTGCCCCCCTGCCACTACTAAAACCTTGCCACGCAAACCCAATACAATAGCTCATGCTGTGGTATAGCTACAATATCTCTCGGACACAGTTTCTGGTTCACCCAAGGGCCCTGGTACCCTGAAAAACCTTATTGTACCCAGGGAACATATAGATGTTCTGAATCATTCTCCAAAGGTGCTTATTTCTCTCATAGATATTAAAGATAGCCTGTAATGCCTAGATGAGAGTTGTGTGGTAGCTATGGTTTAACCTCAGCAGGCAGCTAAGCCCCAAACACCAGCTTGCTCACTATCCCCATCAGTAGGATGAAGGAGCGAATCAAAAGGGTAAAAGTGATAAAACTCAAGGGTTGTCATAAAGACAGTTTAATAAGTAAAGCAAAATTTTTGTGCACAAACAAAGCAAAATAAGGAATCCATTCACTACTTCACATCAACAGGCGGTTGTTCAACCATTTCCAGGGAAGCAAGGCTTCATCATGTGTCATGGTTACTTGGGAAGATAAATGCCATAACTCTGAGCGTTTCTCCTTCCTCCTTCTTTCCCCTGGCTTTTATTGCTAAGCATGTCATACGGAATTGAATATTTCTTTGGTCAGTTGGGGTCAGCTGTTCCAGCTGTTTCCCTTCCCAACTTCTTGTGCAACCCCAGCCTACATGCTGGTGGTGCAGCCTAAGAAGCAGAAAAGGCCTTGATACTGTGCAAGCACTGTTAAGTAACAGCTAAAACACTGCTGTGTTATCAATAATATTTTCATCATCAATTCAAAACATAGCCCCATACAACCTATTGTGAAGAAATTTAACTCTATTCCAGACAAAATCAGGACAGTGTCAAGCTGACTTTATTCTTATTACATTAAAGTAAGGCATTTATACACCAATGATTACCTAGCCTATTTCTCCCCTTATCTCAATTTTTCCTATTTAAAGTGAAAATTGTAGCATTTCAGCACTCCTTGAAAAGCTTTCCATGCAAGCTGTGTACAGTGATTTGATTACACATGTTGACTGGTTTTAAAGCATTGATCTGAAGGTGATTACTTAGAAATTATGTCAAGAAAATCCTTCAAATATACTATGAAGAGGATTATAATCCAATTGGAATAGTTTTTTATATCCACTAATAATGATATAGCTAGATAATCTGAAACAAATAATCAATTATCTATTCAACAGAGGTCTCTAAGCGTTCCTAGGGAAGAAGAGAACAGAAACAAGTATTAGAGAAACAAAAACCTTCTGAGAATCCAATTGTCTCTTGCATAAAGGTTTATTTCTGGAAGCTTTCCTAATGAAGACTTTTGTAAATTTAAGGTTAGGTGCCTTTAGAGTATTGTAATTAAATCACCTCCCACAATTAAAGTAGATAAGACTAGGAGTCTAATCTTATCTCTTGAGAACCTTACTGTCTCTCTTAATCTTATCATCTACCTCTGGGAGCTGGTGAGAATATCTGTAAAAGTAAAATAGTCTGGTTGTAGGAAGTATTGATCTACCATGAGTCACAATATTTGGAAAGATCAAGAAGAGAAACAACAGTTTCATGTAGATTTATTTAAAATCACTCTCCAAAACAAAAGGAACTTAATATAGTCTACTGTAAGTAATGCAATGTTCCTATATTGAAAAGAACACAAGTTTCCTTGTTGAAAAATAACAGCATGTCCTAGAGTATCCACAAAGCAGTTAGGAGATTATTTTTCTTCCTGAAATGGTTGCTGGAATCCAGGCCAGATTTTTCTTCAAGGCTGGATTCTCACTTTTAGCCATCTGAATCACATATCTAAGTTTTAAGAGGTGAGTACCCCCTCCTGACAGTCAGAGAAGAGAGTACATTTAGTGAAAAATTGTTTTTGTTTAGGAAAGGGAAGCACATTAGTTGGGAAAAAAGACAATGCTGTCTGTTCTATTATGATATTCTGAAGGGAAGCAGATTCTAATACCTAACATGGTTCTGACTAAGTCCACAGTTTTTTGCTTATTGGAAGGAAAACTAAAAGAGGCAGGAAGAGTTCTATGTAAGAAACAGTGAAAAAAGTAGGGATAAAAGACATGGAAACAACATTACACTTTATTGTTTGGGTTTTCTTCTTGCTTTCTCTTCTTTTGCAGGCAAAGACAAATAGTACAAGGGACAAATATCTCACTTGAGGTTCAATTGTCTGCTGTGAAGATATAAGACCTTAGAAGCTGAATCCCTCGTGGTTTTATGCACACCTATTAAAGTACACATCAGTGACATGCTAAGGAGAATGCCCTCATAACCAATGAGATGAAAGGCCAGTGATTACCAAGAGAATATTGAAAAATCAGTTGAGTAGAAAAAGTGCTTAATGTTTTTGGCAAAGTGTTCAAGAAATCTGAATTCCAAAAAACACATCTGGCTTTAATCACGATATTACAAGGTATGTGTGTTGTGGTTTGTGAAGTCTGAGCTTTGCTTTGCTAAACTTAGTGATGGAACGGGATTAAAAATAGTTGTGTCTTTGTTTTGGTTCCACAGCATTTAGAATAAATAGGGCTTATGAATAGAGTTAGTTATTCTGGAAAGTAAGTTCGTTAACAAGAAACCACTATTTAATGGTTCTACATTAGTCATCCTAGACTTTCTATTTGATCAACAAAGAGACAGACAATTCCAGACTCCTTCATATCTCAGATGAACCATAAATCTTCCTAAAGTGCCCTTCTCACTGGCTATAAAAGCATCTCCAGCAGCTTAATTCTTAGCTTATGTTTCTGTTAGTCTGTTTAAAAAAGCTATTTACTTAAAGCAATAGTAATTTTTATTTCAACCAAAAAAAAAAAAAAGGATATAGGATAACTTGCCATTGTTGTTTGATTATTGTGAAACTATAAATTTCTATCTGCTTCATTTAAGTCATTGATAGTTACATATAAGAACAGAATAAAAATAAGGATTTAAAAATGACTACTGGTCAGTGTGCTGGTTTTCGCTGGGATAGAGTTAAACTTCTTCATAGTAGCTAGTATGGGGCTATGTTTTAGATTTGTGCTGGAAACTGTTGAAAATGCAGAGATATTTTTTTATTACTTCGCAATGCTTACACAGAGTCAAGGCTTTTTCTGCTTCTCATATCACCCCAATAGCAAGGAGATTGGGGGTGCACAATAAGCTGGGGGGAGACACAGGTGGGACAGTTGATCCCAACTGACCAAAGGGATATTCCGTACTATATGATGTCATGCACAGTATATAAAGCTGGGGGAGAAAAAGGAAGGAAGGGCACTTGGAGTGATGGCGTTTGTCTTCCCAAGCAACCATTATGCATGATGGAGCCCTGCTTTCCTGGAGATGAATGAACACCTCTCTACTGATGGGAAGTATGAATGACTTTCTTGTTTTGCTTTGCTTGTGTATGCAGCTTTTGCTTTACTTATTAAACTGTCTTTATGTTAACCCACATTTTTTCTCACTTTTACTCTTCCAATTCTCTCCCCAACCCCACCAGGGGAGAGTGAGCAAATGGCTGTGTGATACTGAGTTGCCGGCTGGCATTAAACCACCAGGGTCAAAAAAGATTACACATAATCAAGTGGTTGACCATACAAACATACCATTTTGACATTTTCCTTTATATTGTTGTGCATAAAGGTAACCTTTTTTCTTCTTGTTTTCTTGCTAACTTGATTCCTTTTCTAATGAAGATAGATACCTCTAAGGGACTGGTTTTCCTCTCTGATTTAAACAGATATGGCAGGACTAAAAGAAGCACATGGTGGATGCATCTATCTTTCTCTTTTGCCAATACAGGAAGCTTTGATAAAAGAAGCAGCTAGAGAGAATAGGCATAGACTGGATGCTTAACCTTGACAGTCTCAACTTAAGTTCTCTGTACATAAAAATCTCAAGGGAAACTATCCAAAATATTTTATGAGCAAGGTTAGGCAAGAGAATCTCTTTCTCCAAAGTTACTTCAGTTTCTAAGATACCTGAAGAAAAAAAAATTAAAAGAAGGAGTAAATAGGGCTTCTGAGAGTACCCAGAGCTGAAGGTACATTTCAAGGATTATAAAGAGATGGCTGAAGTAATTTGTTAAAAAAATTAGGTACATGATGGGTTATGATAATGTATCTAATGGAAATTACAGCAGAGGAAATAAAATTCTTCACTGTGAGGGTGGTCAGACACTGGAACAGGTTGCCCAAGGAAGTTGTCAATGCCCTCTCCCTGGAAGTGTTTAAGGCCAGGTTGGATGAGGTTTTGAGCAACCTGATCTAGTGGAAGGTGTCCTTGCTTATATAGCAGGGAGGTTGGAACTGGATGAGCTTTAAGGTCTCTTCCAACCCTAATCGTTCTATGATTCTATAAAATACCAGTAACTGGATGGGGAGTCGTATCACTCAACTTTATACACCTATGTACAGCTTTATATGTATAGAATAGTTAGCTATGACTGAGTTGGACTTCCCTTTAAGTCAGTGGAGAGAAATAGAATATCCTAGAACACGATTCATATCTTCTATGGTAAATATTCTCAAGTGAGAATGTTAATTCCTATCCACTGATTTAAAGTCAATCAAAATTATTAGTTTTAATGTAGGCAACAACCTACTGTATATAGTCAAGCCCAGGTGATATGACACCTAACTTATGAAAAAAAAATAAACATTTTAATAGAAAAAAAATATTTAAGAAAACTTAACATTTGAGGGTTTTGTTCCAAGTACTTTTAAAAAGGAAATTCAGTTTCTCACATAAAGAAATGTTGCCATTCTAAAAAATAATAAGCTTTTTTTTTTTTTTACATTTATCCACATTTTTTTTCATTCATTTCTTGGCCCATATATTTTTAAAATTGTTTTGAATCAACTGAAGAAGGATATTAATTTGTTCTTTTGTTGAGGGGAACGCAGTCTTTTGGGGGTTAGCAGCAATCTTAGGGTGAGATTTTTCTGCCCAGTTACATCTGAAATAATTGTTTACACTAACTTCAGAATGAAATTCCTGGCATTGTTTTAAAGCAGACCTTTAAAAAAAAATTGGATGAGCTGCACACAGAATAGTTTTTTACACTGAAGAGAATATAACATGGTAATTGGTTCATCTGTGGATATATTAGAAAAACCTTTAGATATGGCAGATGAATCCATTTTCCATCTGTCTGTATATTTTTCATTATTTCTTATGTTTCATATATCTTATTATCTTATTCTTCTACTTGCTTTTTCAGGCAAAGTGTCTGAAGTCTACTGCATCCTAATTTCTTATTTGAACAACATCTGAAAAGAAACATGGAAAACTGCACCAAGGTAACTGAGTTCATTTTTGTTGGGTTCAAATCTCGTCCAGGATTGCAACTCCTCCTCTCTGTTCTCTTCTTGACAATGTATGTTGTCACTGTGGTAGGAAATGCCTGCATGATCCTCATAATTAGAATGGACTCCAAGTTGCATGCTCCCATGTACTTTTTCCTAGAGAACTTGTCCATCTTGGACATCTGCTATTCCTCTGTCATTGCTCCCAAAGCAGCACTGACATTCTCACTGGGCAGAAGAATAATTTCCTACAGTGGCTGTGCATCTCAAATGTTCTTCTTCTCTCTCTTTGGTACAACAGAAGCCTTCTTCCTTGCTGTGATGGCCTATGATCGCTTCACTGCCATCTGCAATCCACTGCTGTACCAAATTATTATGAATAAAAGACTTTGTGTTTTCATGGTGGTAGGCTCTTATCTGTCAGGCTGCATCAATTGCACCATCCAGACAGGCTTTACATTCAGTTTGTCCTTTTGTGGCCCCAAAGAAATAAATCACTTCTTCTGTGATGTTCTTGCAGTGATGCACACCTCCTGTTCAGACACATTTGTAAATGAAATAGTAATGCTGGCTGTATGTGGATCAATTATTGTGGGCACTGCCTTTGTGGTTTTTATCTCATATGGTTATATAATTATCACTATTGTCCAAATGCCTTCAACTGAGAGCAGGCACAAGGCCTTCTCCACTTGCTCGTCTCACGTGCTGGCCGTCAGCTTGTTCTTTGGGACTGTTTTCTTCATGTATGCTCAGCCTGGGGCCACATCTTCACCTGACAAAAGCAATACCATCTCTATCCTCTATACTATTGTTATTCCCATGCTAAACCCTTTCATCTACACCTTCCGAAACAAGGAGGTAAAAAGATCTCTGAAAAAACAGTTTAAAAAGAAAGGCTTTTTTTAGTACCCTTACTAAGGATGAGAATGACCATAGCGTCCAGTTACTACAGACAGATGGTTATAATGTAGAACAAGGGATATCAGGGCTTGCTTTCAAGAGTCATTTGTGATTATAGATGGCCAGTGTCCTGGATGGAAGAAGGATGTATAAAAGAAATCTAGAATAATTAGATCAGAAGGTGTGGATTCATTTAACCAGATTTAGAAATTTACAATCCATCTGAGCTGTAATACAGAGTCTTTTTATAACTATTCAAAAGGCACAAGCATTTTAAAGTCATAATTAATCAAACTGTTCACTAGACATCTAAAATAGGACATAAAACTCACTCTGCAGTGCCTTATTTCTATGCATTGGAACACAACCAGTTCAGGTGGAGACATTCCCACTGTAGATATCCAAAGATAAATCAAGGTCAGTCAAGAGTGAACTGAATGATATATTTGTCTGGGATTCCTCATTTTTAAAGCTATTTTTTTCTCAATTTTGATTTTAATCTGTTCTCGTAGAAATGAATGGAACCACTGAAACTCAGGTTCCAAACATCAAGCATTGATAGGCAATTGAAATCTTGTATCTGAAGTAGTCTCTAACAAAAACATACAAAAAAATATAGCTGACTTCTGGTTCCATGTGTTTGTGTGCATGCTTGCATGAGTGTAACAGGATGGGAGCTATTTCTCTGTGATGAATAAGCTTGTAACAATGCAAACCAACATAGTAGGAAGATAATATGTTTAAGTTCAACTTTACAGCTGCTTTCAGTGGTTCAAAATTCTGGTAAAAAAATGCACAATTCAAAAAACACCAACTTGAAACTTTTGTATCAAGTGTCTGAAGCATGACCTCTTCAGTTATCACATAAACACTATCCTACCAGAAGACTCCTCAGTACTCATTATATTACAACATATGATAAATGCCAGGGCTGACTAGAAATCAGAAATGACCTTTCAAAGGAACTAATTCTTTAATTTAAGCATTTGTTCATTTCCTACTTGAAATAATATAACTAATAAAAAAGAATCACCATAGATAGTTATTTCTTTCTCTCTTTTGATATAAAAGAATCTATGTTATAAGCTCAAATGCACATATCTATATTCCCATCCAAAATTGATGGAGAAAATACCAGAGGAACATCCCTCTTTGTAAATCATGTAGCACTGGTATTTCTATGAGTGTTTTCTACCGGCCACTATTGTAATTTCAGTACCCACTAGTCTTCCAAAGGATCTAAACTAATAGAAAACATCTGTAAACTGTGCATTTAAAGACATCGGGATAGAATGCAGCTCCACTTTCAGGTATCTGTGCTCGGGTACAATGGAGGTCTCTCTGAAGGTTAGTATTTTCTAGCAATTTATTTTGCTCACCCTGCTATAGACAAGCCTCAGCCAGGGATCCTTTCTAGTCACCACTACATTCGGTAGTTAAAAAACTGTGTCATGCACATTTCATGCTATTTGACTTAGGCACTGGAAACACTCCTGATGCTGTTTAATTTAATAGTACAGATAGAGCATGTACACACAAATCTGAAATGCTACTTCAGTTGAAAGTATGAGGTTGGTGTTTTCATAAATCTCATTTTTGGATTATCTTCAGCCAAGTAGTAAACTGTTAGTCTAAACTGAACAGTGTTTAACAGTATCTAAACAATTTCAAATCATAGTTCTGTGAAAAAGGACGCTGATGAGGTTGAAGGTTTTAGCTAGGTAACATACATATAGAAATGTAAGAAGAAAATGGCAGCTAAAACTTCTAAAGAGGCTTTGGTGCAGCTAAATGACGGAGTTTAACCTACTGCATATTACAATTACATGAATCAGGGTAACTTCTCTTAAAACAGGAGCTATGCATCAAAGAAACTTCACTGATTATTCCACTAAGACTCAGAAGGCCTTCACTGGTTGATCTATCAGAAATCTGCTTGGCAAAGGCAGGTTCCTCCTATGTGGTCATGAAACAGCTGTTCTACCTCTAGTTACCTAAATGATATATGAATCTAACTTCACCATTAGGATTCTTTTCACAGTGAATGGAGAGAGACAGTTTCTCATAAGAGTGAGTCACTTCAATCATCAAATGTATCTGAAAACAGTTGCCAGACTCTAGAGGACTTTTTTCCTCAAATCTGAATATATAAACCTTCTTGAAAGAACTTTCTTTCAAGACATTCTCATAGTACCTATGTAAACGTTTAATTAAAAAATTAAAACTCAGATATTACTCTAGAGTTTTCCAAGGACAGGAGGACTAGACACAGGATTCATCTTGTCTTTAGATAACATTACAGTGCAATGCTGAGACATGGCACCATACTTCCTGGTCAAGGCTAGGAAAGGTACTTGTTTTCTGTAGATACCATGTGAAGTAATGAGAGCATATAATAATGAGGGGGCAGGATCCATGATGCATCATCAAGCAGAGAAAAGGCCTTCTGGATGCACAGTCAAGGTAGGCACCCCCCAGAACAACTAGGGGACAGAGAAGATTCACAAGCAGTGACAGAGTCAGGTCTTCTGCTTCAAAAATGAAATAATTTCTGGCCTATAGTCTTGCCTTGTTTTCTCTCTGCCACCAGCCATCTCCATTTGCCAGGGAAGTGGAGTAGCAGGAATTTTATACCCCTTTCAGAATTGCCACATGAGATAATGATAAATATTTGGAAGTTGCAGTGAACTTCATGATGGTGGTCCTGACTGATACAGGTACAGAAGAAATCTGATATTCCACCTTCCTCTTCTTCAGTCTTTTGTCTCTTTCTTGAGCAAGATTATTAGAGAATAAGCCGTTCCTTTGGTCAAATGACAGTGATGTTTTGTCATGAAGCAGTTGAGATAGGGTAAAGTTAGATAATAAAAGAATAAAACCACATCAAAGCTGAACCAAAGTTCAGTCAAAAAAATGAGGGGAGAATTCAGTCTCTTTAAATTCAAGGATTTATTAAACATGCTTAAAGTAGAAGTGTATGATTCACTTTCTTTTTTTTTTTTTTTTTAATACACCAAAAAGTTATGTACCTTCTCTAATGTGACCGTACAACTTTCACTAAGATTTAAAGGAAAGACCTACCTGGTCAGTAATACATATGTAGCACACAATTTAAACAGTCAGCTTTTCTGATGGGTTTAATTCTTCTGTGAAGGTACTTTTACAATCAGAACAACCCAGGTTGGAAGAGATCTTGAAAGATCTGGTCCATTCTTTAATGGGAAAGGGAGCCTAGATGAGAATATCTAGCACCCTGTCCAACTGCATCTTGGAAACCTCCAGCAATGGGGAGTCTACTACATCCCTGGGGAGATTGTTCTAGTGAATAAATGCTCTTACTGTAAAAAATGTCTCTTATATCAAGATAAAATATCTCCCAGTGCAACTTATGCCCATTTCCCTTTGTCTTTTTCATGTGATTCCTTGTGGAAAAAAGAAAAAAAAAAAAAAAGACTGTACTCTTTGTTGCCTTGGTCTTTCTTAAGCCTTCTCTTCTCTAGGGAGAAAAGACTGAACTCCTTCAATCTTTCCTCAGGGGGCAAGTTCTCAAGCCCTTTGATCACTGAGCTTTTCACTGTCTATTAAAAGATTCTTAATCATGAACTTAGACTAGAAAACTAACATTTAAAAATATGGAGATTAAGTTGTTGTAAAATTAAGACAACTCATTAAGAAAAAGAAATGTCATTATCTACATGATATATAAACATAAAGAAAGCCATTTCAAATACTAGAGAATCAATTTATCTCAATGAAGTAGGTAAATATTCAGCTTATCTTAAAAGAAAAGCTTATAGGTTGGTAAATTTTTCCTAGAACTAAACTGACCACATGGACTAGATCTGATGGTTTAGATGCTCAGAATCGCTTCCACACATAGATGCCACATTCACTTTGGCAACCCTTTGGAAATGTGGGAGATTAAGATGGCATTGCAGGACTGATATGAGTCCTGTACCTTCCTGCAATGACAGACAGAGACCTACTAGGCTATCCAAAGTACTTGAAAGATCACGGAGAACCTATACCGAGGTAATGGGAGCAAGTCTCACCCTCACCTAAGTTAGGTGTCTTATTGTCAAACATCTCTATAAGTTGGTTAGGGCAATGTAGTTCTCACCTCCCACCTGTCCACCTCCAGTTCTCAGTCCACAACCAATCTGTGCAGCTGCAGCACTCAGAAGATAATCATGCCCTTGTGAAGGATTTAACCTGTGATAACCTTCTGGATGTCAAATGAGGCTGCTCAAGGCTTCCACTCCAATCAAAGTTAGAAGTGCTAGGTAGACCCTACACTGCTGCAGGAATGACTGAAACTTTGATATGTTCTCAGTCCTCCAGCCTAATCTCATCCTTAATTCCCTGTATTTCCATGCAAGCCTTCATAGACACCATGATCACGTGTTCCCTGTGAAGATAATTCCCTGAAGATTGACAGTTTTTTCTGTCTGAAACAAGTCTGTTTTCTCCTCCAGGGGCAACGTGTCAATTTCTCTGAGGAATTCATGTCTTTTAGTTGCAAGCAGATGCAGTAGAAAGAACACTTCTTGATACATGAGGAAAGGTGTAGGCACTAGAGCTTTTCAAGTATGCCAGCAGTGATAGTTTTATGGACAGAAAATTATTTTCTGTTTCCAAAGAAAGAGATGTGCTTAGGCAATGCCTCTCTTTCTTCCTCTACCTGCTCAATAAGAATTCTGTCTTCCTCTAGTGTCCCAGTGTCAAGATCTTAGCTTTTCTTTCCTCTCACGTAGGTGTGCCCAGTGAAGGGATGGATGACAAGCTTCTGGATTCAACTGTGTAAGGCATTTTCCATGGATTCTGCACAGTTCTAAATTTCTCTGATGTATACGGGAGTAATGGGGAGCTGTCTTTGCTTACTATTTGTTTTTATTTTTTGTTATACGGTCTTAGTAATGTCTTTAACAGCTGGGCACTTAGGGCAGTCCTTTTTAGTTAAAAACCTTTTTCTCACATATTCACACCCAAACACAGTTCATTCAGTTCTTTAACTAGATAACTGTTTTTCTCTTTGTTGATCTGTCTCTCTAAACTTAGAATCAAATAAAAAATTGCACTATGAGATAATTTAACACTTCCAGATATCTACTTTAAGCCCATATCCACTTCTTGCTTGGGCTGATAATTTTTTAGCTGTTCTTAGACAGTTGCTGTACTGGTTTGGCTGGGATAGAGAGTTTTCTTCACATGTATGGGGCTATGTTTTGGATTTGTGCTGAAAATAGTGTTGATAATACAGGGATCTTTTCGTTATTACTGACTAGAGCTTACAGAGAGCCAAGGCCTTTTCTGCTTTTCATACCACCCCATCAGTGAGTAGGCTGGAGGTGTACAAGAAGCTGGAGTGGGGGGCATACAGTTGGGACAGCTGACCCCAGTTGACCAAAGGGATATTACACACCATATGACATCATGCTCAGCATATAAAGCTGGGGGAAGAAGAAGGAATGAGAGGCACATTCAGAGTGATGGCATTGGTCTTCCCAAGTAACCATTATGCATGATGGAGCTCTGCTTTCCTGGAGATGGATGAACTTCTGCCTGCTGATGGGAAGTAGTGAATTAATTCCTTGCTTTTCTTTGCCTGCACGCATGGCTTTTGCTTTACTTATATAAACTGTCTTTATCTCAACCCACGAGTATTCTCACTTTACTCTTCTGATTCTCCCCCTCATCTCACCAGAGGAGAGTGAGCGAATGGCTGTATGGTGTTTAGTTACCAGCTGGGGTACAACCATGACACTTGCATTCATGGCAAGAGCAACTTTTCCCCAAGCTCTCTTTGTACAAGTTTTACTGTAATTTCCTCCTCATAATGATAGTGTGAAGGATCTTGTCCCTTCCAAGGGGATAATGTTTTATTCCTGAGAGGAAGATAGGCCACAGCTAAGTAATCCTTTTTTTTTTTTTTTTTTTTTTTTCTAATAAGTTTAAAAGTAGTGTGAGGCCTAAGGTTTCTTTAGGCAAGCACTTCTAAAAGTCCTGCTTTTCCAAAAATGTAGATGGGCTACATCTACAATAAATAGTCCTATAAATGTATAGGACTACATCTGAAGATGGTCATCAACTCATCTTCCTGTATTTATTTTTGTTTCTGGACCCTGCCTCAGATTGGAAGTAGAGCAGTTGTGCATGTCACCTTCAGCCTATAACACTTTCACTTCTCCAGGGTTTCAGCTGTACACATGCTTACTGTGAAGAACCACACTTCCCCAGACACATTTGTACTCCTGGGACCAACCCTGCATGCAAGTCCTTGTTTTCTTGTTGATATTGGTAACCTATATTGCAGCTGTGTGGGGAATATCGAACTGACCACAATCATCATCAGCAATTCACAATTCCACACTGCACCTATATACTTCTTTGGCAATATTGCCTTCATAGATGTCTGTCATACCAGAAGTGTTACCCTCAAAGTCCCGGTCAGAGCACAGGGACATTTCTTGTAATGGTTGTGCAACTCAGTTTTTCTTGGAGAACTCTTTTTTTCTCCTGAACGCTTTCTTCTTGTGACAATAGCTTATGACGGCTTCACTGCCATCTGCAACCCTCTGCTCTACCAGACTATCATGCCTTGGAGGATGCTACCTGACGGTTCTTGTTTCCTGCCTTTGTGGCTGTTTAAAACACTGCAGTACACACCAGTTTAATCTTTCAGCTGAACTTCTGTGGGTCTAATGAGCTTGATCACTCCTTTCATGAACTCCTACCCCTTCTAAAGCTCTTCTGTAGTGAAATTTATGTTAATAAGGTTGTATTTTTCTCCTTTTTCTTATCAATGTATGTTGTGTAACCCTGGTATTCTATTGCAACATTACCTCCACCATCCTGAGGATCACTTCTCAGGCAGGAGATGAGCTTTCTCTACCTGTGCTTCCCACTTGATGGCAGTAGAATTGTATTTTGGTACAACATTCAAAATTTATGCCATTCCTTCTTACTCCTTTTCACTAGACCAGATCAAATTAGTGTCCATGTTATATAGTCTTTTCACCCTCATATTGAACTCTATAATCTCTAGCCCGAGGAATAAAGATGTGAAGGATTTTCTGAAGAAAACACTAGAAAGGAATTATCCCCATTAAGTCACATGCTTCCAAAGAAAGCATATTCAGAAGCAGACAGAAGGAAAAAGTAAAAAAGCAAAGTCTCACAATGGATTTTTCTAATCAAAACTCAAGTTCTCTGTTCATGAAATTTTGAAAATTTTCCTTGTAATTTCAAGTGTATTTCGCTCTGCTGGGTACTTTCTTGAAGGCACACCTGAAAGTAAAGTAGGTTTAGGCA
Source organism: Caprimulgus europaeus (assembly GCA_907165065.1). The sequence continues at coordinate 247,716 of OU015549.1, forward strand.
CTGCTAAAAGTGCTTCAGTGCTACTAAAAGGTTATTGATACTTTGTCACTAACAGATGATTTTAAAAGCTTGCAGCCTAAAGAGAAATAAGGCAATTATTTCTTTTAGTTCAATTTATGTGGAAACATAGGATAAGGGGTGACTCTTGGTGTGTCCTTCCATACCTTTTTTATGGCACCTAATATGGTGGCTGTGGGTGCAAGGAGGAGATAAAGGGAGGTGGGGAGAAAGCATCTGAACTTTCTTAGTTTTGACGGAAAGACAAATCTACACTAGTTACAGACAACAGGTGGGTTTTTGTATATACCACTTCTTCATGTCATGCAACAGAACAATATTTCACTCCTTTGTTTTTCCAAAGATGTAGCAACAATTTTGGGGGTTTATTGATAATTTCAGAACCAGTGCAAGGACTTTTCTGCACTTGTATATCTACTACTCTTTGATTACTCCCCGATTGCGGAATATTAGTATCTGAGACCGTGCCTCTGCTGAAGATCTTTGATACATCCAGATTTCTGTTTGGAACATTTGGTATGTCTAAGTAAGGAGTCAAATTATCTCCTAGTTTTCTAAGTTAACAAAAGCAATCTCACTTCAGTTAAGTCCCTGTTGCTTGCACACTAGGTTTACACTGTTTCTTTATGCTTCAGAGAGAATTTGGTCCACAGAAAAGGAAAATGAGGCCTAGGATAATACTAGTACAAGTACTAGCACAGCTTCAAGATGTGCAGTCTGCCTGCAGTGAGTTTAATCTATTTGGCTCTGGAAAAATGAGCTTATGGATGAGAGAAAAAATAGCAAAGATGACAAATACATAACTAAAAGAGAAAGCAATTTCCAAAAATCCTGTTTCTGTTACCAGAAATGTGAATGATATTCTGTAAGTGTTTGTCAGTTACCACTGTACATAAAGTGAGAGTATGCTCATGAACTAATCAACTAATTACAAACTTAGGTAAGTTAATGTAGTTTCTGAACACCACAAGTACTTTTTTTTAAAAAAAAGTATATTTTCTCTGATTGTTCTTTTGGTGGCCACACAATAGGAAGTAGCACTAAATGCTGTACTGGTTTTAAGGGTGTATGAGTGTTTGATGCAAATGATATGACCCTTTGCTTATGAATCTTCCACCAAATCAAGTTTCACCAGTATTCCTAAGCAAATAAAATCTCAGCATTAAACATTTTGAAAGAATTAAACTAAGCCAAAAATAGATTTCTGAAATTTATGGGGTAAGGTTCTCCTGGAATTGCAATAGGAATCATACTGATATTCTCCATATGAACCTCTGTAAAAACGTATTTTTATTTTTATATTTACTTAAGATCTTATTAATTTTTCTCCCTGAAATATATTTTTAGGAAGAAGTAAATCCAAGAAAATTGCACAGGCTAGCGGCTCTGGCACAGGACCTAAAGGAGACCTCTTGCCTCCTTGAACAGCAGCAGGAGTCAGATAGACTATCATACAGCTGTGAAAGGATATTCCATATTTATATTTTGCCACCTCTATTGGCCCCTTTTTAAGTAACTGAAGATAGGCAAACTAAATTTAATTCTGCAAAACATAAAGTTCAATTTGGTATTATCTGTTTGCATCTAGACACTACGAGATTACTTAATCTGAAGCAGTCATGTACAGTACTTTTACAATAAATTTAACACTTCTTAAAATAATTAGTCTTCTAATAAATTAGATATTTAGGTCATTGTTCTCTGGAATTGCCTGTTTCTCTCCAATAGCCATACAGGGAAGTTAGATAGTTGCCTCAGATATGAATGTAAATGCAAAATATACAGTAAGCAATATTTACTATGTACACTTAGAACAAAGAAAAACCCCACTATTTCTCTGTAGATTATCTCAGTTAATCTGGTTTTTATTAGATTAAGATGATCAAGAATAAGAATATAATTATGATCTTATGAATCTAAATATGATCAGAATTAGAACAGCTAAATTAGAGCAGAATATAAACCAAATCATCAGTGACAGCTGAATAAAATAAAGAAGGATAATCTGCTCTGTTTTAATCACAAGAACAATTTAGTTAACTGAAAAATTGGTTTCATTAGTAAGTCTGAGTTCAAAGGGAGCTAGAATAATTTTAATTGCAGTGTTGCCATTTTCAAGACTAAAACTTCTTTGATAATAAAAATATAGTAGAAACTATATTGAATCTCTACTTAGTTATTAATTTACTATGATTTTTCCCTTTCACTAATTCCCACTTCAAAAAAGAAAGGGAAAAGATAGAAGGGGGCAAAATTAAATTTGTTTTACTTCCTAAAGAAAAAATTATATTAGTTCCTCAAGAACCTCTTTATCTGGGACCTCTGCCACCCTTCTGCCATTGCCACTCCTTGGACTGCTTAGCCAATGAATCGAGGCGAGTGTTTATCCCCCTCAAGTTAGCATTCATTAGACTGCACTTACTTTGAACAGGAGACAGTGCTTCAGATCTCCTGAGGTCCCATCCAGCATTAATTATTCTATGAAACTACAGAAGGTAAGGGTAGGATTCACGTGCCTGTATGTCATTAAGTATTGACATTTTAGGTACCCCAGAGCATCACACCTAGTTTTCTTTCTAGTCAAGGGAAAGTCACTAAAAACTGTTCATGGATTCTAAGAAGTAGTCAATCTTGTAGTGCACACATTCAAAACAGAAAAGATAAAGGAAATTCTAGATTACTAAGTCATGCAAATATATAAATAGAGAAGCCAAATCCTTCCTACCTACCTACCTACCTACCTACCTACCTACCTACTTATACCTAGTAAGTATAAACTAGTGTTTTCCCCTTGGCACAGATTCTGTGTGGATCTGATAGACTTATCAGTTCTCAAAGTAAAAGTTCTTGCATTGAAACTTTAGTCTACTTGAAAAAAATGAGAGCAGTGTCACTGACCACAGATGGAATGTCTTTTTACCTTTCATGCTGGTGATTGATGAGCAACTCAACATACAGAACTCAAATTAGTCCATAAAGAGAGAATGGTTCATTTTTCTCATGCAACAGGAGAGTAAGCTGTGCTTTCCCAGCCTTGTCTAATTCTTAAACTCTAATTTCCACAGAAAATTATTTAGAATTTTTTTATATGAAACTTCATTTTTTTTCTACAAATTTCTATTTTCATACTTTAAAAGACATTTTTCCCATTACATTTCTTTTTCTTTTCATCAGTTATTTAGAAAAAGCATCAAGAAAAAATTAATAGGCTTACATGTTCTTCTTAATTCTTTCTCTCAAGTAAATAATGTTTTGTGTTTCAGCATTTATGTTCGTACACATTCGTTACAGAAAAAGCTTTTCTCACTGTCTATTCTTCCTTCCTTTCTTCCTTCTTCACTTCCTTCCTTTCTTCCTTCCCTTTTTCCCTCTTTCCCTCCTTCCCTCCTTCCTTCCTATATTGTCACTTATTAATTTTCAAATTTTGTAAAAAAAAATCCCTTCTTTCTTTTCTTCCTTATTCCTCAGAGCTGGGTACTATGAGTTTAATTACCCCTAATTGTAGGTATCTACATCAATACTAACAGCATAACCCCTTTCCATATTTTATCTTTGCTGTTGATGTCTCTGTTGTCAATCACTCTTTAAACACAGTTCACTTGAATTATTTTAAAGCCTACATCAGGTGGTTCATGCTATAAAAAGGGAATCTTCAGTAGAATTCATTGAATAAAATCTGTATTTAATATTTGGATTGGTGAGACTCCTCTTATGACTAAAGATTATCCATCTTGTAATTGATCTCACATGATATTCTCCCTGCCTGTGACTTACAATAGGGCAGGCTGTAATCAAATCTGACAGTTTCTCCTGTGTACAGGTTAATGGTTCATTGGCACCATAATATTTTTTAATACAGTGTAATCACATTTCCTTAAAGTGTTTTTAATTGAGAAGTAAAAAAAAAAAAATTGTTTAAGAAATATTACCACATAAATATTCAATTCTAGAACATACACACCTATACATACACATACCTAAATTTACATGTAAGGTGTGAAATACTTTTACTATTATTTCTCTACAAAGCTATGCATATAGATAAATGGATAGATATATAGAGGAACAGTAGGATATTAAATTGGACAATTAAGAAGTCATGGGAAAAAACCAGTCTTCCCATCATAGCAATATTTTATGTATGTTTAATCTACACTATGTCAGTACAGCATATCCTTTTCTGTCTGCCCAAATCTGACATTAGGAACTTATATCTACTTCTTATATAGAAAGAAATATTATCAGCTAGACAGTGTTGATATAAGTATAGATGAATGGCTAGGTAAAAATGTGCATGGTCTCATAACACATTTGTGAAAGGGATTAACCTTGCAGTTTACTACAAATATAGCATAACAGATGCATTTGGATATAACAAACTATCTGCATGTGAAACTGTGAGTTTATGTTGATTGTGTCCAATCATGGGATTTCTGTCACCTCGCTTAAAGCATGCAGAAGATAGGTCAGATTCATGGTATCTCACCTTAGTGGCTTAACACAGTTACTAAAAATAAATGCCTTTTGCAGATTTTCCAAGACATCTGCACAGTGTCTCCAAGTTTCCTATACCATTAAGTTTCTAAACCCTTCAGAAACAAGAGCTGAAAGCTGGGTGACATAATCTTTGTCATCCTTCGTGGCAAAACCCCCATATTTTTAAGCAATTTCTGATGCCTCATTTCTTAATAGTACCTAGCAACAGAAGAGGAATTCAGATACTTAAATGCAGGCATATCTCATACTATTTTAGACCTTTTGTGGTACTCTGCATGGCCTTCAACCCCACTTTGGAAGGGTATAGATCTTCAGGTTCCATGTTGTATCTGCCAACTCCAAGAGAGTAAGATATTCTCGGCAGCTAAAATTGCACTATCTCACTCTATGTAGGTGCCTAAATATTACCTTGAGTGCCTAAAGTGAAGTAACTTACATGCAGTGCTAAGCTCTGATTATAGTCACGTAATTATACGTAATAAAGTTGATGTGTAAGTCATATAGTTAACAGTTTCCATAAATATTTAACCCATTCCTAACTAGAACTCTATACCAGGCAAAATGAATCGCTGATTAGAGTAATGGATTGTCCACTGTTTGTACTTGCATAGGCCCTTAGAGGTATTTGAGAGGCCCTTTGATCCTCACCTGACAGATGACCCAAATAACTACAGCATGAGAAAGAAATTACATGTGTCTACAAACTCATATATGGACACTAAAGGTGAGATTCAAGAGCCTAAATACAGCCATAGTAAAGCAGTTGAGGTGTCTTAGAGTGTTTCACAAATTCCTATCAGATATGACACAGAACCTACAGAAATCTCAGAATCTTCTAGACTGAGAGCTGGAACACCAGCATATCTACAGGATCTGAAAACACGCTTATGTTTAGGTAACTAAATCACTAATACACATTTATACAACTAAGGTGTGATTAATTCAACACTGTTTAGTTAGAACAGGTTAACTTCATATTTGAATATCCTCTCTAGTCAAAGGAGAAAAAATAACACTTTGAGATGCTGGATTCGTTCATGCTATTATGCTTTATGAAATATTGTCACTTCTTAACACTGTATCTCTCAAACAACATTTGTATTCACTATATAACCAGATTATTCACAAGGAGATCCATCTACCATATTTAAGCAGAGACAAGTACAGCTCTCAATTTAAAGAATAACAATAGGAGAGATGGAAGTACATCTGGAAATTATAACATAGGCATTTTCAGGAAACATTAATCATTCTATGAAGATTCTGACTTAAACAAGGATTACTAAACTTGAGATTTAATGAGATGGTTTAATTAATTGTGTCTCTAATAGTTCAGAGGCACTAAAGATTGGTGTCCAGAACAGTGTTATAACAGTAGCTGGTTGAGGTCTGGATGAGAAGAAATGTGGAGGTTGAGTGAAAAACTCATGTAAACCAATAGAGTATGGAAAAAAAAAAACCAAAACAACTAAGCACTGCATCCTTTCATGTACCTATAACACTTCAGATCATGCTGTGTTAGTATCACGAGATGCTTGAGGTCTGAATCAGAAATGTAACTCACAGTTGTGTGAGAGTGATCTTAATTGCATTTACAAAAATGGTCCTAGAAAAATCCTGCAGTCTACTTTGGAAAATCCTCTTTGTGCCTCAATAGTACTTTATGAAGTTACTATGTTGTTATCATTGGTTGTTATTTTTCATTATAAATCACTCATTGCAACTAATATATTTTTTTTTTTTCTCAATCCAAACAGTTCTAATTACAAACAGTTTTCCAAGTCATGGTCTGTGCCTGCAAGCTAGCTTGAGTGGTTGTTCAAACTGCTGCTACATCTGCTTCTCTTGCAAAGTCTATAGCAGCTTTCTCAGCATGCCCTCAGATAACCTGACCCACATAGTTGAATTCATTCTAGTTGGTTTCCCAGGTAAAGAGGAAATCGACTTTCTGCTCTTTTTTATATTCTTTCTGGCTTATGCGCTAGCAGTGACGGAAAATGGAAATGATTGTTGTGCTTGTCTGGACAAATCTCCAGCTTCACAAGCCAATGTATGTTTTCCAGGGCAATCTTTCCTTTCTGGAGATCTGGTATGTCTCTGTCACAGTGCCCGAAGTACTTATCAGCTTGGTGACAAAGAGACAAGACATCTCCTTCACAGGCTGCATGGCTCAGCTATTCTTCTTCCTGGCACTGACCAGCAGTGAGTGCACTCTTCTGGCTGTCATGGCCTATGATCGCTGCGTGGCCATCTGCAACCCACTGGTTACACAATCACTTATATACTCTTAAACTGCTAGCACACACACATAAACAACTCTTCATTTGCTAAAAGCTACTGTTCACATACCTGGTTACAATACTTGATTGGATAATTCCACCTGTCCATGAGCCATTCTTTTACTTCTGACTAGTTACTAATTACAGCACACAACTCATCTCTTGTCTTGTCTCATACACATTCTTTGCTTGTTAGTCTGCTTTATTTTTCCACTCAAAGTCAGGAATTAATTACTCAAGGCTGAAGCTGCCTGTAGCTTCGGCTCTTAAAGGGCCAGCAGCATCCCACCTCAGAGGCGAGAGGAGAGCAACTAAAGTTCTATAAAACCCTTTGGGCTAAATTAAGGTGAAACGACACCAAACACTCATTTAACATTTTATTTATAATGAAAATAACCTGAACTTGGAGAATGTAAAAACACTGCCAATGCTAGCTCTTACTGGAAAAATCCATAAAAGAGGGAAAATAAGCGAAGAGAGAGACAGGAAAGGAAATGCATAAAGAAAGACATCACCACCCTTGGATCTCACAATGATCCCAAGATGGACAGGGCAGTCCTCTGGTGGTGATTGGCATGCACGTGGCAAGACTGGTGGATCTCCAGTGAAGGGCACACACGTGGCTCCCTAAGTTTGTGCCTTTTTTACAGTTCAGCTCTGGCTCTTTGAGCAAGAACTGATGTAACACTTGGCCGACTGCACAGGGTGCAGGGTGAGGGATGGTTATGGAGGGTCTTTTCAGGGGGTCTTTGTAGTTGTTGAGCCCCTTCCTCCAATGAACTCTTTGTGACCTTTGGCCATACATGGTCTTGTTTTGCTCAGCATGTCAGAACACAGGACTGTGCATCCTCCAAAACACCTTCTGCATCCCACCTTCTGTGTCCAGCTAACTGCCTTCTACATCCTGCTAACTGCTCCTCTTATTGTTGCTTTGTTATGTAGAACTTGATGCTGTGTAGAACTTGCAGCTTGCTACAGTATTGGAGACATACAGTAACTCTTTCAGTCTCTCACACCTCATATGAAAGACATTCCAGTTGCTCACTACTATCAACCACTTTCTTAGTCTTCATATCATTAGAAATGGCTTCAGGAGAGTTTGTCCACTTTCCCAGCAACTGAGGGCAAGGTTGACTGCCATATCTTCCTTTCGGCCTTTCTTGAAAGCAAGAGTGACATTTGCATCCTTCCCATCCTGAAGAACCTCTCCAGATCATAATGACCTATCAAGGACAACTTAGAGTGACCTTGCAATGACACTGCCCAGCTCCCACAGCACTTATGGATACATACCATCAGATCCTATGGACCTGCGGGTCTAGTTTGTTTAAATGTTTCTGTGGTGGTTTCACCCACAGCTATGATGTGGTCTTGCACACACGCCTCCCCACACCCCCCCAGCCCCCCCCACCCAGTGAGACTGGCAGAGAAACACAACAAAGGGGTCATGGATTGGAATGAGGACAGGAAGGGCTCACACCCAGTTATGGTCATGGGCAAAACAGACTCAGTCTGGGGAAGAAAAATCAATTTAATTTGTTACCACTTCTCTGAATAGCACAGTGAGACAGAAGAACCACATCTTAAAACACCTTCCCTCCATTGCTCCCTTCTTCCTGGGCTGAAATTACTTTGCTCCCAATTTCTCTACCTTCTTCCCCTCAGCGGCACATGGGGCAGGGAATTGGGGTTGCAGTCAGTTTGCCTATGCCACTATTCCTGGCATGCGCTCCCTCCCGCAGGCTGCAAGAGTCCAGGAAATAAGTGTTCCAGTGTGAGCTTCCCACAGAGTCATGGACCTCTTCAGGCATAGCTCCTGGCTCCAACACAGCTGCAGACAGGTCTCCAGTCCAGTGCACCTCCTCCCTCCACCCTGGGGTGTCCCCTCTCCACTCTGGTGTTGAGCGTCTCTGGGGTCTCAATTCAGTCACACCTGCCTTTGCGCTCAGCTTTCTGCTCCGGAGTGGAGTCCTCCATGGCCTACATGTGGGTATCTGATCCATCCTTGAACTTCCATAGGCTTCAGGGGACTTCATTTACCCCCCTCCACTCATCTGTGATCCCAGTGTCTGAGGTTTTCTGTTGTGCCCCTTCTCTCCCTCCCTCATGGCAACGATGCTCTCCTCTTTGTTTAGGCCAATAGTCCTCTTTTGTTCAGGTCACTGGCCTCTCCTCAAAGTTCTCTCCTCCCCCTTCTTTTCAAAACCAGTTCTTCCCTCATAAATATTGATTTGAAGAGGTGTTTCTCTATTGCTGGAGGTACACTTTGGAGCCAGGGAAGCTTCCTGAAGCTTCTCACATGGGCCGTCAATGTGATCCCTTCCCCTACTACCAGAAATGTCGTGTTCCTCCCCCTGCCCCCAGTGCAAATCCAACACAGTTCCCCAACATCATCTTCCTCTACTGAGAGTGAGTATTCCTTGCTCCAGACTTCCCCTGGGTCTCAGGGTCCTGGAAATCCTAAAGGCCAATCTTATCAGTAAAGATCAAGAAGAAGAAGAAGGCATTAAGTACCGTATCTTTTCTATGTCCTTTTTAACCAGGTCCACTGACCAGTTCAGCAGCAGGCTTACATTTTCCCTAGTCTTCCTTTTACTTCTGATATACTTGAAGGAGCCCTTTTTGTTGCCCTTCTTCTGCCTCTCCAGATTCAGCCCCAGAATAATTTTTGTTATCTTAACCTAAACCCTGCATCATCAGGCAATGTCTCCATGTTACTTCCAGGACACCTGACCCTACTTCCACTTCTTATATGCTTCCTTGCTGTGTTTAACTTCAGTAAGGAGCTCCTTTTTCATTCATGTGCACCTCCTGCCATCATTGTTCGACTTCCTGCACATGGAGATAGACTGCTCTGGAGACTGGAGGAAGTGAACCTTGAAAATTAAAAGCTCTCATGATCCCTATTCTCTCCAGAATAGTCTCCCAGTGGTTTCTTCCAGCTAAGTACCTGAACAGACAAATTCTGTTCTCCTAAAGACCAGGGTGATAGTACTATTTGCCCTGTTCCCTTCTCTCAGGCTTCTGAAATCCACCATCTAATGGTCACTTCAGCCAAGGTTGCCCCTGACGTTAACATCCCAAACCACTTTGTTTTAGTATGTGGCCCAGCAGATCATCTTTCCTTATCAGCTTCTCAAACACCTGTGTGAGGAAGTTATCATCAATGCGATTCAGAAACTTCATGGATTTCTTATGCCTTGCTGTGTTGACCTTCCAAGCAGATACTGGGATCATTTAAGTCCCCCATGAAGGCCAGGACATGCAAATGTCAGGCTTCTTCCAGCTTACTAATGAAGGCTTCATGTACTTCTTTCTTAGGTTATCTGTAGCAGTCAGCAACCACAATGTCTCCCATGCTGATCTGCTCTCTAATCCTAAACTAGATTCAATCAGTGACACAGAACAGTAACATCATAGAAAGGAAAAGCCTTTCTGACCTGAACTCCAGGCGATACTTTTGTAACTCATTGATATTTCAAATTCTTATTCAAAGATAACAGCATGCAGCAATCCTTTAAAAAGTGTTTGTGTGGCAGTCTCCAGCTCTGGGAGCAATGCAGGAAAAAGGATCAATGGCACCAACAAACAGTGACCTGCAAAGGAAGAAAAGAAGGAATAAAAGAAAATGAAGAAAAAACTCTACAATAAAACCAATAAAAACTAGTATCAAGAGATAAAGTGTTTCAGGTTCTCTTAAAGAGACACTAATACAGAGAACAATTCAGTCTTGTTTTACAGATTCCATCTTTCTTTTGTACAGTTATGAATTAGAAAGACTTTTTCTGTGGAAGAACAGTCTTCCTTGATTCAGAGGTAGGCCTATGGGTTCTTTCATTTTTGAGGAAAGAATATATGTAAAATAGATACAGATTTTTTAAATTTCAACTTCATATTCAATGAGCAAATTCCCCTAGAAGCTATTTACAAACACATGAAGGACAGAAGGGTAATGGGAAACGACCATCTGATTAAAATTTGTGCCTAACCAACCTGACTGCCTTCTATGAGGACATGACACTGAATATTGATTTTCTTGACCGTAGCATTTGAGATGGTCGTCTAAATTATACTTACAGCCGTACTGGTGGAGTATGAGCTGAATAAATAGACTATGAGATGGGTATAAGACCCACATGAAGGCCAGTCACCACTGGCATCCCACAGTCATGATCACCATTATCAGTGATCCAATTGAAGGCATAGCATGTATTCTCAAAAAGTTCATGCATGATACCAAATCAGAGCCAATGCTCAGGAAGACATGACAGCTATTCAAAAGGACCTTGAAAGCTTGGATAAATGAGCTGATGGGAACCTCATGAAATTCAACAAGGGCAAATTCAAGAAATTCAGTAAAGGGAAATGTAAGCATTAAATTCATATAACCAGACAGGTAGTGGTCTACTGGGTAGAAAACAGCTTTGCAGTGATTCTTCCATTATACTCTGAACTTGTAAGATTTTATCTGTAGTAGTGTGTCTAGATTTGGCCTCTCCAGAAAAATAAAGTCACTGACATCTTGTAATGAGTCTACTGGAGGGCCACAAAACTAGTTAGGGATCTGAAGTAATGCTGTGTACGAGGAGAGGTTAACAGCTAGATTTGTTCATCATTTAAGAAGAGAAGGTAAAGGTGATTTTCCCTGTCTTCTTCTACCTATTGGTGCCTAGTTAGAATGAGAACCCTCAAACAAAAGTTCAACCCCAGGCAGATATAGAAAACCCCAGGCAGATACAAGGAAAAACTATGTCACCCAGAGAGACAGCATTCCACAGACAACAGTAGTTTGTGCATTGAAGTGGTCCAGAAATTCTGCCGAGTGCCACATACATGTGCTCAAGAATGGTGGTGATGTGCCACAGGGCATGGTCCCCAGCACAAACTGGAGCAACTGCCCTTGAGTTGTGGTTTAATCAGTAGGCAGCTAAGCCCCAAACAACTGCTCAATCACTCCCCCATTAGCAGGATGGGGGAAAGAATCAAAAGGATACAAGTGAGAAAACTCACGAGTTGAGATAAAGTTTAATAGGTTAAGTAAAATCTGCGCTGAAGCAGTCAGTTTCTGAACTACTGGAGCCCACAGGAGAGACCCGCACTGGGGCAGTCAATGAAGAACTGCACCCCATGGGAGGGACCCCATGCTGGAACAGGAGAGAGTGTGAGGAGTCCTCCCCCTGAGGACAAAGGAGTGGAAGAAACAACATGTAACTAAATGACTGCAACCTCCATTTCTCATCCCCCTGCACCGTTGTGTTCCCTCCCAGCTTCTTGTGCACCTCCAGCCTACTCACTGCAGGGGCAGTATAAAAAGCAGAATAGACCTTCATGCTGTGTAAGCACTGCTCAGTAATAGCAAAAACATTAGTGTATTATCAACACTTTTTGGGTCACAAATCCAAAATATGTCACCATATGAGCTACTATGAAGAAAATTAACTCTATCCAAGGCAAAACAAGTACACCTTGGAACAGCATAATTCTCAACGGAGACCGAGCTCCCAGGAGAAGATGCCGCTCTCCAGTTATCAGGCTACAGGAAATTCTTGGTGCCTCTCTCTGAGGCTGGTGCAGGGAAGATGGAGTCCTCATCTGCAGAAAGTGTACAGTGGTTAAGGATCAGTGCCACCAAATTAAGGAGTTATGGGAGGAGGTCAACAGGCTACATAGCATCAGAGATGAAAGAAAGGCAGCTGACAGGTTCTTCTCCAAGACTCTACACTTACAAGAGACTGAGCCATAGAATCATAGAACCATAGCATCATAGAATGGTTTGTGCTGGAAAGGACATTTAAAGGTCATCAAGTTCAACCCCTCTGCAGTGAGCAGGGATAACTTCAACTAGATCAGATTGCTCAGAGCACCATTCAACCTGACCTTGAATATTTTCAGGTATGGGGCTTCTACCACCTCTCTGGGCAACCTATTCCAGTGTTTCACTACCCTTATTGAGAAAACATTAATTTTTTTTACAGTTACAAACAGTACAGAATTAGGGATAGACAGATTCAGTGCTTATTGGATTGGATAGTTTCTTTCTCTATGGAAAGAAAAAATCTGTTGACTGCACAGAGCTGTCTTTGAAAGTTAGTGATGAACAGTTTGAGAGCTTGTGGGTAAAAATTAGGGGCCAAGCCAACAAAGGAAACCTTGTGGTTGGTGTTTACTACAAGCCACCTGACCAAGGAGAGTTTGTTGATGAAGCATTTTTACTTCAACTACAAGATGCATCATACTCACAATCTCTGGTCTTGCTAGAGGGCTTCACCCAGCCATCTGCTGGAAAAACAGCACAGCAAGCTGTGAGAAGTCCAGGAGACTTGGAGTGTGTCAAGGATAATTTCTTAATCCAGGTTACAGACAGTCAAACCAGACTGTTTGTATTGGACCTGTTACTGGACCTGTTGCCCACCAACAAGGAAGAACTAGAGATACAAAGACTGGTGGCAGCCTGAGATGCATTCATCATGCCCTGGTGGAATTCACAGTCTTGTTGGATATGAACCAGATTAAGAGTAGAGTCAGGATGCTGAATTTTAGGAGAACAAACTTTAAATTGTTTAAAGAATTATTGGATGGGACCCCCTGGAAAACTGTCATCACAGATAAAGAAGCAGAACAGGTCTGGCAGCTCAAGGACATTTTACTTAGAGCACAAGAGCTCTTAATTTTCATGTGTAAGAAATTGGGTAAGGAAGGTAGGAAATCAGCATGGCTCAATACGGACATCATGGTCAAATTAAAGTGTAAGAATGAAATGAACAGGCAGTGGAACCAGGGACATGTGTCCTGGGAAGAATATATGGATGCTGCCTGGATGGGTAGAGAATGGGCCAGGAAAGCTAAGGCACATTTGGAGCTGAATTTGGCAAGGGATATAAAGAGTTGAATGCACCCTCAGTAAGTTTGAAGATGACACCAAGCTAAGTGGAAGCGTTGATCTCTTCTGCAGTTGGGCCTTCTTGCCCTCCATATCAGATAATTCCTCGGTCACAAATTACCACTGTTACAGTGGTAAAAATTTCCCCTTCATAATCCACATTGTAATCCATCTCTGAGAGCAGAGGAAGAACAGAGGGAACTGGAGACAAGGGCAGGACAGGCAAGGATATTTTGGGTTTGCTCCAGGTCTGGTTTTTTTCATTGTAAACCATGCTGGGCACACAGACACGGCACTGATAAGAACTGGTAGAAATATTTTTTTTTCTAACCGTAAGTGAAACAGATTTGTCCAGACTCATGCTCTAAGCATAAAACCCATCCTATGAGTTTGTGCTTCATGCTCACTTGTGTGTAAAAGGCACTTGTTGTTATAGCTGGTATTATGTAAATTGGCTGCCTTGATGGTAAAAAGTAATGAAACAGGAAGAAAGTCAGTGTGGTACGCTCAGCTGTACAACACTGAACAACTTTCCAAGGGTGCTGAGATCCATCAGACTCTCCACCTGCACATGGCAGTATATCCCCACTCTCGTCTCCTGACCCAGTGTTCACTTTCATCATCTATCTTGTGATCAGGTCCCAGTGAAGGGAAACTCATTTCACTCATTTTGGTGAGATAGTGCTCATTTTTTTCTACTGTCATTAAAATGTCTGGACTAGTTATTTATGTAGTAGAGGGAAATTTGGAATTCCATCTCTGGGCCTGTAATCAAAGGCTGGTAACAACTCAACCTGACACATTATGTGGATTTCTAGTCATCTCTTTTTCAGCCTTAAGGTAGGTATTTATAAAATTATCAACCTGTTTTTAAAGGTGATAAATAAGACACCTGGAAATTAAATTCCAATCTTTTCACCTGTGCTTATCTTGGGACGATACTAATGATTGGTAAATAACTTTGAATTCATATGTACTTTAAATACATAAGTTAGAGCAGAAACAGGTTGACTGCTGTCACCATTCTGACAAAGAAAAATACCCAAAACACAGGTACTGAATTTAGAATCATAGAATCATCTTGGCTGGAAAAGATCTTTAAGCTCATCAGTCCAACTGTAAACTTAGCACTGACAAGTACACCTCTAAACCACATCCCTAAGTGACACATGTACATGTCTTTTAAATATCATGAGGGATGATGACTCAATCACTTCCCTGAGCATCCTGTTCCAATGCTTGAAAATCCCTTCTGTGAAGAAATTTTTCCTAATAACCAATCTAAACCTCCCCTCGTGCAACTTGAGGCCATTTCCTCTTGTCCTATTGCTTGTTGCTTGGGAGAAGAGACGGACATCCACCTCACTACAACCTCCCTTCAGGTAGTTTTAGACAGTCATAAGATCTCCCCTTGGCCTCTTTTTCTCCAGATTAAACAACCCCAGTTCCCTCAGCCTCTCCTCAGTAAGACTTGTTCTCTAGACCCTTCACCAGCTTTGTAGCTCTTCTTTGGACATGCTCCAGAACCTCAATGTCTTTCCTATACTGAGGGGCCCAAAATTGAACACAGTGCTCGAGCTGCGGCCTCTCCAGTCCCAAGTACAAGGGGAGGATCACTTCGCTAGTCCTGCTGGCCACACTATGTCTGATACAAGCCAGGATGCTATTTGCCTTCTTGGCCATCTAGGCACACTACTGGCTTTTATTCAGCTGTTGTCCAACATTGTTGTGACCCAAGTGCAGGGTCTCTCTTCTTCCTGGGCTCAAGTTACTTTGTTCCTGATTTTTCTACCTTCTTCTGACTTAAATGTGAAAAATTCTTCATGCTGCCTCTTAATCTCATAAACACAGCACAGATTAGAGTTTCCAAATTATAGTTATCTGTATTGGGTTTGCATGGCAAGGTTTTGGTGGCAGGGGGTGGGCATAGGGGTAGCTTCTGTGAGAAGCTGCCAGAAGCTTCCTCCATGTCCCACACAGTCAATGCCAGTTGTCTCCAAGACAGACCCACCAGTGGCCAAGCCAATCAATAATGGCTCTGTGATAACATAATTAAGAAAAAAAAGGGGAAGAAAAAAAAAAAAAAAAAAGCTTCACACTTGCAGCTTGAGAGAGGAGTGAGAAGATGTGAGAGAAACAACTCTGCAGGCACCAAGGTCAGTGAAGAAGGAGGGGGAGGAGGTGCTCCAGGCACCAGAGCAGATTCCTCAGCAACTTATGGTGAAGACTGTGCCCCTGCAGCCCATGGAGGTCCATGGTGGAGCAGCTGACCACCTGTAGCCTATGTAGGACCCCACGCTGGAGCAGATGAATGCCTGAAGGAGGCTGTGACCCCGTGAAAAGCCCACGCTGGAGCAGCTGTGTGTATGTGGGTGTATTCCCCAGTAGCTTATTATTTAACACTATCTAACAGAGACATTCAACATATGCTGTCAATGGCTTTATTGGTAACAGCACCTCAAGTCAACCACTGGGAGTTTTTTTATATCCAAAGCTGTCATTACCTGGGCTATTATCGTAGTCTGGTCTCCCTCTCCAAGCGTGCTATAGAGGCGAGAAATTGTGAAGGGTTTAACTGTGCTTCCTTGTTTCCTTCCTGTTCACTCAGACCTTTGCAGCATGTCAGGTTCAGCCCAGAACTTTCAGGTAACCCTGTAGTGCAGATCTGTGCTTGGTTTGCCTACCTAGCACTTAACAGAATCATTTGGTGAGTGACAGCAGGGCACAGGTGTCTCTGGCCTCACTTGGCCTTGTTGAATTTAACGTCATGAAGTTCAGCAAGGCCAAGTGCAAGGTCCTGCACCCGAGTTGGGGCAATCTCCAATATCAATAGAGGGGATTAAAAGATTGAGAGCAGCTCTGTGGAGAAGCCCCAGGGATACTGGTGGATGAAAAATTGAGCTAGTAATGTGCACTTACAGCCCAGAAAGTCAGTCATATCATGGGCTGCATCAAAAGAAGCATGGCCAGCAGGTTGAGAAAGGTGATTCTCCCTCTCTACAATGCTCTTGTGAGACTCTACCTGAAGTACTGCATCCAGCTTTGGGGCCCCTATGGATCTATTAGAGTGTGTCCAGAGGAGGACCACAAAAATGATCTGAGGTCTAGAACACATCTCCTATGAAGAAAGGCTGAGACAGTTGGGATTGTTTAGCCTTCAAATGAGAAGGCTCTGGGGTTTTCTCAGGTGCTGGAGCTGGGGCTCTGCTATAGGTTGGGACTGATCGCTGGCATGTTACTTTCTCCATCACACCTTTTTAGATGGATACAGTGCAGTTGTGAGGAGGAAGTAAGAAAGGGCATGCTGGATTTTGTCTTTCTAGGAAATTCTATCCAGTGAAACACCATGAGACAGAGGGAGGTGGGAGGAAAACACAACTGAGACATATTCAAAGGTCCCTTGCAAATATCTTGTTTTTGACAGTTCACAATGAAGGACCTATGAGGCTGAACGCAGGCACAGCCATCTGCCCTTTATGGAGGAGTTAAAAGGAGAATGCATGTACAGCCTGGTAGCACCTCCAGCTAACATCACCACCATGACCTGTCCAGCAGACAGAGGCTGAGCAGATCACACTGTGTATGGAGAGTAGCTCACCCACTTGCCTGCCACCACATGCCACACAGAAACCAGCTGTTCATCTCCATCTTTAGTCTTGTGAAACACAGGGATGCCTCTTCCTGTGCAAATAATTTCCATTCTCTTAGATTTCCAGATGGCTCCTCCTAGAACCCTAGTTCCTTCCTTGCTTAACAATAGGACTTGCCAAACATTTTATATGGCTGGTGGAAGGGAGGAAAAGACCACACAGAGCTGGGTATGGGGAAAGGAGGATAGATGGATAGATGAGTGGAGCAACAGCTACGGATGTATGTGCAGACGAGGATGGATGACTTGTCCTTGCTTCAGAATAGCCACCACTGTGTAGAGGTCCTGCCTACAGGCTAGCATCACGCTCTGCTCTTCACAGGCACGGGATAACAGCTTTGGGTGAGGCAGAGGATTCCATCCCCACATGTGTGTTTCATCACATCTCAGAGAGACATCAAAATTCCAGTGGCAGAATTACATCCTTGAAATAACTTCTTTTCCCGCAACCCTGAGGAGACATGCAATAAGGTGTCCAGACGGAAGGGAGGCTTAGAGTTCACGAGAACAATCCCAGACTAATTCCCAACTGCAAAATTCTTCATTCTCGATTACAAATATTTTTAAAAATTTAAAAAATTAAAAAAACATTTTTAGAACTCTACTTCATTGGCATTTGTTTCAGCTCTTTTAACTGATTAGCAGATTGACTTAACGAATTCCTCCGAGCTGCTTTCTCACCTCTGGAGCAGCAGGCACACCCTGTCCCTCAGGCGGGGTTCTCGGCAGGCGCTGCTCACCCCGGCCTCGCCCGCCGAGTTCTCGGGACGCTGTGCAGCTCCTTGGGCTTTGCTCGCTCCTCTGTGTCACCAGCTTCGCTTCGGGTTGGTTTTCCAGAACGTTCCTAAGCGGCTGCCCGGCCCCGTCGGAGCCACCTCGCCCGCCCTGTGCCCTGTACGATGGGCGCTGAAGCAGTTAATGCGCTGGGGCGCTCTGGCCCTTTAAGCGGCCCCGCTTGCTGGAGGGAGGGCGCAGGTGCACTCGGTGCCGTGTGGCGCAGGCGCACTTGGCGCAGCGATGCGGGTGCTGGTGGGTGAGTGCTGGCGCGGCGGGGGTCGGGGTCGGTGTGTGGGGGCCGCTCTGCGGCGCTGGTGCTGGTGCGGGCGCTGGTGCTGGTGCGCGGCTGGCTTCAGCTGGACCGCTGCCGAGAGCGGGGTGAGCGCAGGAGGCCGCCCGGCGGAGGGAACTTGTCCTGAGTGAGGGCCCAGGGCGTCATGGGTGGCTGCACACGGGGCCCCTGTGGGAGGGAGGCAGGTTTGGAAGTAAAGGCTGTGGGGTCTCGACTGAGGGTGCTGCGGACGGCGGCTGGAGCCAGCTCCTCCTTTTCCTGGGGTTGGTGGGTAGGACATGGTGTGCGGCACCCGGACTTGGGGAGTGAAGGCTCTCAGGGCTGGGTGCTGTGCGGGGCGTGTGGGGGCTTTGGGCCCGGAGTAATGTACCCCTGGAAGCTGGCCACGGTAATGGATATGTCTGTGCAGCCCTTGGGACACCAGTCTGGGAAGCAAAAATGTAATGGCTTGTCTTTCTTCTAGGTGGTGGGACTGGATTTGTGGGCAGAGCCCTGACCCAGTTGCTGCAGAGCCATGGACATGAAGTGACCCATGTCTCTCGACAAGGGGGCAAGAATCGAATCAGCTGGGTATGAGATGAGAGTGGTCACAGGGGGGATAACATGTCAGGACTGAGAAACAAGCCTGCTTGCCCTGGCCTGCCATAGTATACAGGGAATCAGGCTCCCGTGGATGTAACTCCCGAGTGCTCCATGGGTCATAGTTATTGAGATGGGTACTGCTTAGGCTCTGAGGATCAAAACTTCCTCCATTCATGCTTGTGCTCCAGGCAGTGTCAGAAGGGAACTGGCTGGCATTCTTAGGAGCCTACTCTGCTTGGCTGTTGGGAAAGCTTGAGTGGAGAGGAGGCTGGGTGTGTGATGTCTCTGTTACCCCTGCCTAGGAAGAGTTGTCCCACTCTGGACTGCCCCTATGTGATGCTGTGGTGAACTTGGCTGGTGAAAATGTTCTCAACCCTTTCCGCAGGTAACTTTATCTCCTGTAGTGCTGATGGGACAAGGTGAAGGCAAGGCAATCTAGTGTTGTCAGAGAATGTAGAAGGCATCTGGGGAGGAAACAGAGTATCCAGGAAGCACTTGGGTTACCTAACTGTTGACATCTGGGTCCTCAAGTATCCAAAACATTTTGGTGGGCCTGTTAACCTTCTGTGAGACCTTGGGAAGATGGGTTCCCTTCTGGATTAACAGTTGGAGGCCAGGCGAAGTAGTTCCATGTTTCCAAAATGACACTGTATGCCTACATTTAGATTATACAAAATCAGAAGGGAAGTTTGATGTCTGTGAGGGTGTTTTTGGAAATGCCTCTGCTGGGCGCTTGAGAAGAGTTTACCACACTCAGCTTTGGCGTCCAGCTTCTCTGTTACCTTTGTCTTAAGGTGGTCTAAACCCCACAACCTTTTGTGCGAAGTGGAGAGCTATCACCTCCCAAAGTCTCCATGCATTTAGGTAGTAAGATCCAGTGTCCTTCTGTTTTGGTGTGGGGGGGAATTCATGTGACCTCTCCTGTGCTTGTGAGCAGTTGTCTTCTGGGACCCCCTTCATGCTATTCTTTCCTAGAATGTCCTTGTGGGGAATAACAGAGCACTGGAACAGGCTGCCCAGGGAGGTTGTGGAGTCTCCTTCTCTGGAGACATTCAAGACCCACCTGGACACCTTCCTGTGTGATCTCATCTGGGTGTTCCTGCTCCGGCACGGGGATTGGACTGGATGAGCTTTCCAGGTTCCTTCCAATCCCCACCATTCTGTGATTCTGTAATATAATCCATGGCTCTTTTTCCCAGATGGGATGATGCCTTCTCCAGGGAAGTCATCAGCAGCCGGATTGAGACCACCAAGACCTTGGCCAAAGCCATTGCTGATGCTGAACAGCCACCTCGTGCTTGGGTCCTTGTCACCGGCGTAGGTATTGGTTGAGCATGACCCAAGGCATGACTCATGCTGACCTAGAGCCGTATACCTCAAGACAGAAATTCCCCCCTCTTTTCATGTCTTGCCTTGAAATGCCAGCTTTATTTGCATCCATGTCACTGTTTAGGCAAGCCTTGATCAGCTTTTTGGTACTGCTGGAGAGGAATTTGGGTCCCTATGGGTCTCAGACCCCTATATGTGTCTTGGTGTCATTAGAACAGGACTTGACCATTTTCCTATGAAAGTCTTTTGGCATCCCATAGAACCAGTTTGTCTAAGCAGGGCCTCATCTGAATCCCCCTGCATATCTCTTACCTTTGCATTTCTGCTTGCTACAGTGTTTAAAGCTGCCACAGTTTAGCATCTGTGATGCCCGGTTTTAGAGCAAGCACCTTCCTCTGCCGCCAAATCAGTCTGTTGCTTGCTGGTATATTTGGTTCTTGCGGCTGCCAGCTCAACCTGAGTATTAGTGCATCCTGCTGAACTTGCAGAGCGCATTGGTAGTTCAAAAACTTCTCGTCATTGCCATCAGAGAGACTCTGTGCTGTTCATGTGAGGATGTCCCTGATGGAGTGATTGAGTTCTGAGTTCCTGGAGGCAAGGGAGAGGGTCTTGTTCTGGGGTGGGGGGGGTGGGGTGGAGTGGTTAATGTCATGATTGAACACTAATCCTGTATTTGCTGTTACACCCTCAGGCTATTACCGCCCTAGCCCCACAGCTGAGTATACTGAGGACAGTCCTGGGGGCGATTTTGACTTCTTCTCACGTCTTGTGAGCTCCTGGGAGGCTGCAGCTCTCGTTCCTGGCAGCCCAGCTCGTGGTGTTGTGGTGAGGTCTGGTAAGATGGGGCATCATGCCTGTTAAGGGTGACTCTGCTTTGATGCTCGGGGAAGAGGAGGGAGAAGATATCAGGTCTTGTGCCTCTCCTTGCTGTTCCAGTCCAGCTCTCTAACGATTATCTCCTAGTTGTATGTCTAGGGGTGAAGGGGACTTTCAGTCCTTTGAGGGTGGCATCCTGTTCTCACTCTTTTCTCCCCACAGGGGTAGTGCTGGGCCGAGATGGTGGTGCAATATCTCAAATGCTCTGGCCTTTCCGTCTGGGACTAGGAGGCCCCTTGGGCTCTGGGCTCCAGCCCTTCCCATGGATCCACATTCAGGACCTGGCTGGGATCGTGTGTCATGCTCTGGAGAGTGAGTGCCTGCAAGGCATCCTCAATGGTGTCTCCCCATCTTCCCCTGCCACCTCCAATGGCACCTTTGCTCAGGAGCTTGCTGCGGCCCTGGGGCGCCCAGCTCTGCTGCCAGTGCCTGCCTGGGCTGTGCGGGCTGTCTTTGGGGCAGAGCGGGCCGTCATGCTGCTGGAGGGCCAGAGGGTGGTGCCAAAACGCACACTGGAGAGTGGCTACCATTTCGTCTTCCCTGACCTGTCTGAAGCTCTGAAGAACATTGTGACTTGAGGACTCCTCGATTGGACTTGGTTGAGCCCTGGTTTTGTTAGCTCTCTGGCTCATGTGCCTTCCCCTGGGTGAAAGAGCGTAATCTTGCCCCTTCTTCGCACTTCCCCATGCCCATACTGAGGGTGTTAGCAATCTTTTCACCTTTTGTCTCCCTTTGTGCATCCCCAGTTTAGGAGTCATCCCTCTTTACTTGTTTTTGGGGAAGGGCACAAGCCCTTCTAAGGATTGTGACTTCTGAATCTTCCACCTTCCCTTTTCCATATTATGCATGTGGGCTGCTCTATTCCTGAAATAAGAAACTGTCCAGAACAACAGCTGTCCACATATTTCTGGTTTTTGCCAGGTTAGCCTTAGAATCATAGAATGGTATAGGTTGGAAGGAACCTTAAAGATCATCTGCCATGAGCAGGGACACCTGCCACTAGGCCTACCTCTCAAGCCTGTCAAGGTCCTTCTGGATGGCATCCCTCCCTTCCAGCATGTTGACTGAACCACACAACGTAGCCACAGTAGCTGAAAGGTCAATCTTGGTGGAGTCTAGACTCCTCACACAACTGCCTGTTTGCTCCGTCCAGACTGGAGACAGAATGGCAATCTGCTGACTTTCCAGGCAGGAAAATTAGAGTGGGACTGTCCAGCTGGAACTGGATATAGTCCTTGCAGTCAGTGTGAGCACAGCCAGGTGAGCTGAGACTTTGAGAATAGCTATGAAAGCAACATTGCCTGAGATACTCCCTGTGATAAGTGTGGCTTGCTGGAATTGTGTCTGTGCTGTCTGTAAGTTGGGTGTAGATTCCTTCCTCGTCTCATGTGCCTCAGTTTCCTGCCCTTGAGAGTGGACTGACCTACTCTGAGTTACAGGCCCAGTTTATTACAGGGCAGTACAAAGGGGACAATCAGCAGTGCTTCATCTTCAGTTACTCCAGCTACCTTTTTAGAGCCTCAGACTTCAGTCTGCTTCCCCAGATGTGGGCTTACAGCATCCTTCTGCCAGGCAAGCTGGTTAGCCAGTCTAATTAGGTTGTTTCTGTACCTGTATGGACCTTGATGATTGCAACAGTTTTGAGTTGTGATTGGAAATAAAGACAAGTACAACTGGAGTACAAGTACAGCCCACAACTCTTCTAAAAGAGGGTTGCATATCTGTGAAAGTCTACTGCTAAGCATGGTTCCACGCCTGACTCCCTGCATGGATGTGTGCTTTGCTAACTGACAGGGTTAGCAAAAAGGACACAGACACCAACTTAATACTAGAAACAAACTTATTTTAGTCTAGTTTAAAACAGAAAAAAAAAAAAAGCAAGGTACAGAGTTAAACAGGGTAATGCACCTAATCATCACTACATAAGAGAAAGCAGAGTGATTAAGAAAGATACATCACCAATTGCCCAAATACTGATCATTCAGACCGGTACATCAGCTAGGGAACCATGTCACAGTGAAGGATTTGGAGAGCCTTTCCCCAGCAACTGGGAAGTCCCACTTGTAGGTGGGGTCTCCACCTTGGCTGTGAGAGGGCACTGCTTTTATACAATCTAACAAACACATTACACAGACAGAAAGGCATGGGAACATCTGGTGGGTGTTTCACTTCACACGGGCACATCCCAGATCTGGCCAGGATCCGAGATATGTCCAAGAAGCTGCTATTTTGGTGTTCTGCACCTGGCTTTGGATTGTAGGAGTAAAAGTCTCATGGTTGTATGTCATGCTGATGTGATACAGGTTGGGGAAAGAATCTCACAGGCACATTTCATCCTACAGGCTGGGAAGTTCACTCAAAAGTCAATTTTAATTTAAGGCTTATAATTTAAGCCTTTGTATATCAGTGACAGTTTCACTGGCCTAGCCCTTGGCTAGCAGCCAACACAGCCATTCACCCACTCTCCCCCACACCCAGGGGGTAGGGGAGAGGATCGGGGGGCAAGCGTAAGGAGACTCATAGGGTGAGATAAGAACAATTTAATAATTGAAATAAAATAAAACTTAAAATAATACTAATATTAAACTAGTAGTGATAATAATAACTAACAAAGTATGAAAATGGGTGATACACAGTACAGTTGCTCACCACCGGCCGACCAAGCCTGGCCTGTTCCCAGGTAATGATCCTGGAGGAGCGACAATCCCAAACTGAAACCACAGTCCCGGAAGAGCGAGAGCCCAAGTGAAAGAGAGGGCCAAAAGAGGAAGAGACCCTCCCTAATATACTGGACATGATATGGAATATCCAGTTGGCATATCCACATGCCAATTTAGCTTATTAATTTAAATATTCCTCACCCCCTTGGATCTTGCACTTGTAGACTAATAAAACACAAAGTCCTTCACTTCCAGCAACAAAAATGAAAACACTGGTATGTTATCAGTGTTTCTCTCATACCAAATCCCAGGCTGAAAGCAAAATGCAGAGCAATTCTAGCTACTAAAAAGAAACCCAGCTCTGTTCCAGCTAAAAGCCAGGGCAATGTGTAACTCACTCAGGATTTTGAAGGGTTACCTCTGCATAACATTTGGATTAAACATGTCACAGGACTTAAATGAGCTTCTGGCACCTGAATCCCAGTATGGGATCTGAAAACACTAGCTGCTGAGTGCAATTAGGACTTTCTATCATTTGTCTACTGTGCAGCCAGAAAACACAAGTTTTAGGGTGACAGCAAGCTGAGATTTAGATTGGATTTTGGACCTTGTTTATTTTTGATGACCGTACGCAAACCTGGCTTCCAAGGTCTGTGATCCTAAGTACAGGTCTTGTGCTATCCCAGCACTGGCACAGCCAGCCCTGTGGTGTTCAGTGCTAGCAGAGCATTTCTGTAAGCATGTCTGAGCCAACTGCAGCACCCTAGCTGTGCTCTGAAGATTTACTCTGAATTGGGCCAAGTCTCTCTGTTCTTCCCTTAGAGGTGGATGTGTGTAATGTTAAGGCACGCCAAGAGCGGCAGCCCTGGCCCAGGACCCTCCTGTCTGGCTGCTGGCCTCCTGGGCTAGTGCTGAGGGACCCAGGGTCTCTGCCCAAGCTGAGGGACTGGAAATCTGCCGGTTTTCAGTTTGCAGGTTCAATCAGCCCTGAAGCTGATCACTGCTGATATTAGAGGCTCGTGCACATACATACACAGACAGAAGACCACAGACAGATGATGCTGACGTGGCTGGTCACACAGACTGCCATAGCCAAGACACTGCTATCAACAGCACCCACACCCAGGACCCATGTAACGTAAACACAGCCAGCAATGTCACTTCCCATCCTGCAGCTGGTAGGCTCACGTGACAACCTCAGGGTTCACAAGCAGATGCACATTCCTGAGTCCCTTGGGCACCAACATGACTCTTCTGTCTGCCCAGCACCCTTACCTGGACCCCAGCCTTCTGACCTGTCCTATGGGTCCTCTATTTGCTGCCTGGTCCAGCTTAATACACCAGACATGCAGCACTTACACATGCATCCCAAAGACACCCAAGTGTACTTGGGGGTACACTTGCAGGTACCCCCACGTATCAGCATGGACACCCTGCCCACCTGATTCCCCCCTGCCTGGACCTGAGGCCTCCTACTTGCCAGCTGGTCCAGCCTGAAGTTTGCTGGTGGACACACACGCACATCCCATCTTCACTGGGTTTGTGGGTGTGTGAGCCGGCACAGACGAGACCCAGGAACAACCACAAAATCATGCATGACATGCAAACAGTAAATTTATTTTTGTTATCTAGCCAACTGGGGGATCCTCAAAGCAGTACCTGGGCAAAAGTACACAAGTGGGGACACAGGCACTGTGGAGGTCTTGGTGTTTTCACCTGTATTTCAGGGATTCCTGCAGGTGTAGTGTTCCAGTGTGCTTTGGTCTTTCCTGCAGCAGGGCAGGAACCTCAAGCATGTTTGACAGAGATCCTCTAAATCTATGTTATTGAAACACAAATGTTTTACTTGGCTATGCAACAATTAGTATGATATATGTGTTCTACAGCTCAGCTGCAGGTGACTTGAGTGTGTTTATAATCCTCTGACAATCTTCCATTACTTTCCTACAGTGGGAGATACCTGTGTCGGCATCCAGCACCAGGCACATGAGCTGTGTGCTGCTGTCCAGTTCTAGCTGCTGGTGCCAAGACCCTCACTTGTGCAGGTCCCCCGGTAACTGATTTTGTGGACATGCAGAGGTACCACTGCAGTGGCTGTAGGGTGAGGCCCCCATTGGCTCCAATAGCTAGCACTGCAGGCTGGGGGTGCCTATTCCCCCAAGTCTGACCTCAGTAGTTGATACCAAATCTGCTCACGCTGGTCCCCCCAGTAGCTGGCACTTAGTCCTTGCAGCACACATACATATGGGATAGAGTAAAATTATGCAGAGTTATGAAAAGTTTTAATAAGAAAACAGGACAGACTGTGGTAGTCAAGCACACAGCTCAGACAGACCAGCACTGACTGGTCCAGGTTTACACCAGCTGCTTTTATACCCCTTTTCTGTCTACACATCTTTGTTACTCCCCCTTCCCCTCCCCTACACATTACCTCAACAGCTAGCATGGCCCCATTGACTCTCTCTGACATCCTGGACACTGCATTTTTCATCCTTATCAGTTGTAAAGTCCTAGTTGTCTATAGCTTCTTGAGACCTCATCAGTTAATATGACTGATGATGTTTGTCTCTCATTATTGTCTTTGCTAATGCTGATTGGTCAGGTTTTATGACTGACTCTCTCCCTCCCTTAACTTCCCAACTGTAAAAATAAATGTTTTCAGACTTGCTCCACACATTCTTACCAATTATGACTGCTCAGGTTTGTTCTCATCATGACCTACCTTATCACGTGTCAGGTTTATGACATAAACCTTTCTTGTTTATATCTCCTTTGACCAGGTATCCTTAAAAGACCAAACATGCTCCTTCCATATCCCCTAACACTCCCCCACTGACCAGTGTATCAGAAGAAGCTGCATCACTCCTCACTCCCATAGAGCCTGAATGGGCCCCGCTGTGGGCTGCACACAACGTGGCAGGAACAGGAGCCTGACTCCTCTCGCCATTAATCAGAGTGGTGGGGGTGGTGGAGTGCGAGGGCTGTGGTTGCTGGCCAACCCATCAGAGGCAATAAACAGGAGGAATATATTGAGATGCTTAAGATCAATAACACCTCTGTAAGTGTAACAGTTCACATAGGCAAGTCCAGTTCGTTGACTTTGATAGTTGCATCTCTGCAGGCACCAGGTCATGGGATAGATCCTACATTTTTGGTGTTATTCTGGCCGAGCTGAGTGATCTGCACTGGTGACCTGCCTTGGGGTGAGCTCTGTGCCAACTGCTGAATCACATTGCAGTATCAAAACCAGCTGGGCTTAATTCTTGGTTTTTTGGAACCAGTGGGTAGTTCTGAACCATTTGTAACATCAATCCACATTACACATTCTTTCACAAATTGTAAGGCTTTGCTGTATTCCTAGTTAATGTTGGTATTTCCCTGCTGTGTTGAGGTTGGGAGGGAAGAGGGGGGTGCAGTTTTGGTAGTGGGGGAAGGGGCCACCCTGTGAGAAGCTTTGTGAAAGCTAACCCGGCTCCAAGGCATTTCCACCTCCCCAACCCTGACTGAGCCAATTAGCAATAGAGAGATGCCTCTGCAAATCCATATTTGTGAGGGGAAGGACTGTCTTGAAAAGAAAAAGGTGGAGAGAACCTGGAGGAGAGGCCACTGACTTAAACAAAAGACAACTATCACCATTGGCCTAAACAAAGAGAGCTTCATTGCCAGGAGGAGGAGGAGGAGAGGGAGGACAGAGAACCTCAGATACCCAGTTCAACTGCTTAGAGTAGGAGGAGTTAAAGGAGGTCACCTACAGCTCATGGAGGTTCAGTGGTGGGTCAGATACCCACATGTAGACCATGGAAGACTCCACGCTGGAGCAGAAAGCTGAGCCTGAGGGCAGGTGTGACTGAATTGAGATCCCAGTGATGCTCAATGCCAGAGCGGGGGTGAACCCTCAGAACCAGGGGGAGGTGCACTGGACTGGACCTGTGAACAGATTAGACCACTGGATAGACCACATGGTCTGCAGCCCATGGACATTCCCGTGCCAGAGCCAGGAGCTGTGCCTGAAGAGGTCCATGATTCCATGGGAAGGTAGCTTTGGAACACTTTGTTCCTGGACTTTCATGCTGGGAAGAGCAGCAATGGTGAACTGACTGAAACCCCTGTTCTCTGTCCCCTGTGCTGCTGGGCAGGAGAAGGTAATCAGGAGCCTGGGAAGAAGGGATGGGGGTGGAAAGGTGTCTTAAGATGTGATTGTTATCTCTCACAGTGTGACTTGGATGACTGGTAACGTGTGACTCTGGGGTGCATTTGAGATAAGTGTGTGCTACATGTTTGGTCATGGTGGCCTCCATTTTTTGTACTGGGGTTACCTCAGTGCTAAACACAATTATCTACGCGCTGAGAAACACTGAGATTAAAAAGGCCATCAGAAAAACACTGGGGAAGATCTTTCTCTCAGGAATGATACAGAAAACAGACCAGCCAGCAGATACAAAGAGATCAGATCTGATGCTTCTGTGAGAAACCTGTATTCACCACTGAGATTCCTGTGCCTTCAGTTAGTAGAACAATTTTCTAAATGTGGGATATGGACAATACATCAAATAGGAAGATCAGTCAACATGTTTTCTTGTTTTCTGTGGAGTATGCAGTACATTGTAATTGGTAAGGCCTTATAAGAGTTTTCTATATTTGGACACTTTTAAGATTCAACTGGACAGGGTGCTGGGCCACCTTGTCTAGACTACTTTTGCCAAGAAAAGTTGGACCAGATAATCCTTGAGGTTCCTTCCAACCTGGTATTCTGTGTTTCTATGATTCTGTGAAATCACCTGCAAAGACACTCTGCATAGTGACCATGCTAGGAGCCCTAACAGTACCCTTGTTCTCTCCCATGGAAATCACAGCTGGACCTTCTACTCCAGCGCACATCTTGCTTTAGCAATCTAGTGTTGTTTCATCTCCAGGTTAAAAGCTCAAAGCTAGCTTGGTAAAGTTGACTGTTTATCCCATAATTAGAAAGGGTCTTTATAGTAGTATCAACTGCAGGTTTAGCACACTCCCTTTTGCCCCCCTTATTCTCACTTCAGATGAACTGTATAGCTTTCAGGGTTGCTCCTGGAGTCCCACATTGGACAACATGGAGGTGGTTGAGGGATAAGATTGTTCCAGTGATCACTCAAGGATACTCCAGGAATGGAGGTTCCATCTTCTCACCATTCCTCTCTTCTTTGCTTTGCCTTATCCTCCAGTTTCATCCCATCAATCCTTACATAATCAGGGTCTCCTACAAATCTGCAGAGTCTTCTACACAGAACAGGCATTCTGAATACAGTGCTATAGAAGGGCAAATGTGGCAAGTGGGGAGGCAGACCTTCCATAATGTTTCCTATATTAGAAAGAAACTCAAATTTCTTTGTAGATCTTTGCAGAGGATCTCAAAATTTTTTTAAGAAATGTCAGACACAAAACTAGGCCATCTGGAACGAGGCAGAGACCTGGAAGAGTAGGATGGCTGCAGAGAAGAGGAGATTCTGTCTGCAGGAGTATCTGACATCACCTCAAGGAGGATGTTGGTTGGAGGAGAAATCTTAGAAGTTTCTAGAACTGCCTCAGAAATTGCTGCTGAGCATCAGGCCACCTAACCTACAAATGACCTATTCTAAGACTCACAATCAGAATTAGCACAGCCCTTTGAATCTCAAAGGCAGAGAAGTATCCTGTGTGCCTCACATGTTGGCTAACAAGGCTCCCCGAAAGGGGCTGTGGGGGAGGTACTGCACTAGAGATGATTAAAGTTCTGTGCACTGTAGGTACAACCAGACTCCTCTCAAAGGGGCTAGCTGTGGGCAGTGTGGATGTGAACGCTTCTGGTCCATGGTCTGAAGTAAACCGCTTAGATGACACAGTGTGGTGGCTTCACCCACGGGTAAGACCATGGGGTCCTGCACTCAGTCCCCCACCCGGTGAGATGGGATGGGAATCATGACAAAGGGGTCATGGATTAAAAAATGAGGACAGGGAGGTCTCATTCACCAATTATGGTCATGGGCAAAACAGGCTCAACTTGGAGAAGAATAAATCAATTTAATTCATTACCAATCATCCGAGTAGCACAGGGAGACATAACAACCACATCTTAAGACACCTTCCCTCCATTCCTCCCTTCTTCCTGGGCTTTGCTCCCAATTTCTCTACCTTCTTCCCCACAGTGGCATAGTGGGCAAGGAATGAACGTTGCAGTCAGTTCACCTATCCTGCTCTTCCCAGAATGAAAGTCCCTCCTGCAGGCTGCAAATGTGGGCTTCCCATGGAGTCACAGACCTCTTCAGGCACAACTTCTGGCTCTGCCTTGGGGACTTCCACGGGCTGAAGATGGGCCTCCAGTCCAGCACACCTCTTCCCCCTGCCCCAGCTCTGGGAGTCCACCCCTGCAATGGTGTTGGGCATCTCTGGGGCCTCAGTTCAGTCACACCTGCCCTTGGGCTCAACTTTCTGCTCCAGCATGGAATCCTCTATGACCTACACATGATATCTGCTCTGCTGTTGAACTTCCATGGGCTGTGGGGGACCTCATTTGCATGCATGTCGAACTGGGTGTCTGAGGTTTTCTGCCCTCCCCCTCCTCTTCCCTCCTCCTGGCAATGAAACTCTCCCTTTGTTTAGGCTGATGGTTGTCTTTTGTTCACTTCAGTAGTCTCTCCTCCAGGTTTTCTCCACCTTCTTTTCAAGACAGTCCTTCCCCTCATAAATACGTATTCACAGAGGCATTTCTCTATTGCTGATTGGCTCCGCCTGGGCTGGAGGCGGGTAAGCCTTGGAGCCAGAGGAGCTTTCACAAAGCTTCTCGCAGGGGCCATCACTGTAGCGCCTTCCCCCATGACCAAAAATGCCCACCTTCCCCCCAGCAAACACACATACACAAATTCAACACACCCAGACAACGACTGGTTGTCTTTCACTGCTGAAGGAGTGCTTAAGGGCTGGTTACAGGGCCAATTATATGACAGGAGTGCAAAGGTACAGAAAGTCTACTCCAGAAATGGTAGAACAGCTTAGAATGGTGGAAACCATGCTCCTTGAGTATCTAAGAAGAAAATTAACTCTGTCCTAGCGAAACCAGAGCCCTAGCTGAAGAAAGTTCCCCAGTACATTAAAGACCTGATCATGGACACCATTCCAGAGTGGGAATGCTGCTGTCCATGTGCAGGTGCCTCTTTCTGGATTTAGAGGGATAGTGGTTTCATGTGTGGGAAACAAGCCATGGTCAAGGTACTGAGTTGCTAGGTGAGAGTCATGGGATGAGGTGAGCGAACTGTGCACCAGAGAACCAGAACAGGATTGTTCCCTTGCGGCAATGAAGGATGTACAACTGGAGGGCGCATTTTATTGAGTGGGGAAGAAGACTTCCAGCATGGGGGAGGCTGAATGCTCGTGGCCTTTGATAGAAGGAGAAAGACAGTCTTTGTAAAGCAATTATTTTTTTTTGCCAGAAGATAGGTAGGACAGTGAAGGAAGAGGATAAATAACAAAAAAACCCCCTACTTCATGTGCAACTATATTTGTGTTCTTATAGCACGCAACAGAAAGTATTTTACAAGGACTGAAAACACCATGATTTGTGATTGTGCAGTGCTCTCTGGGCTGTTACTGGAAGACTTTGTGGATGGATCCATAATTAGTCCTTTCTACACTTACCCTACAGAATGTGCACTATAGTAAGAAAGCCATCCTCTCTGAAATACTGATTTCCCTTCAAAAGGAATTATTGGTTGATCCAAGTCCATAATACGAGCAATTGTCTGATGGATCAGGCTCAAATTGTTATAGTAAACTAGGTTACATCAAGCTGGTGGTCAGTCACCACTGGCGTTCTCCAGTGCTCAATTTTAGAGCCACTGCTCTTTGTTTTTGTAAATTATCTGGATGCAGGAATTGAATGTACATTAAGTAAGTTAGCCAATGATACTAAACTAAGAGGAGATGTGGAATTACAAGAGATCTAGGTAGATTAGAGAGCTGGGAAATCACCAACCATATGGAATTTAACAAGAGCAAATGTCAGATTCTCCATCTGGGATGGAGTAATCCTGCTTATACAAAAATGTATTGGGTTTGCATAGCAAGCTTTTGGTAGTGGGGGCGTAGGGTGGGGTGGGAGGTGGGATGGGGGGGGCACAGGGGTGGCTTCTGTGAGAAGCTGCCAGAAGCTTCTCCCATGTCCAACAGAGCCAATGCCATCCAGCTCTCAGATGAACCCACCGCTGGCCAAGGCCGAGCCAATCAGTAATGGCCCTGTGATAAAGTAATTAAAAAAAAAAAAGAGGAAGAGGAAAAAAAAAAAAAGCTGCACACTTTGCAGCTGGAGAGAGAGGAGTGAGAAGATGGGAGAGAAACAACTCCACAGACACCAAGGTCAGGGGAGAAGGAGGGGGCGGAGGTGCTCCAGGCACCAGAGCAGAGATTCCCCTGCAGCCTGTGGTGAAGACCATGGTGAGGCAGCTGTCCCGCTGCAGCCCATGGAGGTCCATGGTGGAGCAGATGTCCCCCTGCAGCCCCTGGAGGTCCATGGTGGAGCAGATGACCACCTGCAGCCCATGGAGGTCCATGGTGGAGCAGATGACCACCTGTAGCCCGTGGATGACCCCACACCGGAGCAGGTGGATGCCCGAAGGAGGCTGTGACCCCGCGGGAAGCCCGCGCTGGAGCAGGTTCCTCTCAGGACCTGTAGCCCATGGAGAAAGGAGCCCAGGCTGGAGCAGGTTTGCTGGCAGGACTTGTGACCCCGTGGGGGACCCGTGCTGGAGCAGTCCCTTCCTGAAGGACTGCACACCATGAAAAGGACCCATGTTAAAGCAGTTCATGAACAACTGTTGTTCATGGGAAGGACTGATGCTGGAGAAGTTTGTGGAGGACTGTGTCCCATGAGAGAGAACCCCATGCTGGTGTGGGGGAAGGAGTCCACCCCCTGAGGAGGAAGGAGTGGCAGAAACAATCTGTGATGAACTGACCCCAACCCCATTCCCTGTTCCCCTGTGCCGCTGGTGGGGAGGAGGTGGAAATCAGAAGAGAAGTTAAGTCGGGGAAGAAGGGAGGGGCGGGGGGTGATGTTTTCAGATTTGATTTAATTTCTCATTCTCCTCTTCTCTGATTGGTAATAAGTTAAAATTTGGTTTTTTCCCCCAAGTTGAGTCTGTTTTGTTCGTGACAGTAATTGGTGAATGACCTTTCCCTGTCCTTACTGCAATCCATGAGCCTTTCATTATATTTTTCTCCCCGCTGCCCAGTTGGAGAGGAGAGTGATAGAGTGGGCTTTGGTGGGCATCTGGCACCCAGCCAGGGTCAACCCACCCCAAAAAAATTGGAAGATGAGAGGCTCGAGAGTAGCCCTGTAGAAAGACATCTGGAGATTTGGGTTGATGGAAAGTTGAATATGAGTCAACAGTGTGCCCTGGCTGCTAGAAGGGCTGACTGTGTCCTGGAGTGCATCAAGCACAGCATTGCCAGCCAGTCAAGGAAGGTCATTGTCCCACTCCACACTGCACTGCTTTTGCCCCACCTCTAGTACTGTGTGCAGTTTTGGGCACCTCAATATAAGGACATAAAACTATTGTAGTGTGTCCAGAGGAGGGCAACCAAGATGGTGAAAGGCCTCGAGGCCAAGATTTATTTGATTTGTTCAGCTTGGAGAAGAGAAGGCTTAGAGGTAACATCATCACAGTCCACACTTCCTCAAGCAGGCCAGTGGAGGGAGAGGTGCTGATGTCCTCTCTCTAGCGACCAGTGAAAGGACACAAGGAAATGTAATGAAGACGTGTCAAGGAAAGTTCAGAGTGGACATTAGG
Source organism: Caprimulgus europaeus (assembly GCA_907165065.1). Next base: position 281,346 of record OU015549.1, read on the forward strand.
AAAAGGTTCTTCACAGAGAGGGTGATCAGTCACTAGAACAGGCTCCCCAGGGATGTAGTCACAGCACCAAGCCTGTCAGACTTGAAGGAGCATCTGGACAACACTCATGATCTAGTTTCAAGTAATTCTGTGAGGATCTGGGAGTTGGACTTGGTGATCCTTATGGATCTCTTCCAACTTGAGATATTTTATGATTCTATGGTTCCACCTTGGAATCAGACTAAGTAGATTACAGGGTAAGTACTAAGGGTAAGATAAAAATGCCTAAGGTATGGTTTATTTCTTCACAAAGTAGACATTAAAAATGAGTTTGCTGAATTGCTCACTAGAAACACTCATCAATTGTGCAGGGATCCTTAGGTGACCAATTCTGATACTGTGGATGTCTGTACCTGGATAGACATATCCTGCTGCTGGTGCCTCCATAGTGTGCCTATGTCCACATTGCATTTGATTTTTACTTGATAGTTGACTTCCAGTTTCGGATTTCAGTGGACTACTTATGCTGTATGAAAAGGCAAAGCTTAACTACAAGCTGGATCATCCAGTGACTTGCACATTCTCCCTTTGTGGAGATACAATTGACTCATTCAGGAGCAGAGCTGTATGAGAGTCAAATAGCAGGCAGCGTCAAAAGTCAGAGACTCAAGTATAAGCTGAAATCTTGAACTAACATGCTCATACCTCATTTTATCTACCTGCATTTGGACCAGAAGTTCAGTAATGATTGCTTCATAATGAATGCTTCAGAAATGCTTTCTGTGGAGACACAGAATTTTAACAGTTGAACTTCACAGGACACCTGTATCAATTTCTTTACACAGTGTATTTCTCCTCTAAATTATTCTGTACAGGTTTTAGTGTCACCCTAAGGCCTTCTGATAATTAGAAGAAAATTATTTGAAGCTTACTTAATATTTATTATGTTGCTACATAGTATACACTATGGAGTTGTTCCTAAGAAAGTTGTTTCAACAAACAAAACAAAAATAAAAAAGCTTTCACTTATTTACTTAAAAATATTTTTTTTTTATTTTCCACACCAAAGTATGTATTTGCTGACCAGCTTCCACATCGAGCCTTTGATCTCCTTGTTACGCAAGGTGTAGATCATGGGATTAGTCAAGGGGAAAATGACTGTATGGAACACAGCAACAACTTTTTCCATTGGGACAGCGTGGAAAGGTATGACATAGATATAGATAGCTGGGCCAAACATGACAAAAACCACAATGATGTGGGAAACACAGGTGGAGGCTATTTTGTTCTTTGCCTTGGAGGACTGTGTCCGGAGCTTCAGCAACAGGAGAGTGTAGGAGATTAGGAGAAGTGTAAAGCACATAACTATAACAACTCCATTGTTGAGGAACATCAAAAGCTCCACTACGTAAGTGTTGGCACAGGCCAACTTGACCAGCTGATGGATATCACAGAAGAAGCTGTCCAGGATGTTGGGACCACATAAGGGGAGGTGGATGCTGAGAACAAATAGAATGATGCCATGGATGAAGCCCCCACCCCACGTGGCTCCAACCAGGACACAACGTACCTCCCTGTTCACGAGCCTGGTGTAGTGAAGAGGTTTGCAAATGGCTACGTAACGGTCATAGGCCATGACCATGAGCAAGAAAGCTTCAGCTGCTCCCAGGAAGTGGAGGAAAAAAAGCTGGACCATGCAGGCACTGTAGGAGATGGTCTTGTGGTGTGAGAGAAAGTCAGCCAACATTTTGGGTGGTGTCACAGAACAGTAGCAGATGTCCAAGAATGCCAGATTGGCCAGGAAAAAATACATGGGTGATCCCAGTTGGGAATCCCCTTGAATTGTTAGAATAATAAGGATGTTGCCTGGCAGAATGATCATATAGAAGAGCAGGAAGAAGAAGAGGAGAATCATCTGGACTTTATGATTTTGGGACAATCCCAACAGAACAAACTCTCTAACTACTGTGTGGTTCTCATGCTCCATTTCCATGCTGTAGAGCCCTGAAAAACAGACAGTAATCATGGAAAAAACAAAACAAAACAAAAAAACACCAGTGCAAGACTACAGAAATGTTTGAACAATCTGAGGCATATTTAGATTGCCCAAAATCAAAGAATCATAGAATGGTTTGGGCTGGAAGGGACCTTAAAGATCGTCTAGTTCCAACCCCCCTGCCATCAGCAGGGACACCTTCCACTAGACCAGGTTGCTAAAAGCCTCATCCAGCCTGGCATGCTCTTTTCTTATTTCCTAGTTTTAGGGAACTGCTAATGGTGAAATACTTGAAAGCCAGTATTTTAGATTCCCACTAACTTCAGCATTTTACTGAAAATGTAAACTGGAAGTGTTCACATTTTATCAGATGTTCTTTGTTTTCTCTGTGCCTTGCAAATTTGCACCTGGATGGAATATAGGTCATAAAGTATTAATCCATTCTTCCATGGGTAGCCTATTTTTGTGGTTTATGGTGTAGATCTGGGCTAGTCATGTCTACTCCCTCTCCAGTTGACAAAAGCAGGTCCTTCCAGGGTAAACAGATTCAATTCTAATGTAGACAGCTATCTAAAGCTAGATTAAGTGCACTTTGATATTACATGATTAACTTAAATCACATCTACTGATTATAAAAGGAAACTAAGTATACATCACTCATATCTGACGGTAAGTTTATCAGTCCCTCAGGTGAATTAATCTGACAGAGTTGTTTGCAATTGAACAATTTAGAGTCCCTTCATATTAATGATGCCAGTTTAGCCAGCCCAGGGAAGTACTAATTCCATCCTAATTTTCACAGAATCACAGAATGTCAGGGATTGGAACGGACCGTGAAAGATCATCCAGTCCAATCCCCCTGCCGGAGCAGGAACACCTAGGTGAGGTTACACAGGAAGGTGTCCAGGTGGGTTTTGAATGTCTCCAGAGAAGGAGACTCCACACCCTCCCTGGGCAGCCTGTTCCAGTGCTCTGTCATCCTCACCGTAAAGAAGTTTCTTCTCAGGTTTAAGTGAAACCTTCTGTGTTCCATTACCCTTGTCCTACCATTGGTTGTCACTGAGAAGAGTAGCTCCATCCTCATGACACTCACCCTTTATACATTTATAAACATTAATGAGGTCACCCCTCAGTCTCGTCCAAGCTAAAGAGGCCCAGCTCCCTCAGCCTTTCCTCATCAGGGAGATGCTCCACTCCCTTCATCATCTTGGTGGCTCTGTGCTGGACTCTCTCCAGCAGTTCCCTGTCCTTCTTGAACTGTGGGGCCCAGAACTGGACACAATGTTCCAGATGTGGCCTCACCAGGGCAGAGTAGAGGGGGAGGAGAACCTCTCTGGACCTACTGACCACAGCCCTTCTAATGCACCCCAGGATGCCATTGGCCTTCCTGGCCACAAGGGCACAGTGCTGGCTCATGGTCATCCTGCTGTCCCCCAGGACTCCCAGATCCCTTTCCCCTACACTGCTCTCTAGGAGATCATTCCCCAACCTATAGTGGAACCTGGGGTTGTTCCTGCCCAGGTGCAAGACCCTACACTTGCCCTTATTATATTTCATTGAGTTTTTCCCTGCCCAGCTCTCCAGCCTGTCCAGGTCTCTCTGATGGCAGCACAGCCCTCTGCTGTGTCAGCCACTCCTCACAGCTTGGTATCATCAGCAAACTTGCTGACAGTGCACTCAATTCCCTCATCCAGGTCATTGATGAATATATTGACTAATACTGGTCCTAGTACTGACCCTTGAGGGACTTCACTAGACACAGGTCTCCAACTAAACTCTGCCCCATTGACCACCACTCTCTGGCTTCTTCCCACCAGCCAGTTCACAGTCCATCTCTAATTTTTGTCTAACATACACAACTTTAAGTATTTTCCAAAATATTTAATTTATCCCAATTGTCTTTCAAGGGATCTGAGGATGTCTAGATCACATTCAGATTTCCCCCTTTCTCCACACAAATCCCACAGCATTGTCTAATTTTTCAACAAAGTCAACTGAACATTGGAAACATAAAGTAAACTCAATTATCTAAATACTGCTATGAAATTAATCCACCATGAATCAACATGATGGCAGTCTGGAAAACAAACTGTCATGTTTTCATTGAAGGCATCTAATAATTTAATTTACATACATTTTGAATGGAACTGTGGGTTTTGACACCTGTCCCATGATGAAAAGAATTAAAATTGGTCATATTTCTTTTAAAAGTCTTTCCATTTGTCTACATTCTTTCAGTTCTCCCACTTCTTTTTCTTCTTTTGGTTCAGGAGAAAGTTATATGAGTTTTTTTGCCTCCAGCTTTCTAAAAGATTTTTCTTCTATTTTGCTACACACATGGTACATTCGTCTACATGATATAGTCGGCACATTACTACCTTAGTAACTTCACAAACAATGATTGCTGCAGAACGGCTCCGGGACAGGGGTCACAGATCACTGGAGATGTTGTGCAATCAGAGGCTCAGCAGAAGCAGCGAGGGTATGAAATGGCTCAGGCCGCAGCAGCCAGCTTGGGCCCTTGACATAAGTATAACAAGCAAATGCTCGGTCAGGGTGAATTAGCAGAAGTCTCCAGGATACTGACTTGTCCTTGAGACTTCAGCCAAACAACTTCAGCAAAACTAAGTTGGGAAAAAGAAGGGAGAAGCTTTAGCTGGTCACCGCAAAGTAGGAGTGCCCTGTTAACGTCCTGGGGCGTGAGCAGAGCTAAGCCACCTGTTGTGTCAAATTTAGAGCTCATGCTTAAGAGTGTTTAACCAATTGCTGTCTGTGTTTAGCTCGCAGGTATTGTGGTAAAGGGTATAAATCCGGGTGTGTATTAGAATAAAGCGGACTCCTTGAAGCCAACTCATATTGGGTCGTCTCTTGATTTCCCAAATCCCGCCTCTGCAAATGGTGAGGTAGAGAATATGAAAATGCCTTAATGGGAGAAAATACTCAGAAAATACAGTAAGCATTTTTTCAGTTTTAGAGCAGTTTTAGTTTAGTTCCTTTGAGACCAGTGTGAAATGAAATCAGTCTTGACAGTGGAAACTACAAAAATGAAAACAACTGAAAGGAGGAGGAAGTGGCAAAAAGTAGTAAAATTCAGAATAAAGGAAAAAAAAAAGAAAGCAAAATAAGAAAGGAATAAAAGCAAGTTAAGAGAAAAAAATACTCCTTATGTAACTTTTTAATTTTTTTTTGTCAGAAGTCAAAATTTCATGTCATGCTGTGAAATTAAAAGATGTCTTTACATTCCTTGTTTTCTCAATCTTGTCCATTCTTTCACAGATAGCTGAAGGGCTCATTGTGCTGGATGTGTGTATAAATTGCCCAATATTTAATTTCTCAACTCTCTGTGAATCCTTAGCCATCTGGTTGTGAGTTTCTTTTTGCTTCAATTTTAATTCCCTCTAAGTTGTTTGATCAGCTCCAGTCTCTTCCCATCTCATCATACGACAGAAATATTCCTGGAGGAACCTAGCACTCCACTTCGCTGTCCTGTGTTGTATCATATCCTATACATCCAGCTATGCAGAAACAACACTCTCTCTTTACCTCTACTTGGTTGTAGACTTCTGTGGATGTACTTGACTGCCATGGCTTTGCAATTATGACTCAGCTCAGTATCTACTACCCTCTGGGTAGTTCAGCCCTAACCAGCAAAGAACTGATTGAAATTACCCACTCTGCTGGTTTCTGCCAAACCACTTCAGATAGGTGGTAAATATTTCCTGGTTTTTCTACTTACTTCCCTGATTTTATCAATCTGCCTATGTCCAGATCCTCTCTACTCTTCAGCTGTAGACTGTGCTTTACTCAGACTCTCACAGTGAAAAAGACTGGCTGCACTGAACTCAGGTCTGTTCCTTCTTCCTATTTATCCTGCTGCATTTTTGTCTTTACTACTGGAAACAAATTTGCCAGGAAAGCTACACACATAATACACTTTTTCATTTGTCTCTTTTCAGTCCTTTAAATGTTTTAGTTAAAAAACCAAAACATAGTTTACAGGAGACCCAAGAATCATAATCTGTGAGCATGATGACTCATTCTAGTCTTTTCTACAGTGAAGCCATCTTTCCAAGAGTTATTTATGGGGTTGTTCATACTGCATAATTTACAATGCTGCTGATGTAGGTATTTACATCTGAATGAGTAAACATAGCAGCCTGATGGACAGAGTGGAAGGAAAGATACAATTCCTCTTAGGAAGTGTAGGGATGGAACCCAGATCCTAAGCACAGATGTTGAATGCCATTTTACATGCTCTGGAATAACCTGCCTGACCTCCAGTGTGTGGTCTAGAAGAATGGATCCTGTGCCTCACCAGCCAATCTGGTGAAGATGTCTGAGATAGTCTAAACCATTCTGATCGCACTGGATGCTATGTTTGACTATTTGAATTCTACTCTACATGTCTAGCTCAGACTTTTGGCATTGTTATCTTCGGACAGGTGAATTTACCTATAATCTCTGAATTTATCCCCTGGTTATTTCTGACTGTTAGAAAATTCCTGAGCCTAAATGATTGTGTAGCTACTACAGAACCAAATTTCATCTGCTGCTCTAAGGATGATGATTAAGCCCTTGCTGGATTTGCTAACATTTTCATGTTAGGGTGGCATACCATTCTCTAGGACACTAGTGATGTGGATCCTGTGGATTTAAGTTAATTGAGATTCTGAGCTTTTAACCACTATTACCTACACAATTTGGTCGTGGGCATCAAAGAATATGTACTAAGACAAGAAATTTCATTGTTTCATTAATATTTTGTCAGTCTAAGCAAAATATAGCAATCACTCATTACTAGTCCAATCACAGTAATACTAACACTCACTCAATTTCTGTTTAATATCTTTATTGATAAACTCAGTACAAACAAGTGTCTGTCTCTTTTTCCTGAAGTTAAATTCTCACCTTTCTTGTTGTCCATAGTTTGAGGTCAAGTGTCCTTCAGCCTCAGGCAAGGTGAGCAGTCAACATCTCAAGTCCTTATACGAGACACAGTATTGCCTGTAGAACTTATCTTCCTCATTGATTCTGAGTTCTCCCAAGGTTATTCTTACTGACACTGGTTTTATCAGCCCTCTCTGAATTACATGTGAATGCAAGACAGCTGAGACCTAAACTCCCCTAATCCCTACATCTCCTATCCCTTGTCTTCCCAAGTCCTTCTCAAGTCCCAACAGCTCTTCAGCTACCCAACTCCTGGCTTCACTCCACACCAGGACTCTAATTCTGAAGCTTATTGCAATCCCAGTTTTAAAATCCTACTAACACCAGATAACAGCTTTAATATGCATCGTCCTTTCAGGACCTCTGTTGGTAGTCCATCATTCTGACCTGAAGTCTTGCTCTTCTGGCCGTGAATCCTCTCCCACACACTTATGTATTTAGTACAGCTGTGCATGCACCAGAGGTTCAACTCTTCTGAATGCCAGACCCATTCATAGCAATTTGTATCCCAGCCTGATTGTCAGCACTAGCACCAGATACTGCACCAGACTGCTTGTGAACTTAGCGGCTTCACTCACCACTCGATGACGGACAGTGAACTTCATGTGCCAGAGGATGGAGAAGATTTTATTTCTTTGCATCTTCTACATAATGCTTTCTCTGTCTCTTCAGAGCATGTAGGTTGTTTCTGGTTCCAAGAATGAGGGTTACATAATTGTGCAGCAGCTGTAGTTCTGGAGCACTAATTCAGATGCCCTGGGGTCTTAATAAAAGCTCTGCAGTGTATGACTTGATTTATAAGTATTTATTTATTCATTATTTAAAAATATATTTTTCCTGAACCAGGAGACCTCTAGAGATACCTTACAACCTATTTTTTAATGATCTCATTATTAATTTTTGTGGTGGTTTCACTTTGCTAGCACTTGACTAGCTCTTGGCTAGCAACCAAACACAGGCTTTCACTCACTTTTCTCCACCTCAGGGGCTAGGGAAGAGAACTGGAGGCAAGGATGAGGAGACTTGTAGGTTTTGATAAGAACAATTTAATAATTAAAATAAAATAAAAATTAAAATAATACTGATAATAAAATAATAATGATAGTAATAAAAAATACAAATGAGTTATACACACTGCAATTGCTGACCACCCACTGACCGAGTCCAGCCCGTTCCGAGTGAATGTGTGATAAACTGTTCTGGGTTATTACACCAGATAACGATCCCAGAGGAGCGACAATCCTGAGCTGAAGCCACAGTCCTGGAAGAGCAAGAGCCCGAGCGAAAGTCAGAGAGGGCCAAAAGAGAAAGAGACCTTCATTAATACACTGAATATGTTGTTATATGATACCGAATATCCTGTTTACATGTCAAAATGCCAATTTAGCTTAATAATTTAAATATTCCTCACCCCCTTAGATTTTGTACTTTTAGACTAACAAAACAAAGTCCTTCACTTCCATTGACCAAAATGAAAACATTGGTATGTTATCAACATTTCTCTCATAACAAATTCCATGCTAAAACCAATACATAGTACTGTTCTAGCTACTAAAAAGAAACCTAGCTCTGTCTCAGCTGAAAACCAGGGCAATTCTCCATTTAAATGAATAGTAATCTTTGCTTCTGGGAAACAAATGGACCCACAACCTCTGGCTTTCCATATTCTGTAGGAAATGCACAGGATGGAATCCCATCATCTGGAATTATCCAGATCACTTAATTTTCTGTATTTTATGAGTGTTCAGGGTGAATTCTCCAAAGTCCACTGACAAAGATACATACTTTCAGGCACTGTAAAACAAACTCAACAACTCTTTCCTGTCCCTGCACCCCTCTCTCCCCATTTTTCTCTCTCTTTCTTTTTTACTTTCTCTAAATTGTATCTTGAGGAATCATAGAATCATAGGAGCATGGTACATCAGTTTGCATGGCAGTTAGTGCAGGGAAGGTGCTGGCATGCAGTCCCCACCCTGGCTCAATCAGGCTAACTCAACTAGTGGTCATCACCCTCCCAGAAGGGGACCCAGCTATGGTTTCCACTTGGCTGAAAACCATTGCCAAACAGAATGTGGCCACCCAGTCAGAGCTCCCAAGCAAACATGCAGCTGTCCAGGTCTCCAGCTGCACAGAGTGCCTGAGCCTGTCACTGGTACCTGAGGACAGTAGAGACAATATCTGTGTGCAATGCGACCAGGTGAATGATCTGCTCAGCCTGGTGCCAAAGCTGAAAGAGGAAGTGGAAATGTTAAGGAGTATCGGGGAGTGTGAACGGGAGATAAATTGGTGGAGCCACTATCAACTACTCCACAACATCTTTTTCAGAATGAGATAATCACAGCTGCCCTTCTTTACTTACATAGTTGCTTTCTTTAACAGAGAAATGTAAAAACAAAGCAGATATACTGTCAACTTAATAACTGACTTTTGCTTTCAACAAAGAAGGAAATTTAAATAGCCATAATGACCATGTAAATAAAATAAGAATGCTGTCTCTTAAGGCAATAACTGCTTGAGAACCAAAGTGGTTGCTGACTAATAAAACAGTGAACATAATACATTATAAATAAAATCAACTAGCAATAGAAACCAATAAAAGGCTTCTTTTGTCTTTATGGTAGCTCACACTACTAAGGGTTGAATAAGTTTCTAAGTTTCTGATTTCTCATATATTCCAGGGAAATTATGTATGGATGCTCTGGGTTTTCATGTCTTCATATGGAATATTCATGATTGGGTTAAAAAATGCAGAACATATAACTTCACAATATATATGAAAGTATTTTTTACTATTTCTTGAATAATGTAAATACATATTCTATTTAAAATTTTCCTCACTCTCTCAGAAGAAACATTCTTTGTTCAGATAAATGCATTGCAATGAAATACCAATAATTTTTTATTATCACAATAAAAAAGTATTCCAGGAAATCAAGCAGCAATATATACAGGACAAGTCCATTGCACAAGAATAGAAGTCTTATTCAGTTAATTTCCAGTTATTGAATTTCTTAAATGATGCAAACATAGTCCAAGTTAGGAGAGACAAAGGTTCATCCCTGACTTACTCAGAATTTAACATTCCTCATTGAGTATATTGTGATGTGGATAGCCTGTTCTTGCAATTTCATCACATTGTTCATATTTGTTAGGTAAATGGGATAGATATGGGGTGGGAAGTCATCCAGAAACCACATTTTTACTAAAAGAAATTCTCCATAAGGCATTCCTTCCTTCCTTCCTTCCTTCCTTCCTTCCTTCCTTCCTTCCTTCCTTCCTTCCTTCCTTCCTTCCTTCCTTCCTTCCTTCCTTCCTTCCTTCCTTCCTTCCTTCCTTCCTTCCTTCCTTCCTTCCTTCCTTCCTTCCTTCCTTCCTTCCCCTCCCTCACTTTCTTTTTCTTTCTTTCGTGTCTAGTGGAGTCCTTCAGGGGTCAGTACTAGGACCAGTACTATTCAATATATTCATCAATGACCTGGATGAGGGAATTGAATGCACTGTCAGCAAGTTTGCTGATGATACAAAGCTGGGAGGAGTTGCTGACACAGCAGAGGGCTGTGCTGCCATCCAGAGAGACCTGGACAGGCTGGAGAGCTGGGCAGGGAAAAACTTGATGAAATATAATAAGGGCAAGTGTAGGGTGTTGCACCTGGGCAACAACCAACCTACCCAGGTTCCAGTATAGGTTAGGAAATGATCTCCTAGAGAGCAGTGTAGGGGAAAGGGATCTGGGAGTCCTGGTGGACAGCAGCCCTTGTGGCCAGGAAGGCCAATGGCATCCTGGGGTGCATTAGAAGGGGTGTGGTCAGTAGGTCCAGAGAGGTTCTTCTTCCCCTCTACTCTGCCCTGGTGAGGGCACATCTGGAATATTGTGTCCAGTTCTGGGCCCCACAGTTCAAGAAGGACAGGGAACTGCTTGAGAGAGTCCAGCACAGAGCCACCAAGGTGATGAAGGGAGTGGAGCATCTCCCTGATGAGGAAAGGCTGAGGGAGCTGGGGCTCTTGAGCTTGGAGAAGAGGAGGCTGAGGGGGGACCTGATTAATGTTTATAAATATTTGAATGGTGAGTGTCAGGAGGATGGAGCCAGGCTCTTCTCAGTGATGTCCAATGATAGGACAAGGGGCAATGGGTGTGAGCTGGAACACAGGAGGTTCCGCTTAAATTTGAGAAAGAACTTCTTTACAGTAAGGAAGCAGTAAGACAGAGCCCTGGGCCAGGCTGCCCAGGGAGGGTGTGGAGTCTCCTTCTCTGGAGACATTCAAGACCCGCCTGGATGCCTTTCTGTGTGAACTCATCTGGGTGTTCCTGCTCCAGCAGGGGGATTGGACTGGATGAGCTTTCGAGGTCCCTTCCAATCCCTAATATTCTGTGATTCTGTGATTCTGTGATTCTTCTTTCTTTCTTTCTTTCTTTCTTTCTTTCTTTTTTCTTATTTTCTTACTTTCTTCCTTTATTTATTTTTCTTCTAATATTTCTACTGAACTTTAGTTTATTAATAAAATATAAAAATATAATTATTGCTTCAAAACACAAAATTCTCCTCGATAGTTAAGACTGCAGGTGTGTATTGGGTGTGATTGTGATGGAATTAACTTTCTTCATAGCAGCCCCTATGCTGCTGTGTTTTAGACTGAGAACCAAAACACAATTGATAACACATCTGTGTTATAGTTATTGCTGAACAGTTCTTACACAATGTCAATGCCTTTTCCATTTCTCATGCTGTCTCATCCCCCAACAAATAGGCTTGGGGTGGGCAAGAGGCTGAGAAGAGACACAGCCAAGTCAGCTGACCCAAATTCTCCAAAGGGATATGCCGTACCGTATGACATCATGCTCAGGAGTAAAACTGGAGGGGGTTTTTCAAAAGTAGCCATTGCTCTGAGAGTGGCTGGTCATTGGTCTGCTGGTGGTGAGAGGCTGCTTTTGTATCACTTGGTTTATTTTCTTCGTTTATTTCACTTATTAAACTGTATCTGTCTCAACCCAAGAGTTTTTTCTCCTTTTTGACCTACAAAAACACAGCACTATAAAGGCTGCTATGAAAAAAATTGACTCCATCCCAACCAGCCCAGTGCAAAGTGGAGAATAGCAGGAGAGACCACTTAACTTTATGTGTGGGTTTTAAGCACTGCATTCAAACGTTTAGGGTAGAATTCACTTGCTTATACAGAAGTGCTTTAATTTCTTTGAGGTACCCTTGAAATATCTAAGTAATTCAGTTGGCCCTGGCCGATGTGGCAGACCAGTAAGAGATTGACAGCTCAAGGAGAGACAGAGCACTCAACAGTGTCTGAAATATCAGTATGAGTGAAATGTTTTCTTAGCATGACTTAATATATACTTTTAGGCACTAGAGATTATCTTTCCTAATTTTCAACAGACTCTGCAGAAACAAGTGAATTTCTAGTAGACTTTGTATCAGATCTGCCAATGTTGTGCAGATGTCTTGGATACCTTGGTGCCTCTGAAATGAAACTGACACATCTATGTTTGCACAACTCAATCCTCCTTAATTTCTTTGCTTAAAGGTAGATATTAGATAGACACTGCATGCAGTGCCTGAGCCTATCACCGGTACCTGAGAACAGTAGAGGAAACGCCTGTGTGTGGTGTGACCAGGTGAGTAATGTGCTCAGTCTGCTGTCAGAGCTGAAAGAAGTGGAATGATTAAGGAGTATTAAGGAGTGTGAGAGGGAGATAGATTGGCAGAGCCACACTTTGCCATCCCAGAGGCAAAGGCAGCAGATGGAGACTCCACAAGAAGCAGAGGATCTCTTACCCCCTTGCCACCAAGAACCTAAGAGACAGAGGGGAACGGAAACAGATCCCTGTTTAGGGTGTCAGGCAAATCCCCTCCAGTCTCCCCTCATCTTTCCAGCTGCCCTTACGCAACAGGTATGGGGCTCTAGAATTTGAGGATCAGGCAAATGAGGAGGTAGATGAAGGTCCAGCCAGTGGGGTGCCAACATGTGATGAACTGACTGCAACCCCTATTCCCCATCCCCCCGTACCACTGGCAGGGAGGAGGTGGAAATTAGGAGGAAAGTTAAGCCTGGGAAGAAGGGAGGGGAGGGGGAGCTATTTTAATAATTTCTTTTATTTCTCATTATCCTCTGATCTGATTGGTAATAAATTAAATTTATTTATTTTCCCCAAGTTGAGTCTGTTTTGCTCGTGACAGTAATTGGTGACTGATTTCCCTCTGTCCTTATCTCGGCCCTACAAGGCTTTTGTTTTATTCTCCCCTGTCCATTTGAGGAGGGGGAGTGGTAGAGTGGCTTTGGTGGGCATCTGGCATCCATCCAGGGTCAACCCACCACAGCACACACTCAGAAGCTGTTGGAGATCTTGTTGTTCTGAGGAGCTTCTTGGTCCCCAGGACATCCTAGCAGAAGATTGGCACTGGAGGTGAGTGACAGAGTCCATAAATATAAGATGGACTGCAAAAGAAGGTAGCTTATAAAACTGCACTCATGCTTGTCTCTAGTATCTGTCCCTAAAGGATGACTCAGTGGAGACGACTCCCAGGAGAGACAGAAGAACCTTGGGAAATCTGGCCCAGGTTCTTTGCACGACCAGGTGAAATGGCACATGCAGGCTGATGTCACACTTTCATACAGGCACTTATGGACCTGGAGCATTCAGCGGTCGTGTAGGAGGCTGCATTCATTTTCTTACTGTCTCAGGCAAAGCTAGAACTGATTTCTTCCCCACTTCCAAATGACAGAAGATAAATTACTCTAAGGTCCTGTTATCTGTGAGTGCTTGTATGAGGCTGTCAGGCACTTCTCCAAAAAAAATTTATTTATGGCACAAAGAACTACTAACAGGTAGATGCAAAATGCAAATGACACTATTGCCCAGGTGACAAGATACCTGTCCAAGGGACATTGCAGTCTCTGCTACAGTGACTGTACTGTATGAAATATTAACTATTTTTTTTTCTTGGAAACAGAGATTGAAACCTCATTTTCCATCAGACGATGCAAGGTGGTATATCATAAATACTGAGGTAGTAAAGTTCATATACACTTATACTGGAAACACAAAATCACTAAGTAGAGTTTGAGATACATATATTTCCCAAGTATTCCAAGTTAAAAGGCTGTTTTTAAAAAAAGTCAAGCATAAAGGAAACAAAAAATATAAATATAAAGAAGAAAATAAAGATTCCTTTCAAGCAGAATAAGCTTATATCTTCCTCAGCTCATGTATCATTTTAATTAGTACTCCTTTCACATCTTTATTTCTCAGGCTGTAAATCAGGGGGTTTAATGTAGGAATTATGGTTGTGTATATGAGAGCTAGGAATTTCTTTGTGTCTTGTGAATTACTGGATTTAGGCCGTAAGTAAATCAAGGTCCCACTTGCATAATACAGTGTTACAACAGTAAGGTGCGAGGAACAGGTGGAGAAGATCTTGTGTCTGCCCTCTAGAGAGGATATCTTCAGGATGCTGGAGATGATGCAGGCATAGGATACCAGGATGAGGCAAAATGGTGTAAAGATGACCAGCACTGTGGCCATAATGATCTGCTTTTCATACAAAGACGTGTCAGTGCAGGAGAGCATGATGAGGGGGGGAATATCACAGAAGAAGTAGTTAATTTTCTGGGGCCCACAAAATGGCAATGTGAACACCCAAGCTGTCTGCACCACAGACACAACATTACCACTGCAGCATGACAGCAGGACCAAAGAAAGACAAACTCTGCTGTTCATGATGATTGCATATCTCAGGGGGTGGCATATGGCCACATAACGGTCATAGGCCATGGCTGCCAAAATGTAGCATTCAGTGGCTGCTAAGAAAATCACACAATAGAGCTGTGTGGCACAGCCTATGTAGGAAATGCTCCTGTCCTCTGACAGGAAGTTTATCAGCATCCTGGGAACAATGATCGATGCTGTGGAAATATCCAGGAAGGACAGGACCCGGAGGAAGAAGTACATGGGCATGCGGAGGGTGGGGTGCACTGTGACCATAAAGATGAGAAGGTTCCCAATGATGGTGATGGTGTAAATTAAGCAGAATGTAAAGAACAGCAAGTGCTGCAGTTCTGGGTGGTTGGACAATCCCGAGAGGACAAATTTGGTCAACAGACTGTGGTTTCCTCTTTCTGTTCCCTCTGTTGGCTTCATCTGGGAGGAATCAAATGGACAGACTGTCAGAGGCCTAATCATTGCACCAAGATCACAGTTCTTCAGCCAGTTCCTGAAGTGAGGAGTCTCTTGGGAAGCCCTGGAGAGCCACTGGATCAAAGGGTGCAACTCTAGACCTGGCTTAGCTGAACAAAGTAGAAAGGCAATGGCTGTGCGTGTTGAAAGCGTGTGGTGTTAGTGCTCTCTGTTTCATAGTTTGGGATAGTGACCAAGCACATGGCTATGAGGAGCTCATGTTTAAGAGTTGGCTCTGTTATGGGTGTAGGGTTGATTGTGCTCGACACAAATGTCAGGGCTGTGGTCCCAACTGGTTCCATAAGCATTTTCTGCACTGGAGGGGATGCCCAGCTGACAATCGAAATGCCCACAGTCCAAAGAAAGCGAAAACAAAGCAAAGCAAACTGAAATACCCTTTGTCTATGGACAGGCAAAGGAAAAATGAATAATTAGAGGGAAAGACACCCATAGCGAATGCTAATAAAGTGTAGAGAGTGGAGCTCAGTGCTATCTGCCTCATTAGTCACATTACCTCATTACCCTGATGAGCATTGCTCTGTGGGCAATGGAGTTGGTATATTCGTGCAGTGCTGTGCCAGCCATGGCGGCTTTGTGTTCTCTTACTGCCCAGAAGGAGAAACTGATGCACAGGAAGAGAGAAGAAATGAGCCTGCCACAGAGCAGAGAGTGGTTATTAATTCTGTGCTCTTCAGACTCATCACCTCTAACTGAAGGGGCAACTCACCATTGGACTACACTGGTAAATCTCAAGGCACAGAACGCATTTTGGTAGCAGAAATCTATCCATATATGGGGACAGACGAGGGGAGCGCCATTTCCACTGTACACCCATGGACCTGGACAACAGACCAGAGCACAAAGAGAAGAACACATCATCAAAGTGCATACAACCCTGCTGTGATTCAATCACTCATCATAATGACTTCATCTGATTTGTCTTTCTGATATAACTTAGCTCATACGATGTGTCTTTCTGTTAGTGGGGTTTCTAACATGAACGTGAAAGTGAAAGCAGTGGAACTGGGAGAGACAGATTATTTTAACTGACAAACACATTAAAGAAGCTCCTAACGTTTTTAGGCATTCAAAGGTCTGATGTATTTAAAAGGAATCTTTCTGAGTTTGACTGTTTCCATTAACAGAAAAATTAAAGAGTGCTATATTATTTGAAGCTCCAGATTTTAAAAAACATCTCAATATAACCTATGTAGAACAGAATAGAAAATGACAGAAGAAGAGCATGTACAGCCTTGTTATGACACATCCATTTGTTCTACGGACTTAATCCTAGGGCTTAATTCTCACAGTCAGTACTTTTGCTTGCACTCTTCTGGATAACTCTTGGGGAAGGACTTAAGGATGTCTTAATAATTTTTTTCTTCAAAAACAGGGAAATAATACAATGTGATTACAGGGTGCAAAGGCTTATAGTTATTCATTAATTAATTTCCTTTACTTGAAATCCCTTTTGCAGAGATATTGTTGTCACTTTTAAAGTTAGATACTCTAACCCCATTCCACCAAGTGTGCTATGGGATTTCTCTCATCTTTTTTCAGAAATCTCAACTGGAGAGATGGAAGCACACCTATAGTAAGACTTTTCTCACCCCTTTTAGTGGTGATATGGTGAATCAAGCACTGAAAATTCCATTTCTTTCACTTTGATTCAGTCAGTTAACAAATAGGAGTTCAGCTTCCCTTACTGAGATGTCTTAAATTACATGATATCCTGTTTTTGCCACTGGGCTTTCTGACATGAACAGATAAGTCAAAATACTGGGTGATGGAGCAACACATTATTTAAGGTTATAGAAGAGAAAGAAAGAAAGAAAGAAAGAAAGAAAGAAAGAAAGAAAGAAAGAAAGAAAGAAAGAAAGAAAGAAAGAAAGAAAGAAAGAAAGAAAGAAAGAAAGAAAGAAAGAAAGAAAGAAAGAAAGAAAGAAAGAAAGAAAGAAAGAAAGAAAGAAAGAAAGAAAGAAAGAAAGAAAGAAAGAAAGAAAGAAAGAAAGAAAGAAAGAAAGAAAGAAAGAAAGAAAGAAAGAAAGAAAGAAAGAAAGGAAGGAAGGAAGGAAGGAAGGAAGGAAGGAAGGAAGGAAGGAAGGAAGGAAGGAAGGAAGGAAGGAAGGAAGGAAGGAAGGAAGGAAGGAAGGAAGGAAGGAAGGAAGGAAGGAAGGAAGGAAGGAAGGAAGGAAGGAAGGAAGGAAGGAAGGAAGGAAGGAAGGAAGGAAGATTATTTGTAGTGTGAGATGAGGTTAGAAAGCCAGACTTGCACCAATAGGTGAACATGTGGGTGTGGGTCTGTGGCTCTGATGCTGGATGGAGTATGTCATAGACATGCTAGGAGTGATCTTTGTCACTGAGACCTAGCAGTTAATGACTGTTCACCATTGCCTCTCTCGTCTTTCCTCCTGTTCTTCCCTAACATTTTGTCTACCAGGATTTGTATGACAGGACCACTTAAAAGCTGAGGTGCTATTTCACTTCTCTTACCTGATCTGTGACATATATTTGATATAAGACCTGCTCACTCTGTTCCCATGAATTTCTTAATAATTACCCGCACTGGGATAACTGCTTAAGTCTGTTTCCTACCTATCTTCTATGATAGTGTCTCATGATGAGATCAGTTTACACTAAAAGTCATGCAGTTCTGCTGCTATCTTTTTAATCCATTAAGCAGTTTGCCAGTTCTCCCACAGATTTTCTGGTCTTGGTGAGTCAGCAACAATTCTCTGAGTGATTGTAGAATCACAGGGATTCAAAATGAGTTTTCAATAATTCTCCACAGAACTGAAGTTACTAAATAGACAGTTGCACATTTCATATTACAGAAATAGTTTCTGGCTGAATAAAATCTCCTCGAAAATAACAAAGAATGTTGTAGTAATAGGGTAGCATAACCCAATGATATAGCAGGGATCTTTCTAACAATTTCACAAAGAAAAATCACGTTTCTGAGCCCAGAGCTATTCCCTGGCATTGTTTAATTACATAGCATGGATACATCCTCAGAAGCCCAAAGAAATTTAAAATGAAGGCTATATCATAAAATCATAGAATGGTTTGGGTTGAAAGGGACCTTTAAAGGTTCTCTAGTCCAACCCCCCCTGCAGTAAACAGGGACATCTTCAACTAAATCAAGTTGCTCAGAGCCTTGTCCAACCTGACCTTGAATGTTTCCAGGGATGGGGCTTCTGCCATCTCTGGGCAACGTGGTCCAGTGTTTCACCACCCTCATTGTAAAAAAAATTCTTCCTTACATCTAGTCTAAATCTAACCTCTTTAAGTTTAAGCTATTTCCCCTTGTCCTGTCACAAGGGACTCTGCTAACAAGTCTGTCTCCATCTTTCTTATAGGTCCACTTGAAATATTGAAAGGCCACAGTAAGATCCCCCTGGAGTCTTCTCTTCTTCAGGCTGAACAATCCAAACTCTCTCAGCCTTTCTTCATAGGAGAGGTGTTCCAACCCTCTAATCATTTTTTTTGGCCCTTATCAGGGCCCCATTGCAGGTGGGTTCTCACCAGAGCAGAGTAGAGGGGCAGAATCACCTCCTTTGACCTACTGGCTTTGCTTCTTTTGATGCAGCCCAGGATAAGGTTGCCCTTATGGGATGCAAGTGTGCATTGCCGGCTCATGTCCAGCTTTTTCATAGACATATATTCTAGAACCAATTCTCATATCTGGAATAAAAGTTGATATGAAGGCTGAGATGTAGTCTTTGTAGAAATATCAAAGAAGGCACATCAAAATCAGCATCTTGGTTATTTGGGTCTTTTCCAGGGGTCCACCTCTAATATGAATGAACGCTTAAGTCTCAAATGAGTTTTTGGAGATGTCTGTCACTCATCTATGACTATTAAAGGATATTCATATGTTGAAATCCTTCATTCAGATTTCTGAAATTGGGTGGAACTTAATTCTCAGAGAACTAGACCACAGTGTTTTGTGTGATGTTCAGATTTTGCAAATGCAGGAAGTGGAAGTGAAAGGCAATGATACAGTTGACGCTGAAATTCATGACTCCCAGGTCCACACTTTGATCATATCGTTGTCTGTAATATGTGCTCCAACCTCACTCATATCTCCAAGATAAACCCAGTATTTAAAGTAAGAAAAAAAAAAAATCCCTGAAACATCGTATCATCTTTTGAGTGACAATCCCAGATCAAGCCCAGGACTCAAACTGCACTATTTCCTTCAAAGCTTTTTTCACCTCTTTTTTCCTCAGACAGTAAATGAAAGGAATCAACAAAGATGTGACAATAGTGTTAAGTACATCGACAGTTTTAGTCAAATCTAGTGAGTCTTTTAGAGAAGGTTTGACATGGAGAAAAATGGTGGAACCGTACCAAATAACCACAACAATGAGATGGGAAGAGCAAGTGGAAAAAGACCTTTGTTGGTCTGTAGCCGATGGGATTCTCAGTATGGTAGAAATTATGTGAATATAGGTGATCAGAGTTATTGTGCATGAGCCAAGGATTACAATGAATGAGATTATGAAGGCCACTAACTCAACCAGGCTGGTATCTGTGCAAGAGAGAACTATCCATGGGGCTATGTCACCAAAAAAGTGATTAATAACATTAGGGCCACAGAAAGACAATGTGCTAATTATATATGTAGGTATGGTTATTGACAAGAACCACAAAACCATGATCCAAAGACAAGTTGAGTCAAAAGGGTGCAATTCATAATGGAGCTATAATATAATGGGAAACAGAATGCCAAACAACGGTGGCATATGCCATGGCAGCCAGGAGAAAATACTCTGTGCAGCCCAAAGAGGAAAAAAAAGTACATCTGTAGAAGGCAATTGCCAAAGGAAATGGTTTGGTCTCCACCCAAGAGGACTGCTAGAGCTTTGGGGTCACAAGCTGTGGTGTACCAGATCTCCAGGAAGGAGAGGTTGCAGAGGAAAAAGTACATGGGGGTATGAAGTTGTGGATGGCTTCTCACTAAGACCATAATGGAAAAGTTTCCCAAGAGAGCTATGACGTACATGATGAAAAAAAGCATGAACAAAGACATTTTCAGAAGAAAATTAACTCTATCCTAGCAAAACCAGGACATTTTCTCTTTTTTTCTTTTAAACCATTCCAAGGAAAAAATAGTTTTTCACTCTCATAGACTGCTATAAGCATGACCATCAATACTCACAGTATTAAAAAGGAAGAGAAGTCCAAGAGAAATTAAGGGTCTGGTATATTTCAATGACTCAGAAATCAAGCAATATCTGTATGTTTCTGACAGATGGTAGAAAGCTTGGACAGATGAATCCCACCCTGTGTGCTTGGATGGACAAGGCAAGGAATAATGTCACAAAGACCGATATATAGCAATTGAGTCATTTAGCTGAGTGGAGGATCATGTGAGAATTTCCTATACACAGAAGAAAGAAGAAGAAAGAGAGGCACTGCAGGATATACAAGAATGGATGAATAGTTATGCAGACAGAATAGACACATAAACTCAGAAATAAATGGAGAATTAATAGCAAAGAATAAAGATTGGTGTAATGCACACATACAAAAGAAAATCCTTGCATCAATATGAAGGGACGTATAGAAAGGTGAACAGGTAGTATATACACAAAATCAGAAGAATTCAGATTGGACGAGATCTTAAGAGGACCTCCTGCTTGAAGAAGGGTCAACCACAATTTCAGGGCTTTCCATGCACAGGGATGGATAAAGGAAGAGAAAAATAAATGTATATACAGTGACAGAGACAAAACAGTGGCAAACAGAATTTAGCTTTCACTTTCCTAGTGAAAAGCTCTATATCATGATGAGAGACAACAATAACTGCAAAACCAGTATTTTTCCTCTGAAATCACAAATATTTCTGTGAAAAAGCAGAGCATTTCCAGACTGCTTTTCTGCCACTTACCTTGAGGGTGGAAAGCATGACTCTAGCACAGCTCCAAGACACAAATAATTTCTTAACTATCCCCTCCCAAAAGAAATAGTCTTCAGGGTTTTTGCAATCAGTTCCTGTGAAAACAAGCAATTATCCCTTAATTAAGAAGGAAAAGTTCCCACTCAACTTTGAATCATGAAAGTAAATTTCATTTTGTACATTTTTTTTTGCTCATTTCCCATAATCAGAAAGCTGCTGAATATCTAGATGAACCTTTCACAAACTTTTATGAGAAACTAAAATATTATTTTAAGATATTTTTAATGAAAAATTGAAAAAAAAATTTTTGATACCGAGGGGAAAAAGAAAGATAAAATAATGTCTAGTACTGTACATAAGTAGAACATATATTCAAAAAAGTGCTGATCAAATTAAATTTAATATTTATCTTCAAACTTAAAATTTATTTCTACTGTTCTGATTTACAGCAAATATGACTAAAGAAATAATCAGTATATGATCTGCTATAATTGTATACAGTTAACCTGGATTCAGTAATATCCCTAAATGTGAGGGTTTAAATTATTCTAACCAGTTTTTAGCCTTTTAAAACTTGCTCACCGCTATCTAATGCAGTTACATGTGGTTCTCGAGAATTATTGGAAGAAACAGGAACTTTGAGAATATGTTTTCTTTTGACCTCTTCAGAAATCCACCTTGGTAGTTTAATCATTCTCCAGAACAATGTGGGAAACTACTTCATTGAATAAAAGTGGAGCCAATACCTACCATGATATATCTGATATAGATAGCAAAGATTAAATGGGATTAATGCATGCTCTAGTTTAAATTTTGATTACCCATTGAAGGAAATTTATGTAAATACATTTCAGTGTAACTGAAAATACGGTAATGTACCCAGCTGGCATTTTCCATAGTACAAAGAATCACAGAATCACAGAATGCTGGGAATTGGAAGGGACCTCGAAAGCTCATCCAGTCAATTTCCCCTGCCGGAGCAGGAACACCCAGATGAGATCACACAGGAAGGCGTCCAGGCGGGTCTTGAATATCTCCAGAGAAGGAGATTCCACACCCTCCCTGGGCAGCCTGTCCCAGGGCTCTGGCACCCTCACTGTAAAGAAGTTTCTTCTCAAGTTTAAGTGGAACCTCCTGTGTTCCAGTTTGCACCCATTGCCCCTTGTCCTATCATTGGACATCACTGAGAAGAGTAGCTCCATCCTCATGACACTCACCCTTTATACATTTATGAGCATTAATGAGGTCACCCCTCAGTCTCATCTAAGCTCAAGAGCCCCAGCTCCCTCAGCCCCTCTTCATCAGAGAGATGCTCCACTCCCTTCAGCATCTTGGTGGCTCTGTGCTGGACTCTCTCCAGCAGTTCCCTGTCCTTCTTGAACTGGGGGGCCCAGAACTGGACACAATATTCCAGATGTGGCCTCACCAGGGCAGAGTAGAGGAGCAGGAGAACCTCTCTGGACCTACTGACCACAGCCCTTCTAATGCACCCCAGGATGCCATTGGCCTTCCTGGCCACAAGGGCACAGTGCTGGCTCATGGTCACCCTGCTGTCCACCAGGACTCCCAGATCCCTTTCCCCTACACTGCTCTCTAGGAGATCATTTCCCAACCTATAGTGGAACCTGGGGTTGTTCCTGCCCAGGTGCAACACCCTACACTTGCCCTTATTATATTTCATTGAGTTTTTCCTGCACAACTCTCCAGCCTGTCCAGGTCTCTCTGATGGCAGCACTGCCTGCTGGCATGTCAGCCACTCCTCCCAGCTTGGTATCATCAGCAAACTTGCTGACAGTGCATTCAGTTCCCTCATCCAGGTCATTGATGAATATATTGAATAACACTGGTCCTAGTACTGACCCTCGAGGGACTTCACTAGACACAGGCCTCCAACTAGACTCTGCCCCATTGACCACCACTCTCTGGCTTCTTCCCACCAGCCAGTTCACAATCCATCTCACCACCTGATCATCCAGTCCACACTTTCTCAATTTGGCAGCGAGGATGCTGTGGGAGACCGTGTCAAATGCTTTGCTGAAATCAAGACAGACCACATCCACTGCTCTGCCATCATCTAGCCACCTGGTTGTGTTTTCATAAAAGTCTAGAAGGTTGCTCAAGCACGACTTCCCCTTGGTGAAGCCGTGCTGACTGCCCCTAATGACCCTCTGATCCTTGATATGCCTAGAGATGGCACCAAGGATGAGTCGTTCCATCACCTTCCCAGGGATGGAGGTGAGGCTGACCGGTCTGTAGTTACCCGGGTCCTTCTTGCCCTTTTTGAAGCCTGCAGTGACATTTGCTTTCCCCCAGTCCTCAGGCGCCTCTCCCATTCCCCACAACTCAGCAAAGATGATGGAGAGTGGTCTAGCAATGACTTCAGCAGCTCCCTCAGCACCCGTGGGTGCATCCCATCTGGACCCATAGATTTATGGATGTCCAGATTGCTTAATTGGTCCCTAACCCAGTACTCATCAACTGAGGCAAACTCCTCTGATGTCCTGACTTCCTCTGGGGCCTCAGGGGTCTGGGGCTCCTCAGGACAGCTTCTGGCAGAGAAGACAGAGGCAAAGAAGGCATTCAATAGCTCTGCCTTCTCTGTATCCTCTGTCACCAGGGCACCCACCTCATCCATCAGTGGGCCTACATTGCCTCTAGTGTTAGTTTTATCTGTCATGTATTTGAAGAAGCTCTTTCTGTTGTCCTTGACCCCTCTGGCAAGGTTTAATTCTAAGGAGGCCTTGGCTTTCCTAGTTGCCTCCCTACATCCTCTGACAACAGCCTTATATTCTTCCCAAGTGGCCAACCCCTCCTTCCATGATCTGTAAACTCTCCTCTTCCACTTGAGTTTTCCCAGCAGTTCCCTGTTTAACCAAGCAGGTCTCCTGGCTGCCTTCCTTGACTTCCTACATGTCAGGATGATTTGATCTTGAGCTTGGAAGAAGCAGTCCCTGAATGTCAACCAGCTGTCTTGGGCCCCTTTACCTTCAAGTACCCTGTCCCATGGGATTTCCCCTAGCAATTGCTTGAAAAGGCCAAAGTTGGCCCTCCTGAAGTCCAGGGTTGCACTTCTGCTTGGAATTCTCTTCCTGCCACATGAGATCCTGAACTTCACCATCTCATGGTCACTGCAGCCCAGGCAGTCCTCAACCTTTACCACTTCAACCAGACCCTCCTTGTTAGTGAGGATGAGATCCAGCGTCACTCCCCTCCTAGCTGGTTCATCCACCATTTGCATCAGGAAGTTCTCATTGATGCACTGGAGGAACCTCCTGGACTGTGGGTGGGTGGCTGAGTGGTCCCTCCAGCAAACATCAGGGCAGTTAAAATCCCCCAAAACAACCAGGGCCTGGGATTGCGAGGCTGCTGTCAGCTGCCTGTAGAAGGCCTCGTCAACCTCCTCACCCTGATCTGGTGGCCTGTAATAGACACCCACAACGGTATCAACCCTACCAGCCTGCCCCTTGATTTTCACCCACAGACTCTCCACTCACTCCTCATCCACCCCTGGACAGGTCTCAATACCCTGCAGTTGCTCTCTCACGTAAAGAGCAACTCCACCACCTCGCCTCTCTGGCCTGTCTTTCCTGAGAAGGACAGAGCCATCCATGGCCACATTCCAGTCGTGTGAGCTGTCCCACCATGTCTCTGTCATTGCCACCAGATCATCATCCCCTGACCCAACACGGGTTTCTAACTCCTCCTGCTTGTTCCCCACGCTCCGTGCATTGGTGCACAGGCATTTCAGGGAGCGAGCTGAGTACACCAATTTCATCTTAGGCGGTGGGAGACCTCCCGGTCTTCATCGGTTCTAGACTTCTGCCCCACTGACGCAAGCCCAGCTATAACCCCATCCCCCTTCGCATCTGGTTTAAAAGAAGTTTGATGCCTGTTTATCTTAGGCTCTTTTGAACATCATAAACTCTTATGAAGACTTCTGTTGAACCAACACAAGACACTTCTTAGGAACAAATGTAATCTATCCTTATTGTTAAAACCTTGCTATCTTAAGTCCCATAAGCCCATAGATTTAGCTGAAATTTGCAAGTTTATTAAGCTGTAAGCCTTATAGAGTAAAATATGTTTTTGTTCAGGACTGAATCAAAGCTGTAGGAAATTGTCAGGCCATCTAACTCCTGTCCGTGTGCAACTTAGTAAGGACAGCATTCTGTGAAATGAATGACCATTGAGATTGCAGTGGATCTGAATGATTCAGAGGTTTTGTAGCTAGCTGCTTTCCTTCCATTGCTTTGACTTGATTTCAGCATCTTGAGGTGGACTGTCATTTCCCTTATTCTCTTATCTAGCTGTGAGGCCTAATTTCTAGCACATTCATTTTGGTTCCATTTCTAATATCATTGGTTTCTTACAGATTTTATGTACTGCTTAGTATGTGTTACTTAATACCGAGGAGTCATTTACTAATTCTTCAGGCAGACGTTTCAGTCCTTTGTTTTGTTTACTTTGCAGCATACAAGTCATAGTACCACATAATGCATCCACTGTTGTTCAGAACTGATGCAGCTATTCTATCTGTTAATCTGAGGGATAGATTCTTTCTCTGCTAGAGCTGTCAGATTGACATAAATTTATTGACATAAATTTTGTTGATAGATAGAGTGTGAAGCTTAGATTTCCACTCTTTTTATTAATAATTTTGTTTATTTCAATATAGACCATACAATACTTCCAAAGCAAAAAAAACCAGATTGGTTGGACTTGATCTTAAAGGTTGTTAGAACCAAAATGATTCTGTGATTCTATGATTCTAAGATTTTACAAAATAAAGGTGTTTTTTATTTTTCTCTGTTGTTTGTTTAGCGTATTAAGATCATTCACCTTAATAGTTCCATGAAATGTAGCCCGTAAAAAATAAGACAAGTGGAAAAATGATTAAGGTGGGAAAGTGAATTAATTCTTATTTAACTGTCTGGATAATTGCATTCATTTTCAACAGTTCTGAGAAATTTTGAATGGTTAAACTGGAGTTACCAGTGGTTTACTCAATACACAAGCACAAGGGAACCAATTCAACTAAAGAAAGGCATTCTCATATGAGTTATCTAAAATCTGAATGTATTAATAATTTAGCTCAATAAATAAATCATGTTGCCATTCCATCCCAATTTTCTCATGACTGGTTTTACAAATGTGTAAGCCTTTAAACACTATTAACCACCTCAGGGGCATCTCCATCTGGACAACGCATAATACAATCACAATCTGGCACACTTAGAACTTGTGCCAAAACCTTTAGAAAACCATTCTGCTCTCAGAGATACTCAATGAGTCACAAAACATCTTCAATAAAAGGATGGTTTTGCCAACTTTCTTTACTTTACTCTTCTAAATATTACTTTACCACTAAGTATTTTTAAGGCCCTTTTATTAATCACTTTAGTGATTGGTAACCCTAAGGGAGTGATAGGTGACACACTAAGATGCGTATTTAAACAGTTAGTACAAATTGTCCATTAAACGTAAAGACTTTTGTTCCACTGAAAACAGAAGCAGCTGAATAGATATGTTTTATTATAGACATTTAAATTTTGTAAGGCTGAAGTAAGGTGCAATGTTTCCCTCTTAGAGCAATCAGGATCACCAAGACTTTGGGGATATTTTGTCTTTTTTCTGAACTTTATCATCCCTACAATGGGATCTGTTTCTGACAACAAGCACTGTCATCATCTGCTTTTGAAATATTGGTGCTGGCTACTAGCTGTTAGATAGAGAAAACAAAACAACAACAACAACAACAAAGCCTTATAATGTTCTGAAACACTTTCAGGGTAAATAACATGTTGTGCAATGGAAGTATCACCATTCCCCTAATATAAAGTTCTCTGTCTTTCTGTCTAGCAGTGCAATGTGTAAGAACTGTGGTAATGGATAAACTGTTGTTGATATGAAGCCCCTGGGGCAACTGGGGGATGATGTGAAATCTCTTGGATGAAGGATTCACTTGTTCATAAACAAGGGATGCATCTTCCTGTAAGTGTGAAGCTTTACAATGCAGTCCTAAAAGAGATCAAGGTGCTATGATGGCTAATCACAATTTGCAAAAGATCGAGTGTGGTTGTTCACTGCAGTGGAACTCTACAGCTGGTGGAACTGGGTGTGGATTGATGAGGAATTTTGTTTTGTGAAATCTAATGATACTTAGAGATTCCTCTGTTCGCAGCCAAATGACCAAGGATTTCAGTAGGAATTTACACATATAAATATGTTATGCATAAAATGTATGTTGCACAAGCAGGGAATACTACATTATCTGTTTCTGTCAAAAGATCTGTTCAGTTTGTTCCACTGGCTGATTATTGACTACCAAAGAAGTACAGTGTAAAATAAATTTCCTAGATTTTATTTACACACTTGTGAGAGGGATGAGTGATCGAACATAAAACTGATGTCAGCAATGTGTGCATGTGTATTTGCACTAGTCTGCCTAAACCACGAAGATAGGTAGTTCATTAAAATAGTCATTTCTAGAACATGAGTCATCTGACAGTTCAAAGATCATCCTCATACAATCAAATAATTATGCCCTAGAAGTGTTTGTTTCTCCTCACTGATTGTGAAAGTTTAGACAGTTTGCTCTAGTATGGGCATCTGAATACGGACAGATTAATTTAACTTCATTCCTGGTGTATAAAATGAAAAAAAAAAAAACCCTCCTGATTTTTACCACAGTAAACCTGTGTATGCGTCCTGTCTGAAACAATAAATAGAGAATTCTTTGGTCAATACTTTCTGTGTCTGTTGCCAGATGGGTCATGGCTGGAAAAAAGAAGTAGAACCAATCTATGGTAGAAAAAAATAATTTTTCTTGATTTCCCTGGCAACCAGTGTTTGCCAGTCTACCTCTTTCTGCTTTTTTCTGTGACATACATACTAAAAGTATTGATAAATCTGGCCATTATAGTGCTAGTGCAGGTCTATCCATTCTCTCGGACTCCAATGTACTGCTTCCTTGGCAACTGCTCCTTTCTGGAGATCTGGTACACTACAGCTTGTGTGCCCAAAGCCCTTGGAGTATTCCCTGGAAAGAATCAAACCATCTCCTTCATCAGCTGCACTTTGTAGATGTACTTTATCTTCTCTTTAGACTGTATTGGAAGTGCTGTCTTGGCTGTTGTTGCTTAGGGTTACTATCTGGTCATATGCTATCCTTTATGCTACAGTCTCCTCATGTGCAATACCTTGTGCACACAGGTGGCTGTTGGCTCGTGGATATTCAGTTTTCTGGACATCACTATCCGAGCCTCTGTAATCACCACCTCATTCTTCTGTGGCCCCAACATCATCAATCCCTTTTTTTTCTTGTGACACAAATTCATCTATTTCTTTCTTCTGATCTGATTCTCACTTTGTTGAAATGGCATGTCTTGTCACCCTCTCCACATCCCTACTTGGCTCTTTAGCTGTAACAACCATATTATATATTCATCTATGTCATTTCCACTATCTTGAGGATGCCATGAGCCCAAGGTCAGTGAAGAGCTTTTTGCACATGTGCACCTCATCTTACTGTTGTAATTTTATGGCGTGACTCCACCATCTTCCTGTACATCAGGTGCTATCATTACACTTCTCTGGTTTGAATGAAATTGTGAATAACCTTAATACTGTTGTGACTGCCATACTGAAACCTTTAATTTACATTCTTAGGAACACAGATGTGAAGAATGCCTTGAGAAAGTGTTATGCAGACATGACAATGCCTTAAACTGATTGCAACGAAAACTGAGTGGAATAACCATGAGCATATAAATCAGTGTTTTACTGCCTGCATTTTCCAATGGTATTCCTCTTTCCTGTCTTTAACTACTGAAGTTCTCTTTATAGTCACTGCAAAGAAGGATCATTACCGTGTATGGTTAATGAGGCATGTTTTTGATATTATTTCTGTGATGTGTCAAATGATGTCCTAGAAGTTATTTTCTCTCTGCTCTCTATTAGGAGATTTTTAACTCAGCTGTGGGTAGTTGCATTTGATCAGATTAATGCCATCCATATAATATTCTCATCTAATTGACAAAATACCCTGCAAGGCAAAATGCCTGAATCAACCCTGATGGATAAGAAAATACGGTGAGTTGACCCTGACTAGGGGCCAGATGCCCACCGAAGCCCACTCTATCACTCCCCCTCCTCAAATGGGCAGGGGGAGAAAAATATAACGAAAAGCTCGTGGGTGGAGATAAGGACGGAGAGAGATCACTCACCAGTTACTGGCACAGGCTTGTGACTCTACTTGGGGGAAAAAACAAATTTACTTTATTATCAATCAAAATCAGAGGATAATGAGAAGTAAAACCAAATCTTAAAACACCTCCCCCACCCCTCCCTTCTTCCCAGGCTTAATCTCTTTCCCAATTTCCACCTCCTCCCCCCAGCAGCACAGGGGGACAGGGAATGGGGTTGGGGTCAGTTCATCACACGCTGTTTCTGCCGCTGCTTCCTCCTCAGGGGGAGGTCTCCTTCCCCCGCACCAGTGTGGGGTCCCTCTCATGGGACACAGTCCTCCACCAACTTCTCCAACGTGAGTCCTTCCCATGACTGACAGCTCCTCACGAACTGCTCCAGTCTGGGTCCATTCCATGGGGTGCAGTCCTTCAGGAAGGGACTGCTCCAGCGCGGGTCCCCCACGGGGTCACAAGTCCTGCCAGCAAACCTGCTCCGGCGTGGGCTCCTCTCTCCACAGGCTACAGGTCCTGACAGGAACCTGCTCCAGCGCGGGCTTCCCGCGGGGTCACAGCCTCCTTCGGGCATCCACCTGCTCCGGCGTGGGGTCCTCCACGGGCTACAGGTGGTCATCTGCTCCACCATGGACCTCCATGGGCTGCAGGTGGTCATCTGCTCCACCATGGACCTCCAGGGGCTGCAGGTGGTCATCTGCTCCACCATGGACCTCCATGGGCTGCAGGTGGTCATCTGCTCCACCATGGACCTCCAGGGGCTGCAGGGGGACAGCCTGCCCCACCATGGATCTCCATGGGCTGCAGGGGGACAGCCTGCCTCACCCTTGTTCCTCACCACAGGCTGCAGGGGAATCTGCTCTGGTGCCTGGAGCACCTCCTCCCCCTCCTTCTTCACTGACCTTGGTGTCTGCAGAGTTGTTTTCTCTCACATCTTCTCACTCCTCTCTCCAGCTGCAAAGTGTGCAGCTTTTTTTTTCCCCTCTCTTCCTTTTTTTTTTCTTAATTATATTATCACAGAGGCGTTACTGATTGGCTCGGCCTTGGCCAGCGGCGGGTCTGTTCTTGTAGCCGGTGGCATTGGCTGTGTCGGGTCGGACATGGGGGAAGCTTCTGGCAGCTTCTCTCACAGAAGCCACCCCATGTCCCGCCCCCCCCGCCGCCCCGCTACCAAAACCTTGCCACACAAACCCAATACAGAAAAGAAAGATTTCTTCTCTGCCAAGGTTTAGTAGTCAGTATTCTGGAGTCCTGCCAAGTTTTCTTGGTCTTGCCAGAATGAAACATTATTCATCTGAGGAAGGCGAATCACATGCATCACTTAGTCTGATGATTTTAAGCAGGTGTCATCTCCAAATACTGCAATCAAAATGACAAAATTAATTGTTGATATGAGAGTAACACTTTTGCTTACTATATCAATAGCCTGTTACAGAGTTTAAGTAAAATTTTGTTTTACTGAAATTTTATGTCTACCTAGAATATGAGCTTACCAGTGTCTTGGCTGCATGGAAGATGTTGAATTTTTTCATGAAAAGCAGGATTCATGTCATCTAACACGGGATGTGTACAATGTACATATTTCTCAAGCCTTCTTTTTAGATAGTGAAGAGAGGCCCTCTCAGAGAGTCATTATTTTAGTAAAAAAACCCCAAACAATTAAGACAGGCCACATAACTAACTCTCTACATGTTCTTATTTCTATATTATGGCTCTAGATAGATTTAGATTTTTAAATCTAAAAGTATATGTAGACTCAGGCAGACGCATATTATACTGTTTCATATGGAGTCACAACACAGCATAAATAGCTTTCACACAGTCATAAGTCTTTCAGAATCCAAAGTCAAAAACATTACAAAATGTTTCCATGATATTTTCATGTCTTTCTGTGTGTCCCCACCCTCCTCAGGATTTTGCGACATGTCCTTTTTAATGATGTAAAAGCAGAGTAAAAGAGAACAGAGAAAAAACATTTAAAATACCCCCCCAACCTCTGTCGTTGTGTCCCTGCTGTATGTTTGCCTATCTCATTTTGAAAAAAGAGTAGTACATAACAAGACACAGTATGTGTCAGATAAATAAAATGGATTAACATTGTAACAATCTATTTCAGAGAAGGAGATCATAAGAATTATATTACTTATTATATCGAGAGTATTTTTTTCTCCACAGGTACTATGTAACCTTTTTTTTTCAAATTCATATTTCAGACAACCATTTTCTTAGTGTATCCTGAAGAAGAGCTACTGAAAATAATGGTACCCTGCATAAGTTCTGTTCATGCCATATCATGAAATTCTCTGCAGTCTTTGCAGATTACTATTGGAGTCCATGCTTCAGTCTATAATTCTCTAGCCTAGAGTAGGTACTCCCAATGTATAACACTTCAATATGGTTATCTGATCAAGGACCTTTTTGGTGCAAAAGATGATAATAAGTAGAGAGAGAAGAGGTAAACAAGAACACAGAGATACAAACCTGATAGACAAAAGATAATGGAGATAATGGCAAAGACAAAAATCACTAGCTACTAATTAACAGGCCATTAAGAAACTCCAAGCACAGCTTTGGAAAGGCCCCTCTGGGATCAGAGGCCAGGATCCAGACAGGGGTACCAGGTGGACAGAGATGCTGTATCTGAAGTCATGCAGCTTTACCTACGCTATCCTCTCCAGTACAGCATTAGCTCTAATACATAGCTTTTTAAATGACACTTGGCACAGTCTGTGTGTCTGTCTTATTGGGATCTTAAAAATCTAGCAACACCTGAGGCAAAACACCCCCCTATGTTTCTCCCATCTTAATCACTAATTATATATCCACTGTCTTAGCTTAACAAAGAAAATGAAAGAAGAAAGTGAAGACGTAAACTAGGATACCATGAATCCTCCAGATGGGTACATACCACAACTAGAGAAAAAAAGGAAAAATAAATGAAGTTTTAACCTTCCTTTTAAAATGACAGGCCTCAAACCAACTTCCCTAACACTCAAGTAGTTTCTTTCATCCCACATTCAAACTTTTGTTAGCACAAAAAGGCACATTGTTTTAATCTGCTCTCAATTCAGAAGCCAAGGATATAGTCATGCTTACAGAAATTTATCATTTTGACTTCACACATTAATAATATACAGCAATGGAGTTGTCTAAGTGCTAGTTTGACTCTTACTACAACAGAAATCTAGTTTAGAACACATAAACTGTGTTTTTACTTTATCTATTTCACTTCATTCAACACCAGTAGAGAATAGGGTTATCAGCCCAGCCATAGTCCTTTACTTTCAAGATATTTGAATAAAGACAATTATTATTGCTTCAGGCCTTCAAACAAACTTTCTTTACAGAATTGAGCTCAAGAGCTCATCTGGCAAAGGACTTAATTAAAATTCACCAGAAGACTAATGTCTTGGGTATTTGTGGAGTGTTTCTCATTAGGTCCACTGTCCTCTTCTCTGATAATTTCTTGCCCTCATCACTGAATGATTATTTTTTAGGTGAGCTCCACAGAAATGTTTTCACAACAGTCAGAGAATATTGTGAGTTGAATCTTAGCACAGGTAAACATATCTGCAAAGTACAGAACTATTTCTGTATGGATGGACAAGACATAAAGGATACAGTAGATGCAATTCACCTGATCTGTATGCCAAACCTACCTTAAAATGACAGGAAAAATAGTCGGTAAACTACCTCTGAAAAAAGACAAAAAAAAAGGAATGATCTGGAGGACTGAATCAGAACTACAGGGTAGATAGGAATTTTTGATAAGGGATGGCAAGCTCTATTGTCCTTGCAGTATGCACACAATATCAAAGCTACTGCTAGGGTTAATTTAATATAATTCATAAATTATATTCATATATTTTTGGTTATCAGTCTTTTCAAGGCTTGTTTCACCTCTTTGTTTCTCAAGCTGTAAATCAAGGGATTCATCATTGGAGACATGAGTGTGTAAGAGAGAGAAAGTAGTTTGTTACTGCTGCTTGAATAAAAAGCTTTGGGTCTCAAGTAGGTTGCAATGCCAGACCCATAAAACAGAGTGACCACAACAAGATGAGATGAACAGGTAGAGAATGTTTTTCTCTTGCCCTCAGCTGATGGTATCTTGAAGATGGTGTGGAGTATCTGGACATATGACACCACTATGAGTAAGAAGGGGACCATGATGAAGAGGACAGCTATTATGTAGGTGGTGATTTCATTCTTGTAGGTGTCCACACAAGCCAACTTCAGGAGAGGCAGCAGGTCACAGAAGAAGTGATTGATTCTGTTTGGCCCACAGTATGGCAGGGTAAAGATGGAGGTTGTCTGCCCTAAGGCCACCAAGACCCCAATAAGCCACGATAAAACTGATAACAGGAAGCACTTATTCCAGCTCATCATGGTCATGTAGTGCAGGGGGTGGCATATGGCTACATAACGATCATAGGCCATGGCAGCCAGCAGACAACACTCTGTGATTCCTAAGAGGGAGAAGGCATACATCTGCGTGGCACAGCCCAGGAAGGATATGCCCTTCCTTTTTGCCAGGAAGTTCACTAGCATCTTGGGAATTGTGGATGTAGTGTAGCCAATCTCCAGGAAAGACAAGTTCTTGAGGAAAAAATACATGGGGGAGTGAAGGGCAGCATCTACCATAGTGATCACAATGATGAGCATATTTCCCACCAAAGTACTGAGGTACATGAACAATACCAGACAAAAGAGAGAGCCTTGGATCTCTGGAATGGTGGAGAAAGGTAAAAATTGGAAATAGGTCACCACTGTGTGGTTCCAGCTGGTCATGTCCCTCAGGTTTTTCTTAACAGCAGAAATCATTGCATATCCATTTTCTAGTTAATCTAGATAAAGAAAAAAAAGTAAATTAAATATTTATATATGGCTTTGTAATCGGACAAGATCCCAGAAGAGGAAGTGATATATTACTGCTGTGTTTAGATATTTTTAGTGCAAAAGATAGTTAGAGGAGGGAAAAAAGGTGATTCCCTTCACATAGCTTTTGATAAGTAAGAACAACTTTTCCAAATGAATGTATTTCACTTCTAGTCAATGAAAAGGCAGATATGTCTTATTTATGGTAGCAGAATATTTTACTCTTCCTGTCTTTTAAGATGAGGATTGTACTCCAATGCCCCAGTCTTTGAAGTGGACTTTTCTTCCATTATGCACCTGAAATCTGCTACCCTAACACCTGTTGCCAAAAAAAACCCAAAAAACCACCAAAAACAGACTGGTCCTTAAAACACAGAAATGATTCATTTGTTGATAGAGCAGATTTTTTGGCAATGAGTCTTTCTTGCTATCATTCTGTGGATGAGTCTCATTCTAGAAAAGAATCACTGACTGAACACAGATAATCCTGTATACACTCCACAATACCATACATAATTACTAAGATCCGTGTGTGTCTTCACTTCTATCCCACCTACACACTACATAAACACAAAAGTAGTATAAGTCCACAAAAAAACCCATAGAAATGAGTGCAAATGTTACCTTTTTTTTCTCCACTCAGGGCTAGGTCAAGTTCAGCATAGTGTGAACAAACAAGAGGCAATGACCACAAACAGAAATACAGGAAATTCCATTTAAAAGTAAGAGAGGTTTTGTTTGTTTGTTTGTTGTTGTATTTTGAGTTTGGTCAAGCACTGGAACAGGTTACTCAGAAAGGCTGTGTAGTTTCTATCTTTGAAGATACTAAGAAGGTGATAGGACATGACCATGAGCAATGTGCTACAGCTGATGCTCCTTTGAGTGGGGGTTTTTACTGGATGATCTCCACTACTCCCTTCCAATCTCAACTGTTCCATGATTCTGTGAAATGAAACTTTTTACTGAATGGTACACATGCTATTCTAATCTCATAATTAATCCAAAGACTAGAGGGAGGTTTTTTGAATTTTTTTTTCTTTTACATGTACATTGAAAAGAACAGGGAATACTTTCTATTTTAAATAGCTGCTCTTATTTCACTGACACACTTTGAACAGAATAGGGGTTAACTTACAGTTAATAAGAAAAAAGTCAGACCAAAAGCACATAAACATGTACATGCATGCACACACACGCAGACACACATACACACACACACACACAGAGAAAACCTCAGATATTGTAACTCCTTCCTATTAATAATTAGAACAAAAGTGCTAAAAAATTTAGATTGTTCTCCATGAAGTTACCTCTGTCCCAGGCATTCTACTGGAGGACCAGTTCTTTTCAAGAATAAAAAATGTCTTGGAATTTATTTTTTATTCCAATAATCCATTCACTTCACAGATGGGTGTGTCTCTTAAAGAGAAGCCTTGTGTAGATGACAGAAGAATAACATATGGAAGAAGAGAAAGAAGACTGAAGTAAAATGAGGCAGCTCACCTGCTATTAGGAGAAGGCTGTGGTTAATATTTTTGGAAAAGCCATATCACAAACTTGAGTATTTCAATGTGTTTATGCTCCCAGTGGAAAATAATCCGTTGAGTATTGATTGCTTGCAGTTGTAGGAGTCAATTATTTTTTCCTCATTGTTTAGGTACAACAAAGACCTCTCTCTGTTTCTCCCATTAGCTTCTGAAACTAACTGTAAAGAAAGACCTGTAAAGTAGTTGCATATCTACTTTAGCCAGTTGTTTTTTAACCACTCATCATCTTGGTGCTGCTCCCAATTAACTTTAGAGATAAAAACTTATATGCAAATAAACTTCACAAACTAGACACAGGAAAAAGGCTTTGCAGGAGGAGAGGACATGTGCATAGCATGTCTAACTCTGGCTTTTTGCTCTCTCATTAATGGTGAGGGAATGGCCTCTCCAAGGGAGAACTCATCATACCATCTCAGATAGGCCTTTCAGATTGTTCAGAATTTTTCCTTTATGAATAATAATTTCTGTCTTTATTTGGGTGAATCATACTGTGTTTCCATTTAACTAAACAAAGATACAGCACTTTAAAGTGTATGATGGTAAGTAGTCATCTTATCATCCAGAAGACACCTGCATTACATTAGGTGATTCTTCCCTACAAAATCACTTGCACCCTGCTGTTCACAGAAGATGACTACAATGCAGAGGTCACGCTACAGTTGATGACTAAAGATGAGAGTGGGGAAAGACAGTCCCAAGGCCAGGTGTATAGGGTTTGTGTGGTAAGGTTTTGGTAGCGAGGGGGGACATGGGGTGGCTTCTGTGAGAGAAGCTGCCAGAAGCTTCCCCCACGTCCGACCCGACACAGCCAACGCCAGCCGGCTACAAGAATGGACCCGCCGCTGGCCAAGGCCGAGCCAATCAGTAACGCCTCTGTGATAACATAATTAAGAAAAAAAAAAGGAAAAGAGGGGAAAAAAAATCTGCACACTTTAGAGCTGCAGAGAGGAGTGAGAAGATGTGAGAGAAACAACTCCACAGACACCAAGGTCAGTGAAGAAGGAGGGGGAGGAGGTGCTCCAGGTGCTGGAGCAGAGATTCCCCTGCAGCCTGTGGTGAGGACCAGGGTGAGGCAGGCTGTCCCCCTGCAGCCCCTGGAGGTCCATGGTGGAGCAGATGTCCCCCTGCAGCCCCTGGAGGTCCATGGTGGAGCAGATGTCCCCCTGCAGCCCATGGAGGTCCATGGTGGAGCAGATGTCCCCCTGCAGCCCCTGGAGATCCATGGTGGAGCAGATGACCACCTGTAGCCCGTGAAGGACCCCACGCCGGAGCAGGTGGATGCCGAAGGAGGCTGTGACCCCGCAGGAAGCCCGCGCTGGAGCAGGTTCCTGTCAGGACCTGTAGCCCGTGGAGAGAGGAGCCCATGCCAGAGCAGGTTTGCTGGCAGGACTTGTGACCCCGTGGGGGACCCGCGCTGGAGCAGTCCCTTCCTGAAGGACTGCACCCCATGGAATGGACCCAGGCTGGGGCAGTTCATGAAGAGCTGTCAGTCATGGGAAGGACTCAGGCTGGAGAAGTTGGTGGAGGACTGTCCCCTGTGAGAGGGACCCCACGCTGGTGTGGGGGAAGGAGTCCTCCCCCTGAGGAGGAAGCAGCGGCAGAAACACCGTGTGATGAACTGACCCCAACCCCATTCCCTGTCCCCCTGTGCTGCTGGGGGGAGGAGGTGGAAAATCGGGAAAGTGATTAAGCCTGGGAAGAAGGGAGGGGTGGGGGAGGTGTTTTAAGATTTGGTTTTACTTCTCATTATCCTCTGATTTTGATTGATAATAAAGTAAATTTGTTTTTTCCCCCAAGTAGAGTCACAAGCCTGTGCCAGTAATTGGTGAGTGAACTCTCTCCATCCTTATCTCCACCCACGAGCTTTTCATTATATTTTTCTCCCCCTGCCCAGTTGAGGAGGGAGAGTGATAGAGTGGGCTTTGGTGGGCATCTGGCCTCTAGCCAGGGTCAACCCACCTCACCAGGTGAAAGAAATTCAGACTGAATTAGATGTCTTAACACTGGCAGTGCAAGTATCAATTAGCAATTCCACTTTTAATCAAAAATGATTCTCAGATTTCTGGAACAAATTACAGTCAACAGCCTAAGCGGTGCATTGCTTTCCTCTGACTGTGGAATTTGGGCATCATCTCTTCTGCATTTGGAGGGGCATTTAGGTCAGACAATGAAGGGTTCCTTCTGGATGTCAATCACAAGGTTGCTCTCAATCCATTCATCCCCCAGTCTATACTGATAGTGGAGATTTCTTTGACTCATGTGCAGGACCTTGCACTTGATTTTGTTGAACTTCATGAGGTTCACATGTGCCCACTCCTCAAGCCTGTCAAGGTCCCTCTGGATGACATTCCTTCCCTCTAATGAATCTACTGGGCCACTCAGCATGGTGTCACCCACAAACTTGTTGATGGTGCATTCAGTTCTACTGTTTGAGTTGCTGATTAAGATATTAAATAGTATACGTCCCAGTATGGACCACTGAGGGACACTACTCTTCAATGGTTTCCACTTGGACATTCCACTAGGCTCTTCTCTGTCTCTTCCCCTTACGTGATTGTTGTGACTATTCTATGGCTCGGCTCTCTGTGTAGTTAAAACTCAGGCCTACAGAGGATTCTGATCTGAAACACAGGACAGTTAGGTCTAGAGGACTAGCCAAAATTGAGGGTCCACATACTACATTTGCAGGGTGGTTCTATGCAATCAAAACAATGCAATTGTCTCTGATTTGCTTTCCAAAGACCCCCTGACTTCTCAATGAGAAAATGGAAATAATGATTTTGATGTTCTGCTACCTTCCCCAGGCTCCTCTGTTTCCCAAAAAACAGTCATAACTATAATGTGGAAAACTTTGTGACCAAATCAATTGTGTTACAAAACAGGATGGGAATAATCAAATGTTAACTTAGCTATAGAACCATAGAACGGTTTGGGTTGGAAGGGACATTAAAGATCAGCTAGTTCCAACCCCCCTGCCAGCAGCAGGGACACCTTCCACTAGACCAGGTTGCTCAAAGCCCCATCAAACCTGGTCTTGAACACTTCCAGGGAGGAGCACCAACAACTTCTCTGGGCAACCTGGGCCAGTGTCTCACCACCCTCACAGTAAAAAATTTCTTCCTAATATCTGATCTAAATCTACCCTCTTCCAGTTTAAAATTGTTACAGCTCATCCTATCACTACATCTACAATAAAAAGGTGCATAGCTGGGCCAACGCTTTAGCCTCCATTTATAGTCAGAGGAGAAACAGTTCAATTTAAAGCATGATTATTCTCATCTACTTGAGGTTGATTCTTTTGTAGAATACACTGCCATTGACCGTAACAAGAGTCTAGACAAATACTTCAAAAACATATGTTTACATTTTAGATATCTGAAGGCAGGTGAATTAATCCAGTCTTCAAAAGAAGTCTCAAAAGCATATTTTTTTTAGTTCTGAGAATATTCTTAATATAGAACCTTTAGAAAGGACCATAGGTAGAGGTGGTATTCATAATGCCTGTCTTTAGCAGATAAAAAGTAAGTTAGTTCCCTCAGCACCAGGAATTAATAAGTGCATTTCAAAGAAACTTAGAGGAACCACCTTACTGAAATTATTCTTTTGGTTATCTTTAATCTGGAGTTCAAAACCTAGAGCAAATCTATACTGTTATATGCCTTTAGCTCTAGAAATATAAAATGTGAACCAGTGAAATTATCAATCTCATGGAACCTATAACATTTTCTACTAATTTTCCAAGGAGCATTTAAGGACAGTCAGTGGCAGGATTTTATATGCATATGTATGAAGAAATTCAGGTGCATGTTAGGTCAGTCATATTCCTGGAAATAAATTGGAAGCAAGTTGAAAATATATTCCAACACAGTTATAAAATTTTGGTTCAAAGTCATGTTTCTTAGAACTGTCAAAAACATGATACCTACCTCTGTCATGATAGAACCATGATACTAATCTCCTGTTAGTGAGAGATGTTAGGGAGAGCTGTTTGGTATCCATATGGAGGGTGAGAATGTTTATATTTCAATCAGATTTTATGAGTAAGGACCTTGACAAATTGGAATGATAATAAAAGGGAGTAAAAAACACAGAAACATAAAAGGTGACCAATTAGCACTAACAGAGATGATAATCAGCAATAAATATTGCCAGCTGATGAGCTCTCAAGAAACTACAGGTGACTGGGGCTTTGCAACTAGTAAGGATGCAAACCTGAGGGTTGAGGATGTCATGGAAGTCAGTGGGACCATGCCAGCTGATAAAGGGATGTTCAGCTGAAGGGCAGCCAGGAGGAACAAAGAGGGGGATAGACAGCAAGGGACTGGTCAATGCTGGTCTGGCTGAGTCCCAGTCTTGTCTTATTAAATCTTTTCATAACACTTTCTCTGCATATTCTTGCTCTATCTTGTGTGTCCCTGTGCTGCAAAGACCAAGTACTAGCTACTAGGGGGATTGGTGTGAGTAGATTTGAAGTTAGACTGGGTGTGTAGGCACCCTTGGCTTCTGGTGTCAGCTACAGGAGCCAGTGGGGTCTCAGCCTACAGCCACTGGAGTGAGAACAGCTTGTGCCCCCAAATCCAGTTACTGAGGGACCTGGCATGAGTGAGGTGAGTGAGGGGCTCAGCACTAGCAGCTGGAGCAGGACCATGGGTCACAATCCTTGTGCCTTGTGCTGGTAGCTGGGGGTGTGGGGGAGTGTCTATACCTTCCCCACCAGCAAAATTCAAGCTTGACCAGCCAGTGAGTAGGAGATCTGGGCAAGAGCACCAGGTTGCCAGAAAGTCTGTTCTGGTGCCCAGGGAGAAGCTGTGAGTGTGGAGTGCCTGTGGCATGGGTGTGTCAGTGTTACATGTTTGGTACCTCAAGCTGGACCAGCCAGTGAGTAGGGGAGTGTTACATGTTTGGTACCTCAAGCTGGACCAGCCAGTGAGTAGGGGACCTGTGGGGTGGGTCAGAGGGCCAGTATCTGGGCAGGGGTACTGGACAGACAGAGGAGCCATGCCAGTGCTCAGGGCACCCACAAATGTGCATGTGCTTGTGAATCCTGGGGATGTTGTACATGTGCCTGCACTAGTGACCTCCAGTCTCTGCCAGCCTCAGAGGAGAATGGCTCGTGGCTGTCTGCACTTGTGTGTGATGTGAGTCCAATGTGTATTGTCTGTGACAATCTGTGTGGCTGACCAAGTCAATGTCCTTTGCATGTCTGTGTGTGTCTTTGTGTATCTGTGTCCTGTGAGTCTCAGGGAGATGTACTTTACTACTGATTGAACCTGAAAACATGATAGCAGCAGCTGTGTCCCTGAGAACACAAATTCTGGACTCCAGTAGCTGAGTAGGAGAGTTCTGGACCAGGACTGCTGGAGCCTGCGGCGGCTCATGACACCATTTAATAATGCTAAAGGTATTTGAGACTCCAAGACACCCTGGCATAGCACTAAAGCCCACTTTGTGGCTCTCTGCACCCTCAATGACAAAAGCAATTTCTGCTCCTGTGATTGTCTTTAAAAGACACCACGTAATTTTGCTGCATAAGCAATCTCATGATTGAAATAACATGTAGATCCTCACGTAGGTTCTCATGTACTTGAAAGTAAAAATGCATGTGCATGATGTAGTTTCATTGTACCTGTTCTGTGTAACTATCTGATTCTGCATCTTCAACTAAACTGAAACAACTTTGACAAATTCCTTTACTTCTCTGTGAGGCTAGTCTTTGGAAATTGGCATTTATGATATCTATGTGAAGGGCAGGTAAATTCCATTTATGGTGCTTTAAAGAAAACTTGCCTGACACTTCATGGAATATATCATGTGCTAATATCACAGATTATTCAAGCTGTGCCAGGAGAGTATCTACATTTAAAGTACAATTTAAAATCTGCAATGGAA
The DNA here is from genome assembly GCA_907165065.1 of Caprimulgus europaeus. Next base: position 322,861 of record OU015549.1, read on the forward strand.
GCTTACTATGGGAGCCATCAGCCCAATACTGTTTCTAATGTAACAGAACGAAAGAAATTCTAATTAAATTTGCATGATCAATTTTGTAGGCACTGAATGGCAGAATTGATGGAAATTGGACACTTACTTCAAAATGCTGTTTGAATATGTAACAGAAACCCAAGGAAAAACTAAGACCAAAACTGAAAGGTCTTCATAGCCACTAAATAAGCATTACACAAAATGAGAGTTCTTTCTGAGAGATAGACTGCATTAGTCAATAAAACAGGAACTTACAGTAAAACAGTGACTACTAGCAATTTTTTTAGCTTTAATTAACAGCTAATGACCAAAGCAATAGACTAAGACCTTCATGAGGGATCAAGAGCAGAATTAGGTAGATTCTACTTCGGCTACAAGGGTCTAACAAGTTAAGGAAAATAGTGTGAATGCATGCTATTACAAGTGGCAGGGAATTTTAATTGTCTTTCTCTATTCTGTTCTGTATTGCTTATATTGAGGTATTCTTCCAAATCTGGAGCTTCAAATAACATAGCACTCTTTAACTTTTCTGTTAGTGAAAACAAATTCAGAAAGATTCCTTTTAAATACATCAGACCTTTGAATGCCTAAAAACGTTAGGAGCTTCTTTAATGTGCTTGTCAGTTAAAATAATCTGTCTCTCCCAGTTCCACTGCTTTCACTTTCACGTTCATGTTAGAAACCCCACTGACAGAAAGACACATCGTATGAGCTAAGTTATATCAGAAAGACAAATCAGATGAAGTCATTATGATGAGTGATTGAATCACAGCAGGGTTGTATGCACTGCTCTAGCTTTGATGATGTGTTCTTCTCTATGTGCTCTGGTCTGTTGTCCAGGTCCATGAGTGCACAATGGCAATGGCGCTCCCCTTGTCTGTCCCCATATATGGATAGATTTCTGCTGCCAAAATGCGTTCTGTCCTTCTCAGGAAAGACAGGCCAGCAAGGCGAGGTGGTGGAGTTGCTCTTTATGTGAGAGAGCAACTGCAGGGTATTGAGATCTGTCCAGGGGCGGATGAGGAGCGAGTTGAGAGTCTGTGGGTGAGGATTAAGGGGCAGGCTGGTGTGGGTGATACCGTTGTGGGTGTCTATTACAGGCCACCAGATCAGGGTGAGGAACTTGATGAGGCCTTCTACAGGCAGCTGAGAGCAGCCTCGCAATCACAGGCCCTGCTTGTCGTGGGGGATTTTAACTCCCCTGATGTTTGCTGGAGGCACTACTCAGCCAGCCACCATCCAGGAGGTTCTTCCAGTGCATCCATGAGAACTTCCTGATGCAAATGGTGGATGAACCAGCTAGGAGGGGAGTGATGCTGGATCTCATCCTCACTAACAAGGAGTGTCTGGTTGAAGTGGTAAAGGTTGAGGACTGCCTGGGCTGCAGAGACCATGAGATGGTGAAGTTCAGGATCTCATGTGGCAGGAAGAGAATTCCAAGCAGAATTGCAACCCTGGACTTCAGGAGGGCCAACTTTGGCCTTTTCAAGCAATTGCTAGGGGAAATCCCATGGGACAGGGTACTTCAAGTTAAAGGGGCCCAAGACAGCTGGTTGACATTCAAGGACTGCTTCTTCCAAGCTCAAGATCAGAGCATCCTGACACGTAGGAAGTCAAGGAAGGCAGCCAGGAGACCTGCTTGGTTAAACAGGGAACTGCTGGGCAAACTCAAGTGGAAGAGGAGAGTTTACAGATCATGGAAGGAGGGGTTGGCCACTTGGGAAGAATATAAGGCTGTTGTCAGAGGATGTAGGGAGGCAACTAGGAAAGCGAAGGCCTCCTTAGAATTACACCTTGCCAGAGGGGTCAAGGACAACAGAAAGAGCTTTTTCAAATACATGGCAGATAAAGCCAACACTAGAGGCAATGTAGGCCCACTGATGAATGAGGTGGGTGCCCTGGTGACAGAAGATCCAGAGAAGGTTGAGCTATTGAATGCCTTCTTTGCCTCTGTCTACTCTGCCGGAAGCTGTCCTGAGGAGCCCCGGACCCCTGAGGCCCCAGAGGAAGTCAGGACAACAGAGGAGTTTGCCTTGGTTGATGAGTACTGGGTTAGGGACCAATTAAGCAATCTGGACATCCATAAATCTATGGGTCCAGATGGGATGCACCCATGGGTGTTGAGGGAGCTGGCTGAGGTCATTGCTAGACCACTCTCCATCATCTTTGCTGAGTTGTGGGGAATGGGAGAGGTGCCTGAGGACTGGAAGAAGGCAAATGTCACTGCAATCTTCAAAAAGGGCAAGAAGGAGGACCCGGGTAACTACAGACCAGTCAGCCTCACCTCCATCCCTGGGAAAGTGATGGAATGACTCATCCTTGGTGCCATCTCAAGGCATATCAAGGATAAGAGGGTCATTAGGGGCAGTCAGCATTGCTTCACCAAGGGTCATCAATGACCTGGATGAGGGAATTGAATGCACTGTCAGCAAGTTTGCTGATGATATCAAGCTGGGAGGAGTGGCTGACACAGCAGAGGGCTGTGCTGCCATCAGAGAGACCTGGACAGGCTGGAGAGCTGGGTGGGGAAAAACTCAATGAAATATAATAAGGGCAAGTGTAGGGTCTTGCACCTGGGCAGGAACAACCCCAGGTTCCAGTATAGGTTGGGGAATGATCTCCTAGAGAGCAGTGTAGGGGAAAGGGATCTGGGAGTCCTGGGGGACAGCAGGATGACCATGAGCCAGCACTGTGCCCTTGTGGCCAGGAAGGCCAATGGCATCCTGGGGTGCATTAGAAGGGCTGTGGTCAGTAGGTCAAGAGAGGTTCTCCTGCTCCTCTACTCTGCCCTGGTGAGGCCACATCTGGAATATTGTGTCCAGTTCTGGGCCCCACAGTTCAAGAAGGACAGGGAACTGCTTGAGAGAGTCCAGCACAGAGCCACCAAGATGATGAAGGGAGTGGAGCATCTCCCTGATGAGGAAAGGCTGAGGGAGCTGGGCCTCTTTAGCTTGGACGAGACTGAGGGGTGACCTCATTAATGCTCATAAATGTATAAAGGGTGAGTGTCATGAGGATGGGGCCAGGCTCTTCCCAGTGACAACCAATGATAGAACAAGGGGCAATGTGTGCAGGCTGGAACACAGGAAATTCTGCTTAAACTTGAGAAGGAACTTCTTTACTGTGAGGGTGACAGAGCACTGGGACAGGCTGCCCAGGGAGGTTGTGGAGTCTCCTTCTCTGGAGACATTCAAGACCCGCCTGGACGCCTTCCTGTGTGATCTCATGTAGGTGTTCCTGCTCCAGGAGGGGGATTGGACTGGATGAGCTTTCGAGGTCCCTTCCAATCCCTGACACTCTGTGATTCTGTGTTCCTTGAGATTTACCAGTGTAGTCCAATGGTGAGTTGCCCCTTCAGTTAGAGATGATGAGTCTGAAGAACACAGAATTAATAACCACTCTCTGCTCTGTAGCAGGCTCATTTCTTCTCTCTTCCTGTGCATCAGTTTCTCCTTCTGGGCGGTAAGAGAACACAAAGCTGCCATGGCTGGCACAGCACTGCACGAATATACCAACTCCATTGCCCACAGAGCAATGCTCATCAGGGTAATGAGGTAATGTGACTAATGAGGCAGATAGCACTGAGCTCCACTCTCTACACTTTATTAGCATTCGCTATGGGTGTCTTTCCCTCTAATTATTCATTTTTCCTTTGCCTGTCCATAGACAAAGGGTATTTCAGTTTGCTTTGCTTTGTTTTCGCTTTCTTTGGACTGTGGGCATTTCGATTGTCAGCTGGGCATCCCCTCCAGTGCAGAAAATGCTTATGGAACCAGTTGGGACCACAGCCCTGACATTTGTGTCGAGCACAATCAACCCTACACCCATAACAGAGCCAACTCTTAAACATGAGCTCCTCATAGCCATGTGCTTGGTCACTATCCCAAACTATGAAACAGAGAGCACTAACACCACACGCTTTCAACACGCACAGCCATTGCCTTTCTACTTTGTTCAGCTAAGCCAGGTCTAGAGTTGCACCCTTTGATCCAGTGGCTCTCCAGGGCTTCCCAAGAGACTCCTCACTTCAGGAACTGGCTGAAGAACTGTGATCTTGGTGCAATGATTAGGCCTCTGACAGTCTGTCCATTTGATTCCTCCCAGATGAAGCCAACAGAGGGAACAGAAAGAGGAAACCACAGTCTGTTGACCAAATTTGTCCTCTCGGGATTGTCCAACCACCCAGAACTGCAGCACTTGCTGTTCTTTACATTCTGCTTAATTTACACCATCACCATCATTGGGAACCTTCTCATCTTTATGGTCACAGTGCACCCCACCCTCCGCATGCCCATGTACTTCTTCCTCCGGGTCCTGTCCTTCCTGGATATTTCCACAGCATCAATCATTGTTCCCAGGATGCTGATAAACTTCCTGTCAGAGGACAGGAGCATTTCCTACATAGGCTGTGCCACACAGCTCTATTGTGTGATTTTCTTAGCAGCCACTGAATGCTACATTTTGGCAGCCATGGCCTATGACCGTTATGTGGCCATATGCCACCCCCTGAGATATGCAATCATCATGAACAGCAGAGTTTGTCTTTCTTTGGTCCTGCTGTCATGCTGCAGTGGTAATGTTGTGTCTGTAGTGCAGACAGCTTGGGTGTTCACATTGCCATTTTGTGGGCCCTGGAAAATTAACTACTTCTTCTGTGATATTCCCCCCCCTCATCATGCTCTCCTGCACTGACACGTCTTTGTATGAAAAGCAGATCATTATGGCCATGGTGCTGGTCATCTTTACACCATTTTGCCTCATCCTGGTATCCTATGCCTGCATCATCTCCAGCATCCTGAAGATATCCTCTCTAGAGGGCAGACACAAGATCTTCTCCACCTGTTCCTCACACCTTACTGTTGTAACACTGTATTATGCAAGTGGGACCTTGATTTACTTACGGCCTAAATCCAGTAATTCACAAGACACAAAGAAATTCCTAGCTCTCATATACACAACCATAATTCCTACATTAAACCCCCTGATTTACAGCCTGAGAAATAAAGATGTGAAAGGAGCACTAATCAGGAGTACTCTGGGTCCTATTGTTCCTGGATATTTCCACAACACTGATTGTTGTTCCTAAACTTCCCATTGGATGAGATTGTGACTGTCCCAACAAGCCTAGGTAGGAAAATTATAAATCACCTCACTCCTATTTGGGCTTTGGAATGACCACATATTGAATCAAATACCGACACTGAGAGGAATACCACTGCAGCTGTTCAAAAAGTCCACTCTGTTTTCTACAGGATTAGATAAAACCCAACACGAACAGAGAAGTCACAGACCAAACGAATTTCCATCGTGCTTACAGCTGTGTGCGTGAAGCTCACCCGTCCCGTGTTCTTAGGCACCTGCAGTGCAATCATCAGAACATGATGTGGTGAGACCCCTTCACAGTCAATGAAAGGCAAGGCAAGAGGAGTGTACTGGGATGTGGTCTTGCCAGAGAGCATTTTTTCCCACTATGTGGTAGGATTCTCTCATCTGACTGACCATGCCTCTGGAGGAGCCTGTTCATTTGTTCTGTTTCTAGAAAGATAATAGATGGTAAGTGTGCTGAAGCCCTTCTGGAGCTTCCATATGCTTGCAGAAGAGACCCAGACCTACAGGCAGAAGGTGCACACAGGAAGTGTAATGGCAGCCCTAAGGAGTCATGATGCAATTGCCATGCCATTGTTGCTTGTAGCTCTTAACTTCTGTGCAAGGTTAAAATCTGTCCTTGACCAACACGAACAGACTGCAGAGTCAGGTAGAGCAAGGGGTGCCTGATCTCCACTGCTAGTTTGGACCTTGTCTTTCACTTCCTGACCATCCACAGAGCCCTCATGCTAATTGTCCCACTGGCTTCTGGGCCGAGTCACCTGCCCTCCAGGAAAGGAAACAGAGCCTGAAGGCTTGCCTGACACTGGAGCTGTGGGCCTTCAGGTACAAATGGTCTAATAGCAGGCTCTGGGAACTCCCTCCTGAGTTCAAGCTCCACTCCTGAAATCTCCATAGGTTGAGGAGTTAGGATATATAGATATATGCATACACATATCTAAATACTTATACATATGTAATGGACAATACTCTTGAGATTTCTGAGTCCCACCATCACATTTAGTAATTGAAAATGGATCTTAAAGAAGTCAGAGAAGAAGGCTAATAAATCTCCACATGTCTAAAGGTGGAATAAATCACCTATGGTATTATGTTGACTTTGGAAGGACTCTGCACAGCCAGCTGAGACTTTGTTTTCTTAATTTTATATTGGCTTACTTAGGTGACATTTTCGCTGTACCCATATACTGAACTCTGAATGAATCTCAAGGGATCCTCCACATAGCACATCCATGGGAGGAGTGGTCAGACCTAGAGCTGTTTCCCAAGGTTGTATCCAATTCTGAAACAGAGTATGAGTGCAAATTTTAGCATGAAAATACAAAACACTGCTGTCAGTGCTGAAGTTCTTCCTTACTTTTTTTCCTGTTACAGTAATATAATTTTATATTGTGGAAATGCCTAATGATCAAAGTACTCCCCTTTGATCAGCCTTTCACTCTGGTCAGCCCCCTGCAAGCAGAAAAGAGAACTAAAGTTTCTTTTCCAAGTAGCTGAGTAGAACAGCAAAGGCAGGGGATGATGATGTATGGAAAAACACAAGGAGATTGAAACCACACCCAGGCCATCTTGAGAACCCCTAAGCTCCATTCTACTGAAGCAGAAATGGAGACAGAAACAATTTCTTGGAAGAACTTGATAATAATGAAGGGTTCTTTTTGCAGACTTTAGGACATTGGTATGACTGTGATTGAAATGGAGGCTTCTACAACACAGGCCAGGTAGAGACTGAATGCCTAGGACTGCTTAAATGGGTCTCCTACATCCATGTTCAAAGGATGTGGGTGGAGGCCTCAGGTGAGGCCAGTCAGGGACATAAGGGCCTATCAGTGCTCTCGGGGTCCTGGCAGTTTGTTAACATACACATGAAAGTGATCTTCACATTGGAAAACAGTTTAGTAGGGCATGAACTTCCAGCTTTCATGATTCAAAACATTTGCTTGCAAAAATCAGGGAGGAATCTGTCGCTCACCACCATGTACCCATGTACCTCTGTAAACAAAATGATAGGCACTATGACAGGAACTTTCTGTGTCATGATTGGCTGCTCTGAAGGTTGGGCATTTCTGTCTGAGGTGTATAAAGTACTGATTGTAATTTCATATAGAAGTCTAAAGAGTTGATTAACATGTCTGTGTTGTCTGGCTTGGATTTCACACCTCATTTCAAATTGATTAAATGTGGCTATTTCCACATCTGCTAGGAAGTTGTTCACATGCACTCACTGCTCTGTGGCTCTGGATCTCAAAATGTTATCGGAGCCTACAAAATACCTTGCTACCAGATCTTTCAAAGCCTGTTTAACTTGTTCATTTTGAAGAGTGTAAATGTAAGGGTTGCATACCTGAGTAATCACACAGTAGAGGAGAGAGACAACTTTGTCAAAATCCCTCCCACCCCGTTGGCTTGGTCGAATGTACCTGAAGATGGAGCTGCTGTACAGAATAGTTACCACAATGAGATGAGCAGAGCATGTGGAAAAGGCTTTTTTCCTGCTTGCTGAAGGCTGAATGTGTGTGACAGTTTGGACGATGTAGGCATAGGAAAAGGCAGTTACTGATAAGGTGCCAGGTAATATTAGAACACTTGTCACTAGCATTACCTTCTCAATGAGGCCTGTGTCTGTGCAGGACAGCTGGAGCAGTGGCGCAATATCACAGTAGAAGTGATTAATGATGTTGGGCCCGCAAAATGGCAAATGTAGTATAATTGTGAGAGGGGAGAACACCAAGAAGAAACTCACCAGCCAGCAGCCAAGCACCAGCTGGAGACAAAACCTATTGTTCATGAAGGTAGCATAATGCAAAGGGTGGCAGATGGCCACATAGCGGTCAAAGGACATGAGAGCTACATGGAAGAAAGTGCAGATACCCAGGATGAAGAAGAGGGATAACTGAAGGAAACATCCAGAGAGGGAAATTTTTTTTGCTCCTGTGAGGAGGCTGTAGAGTGTTCTTGGCATGAAGGTAGAAGTGAAGCAGATTTCCACAAGGGAGAAATTCCTGAGAAAGAAATACATGGGGATGTATAAGCGTTGGTCCACCAGTGTGATGGTGATGACAGTGAGATTTCCAAGCAGGATCAGGAGGAAGGCAGCAAAGAGAATGGCAAATAAGATGATCTCCAAAAGGCGATTGCTAGTGAGTCCCAAGAGAATGAACTCCACCGTTGTCTGATTCATCTCTGAAAGCTAAAAGATAGTTAGAAGATGTTAAAGATGTTCTAAGAAACAGAAATGAAAGCGTAATCAGGTGGTACATGTGGTGGTCTTAACTAAAAGGTTATTGTAAGCCAAAGAGGGAGTGATCTACATAATGTTTTTTTAATTTTTAAGAAAATCTGGTAAGAGCTCTAAATACCATAATGTGTGAGAATTACTCCACAGAGAGGATCAGTGAAATGGACTATGCCTTGGCTAGAAATCCATCCACTGTTTCACAACTGTGTGTTCCCAGCATCTGAAGGAACATAAGATTATCTATACTATTTTCTTTCCCTTTTCATATTAGCTTCAAAAATATTATATTTTAATTAATACCTTACAGAATCTGAGTACCTTTCTTGCTCATATCCATTACATATCCCAGAGCTCATGCATTATAATATCTTTGAGGGCAAATTCCATAGGAATCCTGAATGTGATTCAACTCACTTGACTGCAGATTGCTACTTGTGTAAGTACCAGTGTATTTTTCAGTACTTGCTGCATTGTCAAAGGCAGAGATTCAGTACCTCCAGAGGGACTTTCTGCTGATCTTAAGCTGAGTGTCCAAAGTACTGACCCTAGATAATAAGATGTAATTTAGATCCTCCCCTGTCTTATTTGTGGCAACACAGGTCAGGATCTGCAAGCATACCTTAACATTTCTGACTAGTTTATATTTTCTAGGCTGGCTTCCTGACTTAGCAAGCAAATACAAGTTTAAGTCTCTACTTAATCACATTTTCCTATGTTTATGGTAACATAACAACAGTAGGTTCTCAGATTCCTGCAGGTTACCAATCTACATCAATTTCCACATAGCAGTGAGATGGCAAGGTCTCTTCATCACATTTTAGAAAAACAATGAAAAATAGTAGAATAACTCTTGTCCACAAACAAAGCAAATTATGGTATTCCCTGGGAAAATACTAATAAATTATTTTATTTTAATTTTTGTTCATTAATTCCCTTTAATAAACACTCATGGGGAAAACAAAACAAAGCAAAGCAAAAAAAAAACCCCACAAAACCCCCAAAACCCCAACACCAGTGATTTGTTGAGAAAATAGCAAGGATTTCATAAGCAGTCTGCAAATCATCCCAGTTCAATATCAAGCCTGCAAACCCCCATTAGCCTGCTCATAGCTATTAATTAACTGTCACTAGGCCTGCATTCTAAACCTTTTTAGGGCTTTATTTTAGCATGAAATGAACACTGCACTGGAAGTTTACTGCATCAGCTGGAAAGTTCACCTTCCCGTTGATGATGTCACTCTTGTCTTCAGTCATCCCAGACAGAAACACCAATAACTGAAGAGCAGCCCCATATCCTGCAAGTTATGTTGTGTCCCACACTACCTGCTTCTGACATGGAATATATCAGTTGTGCCTTCTTTCTCTAGCTCCACGTTGTATACTTCCAGTTAGTCCTACATTTCTTATATGTCTTCCAGCTTAGGGAATAATAAGGCACTGAACTCTGCTGATGACACTGCTGGAACACATTGCTTTCATGGGCAGGTTTTGGGGAGATCTAGTTGGTAGAATCATGGGATAAGAGTAACAGAGCACATGAGAAGAGACCTCTGGAGGTTATCTGGCCCAATCCTCCTGATCAAGCAGGTGACCTAGAACATGTCCAGTTGGGTTTTGAATATCTCCAAGGAGAGAGGCTCTACAGCCCCTCTTGGAAACCTGTTCCAGTGCTCAAGTCACTCTCATAAGAAAAAAAGTAGTTGTGCTCAGACAGAATCTCTCATGTGTCTGTTTGTACCCATTGCCTCCAGTCCTGCCACTAGGCACCACTGAGAAAAACCTAGCTCTGTCTCCTTTGCACCCTACTTTCAGGTATTTATGCACATTGATGAGATCATCTCTGAGCCTAGATGACACAATAATACAGCATAGGTCTACTCTGAGCAGGAGGGGATGCAAACCTATCTACAACATTGTTCTGATGGGCAGTTACTGCCTTTATTTGGTGGGGTTTAGCTGGCAATGTGTGCTTGCAGCCCAGAAGGCAACTGTATCCTGGGCTGCATCAAGAGAAGTGAGGCCAGCAGGTCAAAGGACATGATTCTCCCCCTTACAAGAGCAGATACTCTGCTCTTGCAAGACCCCACCTGGAATACTGTGTCCAGTTCTGGAGCCCCCAACACAAGAGAGACATGGACCAGTTAGAACGAGTCCAGAGGAGGCCACCAGGATGATCAAAGGAGCACCTCTCCTACGAGAACAGGCTGAGAGAATTGCAGCTGTTCAGCCAGGAAAAGAGAAGGCTTAGGGGAGATCTTATAGCGGCATTCCAGTACCTGAAGGGGCCTACAGGAAAGCTGGGGAAGGACTTCTTCTTATAAGGGCAGTTAATGATAGAACAAGGGGAAATGGCTTTAAACTGTAAGAGAGGAGGTTTAGATTAGATATTAGGAAGAAATTCTTCTCTATGAGGGTGGTGAGACACTGGCCCAGGTTGGCCAGAGAAGCTGTGGCTGCTCCTCCCTGGAAGTGTTCTCAGCCAGGCTGGATGAGGCTTTGAGCAACCTGGTCTAGTGGAAGGTGTCCCTGCTGATGGCAGGGGGGTTGGAACTGGATGATCTTTAAGGTGCCTTCCAACCCAAACCATTCTATGATTCTATGGTTGTATGATCCTATAAGTTGAAAAAATTTCTAATTTCTTACAAGGAAAAGGCATCTGCAGAATAAACCAGAACTCTTTTCTTTTCCCCTACATTCTGATAATTTGTTCCCAAACTGGAATTTAAGAGAACTGTAGAGACCAGAACTTTCTGCACATTTCCATTGCTTTTGGTGAATACTCTGCAGGGATTCTGTAATTTTTTTTCTCATCACAGTTATCTCCTCAGTGTCAGTGATGCATCTCTTTCTAAATCTTTATAAACATAGTTCTATTTTCTCCTTGCAAATTACAGATTTTTCCACAGGTCTAAAAAGGAAAGCCACTTTTGATCTGAAATCCTGTTTTGGAACAGTCCACAGCTAATACTGTATAGAGGTTTCTTTGTTTTCATTTCCTGTAGAAACGGCGTATTTTTGCACAAGTATGGGAGGAGAGAAGAGAGGGTAATCTGCTTTCAAATCAAACCCAACCTTTCTCTTCACCCCAGTAATCTCCATAGCATGACTAAGATCGAGCTCTGGTAAAAATCTGAAAGACAGAAATGCTGTGTCTCTGAAGCTGTCTCCATTAAGTAAGTATTTCCAGGTTATTTTCTCTTCCATAGTATATACACTGTCATTGGCAGTGCATTGGATTAGTCTTCTTTTCAGTACTTTTGGCAGAAAGAGTGAATACAACTTGCTTTTTCTGTGATCCAACTTCACAAAAACTCACAGATGTCATTGTCAAGTTACAAGACAATACAGTGTAGCTGTACTCAGAGGAGCAGGGGATGCAAACCTACCTCCAGCAGAAGACTCCAGGATGTGTGATCCCTGTGTTAAGAATTCAAGAAGAAAACAAAATCTCAAATCGCCTTGAGATTCTGGCCGTTCAAAAAAGATTAACAGTAATTAGCAGATTTGAGATTCTATCACCACGGAACTAATTAAAAAGTTCTTGGATTTCTTGGAGTGCGCCACTGTGTGGAACAGGACTACATGCAGATGCAGGAACCTTGTGGGATTTTCTGTGCAGGAAAAAAAAATAGCCGATGGTTGTTTCTATTGTAAGTGGAGCACAGCCCCATGACTTGAGCCAGGTAATATTTAGTCAGGTTTTATCTTGTTAGCTCACTCTGTAGCCAACGGAGAGAAGACAACACTGGTGGGAAGCTCACTCAAGACAAAGCTACCTTTGTGAGGTGTCTGTCCCACTTGAGGACCAACCTCAAGGGTTGCTTCTCCCTAGGGTATCTCAGATGACTGCACTGGGCTGGTAGATATAGCAGAGGGCCACCCAGAGACACACAATCAACTGGGGCCATGGTTGGTGCCCAGGTGTGTCCCACAACACGAGGAGGGCAGTAGCTGCCTAGGCTGAGGATACTGAACTGTATTTTTCAGCTGATCCCTTGGTACTGCACTACAGCCAGAGATGTCATCATGGGAGAAGCAGGCAGGAGTCCTCTCTTTCTGAAGCAACAGCCTAGAGGGAGGTTCAGAAGTGGAAGATCCCCAAAGGCCTTATATATCTAACCATATCCCTTAAAGGCATTACGCTGACAAGCTCAGATGTAGACAAATGTGCTGTGGCTGTGTGAAAACAGAGGTGACTGGCTTAAGCAAAACATATTCCTGCAGATAAAGATGTGAGTGAAATTCATCACTGGGATTCAGAACCAGCAATGTTCTTCCAGGTCTAGGTGCAAGTGTCATAGCTGACCTGTTTGGAGGAGGAATGTGTTCCTTTAAAACAAACGAGTTGCAAAGGTGTTCCCTATTTGTTTAAGAATTCATGATGTGGGGTCCCAGAATACCCTCTCTTCTTTGGTATGGAGTCTGGAATTCAGGGAAGTGTTTAAATCATTGATCAGGGTCTGGGCTGTCTCTGATGACTGTTCTGTATACAGATATCTCCACTCCCTCAATCCACTGACCCCCATTGCTGATCTAGTGACAAAAATGAAGCTGGGGGTTGTTTCTGACTTGTTAATATAGTTTCTTAAACCATGGCCACAACCCCTGGGAATGAACAAATCATCCAAGATAACAAAATGTAAGAGAAATCAGCCTGAAGCAAGCAGAAGTCAACATGCTGAGGGAAGAAGAGTGAAAGAGGCTGGAGCACAATTCACTGCGGAGATGTAGGATCATAGGACGTAGGGTCCTGCTCCAGCCTTTGGCACTGAGCTCCTCACTCATCTCACTCATCTCACTCGTGCTAGTCACTGAATCACAGAATGTTAGGAATTGGAGGGGACTTCAAAAGATCATCCAGTCCAATCCCCCTCCTGGAGCAGGAACACCTAAATGAGTTCACACAGGAAGGCGTCCAGGCGGGTCTTGAATGTCTCCAGAGAAGGAGACTCCACAACCTCCCTGGGCAGCCTGTCCCAGTGCTCTGTCACCCTTACTATAAAGAGGTTTCTTCTCAAGTTTAAGTGGAACCTCCTGTGTTCCAGCTTGCACACATTGCCCCTTGTCCTATCATTGGACATCACTGAGAAGAGTACAGCTCCATCCTTGTGACACTCACTTATACATTTATAAGCATTAATGAGGTCACACCTCAGTCTCGTCCAAGCTAAAGAGGCCCAGCTCCCTCAGCCTTTCCTCATCAGGGAGATGCTCCACTCCCTTCATCATCTTGGTGGCTCTGTGCTGGACTCTCTCAAGCAGTTCCCTGTCCTTCTTGAACTGTGGGGCCCAGAACTGGACACAATATTCCAGATGTGGCCTCACCAGGGCAGAGTAGAGGGGAAGAAGAACCTCTCTTGACCTACTGACCACAGCCCTTCTAATGCACCCCAGGATGCCATTGGCCTTCCTGGCCACAAGGGCACAGTGCTGGCTCATGGTCATCCTGCTGTCCACCAGGACTCCCAGATCCCTTTCCCCTACACTGCTCTCTAGGAGATCATTCCCCAGCCTATACTGGAACCTGGGGTTGTTCCTGCCCAGGTGCAAGACCCTACACTTGCCCTTATTATATTTCATTGAGTTTTCCCTGCACAACTCTCCAGCCTGTCCAGGTCTCTCTGATGACAGCACGGCCTGCTGGCATGTCAGCCACTCCTCCCAGCTTGGTATCATCAGCAAACTTGCTGACAGTGCATTCAGTTCCCTCTACCAGGTCATTGATGAATATATTGAATAATACTGGTCTTAGTACTGACCCTCGAGGGACTCCACTAGACACAGGCCTCCAACTAGACTGCCCCATTGACCACCACTCTCTGGCTTCTTCCCACCAGCCAGTTCACAATCCATCTCACCACCTGATCATCCAGTCCACACTTTCTCAATTTGGCAGCGAGGATGCTGTGGGAGACCGTGTCAAATGCTTTACTGAAATCAAGACAGACCACATCCACTGCTCTGCCATCATCTAGCCACCTGGTTGTGTTTTCATAAAAGTCTAGAAGGTTGCTCAAGCACGACTTCCCCTTGGTGAAGCCGTGCTGACTGCCCCTAATGACCCTCTGATCCTTGATATGCCTTGAGATGGCACCAAGGATGAGTTGTTCCATCACCTTCCCAGGGATGGAGGTGAGGCTGACTGGTCTGTAGTTACCCGGGTCCTCCTTCTTGCCCTTTTTGAAGCCTGCAGTGACATTTGCCTTCCTCCAGTCCTCAGGCACCTCTCCCATTCCCCACAACTCAGCAAAGATGATGGAGAGTGGTCTAGCAATGACTTCAGCCAGCTCCCTCAACACCCATGGGTGCATCCCATCTGGACCCATAGATTTATGGATGTCCAGATTGCTTAATTGGTCCCTGACCCAGTCCTCATCAACCAAGGCAAACTCCTCTGTTGTCCTGACTTCCTCAGGGGCCTCAGGGGTACAGGGTTCCTCAGGACAGCTTCCGGCAGAGTAGACAGAGGCAAAGAAGGCATTCAATAGCTCAACCTTCTCTGGATCTTCTGTCACCAGGGCACCCACCTCATCCATCAGTGGGCCTACATTGCCTCTAGTGTTGGCTTTATCTGCCATGTATTTGAAAAAGCTCTTTCTGTTGTCCTTGACCCCTTCTGGCAAGGTTTAATTCTAAGGAGGCCTTGGCTTTCCTAGTTGCCTCCCTACATCCTCTGACAACAGCCTTATATTCCTCCCAAGTGACCAACCCCTCCTTCCATGATCTGTAAACTCTCCTCTTCCACTTGAGTTTGGCCAGCAGTTCCCTGTTTAACCAAGCAGGTCTCCTGGCTCCCTTCCTTGACTTCCTACATGTCAGGATGATTTGATCTTGAGCTTGGAAGAAGCAGTCCCTGAATGTCAACCAGCTGTCTTGGGCCCCTTTACCTTCAAGTACCCTTCCCCAGGGGATTTCCCCTAGCAATTGCTTGAAAAGGCCAAAGTTGGCCCTCCTGAAGTCCAGGGTTGCAATTCTGCTTGGAATTCTCTTCCTGCCACATGAGATCCTGAACTTCACCATCTCATGGTCACTGCAGCCCAGGCAGTCCTCAACCTTTACCGCTTCAACCAGACACTCCTTGTTAGTGAGGATGAGATCCAGCAGTGCTCCTCTCCTAGTTGTTTCACCCATACCAGCCTGCCCCTTGATTTTCACCCACAGACTCAACTCGCTCCTCATCCGCCCCTGGACAGATCTCAATACCCTGCAGTTGCTCTCTCACATAAAGAGCAACTCCACCACCTCACCTTGCTGGCCTGTCTTTCCTGAGAAGGACAGAGCCATCCATGGCCACATTCCAGTCATGTGAGCTGTCCCACCATGTCTCTGTCATTGCCACCAGATCATCATCCCCTGGCCGAACACAGGTTTCTAACTAACTCCTCCTGTTTATTCCCCACGCTCCGTGCATTGGTGTGCAGGCATTTCAGAGAACGAGCTGAGTACACCAATTTAATCTTAGGGAGTGGGAGGCCTCCCGGTCTTCATCAGTTCTAGACTTCTGCCCCACTGGTGCAAGCAAAGCTATAACCCCATCCCCCTTTGAATCTAGTTTAAAGCTCTTCAAATGAGCCCTGCTAACTCCTGCCCCAGCCTCCTTTTGCCCCTTTCAGGTAAACCTTTCCCACACATCAGTGTCTGGACTGCTGTTTTATAAAACAAGTAATTATCATAGAACCCAAAGCCCTGCCTGTAGCACCAGTCTTGTAGCCAATCATTTATGGCCTGAACTCTTCCATTCCATCCCACGTCAGCACTGGAAAGTAGAAGGAGGGAAGAGAAAATCACTTGTGCCCCAGACCCTTTTACCAACTATCCCAAGGCCTTGAAATCTTTCTTCATCCCCCTCAGACTACGGGATGCAGCTTCCTCCCCACCTGTCTGGAAGATCAGCAGTGGGTAGTAGTCCATCAGGTGCACCAGGTTGGGGAGTGCCCTGGCGATATCCCTGATCCTGGCTCCAGGAAGACTGCAAACTTCCCTATGCTGAGGGTCAACCCTGCACATTGGGCTCTCTGTCCCCCTCAGAAGGGAATCGCCTACTGCAATGACCCTTCTTTCTTTCCTGTCAGAGGCCGTCTTCAGGGGCTGAGTCACCCACCTCTTCCTCTGTGGCCTTGTAGGTGGCCTTGCACCACGTCCTCACTTACATCTCCTTCAAGGTGCAGGGCCTCAAACCTATTACAGAGGGGCACCTGAGGGAGCAAAGCAGGTAGGGAGGGGGATTGCCCATGATGCCGAACTAGGACTTTCTTTTAACTCTCCTCATCTGTTTGGTCTCCTGCCTCTGCCTGACAGCAGCAGGGCAGGGGCTGCCTCAGGTCTCCCCCCTCTGCCTGAGAGGGTGGGGGGATCCATCACCTTTTGGGGGGTATCCCCCTGAGGTGTTTCTGACTGGCACGCCAGGGAGTTACTCCACCAGTCAATCTCCTTCTCACACTCCTGATGGTCCTCAGTCTCTCGACCTCCTCTTTACGTTTCACCACCATGCTGAGCAGTTTTTTCACCTGCTCACACCTCACGCTGGTGGATGCCTCCCTCCCTCCCTGGCAGCAGCAGGCTCTGGCACTCCCTGCAGCCAGAGACCTGAGCAGCCACCCTTAGGGGCAGGCCGTCCAGCTGGGTCACCACAGTCTTTTTTTGACAAGCTCTCTGTCTGGAGGAGACCATAGTCAGAGGCAGTCTGGGACACTGCCAATAGGTGAGAAAGTCAACAGGTGAGGAGTGACAGCCTGGGCACTCTGCAGCACAAGCTACCACACACAGTGCTGCAGCACAGTGTGGGTGAGACTTGCCTGCTTCACAAGCTGGTTGCACCCCGTACCTCTATACCTGTTGCCGTAGCTCAGGCTGCTCTGGCTCCAATCAGCTGACCGTGCCCCTGCTGCTCGCCCTGCCTGTGCAAACTGCCGTGCCCACACTGTTTGCTCATTGCCACCACTGTGCTCCTCGCCCACTGAGTGCAGTTGTAGGTTTCACAGCGTTTAAATTGCCCGCGGTTGGCCCTGGCACTGCCCCACTCGTGAGATTGGCTGCTCCTGACGGGACTCAGCGTCACGACTGTCACTTCCACAGCCTCCTCTCACTCGAGGACCTCCCCTCCCTCCTCAACACGTGCTCAGCCGTGGAACTTACTGCCGCTGTGCCTAGACTAGTCCCTCCTGTAGGGTATGCGGAAGGACAACGGCTTCTCCTTTGGGAGTATCTGGTCAAGGACCTTTTTTTGATGCAAAAAAAAAAAGGATAATAGGAGGAAGCCATAAACAAGAACATGCAGGGACACAAACCTGATCAACAAATGATAAGGGAGATAGTAATTCAAATGAAATCTGGTCAGTCACACTAACAGATGAGAGCATGTGTTACTCAAGTCCTGTATGTAGGTGTTGTACATGGCAGCATCTTGTTTGAATGGCAGCACCTTGTATTCCAATGTCCTTTTATGTCTGTGCACGTGTGCGTCTGGGATATGTGCTCAGCTTTGCTACTAGTTAAAGCTGCAGATGAAAAAGTGATAGCTTCATTCCTCATCTTGGGCAGAGACTCCTGGAATGGGGCACTGCAATGAGCTCCAGCAGCCAGGAGGGTTCTAGGAGGAGGATGCTGGAGATAGCAGCCACTCCTAACATACTTTAACAGTTTTGTAATAGGCATGATCTGGTTGAGCTGTCAGCATTCCTGAGAGTACATATATATAATCCTTATGTGATGGAGGACTGAACCCTTCTTAATATGCACACATATTAAGTTGTAACCAGACTTCTTATGTGGCAGGACTTGTGCTAGTAAATCCCTGGCTAAATTGGATCAATTGGATTGCAAAGATCTGAACAGAATATTAGAAAGATAATAAAAGCTGTAAACAGCTCCAACAACAGGTCTAGTGACTGGGCTTTGTAGTTTGGAGAATGAAAAGATATGCTTACCAAAGTATGCACAAGACTGTGGAATTGATATTGGCTATAAAGCAATGGTTCACTGGAAATGAAGAGGTATGGGAAGGGAAATGCTGACCTTAATTAGGAAAACAACGTTTTACAATTTATAAAGGAATGTGTAGTGTGGACTAATGTTACAAAGGGTCCAGAACTACTGTTGGTGTCTTTTTGCATGTGTAAATGTGCGTCTGTGTGTCTGTGGGATACACACTGAGCCTCACTACTGGTTGAGCCTGCAAACAAGAAAGCAGCAGCAATGGCCACTAAGCTGGGATGGAGACCTTGGATCTCCAGGCTTGGCTCTAGCATCTGGGCAGGAGGAATCAGGCTGTGGAACTGCTAGAGGTGGTGGCTGCTTATAACATCCTTTAATATGCATCAATCCAGATTATGAAGATGACATGGGTTAAAAGAGAAGTGATCAGTAGGATTGTTAAAAGGAAAGTCTGGAGTTCCCACATGCCTATGAAGTGCAAAAGGGATAATTCACTCAGTGTGGTCTGGTTTTCCATCTTATCTTCATAGCTTTTTTTTGGAAACATTGTAAATGAGATAAATAGGGCCATTCAAAGCAAATCTGTTAGGTTTATGCTGATGTCTCTAAACAGGTTTGGCCATTCATATGAGTCTGATTCTCTGCCTACTCCTGTAACAGCTTTCCATCTGATTTAACACTACTTTAAAATAACATTTTTATTTCAAATTGTTATTCCTCAAAATAAAAATAACCATACAAACAAATCAATTCCTCCATCCCTTTACTTTCCTAGGTTGCAAGCAGTACATACCCTTGTCTATAAGCCCACACTTACTCCCTTCTGCCTTATCTACCTGTATATTTAGGCACATCCTCTTAAAGTATCTATCCTGGTAGCAATTATTTTACTACACTGAGAGGAAAGGTTTAAGGTCAGCATCTTCAGCAATGTCTAAGTTTCTAACACATATGGTAAGTAGACACTTTCAATGACTCTTCATGGTTGTTACCTAATGAGTGGGAGGTTTCTAAGGATAGAAATGCATATAAAAATGCTTAGGGAGGCATAAAAACTCTAGCCATAATTTTAAAGGATTTTGGTAATTTTTCCTTCTCAAAGGAATTCTGATTGACTTGAGAATCAAAGGCTAAAGTTCTCCCTAAAATTACTTCCTTATGAGAACTCATTTTGCCTATGAATACCAGTTGAATTTTTCATTCAGAGGTGAACTGACAAGAGACTGACTATGTAAATGAGATACCCTTCAGCCAAGATTAGTATAACGATATAGGAAACATTTTCTGTTAATCACTGTTTTAGTTCAAACAATAATTAATCAAAGGAAATAATATGTTTCAAACTACACAGACTATCAGTTGAAGCAAATGAGAGAATCAATATTCTTGATTAGGATAATCATATCAGAAATTAGGGAGGCATTATATGTCAATCACAAATCACACAAATGATGCAGAACAGAAATGCTTAAGCTGTTCTGTGGTGAGCTTGCTGCATTAAAGGTCAGTGGAGCCACAACAAACATGAATGTAAGTCCCTCAACCTCTTTATTTTAGAAGAATTAAATTTTGTAATCACAAAACATCTCTTTCATAGTAACAAATAAATAAACTAAATGGTGGAGAGCCCTTTTATTTCTAATTTTTGCTTTGATGGATAATTAAAATAACGCATCTTTGGAAAAGATTTGGATGCATAATCTCAGAACAAACAAGTGGAAGAACAGGAAACTGAGTATGGAAATCAAGTAATGTCCATAGGTCACACATAGTTAGGAAGCAGTTATTTCTGACTGCCTAATTGTAATCCAAATAATCTACATTCTTTATAAAAAATATTGGTATGTACTTCCCAAAGAGGTTTCTAGAATCAGTTTGCTACAGGAGCCTGCAGAAAAGTCAACATTTTAATCCTCATTCTTTAACCTCAAATACTTTATTTCTGGTCACTGATTTTTTCAAGGCAGTCTTTACCTCTTAGTTCTTCAAAGTATAAATGAAAGGGTTCAGCAGTGGTGTTACAAGGGTGTTCAGAAGGGATGCCACTTTGTTCATATCTAGTGAGGCATGCCCTCTTGGCCTGACGTAAATGGATATCACAGCCCGATAAAGCATGATGACTACAGCCAGATGAGCAATGCAGGTGGAGAAAGCTTTCTGTCTCCCAGAAGCAGATGGGATCCTCAATATGGTAAAAATTATGGCGAAGTAGGGGATGAGAGTCAAAAAGGGAGTGCTAAACAGCACCACTGTAGCAACAGTGAAAACAAGCCATTCAGTATGGTGGGTCTCAGTGCAAGACAGCTTCAGCAGTGGCCCAATGTCACAGTAGAAGTGATTGATGATATTGGGGACACAGAATGGCAGTCTAAACAGAACAGTTTGCACAAAGACAGTAAGAAAGCCACTGATCCAAGAGCCAAATGAAAGCTTAGCACACAGTTTTCCACTCCTGATGATGATGTACTGAAGAGGGTTGCATATTGCTATATATCAGTCAAAAGACATGGCTGTTAGGAGGAAAAACTCAGTAGCACCAAGGAAAAAGCGAGAGAAGGCTTGGGCTTTGCACCCAGGTATGCTGATAGACTTCTTGACATCCAGTAGACTGGCCAAAAGCTTGGGCATAGTGGTCGAGACATAGATTATTTCCAAAAGTGCAAGATTTCCAAGGAAGAAATACATAGGCTTGTGGAGAGTGTTGTCATTTACCACTGTGGCAATGATGATGACATTTCCAGTGACAGTCAAAATGTAGATGATCAAGACTCCCACAAAGAGTAGAACAAGAACCCTTTGAAGGCTAGGGAAACTGAGAAGAATAAATTCAGTCACAAAAGTCTGGTTTTCCATCCTCTACTTCCATTTTGCACATTTCTGCATTAATAAATATGGCAAGTAAAGGAGTGAGCAAACTTATTTTTTATGTGAGTAGGAAAGATGAAATATAGAGACATACATGTGTATGCACATATAGGTGTATATACAAATATATATACATACATATATACATACATATATATATATATATGTAGGAGACTTTTTAATTTATTTTAACATTTATTTTAAATAAACCAGAAGGGTTTCATATCCTTATAATAGTTTTACTATGTCATTTCTCAGCTACTTTTTAGCTGAAAAAGTGATCTGTCTTACATGAGAATACTGTATAGAAGACTGAAGATTTATGATCAACAATAATATATACTGGTAATGTTCCCTCTGCCAGTTACATTTCTAAGGATGGGAGACAGTACTCTAAAATGTCCTCTAAAAGATGCATGTCTAGTTAAAATTAATCTAGTCACCTACCTTGAAGCCCAGAGCACTGCAAAAATGTTATTAACCCCATCTGGATGCAGGCAACATGAAGTACCCCTTACCGTAGGTGTTTCTCCATAGCAGAAGATAGGATAGCTAGATGGGAAGAGTTATCCAGAAATGTTATTCCTTAAACAGAGATCAAATGTATATAATCTTTTTTATGTACAAAGGCTTCAGAAGTCTGCCCTGGACATAGCTTCATGTAAGAGTTCACTCTCTTTCTAAGGAATTATTTCTTGCATTTTTTGCAGAAAATATTTTAAATCTCTGCTTTATTAAACTTCATATCACTTGTTTTTTATTACCTTGGTCTTCTTCATCCTCACAGGTTGCTTTCAAGCAGTTCTAAATGAAAGAAAGAGCATTACGAGTCACTTCTTAAACCTATTAATTGCTCATTCATTTTGTTTTACTACCAAAAAAAAAAAAAGTACAAGTGTTGGGCCTGTCCTTTCATTCGTACTTATCAGAGTAATCATTAAGTTGATTTGGGAATAGAAATCATGATCTTCCCTTGCTAAGGACATTTTTTAAGTTGTTCAAGTTTCTGTCTCTCCGTGCTTTAGGACAGGAATACCTTACTGGTACATTACTGGGATCGCACTGTGTCTCTATCCGCCCTTATTTCTACCATGCAATCTAATTACACATACATGCAAACAGTCTAAATTCATTGGACAATAGATTTTTTTGAAATATTTTCTTTTTATTGTCTTAAACCAGAGCATAATACTCACATGACTCAGTCACTTTAGGGCCTGGATTACCTTCACTAGCCAGCAATGGTTCCCTGAATAATGAAAAGTCAAAATTGGAAAGAATATATTCACATTTGTGAACATGCCATCAATGATAAAATCAGCATCCCAAAAAACAAAGGAGGGAAGGGAGATAAATAGCTGCCAGCAATGTTTATACTCACCATATAATTAAGCCTCTATACATACTATTGTTAAGCAAACTGAGTGGGTCCAGACTGAGAGAAGATATTCAGGTAGATCCATTGCACATTCACAGGCATTTAATAAAGACCATTACTGTGCAAAGACTATTAGCTGGGAAGGAGCAATTAACTCACCCAACAGGAAGTTGCATCGTGTCTGTTCATAAAGAACATGGGGAGTCTGTGGGCCTTCTGTGGGGTGTGTGACTGGGAGGGCAGGCTCCTTGTGGGGTCACTCACGATGTAATATTCCACAGGGATGCAGTGTGGGTGGCAGCACAAAACGGGCTGCTCCGTCTGGCGCCCGTGACAGCTCTTGGACATAGCGCAAGGTCACGGCCACCTCCCTGCCAGAGGACAGGGTGCCCAGGAAGCAGGCAAACACCTCGCCCGGACACTCTGACTGCTCCTGAAGGTATTCCAGGTTCTCCCAGCCCCCTATAGGCTTGTGCAGCTGCTGGACCTAAGTGGGAAGGAGAGGGATAGAAAGCTGATCACCAGCGGGCCATGGGCTGCTCATCCCATGCCCCTGTGGTGGTTTTGTCGTTTGTCCCTGGATGGTGGTACCTCATCCCTCAGCATGGCCTGGAACTCGGCATCCTCGCTGCGAGCCTGGAAAGAGTAGATGGCCATGTCAGGACCCAGGGGGAAGACAAAAAGGACTTCTGTGGAGATGTGACTCTTGTTCTGGTAGATGAGTTCAGAGGTTACGTCAGCCACATAATCCTGGATCGCAATGTCCACCACAGCGCTACACAGAGGCAGTGGGCACAGGGGTATGTGGAGCTGCTTCCCCAGCAAAGAGGATCCTGGTGCTGTTGGGAGAGACAGCAATCTGTCCATCAGCACACGTGAATGACACCAGGAGGTGGCTGGGGCTGCTTCAAGTATGTGTCTGTTCCCATCCTGTAAACCATGACTAGGTGACCAACATTACTGAGGATCTAGTGTGAGCCTGCTACAGAACAACATCTGCCCCTGCCCCCAGCTTCCCTTTCCCCCCACACCTCTGTTGCCCACCTGTTTTCTGTAGAGCTCTTGACCTTCCCATCCTTGTTTCACTCTGGGAAGATCTAATCCAGAAATTTCCCCCTAAAGCTGCTTATCCTTCTCCTTTCTCTGTCCCCCTTTGGGACCATCCCCCATCCCCTAAATGCCCCTCAGCTATTGGATCCCCAGCTCACCGTCATGGTCGTAGGATTTTCCTAGAAGTCCAAAGTTCTGATGCCACATTTCTGGAGACCTGCAGACAAGAAGGGTCTCCTGTAAGAGGGGAGAGCCACAGAAACCACCAGGCAGCCCCTATTTGTTGAAGATTCCTTGCCATTTCCCCAGTCCTCCACACATGGCTGAAAGCCTCAACCCACCATGTACAGCCAGAACAAACCCAGGGATTCAGAAATCCCTGTTCATGAGCACTGGGATGTCACCAAGAGTAGCTCTGAATTGAGGAGGTCTGCATCAAACCCCCACCGTGGGAGAATCTTGAAGAAAACTAAGGGATTATCTTAGTTTTTTGCTAGCAAGCACTGTGTTTTGGTTTCAGTAGGGATTGCTATGAGAAGAACGTTGATAACATACAAGGACACCGTGCTTGGGTAGTTTGCAAGAGCACAGGACTAGGGGAGCAGGGGGAAAGAAAAGTGTAGTAGTTAATAAAACCCATAATTGACAGTTGGATATGCCAATAAGATATTCCATATTATATTACATCATGTTCAGTGTATTAACCAGGGCTGACCGGAAAGGGGGTGGATTCTCTTGGGAATTGCTTGGGCTCATTTTTCCAGGATTGAAATTTCAGTTTTGGGGTTCCTTTTCGCTCCTCTGGGATCATTTTCAGTAGGTGGTGAACAATTGTACTCTTCATCACTCATATGTATACAGTTGTTATCGTCACTATTATTATTATTATTACTATTTTAATTTTATTTTATTTTAATTATTAAATTGTTCTTATCTCAACCTACAAGTCTCCTCACCTTTACCCCTCCAATTCTCTCCCTGATTATCTGGGTAGAGGAAGGGCTGCAAATGGCTGTGTCTTGTTTGGCTGTCAGCTTAATTAAACTATCACAGGGATAGCAAAAGGGAAGACAAAGGGAAGAAGGTGTGAAAGCAAGAGCAGATGAGTGGATAGATGGATGGATGAGACTACATTGGGTTGAACAACACACAGCTATTGATCCATGGCTGGGTGGATGGATTGGCAGACGAGGTCCATTCTGGGACAGATGGATGCATAGGTGGACAAACAGAGAGACATCAGAATTTTTGTTGAAATGGGTGGATAGACAGGTGGAGGGGTCCGTGAGCAGGTACTCATCCCAAACAGTATTGTGTGAATGTGGCTGCACAAAAGATCACAGAATCACAGAATGGTAGGGCTTGGAAGAATACTCTGGAGATCATCTAGTCCAACCCCTCTGCCAAAGCAGGTACATCCAGAGCAGGTTGCACAGGAAGGCATCCACGAAGGTTTTGAACATCTCCAGAGAAGGAGACTCCACAGCCTCTTTGGGCAGCCTGTCCCAGGGCTCTGGCACCCTCACAGTAAAGAACCTTTTCCTCATCTTCAGGTGGAACTTGCTGTGTTCCAGCTTGTGCCTGTTGCTCCTTATCCTGTCACTGAGCACCACTGAAAAGAGTCTGGCCCCATCCTCTCGACACCTGCCCTTTAGATATTGATAAACATTGATAAGATCCCCTCTCAGTCTGCTCTTCTCCAGGCTGAACCGACCCAGGTCTCAGCCTTTCCTCGTAAGAGAGATCCTCCAGTCCCCTCATCGTCTTTGTAGCCCTACATGTGAGGATATGTTCATGGAGTAGCATGAGGGGGCAGGCTGAAGGTCCAGATAATAAGGAGGAACATGATGGAGGCAGGGATGGGGCCAGGGTCAGGTATTCCATGATTGCAGAGTAAATCCCAGAAAGGCAGTTGGCGGGAGGGTGGAGCTCAAGTGGTGTCTGTCTGCCTTCTGGCCAGGTGCCAGGAGGTGAAAAGGACCGTCCTCCACCCCAAACCCGTCCACATAAATGAATCTCTCTGGTTCAGCCACAAATTTTTCTCAATTTCCCCAATTCCTGCTCTGGAGTGACAGGGTGGGGAGCACCACAACAATCCCTCGCACACCTCCCCCTCCCATCATGCTGACAGGGTGGACAGACAGAGCAAATCGGGTGTGAGTCCTCCGGGGAGTAGGGGTGAGGGCTGGACGGGGGATGGGTTGGATAGGGGCAAGCTCCCCCCAGGGAGCAGGGACACGAGCAGAGAATGCGGGCAGAATAACCAAGTGAAGCACAAAGGAGCAAACACTCACCAGAACCAAGGGCAGAGGCAGCAGGGACGGACCGACAGTCAGGTGGACGGAGGGAGAGATGGAAGAGGAAAGGGGAGAGGGTGAGGGGCGAAGGGATGAGACACGGGCAGAGAGGGCGGGACCGGGACAGAGCAAGGGATGCTCGGGCGGGCAGGGAGCCGGGGGCTGGGTCAGCAGAGGCGGCTGCGGCGCAGACAGAGGCGGAGGGGCAGGCGGACAGACAGACGGGCGGGAAGGCGGGAGGCAGGGCCCGGGGGGCGGAGACACCACCCCCCCCCACCGTCCCCCAAGCTGGGGTGGCTGCAAACCCCCTCCCGAGCAGCCGGTTCCGGGGCTGTGGGAGCAGCCCGGGAGCTGCGGGGCTGGGAGAGGGGACAGCCCCGGTGGAGGGGATCTGGGCGGGGTCTCCGCACCCCGCTCCGCGCCTGGGTAGCGAAGGTGGCGCGTGGGCGGGAGCGTCCGCGCTCCCCGCTGCGGGACGGCGCTGGGCCCGAGATGCTGCAGCCCCGGCAGCGCCCGCGGCCCCGCCCCGCAGCTGCTGCGGGCACGGCCAAGGGAGGGACCGCAAACCTCTCCGCAGGGCCGCTGTCGGCCAAGGGAGCTCTGCCAGACCCGTCCCGCCGCCCGGCCCCTCCGCTCCCTCCTCACGGCTGGTGCAACGGGCAGCGGCTGCCGGGGCCCCGCAACCAGCGTCTCCGTGTGCCCAGGCCGGCGGCACTGCCTGCAGGTTCGGAGGCCGGGCTCAAGCTCACGCACTGATTAGTGCCAGGCTGTTAATTGGGTGGGGGTTGCAGAGAAGCAATAGCACCATACTGGCCAGCGGAGGAATGGGGAGCAGACCTGCTCAAACTTCTGTGCCTACTTTTGACACAGGTGTTCCATCTGCGGGTTGGGATGCTCCATCTCCGCCTTTCTCGCATGAGCCAGCCCCATGCTTGCACCTCCCTGGCAGCCAGCCCCCGCTTGAGACAACCCACCTCACTGCTGGTCTCTAGACACTCGAGGAGCCCAGTTGCATTTAACTTCAGATGCGTGGTGCCTGCTGCACACCCTGGCTGTTTCTCTCTCATCTCTCACTTGGCCACCAGACCCCTTCAGCTTCCTTCAATCTGCCTCTTGAGTTCGGTGTGATTCTCAGACAAGCTCACTCCAAGGGCTCTGCTGGCAGTGTGACACTCGATCAGCACAGACAGGTCTAGCTGCTGCTGTTCAATTTCTGCCACAGTGCATCCAGTCTTGTTACACCCATGGAGATCAAGTTCTTTGAGGAGGTGGGTGAACCGAGATTCACGTGCTGCTGATAGATGTGGCCCATGGGGAGGACTCTTTCCCCCACACCAGCATGGGGTCTCTCTCACGGGAGGCAGTCCTCCATGAACTTCTCCAGTGTTACTCCTTCCCATGAACAACAGTTCTTGAACTACTTCAGCATGGGACCTTTCCATAAGGCGCAGTCCTTCAGGAAGAGACTGCTCCAGCCCAGGTCCCTCACAGGGTCGCAGGTCCTAACAGGAACCTGCTCCAGCGCGGGCTTCCCGCAGGGTCACAGCCTCCTTCAGGCATTCACCTGCTCCAGCGTGGGGTCCTCCACGGTCTACAGGTGGTCATCTGCTCCACCATGGACCTCCAGGGACTGTAGGGGGACAGCCTGCCTCACCATGGTCTTCACTGCAAGTTGCAGGGGAATCTCTGCTCCGGCGCCTGGAACACCTCCTTCCCCTCCTTCTTCACTGACCTTGGTGCCTGCAGAGTTGTTGCTCTCACATCTTCTCACGCTTCTCTCGAGTTGCAAAGTGTGCAGATTTTTTTCTCTTCCCCTTTTTTCTTAATTATGTTACCACAGAGGTGTTACTGTTTGGCTCGGCCCTGGCCAGCAGCAGGTCTGTCTTGGAGCCGGCTGGCATTGCCTGGTTTGGGCCTGGGGGAAGCTTCTGGCAGCTTCTCACAGAGGCCACCCCTATTATCCCCCACTGCTACTAAAACCTTGCCATGCAAACCCAATACACCAATGCTCCAGTCGTAGGAGTCATCCCACCATGTCCCTCTGATGCCAGTCAGGTCACAGCTCTGCAGACACGCACGTGTCTCTGACTCCTCTGGTTTATTTCCCATGCTGCGTTTGTATAGAAGCATTTAAGTTGGTTGCTGATGAAGCTGAGCTACTGACTGGAGTGAGTGGAATTCCATTGTGCTGCTCCTCTGGTGCTCTCCTGCCAACCTGTGATCTTTCTCCAGGCTCTGGGTATCTGTTGCTGGCACTGGCACCAAACTGGCAGGAGTGGGGTGGATTGAGGTTCCCCTCCCCGAGCAACTTTATTCAAGCATGTAGGTTTCCCTGGAGGGGTGCAGGAGGATCCACAACAGCTTTACACGCCCTTGAGGTGGTTAGCCTTCTGGTTCTCATCACGAGAGGCACCTAGGGAATATTTGTTTCTGATTATTCCACAATTACAATGGCATGAGCATTGCCATTTTGGGCCCCTCACCAACTTGTCCAGCCTGCTCCCAAAGATTCCCTTTCCTCTTCCAGACAGGTGGAGTCCATCCATCCCTAAGAGGTTGCAGTTCTCAAAGAATGTCCCATTGTCAGAAAAGCCAAAACCCTTGTGATGGCACTAGCCACGTAGTTAGGAGCTGATATGCATTATGCTTCTATTTCTGGCTGCCCCTTTCCACCAGCTGGGAAAATGGAGGAAAAGATGACGTAGGCACCAATATTTTTCACTCGCACCCCCTGGGTTTTATAGTCTTCTTTCATTTTTCCCATGTTCTGGCTTGTGATGTCATTCATGCCCATGTGCAAGAGCAACAGTGGACAGTAATCTGAGATCTTGGCAGGTTGTGGCACCCCCTCTGCAAGATCTGTGATCTCGGCTCCTGGTATTCAGCACACTTCTCATGAGTCCCTGCCAGGTCAGCTGATGGGCACCTCAGTTCCCTTTGACAGAGAGTCGCCCACTACCAACGCTCACCGTTTCTTTTTACGGTGTCCACTGTGGGCTGCTGGAACAGTTCCCCCTTATGGACCATGCTCATGGGTGTCTAGAGCTGGTAGAGCTTCACATCTGGTTTTGGTTCTAATGCTGGAGGGTGGAGACTGGATTGGAGTCGTGCTTTTGTGAGTCACCAGGCTCCAAGGTGCGTCATTCCCAGTGGTGTTCTCTGCAGGAGTGGTGCTCACTGCAGGAGCATGCTCATGAAACCACCTATCTATCAGCTCCTCTAACCCTGCACAGCATTTCAACTGCTCCCTGCAGTCTGGGCACCTGACCTAACAGAACATTGACCTGTTTGCACCTCATACAGGTCTTTCCCTTTTCCCCAGGAGAAGGGGCTGGGCACTCGCTGCAGCCCACCGCCTGCACTGACATCTCCTTCCTGACCAGTTCCATCTGGGTGGATGCGTCAGCCCTCTTGGGGACTTTCTCTGCAAGAGCTCTGGTTTTGGCTCTGAGGTGAGTGCCCACCATTTTGGCAGAGACCTAGAGCACTTCCCTGGGCTGTAGACCAAGGAGCAGGTTGCAGCACCCTTCCTGCGCACCCTTCCACGCAAACCACCACACCACACCCTTTCTGATGTGCCGTGCCCTGTTTGCACACCCTGGTCACTGGTGATCCCCAGGGCTGTTTAAATCTCCCACAGCTGCTGCTGCCAATGCCCAAGCCACGTCAGCCTCACGCTTGAGAGCTGCTGGTTCCTGATGGGCCCCTCTGCTCCTCCTTGGGGTTCCCTGGCTCTGAGAACCCCTCTGTCTACCTCAATCTAGCGCTGGGCCACAGCATTTTGCATTGCTGCCTCTGGGCTCCTCGACGACGATCTCTCTTGTCATCCCACCTCTCAGCTTGCTGAGCTTGCTGCATTTTGTCAGAAGGCTCCACCAGTAGAAGGGCTGGAATGTCTTTCTTGCCACCTCTGGGCTCCTTGCCAGCTGAGTCACAGTCCATTTATCCACACGTCATTCCAACAAAGACATTGTAGTGTCTTTGGTGGCATTTAACACTGGATGAGGACATCCAAATGTACACATTTCATGAGAAAAATCTCCATGGCAGCCACAGAATCAGAATTCACAGTGTCATCAGTGGGGATTTAGTCTCTGCCATGGCTGAGTTCCGAGAACAGTTCGTCCAGCCAGACCTTGTCTGTTGGGACAGTGCTGGACAAGTCCCAGCTGCAGTGACTGTGTTTTGAAGGTCTGTATTGGCCAGAAGGGTGGTTTAGGCACCCACACCACATTAGGCATACCTAGAGTGTCCTTTTAGTCCCTAAACATATGTCTTCAACAGTATTTTAGGGTATTGAAGACATCTGCAAGGGGCTGGCAGTTCTGACATGTGATCTGGAAGAACTGTGTCCTTCTAGAGTGGCAGCTATAGGCCAAATGGGACAGCCATAGGCATTACCATGTCACCAGATTACTCTCTTCAGGCACTTACAGTGCTCCCAGCCTGGTGGCTGAACAGCTGAACTACTAACAAGCTTGTTGGTTCTGCTGTCAGAATTTTCTTCATCTGAAAAACAATACTAATTTCAAAAAGGCAGAGTTGAAACAAGCTAATCCATTCTGGTGAAAAAAAAATAATTGCAGAGTTAGGGGACACCAAATGATGCCAAATCCAGAGCTGGCGACTCTTCAAAATCCTCGGACACAGCCAAGAATCTCTTTACAAAGTGCTGGAAACAACAACAATGAAGGTGATAATTCAGTGCTGTTACTCTCATTTTTAAAGATAAGACAAAAAAGTGAATCAATGTCTTTTATTATTGGGTGCCCTTGTTATGTTGTCTGCCTGTTTCCAAGCTGCTTCTTTCTCCAGTCCTAAAGGACAGTGTCCCATTGTGTTTTTTATGCTTATCTCTAATCTTTTGCTACCATCTGAAGGCCAACAAGATTCAAAAGCATTACCCTGGTACTGCCTGAATCCTTCAATATTTCCTTGCTTTTCTGTCTTTCCCACTGCATTTTTAAGACCCAGCTTTTCACTTGTGTAAAGAGACGTAATTCAGGCAATGAATTACGTACAAAATTGTAGCCCTAGGACCAGGGTGAAAAAGAATTCTGCTCAGAAGTTGCTGCTGCAGAGGTAATTCCACTCTCCTCGGCACTGAGACACAAGGGTCTGCACTCCAAAACTGCCAGGATGTTGCTGGGACTGGTAAGCAGGCCAGGAAAATCCTCACGAACAAGTCAGGATTTAGCATGAGCCAAAGTCTACTCCCAGCAGGCAGCTGGGTTGGGGCATCTCAGTTTTGACAGCTGGGTAAAATGGATGTGGCCAGGCTATGTCAGTTGGCCTCCGGGCCAGGAAATAGGTCCTAGCCCATAGAATTTACTTCAAAAAATCTATAGCTTAAGGGATTTAGTGTGGTAATGGCTAAAAGTGCACCCCTTGATGCTGAAACAATCTCACCTAAGTTGGAGAAGCAAATGGCTTTCCTAAGCACATAAGCATTCCTAAGCATGCCTAAGTCTAGCACAATTCAGGTGACTTCTGGAGCCTTCCACTGTAACTGAAAGCCCCCTGTACATGCTTGGGACACCTTACGCTGTCTCAGTCTATAGTAGACACTTATGTTTTGAAACCTGAATGGTTTCCTGAGTGTCTCACCTGAACTCACTGTCTAAACTGGGGAGAACTATGAACCTCCAGTGTCTCTCCAGACAGCTGGTCCAGCTAGAGATATGCACATTCTGGTATGCAACAGGGAGGTGGTGCTGGTGGAGCTCAGGAAACCTGGCAGGTCTTCGAGAATAGCATCCTCCCCAGGGCAAGAACAGTTCATCCTGATACTCTAGAAAACAAGCAGGCCTAGCAGGAGATTGGCTTGTGTGTGCAGGGAGCTCATGCAGTGACACACAGATAACAGAAACGGGACCAGGCTACCGAATAACGTTTAGAAACATTGCCTGGGCATGGAGGCACGGTGCTGGGAAAGCCAGAGCTCACCTCAAGCTCAGCTTTGCAGGAGGTGCAAAGAGCAGGAGCAGAACATCTATTGCCACATTAGTTGTGAAAGGATGAAGAAAGAAAATGCAGGAAACTGTGTTTCAGCAGCTGTGATGTGTTTAAAGGCGACCGGCAGTGTCTGGTTTTCAAGACTTTCTGTAGTACTGATGTCTCCCTACTGCAGAGGGAGACAAAAGATGCAGTTTTGTTCTTACTGCCTGTGATCACGGTTCCTGGAACAACCAAGCCGGAGCCTCTCCACGATAGGGAGGGAATTTGTGGATTTATTTTAGCCCAGGGGTGACTGAAGTTTGACTCGTTGTGGACAGTCGGAACTTGGAATTCAGGAATGGAGTGAAAACTGATGAGATTTACACCCTGGTTGCACCCCGTCCACCTAGAGGGACCCTGGAACATGGCAAATAAAGGTCAGCCACAGTACAGCTGAAAAAATAACAATGCTGCAAATCCAGACATGTAGCAGAGCAAAGGGTGTCTGATGAGCATAGTGGCAAGCGACATCTCAAGGACATGTGGAAAGAGCTGTCTTCTGGAGCTGTTCTTCTCTTCCCGGAGCTACAGCTAGAGCCAGCATGACTACTTCAAACTTCTACATCATCTTTGTTGCACTACAGACTGAAAAGATGAGGCCAGTTCTTGTGGTCTGTTTGTGACCATTCCATCAGCCGGGATGGAATGAACTCTGTCTAGGTTTGGCATTCATGCAAATCAATGCACCTGTCTTTGGGTTGCCTAATACAGCTGTGTGGTGGTCAGTTCAGCTGTCCAAGCATTTCTGGCGCCCTGGGGCACCGGGACATTCTCATCAGGCCACTAAATATGATGTAGAAACTCTAAGAAAACTATACCCTTCTGAATAGGCAGTTGGCTGCCAGGTGGGGTACTCCAGAGCCTCTCAAACTGTTTGCAAGTGTGCAAGCTTTTGTTATGAGGTGGACTTGAGTTCTCACTCCAAAGGAGTGAACAAATGCTGATTCAGTGATGGTGAGAGGGGATCATGGGTGTGTTCTCTGTGAGTGGCAGGCAGTAGAACTTGGGAAGCAGAGGGGCAGTGCCAAGGAGTCCTTTGTTCAGCCTGTTTTATCTCCTTTGTAACAATGAACATGGCTGGAATTTGTTCTTACATGAGTTGTAAAGTGGACTACTGCGGTTCCTGACTTGGAGCGTTATCAGAGCTCTGGCAAGAGGTAGTGGGATACATGGACACCAAGACAAACCACTAGGCTCATGGTTTTGATCTTGTGGAGCAGAGAAGGAGGTGTTCAACATCTAATGTAACAGAGGATGGGGACTGAGGTGCAACATTTAAGCCTGTATGTGTTTGAATTGGGGTGGAAGGAGGGAGTTGTGGGTTAGGATGGAGCCTGTCAGCAGGTTTGTGGTTCATGAATGTGTCAGCAGTGTGTGTTGCAGTCATAGTGTCCTGGCTGATCACTGTAACTGAAGCCTGCAGTGCAGGACATGTGCGTCTGCCAGTGTTTGTAAGAGTAGGTTTGGAGAGGTGAGTTCCTGGCCATTTCGTTTCCACATGCCATGTGTGGGGATTGCTGACTGGCAGGACCACCTTCCCGGCACCCAGAGATTGCTGTTTGACTTGTGTAAGGGACGTTTGATGCAGGAGAAGTCTGTGTGCTGCCTGTAATCAGAGTCTGTGAGTCTCTGCTGTAATGAGCCCTGGTGGGAACACGTTATCCAGCCACGTTTCTGGGCTTGCATCTCCCCTGGGACTCCATTAAAACTGAAAGTAACTTTTCTTCCAGCTTCTCTCTGTCATTTCTCCAAGGCAGCTTGCCAGATTTTGCCACAGCTACGAGGTAACAAGGAGGTAGCACCACATTGCTCAAGGGGCCCATTAAATGAGCTCTGTGTTTGGTTTTCTGCCGCTCCCTGGAGAGCTGTAAGCATTGTGTAGCTAATTAGGGCACTTGCAGATGTGTTTCAATAAATACATACAGCATAATTTCTGTTTATCATTTTAATTACAAGTGACAGAATAGAAATGAAGACATAGTTTGGTTTATATTCTGGTGGGAATTGGGCAGAGAGAGGAAAAGTATCTTTGTGATCAAGCAACGAGTGGCCAGAGTCAAACTCTGATTCATGTTCTGGGAATAAAACAATTATTATTACAGTCTGTTCTCTTGTCACTGCAGTCCAGAGCAGTGTCAAAGGCTTTATTTGCAAAGTCTTTGTCTGGTCTAATTAGCACTGTGTTTACCTGTTATACTCAGTATGCACAGAAACAGAGGGAATATTCGTAATTTCAAGGCCTTTTTAAATGAAAGAAATAAAAAATCTTAATTAAAAAAAAGCCCTATCTTTTACTCTGGTCCCACTGAACCCCAGTTTCCTCAGGACATGAACCCTGACAAAACCTGTCTCAATGGAGAAATGGACAGGTGACATAAATTTTCAAAGAGAATTAGACTAAGAAACATTTAAATAATAGAATAAACAGAAATAAATTTTTAAAAACTAATCCACATACAGAAGAAAATGTCATTGGCTTGTCAGGTAATTGGAGAGGACAACTGGATATTGACTCAACTGAACGGGTCAGGAGTTGCAGAGTTAATGAGGTAGAGCTACAAATAGGAGCATTAACTTGGGAAAGCTTTTATTCTCTAAAGTTAACACAAGTTTTCAACATTTCCATTATGGGAATATGGCAAGTTATAACAAATAAGTTTCAAATATGAACAATGTATTCAGCTGGGACAAAGGGATTAATTGTTTTGGAAATGCCAAAGTAATTGTTGGAATGGTTAATTTAAAATTCATCTAGTATTTGCAGGCAAAATAATGCGAAGAACCATTATCAGCAAAATAATAATTAAAAAAAATATTGAGCAAAAGAATAGAGAGATGTGAAAGAGGTAAACAGCAACATTTCTTACAGTTAAAAATGTATAGATTGTAAAAAAATATTTCTGTGGAGGGAAGTAGTATTTTCTTCTGAAGTCTATTTCTTGTTTCTTGCTTTTATTATCAAAGTGTCCATAATATTTTGATTTTGCTTATCAGTATTTATTTCAGGCATGGACTTAAGTACCTTTCTTCTTTGAGCCTTGCATGTTCTGACCTTTCCAGAGAAGTGCACAAGACTCCAGTTGATATTTGCAGCAGATTGACTTTTGAGGGGGCAGCTTGGACTTGCGGGTTTATTTTGAGTTAACTTGGTGGATTAATCTGAAATCCATCAGAAGCCTTTCTTATAGTCTTTAGGTAATAAAAAAGCCTGTTGTCATCACATTTATCTCTAGTCATTGGCAAAGTCCTGCACCTGGGACAAAACAAGCCCCCTCCAGAGGACAGGCTGCAAGCCTGGTGGACAAGGTGCTGAGCCTGTCCCAGCAGCACGCACTTCAGGTGCTGATGACAGACTGTATATTGTGCAAAACAATTAGAAACTGCTTGCTTTATGCTCAAATACCTCTTGCTGGTTGTTGGGAGAACCAGGGAAGTTGCATTTTCCATTTTCTGCGTTCATTCTCTGGTTTGGTTTTGCACTCAGTGCTCATTTCTGAGGCCCTACACTGATCTCTTTTGACAGGCACAATGTTTAAACTGCATTTGGGGACCTACAGCGTTTTTTGAAGTTCAACAAGGGTGGAATTTGTCAGATTAGAACTTCAAGGGCAGGATTTACTTCACTATTAAGAAATCTACTTTAAGGCATCTATAAGCACATTTCCCCATAGTCATTGGAGGTCCAGTCAATATAGCCATCTGGGTTCCAGGCATGGTTGTCTGACTGGCAGGTAAATTTCCACTTCAGAGAGAGCCATCTAGGTGCTACATGAGGTTTCAGTTTCCTACAGAGGCTGGCAGTGGAGCTGGGCCAGAAGGAGAAATAAAGAGGACTTTTGTCCCTCTGGGGTGAGATGTAGAGACCCACTTGGCTATCCTAAGGCAAGTCCAGTGACCCTAGATACCTAAATTTTGTCACCTGACATATTCTCCTAGTGCAACCCAGATTCCTATCTTGTCAGTGGCCAGCATGGTTGATAACAATCCTTTTCTTGTTGTGCAGGCTGTGTTTATACAGCTGAAGAAGTGGGGGAACTTCAGCTCCAACACCTCTGTTTTGCTCACTTTTCCTGGTGTTCCCTCAACCTCATTTATGTCTTGTAAATAGCAAAAAATGCTTGGTCACACTTTTTCCCTGAAAATTGTTGACTAAAGATAACCTACTGTGGTGGACTTCTCCCAGCACAGGCAGTGACATTGTCTACCTTACTGATTTACTTTGAGGTAGGGTTGTGATTCAGAAGGGAATCTCTAAATTACCCTCTCTAACTGTATTATTTCAGCTCATGGGTTAGCTTGGGTGGGCACGAACTGTTTCACTTTGTAAAAGCGCTTTGTACATTCACTTTGTGCAGTGGAATCTCCTGCACACGCTCTGGTCTGACAGACCCACCCAATCCTATTGCACTAAGTGGACTGTCATTGTAGCAGAGCTAATAGCTTCTTCAAGCTGATAAAATACTTCCTAGAAAGGAATGACTTCCACCCCCTAAGACATGCCTGGTGGGACATCCCACCACTGTGCAGCACTTGTTTGAGCATCTACTCTGAATACCACATAATGCATCTGTGGGCCTAAATTTATGTGTGTGCCTGTGTGGGGCCTTTTTTTTTGTCCTTTTCAAAAATCCTAAACTATTATGAGCACGATCCTTGGTCACAATTACAGGAAGGGTGTGGGGCTCTGGTGTTCTGTGCTGGCTCTGTGGTTTTTTCTGTCCTCCACAAGTGGTTAACATGGTCCCTTTTCTGTTCAGGTCTTGTCACCCCTCATCTCATGCAAAGATGCTGCCTTCTGGAAAAAAGCAGCAAATTCAGCAAGCTGAGATGTGGGACGAGAAGAGTGATCTGTGTCTGGGAAATACAATCACACTCTCCCACCCACAGTTCCCACAGCCCCAGTACTAGGAAGTGGATGGGCCTAGCAAATGGCAAAGTCTCTGCAGTGGATGTTACTGTGGTCCCCATGGCACAGCAGACATGGTGGGGAAGGCCAATGTGATCTAAAAACCCTGAGATGGTTCCTGGTTTGTGCTGGAAACCCATGTGATCTCCCCTTGGATGCTGTGATGCCTCTGTTTCTGAAAGGCTGGGGAAGTGGTTTGGAAAGGCAGTTGTATATTCTTGCTGGTTTGACTGGAAGAAGCAAAGGAAGATGGTGGATAGCACTGCTAGACAGTGGGGTTTGAGATCTGCATTGCATGTCCTATGGGCCTTTCACCTAGAACAACAGGTTCATGTGAGAGTGGTGCCCCTACAACTGAACTGGGCTACCTAGAGCTTTGAAGTAGCAGCAGCATCTTGTCTCTGTCCACAGTACAGCAGAGTGTGTAACCAAATATCTACCTGGCCACAGGCAGAAACAGACCTCTGATATTTTTCCAGCATAGTGTCTTCCTGAGTGAGCGAGTTGTGTTGGTTGGAGTTTGGATAAGGACACTTAAGATCACCATGATGTCAGCATCTAAAGATCCCATCACAAATGTGTTACTTCCTTTTGCCATCAAAACCACACCCTTCCTTCCACCTACTCCTCTATCTGTCCCGTCCCTTCATCCACCAATCCAGCCAGCCAGCCAGGCAGCAAGCATTACAGACAACTCTGTACTTCTGCTTTCTTCCCCTTTCTGTCAGTGAACTTTGTGACCTATCTACATCCATTTTTATACAGTCTGAAGACTCCTCTTCCTCCTCCAGCCACCTTCTTGCTCAGCTTGTCCCAAAGAATGGAATCTCTTTATTCTCACACTCGGACATTCTATCTTGTTCCCAAGAAGGCTGCACATCCAAGCAAGTTTGAACATGATTTTATTGGTGGCCAGAAAGTAGAGCGGGCATTAGCACAGCTGGGCAGCAGTAGGAGGAAGGGAATATTATGAAAGTGTACGTGCTTGGGACCTGCATTTTGAGAGCATTCCTGACTTCATTTCAGCTGCCCCTGGAAGCCTCTGAGCATCAGCAGATGCTTGATGCATTGTGGAAATGGGGTACCGAGCATTTTAGTCAGAGGAGGGAGAGTCAGGTAGGTAGCATGATGTGATTTTCAACAGTATCTCCTGAATAGTTGGGGTGGATGACCCAGTGTCTAACATGGATCTTCTGCTGGATCACCTCTTTCCTGCTCACATTGTGGGGCCAAAGTGATACTCAGTTTCCCACCAGGAAACACCAACACATTCCAGCTACACTGACTAGAGTGACACAGCCCCCATGGCAGATGGTTTGAGGGAGGTGGTGGTGGACTGTGGCTCCCCAGATATTAATTCTCAGCAAGCTGTCCGTTGTAACCTTGGTTCCTTCCACATTCAACTGAGTTCCCTAGCCCAGGATGACGTAGCTCTGAGGTGTCCCATTCTGAAGACAAAAGGGAAGCAGGGAATGGGAGACACTGTCTCCCTTCTCCAAGAGTAGCTGTGACCCATGGTAGGAACCATGGACCAGGAGGCCACTGCCAAGGAGTCCTGTCCCCAGGGGCAAACAGACCCTAGCAGACAATTCTTGCAACTCACAGTGGATGGCTCGTCTCACAGAGAGCCCTGCTGTGCCTGAAGAGACAAAGTTCTCTTTCACCCCAGACCAGGACTGTAGCTCTTCATAACTGTGTGAAACTTGAAAAAAATCCCAGATTTAGGAAAGACAGGGCCTTTTGTTTTACAAGCCACAGAGTGAGTTGCTGAGAGCACTGCATCTTGGTGAATCAAGAATCCTCCACATGCAAATTCATCTGACACATTTGTGTTGGATTTGTGTGTTGCAGGGTGGGGGAGGGAGGTGGCACAGTTTTTTGGTAGTGGGGGAAGGGGCCACCTTATAAGAGTGAAAAGCACCCCTGGCTCCAAGGCAGAGACACTCCAGCCCAGGCTGGGCCAGTGAGCCCTAGAGAAATGCCTCTGTGAATCCTTATTTGTGAAGGGAAGGACTGTCCTGAAAAGAAGGTGTGGTACCTGGAAGAGAGGCCACTGACCTAACAAAAGACAACCATTGGCCTAGACAAAGGGCAGACAGAGAGAGAGAGCTTCACTGGCAGAGAAAATGACAGAGACCCACACCCAGTTCACCTGATGGAGTAGGAGAAGGCAAAGGAGGTTCTGCAGCCCATGGTGATTCAACAGCAGAGCAGAGACCCATGTGTAGGCCATGGGGGGCTCCACGATGGAGCACAGAAGCTGAGCCTGGGGGCAAGTGTGACTGGAATTGGGACCCCAAGAGTCGCTGGCTGCCAGAGCAGGGGTGGAACCCCAGAGTGAGGGGTTATTCTGCAGCCTGTGGATGTCCCCGTGGCAGTGCCAGGAGCTGAGCCCAAAGAGGTCCGTGACTCCATGGGAAGCTTCCTTTGGAACATCTTGTTCCTGGACTTCCATGCCGGCAGAGGTGAATTGACCTCAACCCCATCCCTGCCCCCTGTGCCGCTTGTGGGGGGAAGGTAGAGAAATGGGGAGCAAAGTGATTTGAGCCCAGGAAGAAGAGAGGAGTGGGGGAAGGTGTCTTAAAGATATGGGCTGGGTTGGGTTGGTTTGGTTTTCTTTTTGTTTTTTTTTTTCCTGTCTCCAAATAGGAACACTGAGAGTTGAACAGGGCTAGACAGAGGTCCTGGTTCTCATCAGAGGTGTCCTTGGGGTATCAGAAATAGTCTGTCAGAGTAGCTAAGGCACATGACCAACCAGAGACTCATAGCCTCAAGTACTAGTGCTCTAGATGATCAGACAAGTCTACAGTGATGAAGAAAGTCTGAGGTCAAGCTGGGAAGTCTGTCCATGCACCCAGGTCCAGATCAGCAGGTTATATGGCCAGGTTCAGGTGTGGCTGAGACCCAGCCATGGAGCTGGAGCTCAGGCGAGGACCAGTCAGTCTCCTCTTCAAAGCATCTCTCATGGGAAAGGCAGCACCCCTGGCTGAGGCCACTCTGAAGGCAGCAGTGAGAGGAGTGGGGTATCTCCAGCTGAGTGCATATCTCATTGGAGACCCTTTACAAGAGCCTCTTTGGATCCTAGATATGGGCTGGGTTGGGTTGGTTTTCTTTTTTTCTGGCTCTAATTTGGCCATGAGCCCAGACGGTCACACCTCCAGGATGGGGAATGCAGTTAAGGCACTGACCACTGAGGATGGAGGCTGGACAGTCTCTCTGGGCAACTGACTCCAACACTTCACTGTTACGATGGTGAAAATGCTTTTTCTTACGTATAGCCTGAACCTCATTTATTTAATTACTTATTAATATCCACCCATTCTCTTTCTCCCTCATGCTCACGCGATTTGCTGCTGTGAAGAGCCTGGTTCCATCTTCCTGGTGGTTGCTTGCAGTTATTGGAAAGCTGGTGTTAGGCTCCTCCAAGCGCTCCTTTAGACCCCTGTGGTGCCCGACTTGGTACAGGCCTCCAGGTAAAGTATTAAGCACCTATTAGGCCTATTAAACACCACCAGCACTCTCTGAGCTTGGTCATCTAACCTGTTTTTACCTGTCCAGTTGTCTACTCACTCAGATCAGAACATCTTAATCCCGCTGGAGGAATATAGAATCATAGAATCATAGTGGTTGTAAAAGACCTTTAAGATCATCGAGTCCAACCATTAACTTGCCACTACCAATCCCGTCTCCAAGCCACGTCCCTAAGCACCTCATCTACCTGTCTTTTAAATAACTCCAGGGATGGTGACTCCACCACTTCCCTGGGCAGCCTGTTCCAATGTTTGACTAACCATTCTGAAAAGAATGGTCTCCCCTCCACCTCCTCTTCTCCAGACTAAACAACCCCAGCTCCCTCAGCAGCACCTCATAAGACTCCTTCTCCAGCCTCTTCACCAGCTTTGTTGCCTTTCTTTGGACAAACTCCAGAGCCTCAACGTCCCTCTTGTATTGGGGGGCCCAGAACTGAACACAGTACTCAAGGTGCGGCCTCACCAGTGCTGAATACAAGGGAAAAATAACTTCCCCACTCCTGCTGGCCACACTATTCCTGATACAGGCCAGGATGCTATTGGCCTTCTTGGCCATCTAGGCACACAACTGGCTCGTGTTCAGTGGGTTGTTGACCAACACCCCATGATCCTTTCCTGCTGGGAAGCTTTCCAGCCCCTCCTTCCAAAGCCTGTAGTTTTGCATGGGGTTGTTGTGAACCAGGTGCAGGACCTGGCACTTGTCCTTATTGAACTTCATACCATTGGCCTCAGCCCATTGATCCAGCCTGCCCAGGTCCCTCTGCAAAGCTGTGCTACCCTCTGACAGATCAACACTGCCTCCCAACTTGCTATCATCCGTGAATTTACTGAGGGTGCACTTGATGCCCTCATCCAGGTCGTTGAAAAATATATTACACAGAACTGGCCCCAACACTGATCCCTGGGGAACGCCACTCATGATCGAGCACCAACTGGACTTAACTCCATTCACCACAACTCTCTGGGCCCGACCATCCAGCCAGTTCTTAACCCAGTGACAAGTATGCTCATCCAAGCCACGAGCAGCCAGTTTCTGCAGGAGAGTGCTGTGGGAAACAGTGTCAAAGGTTTTACTAAAGTCTAAGTACACCACATCCTCAGGCCTTCCCTCAGCCACTAAGCGCGATCTATGCTGGGAGACAATGCCAAAAGCTTTGCTAAAGTCAAGGTAAATGACAGCCACTGCTCCCCCCATTTGTAATTCCGGTCATTTTATTACAGAGGCAATCACGTTGGTCAGGTCTGCTTCACCCTTGGTAAATGCATGCTGACTGTTCCAATGTCCCTCCTCTCCTTCATATGTGCTGACATGCACTATGAGAGGACTTGCTCCATGATTTTTCCAGACTTCTTAGAAAATGTCTGCTTCTCCTGCCTGCTAGACTTCACTTTTCACATTTTTATTCTTCCAGAACCTGCCAGCATGACATCTAATGTGGATTAATCTGCTTCCTGGAAGTTTATTAACTAACCAGTTTCCGTCCTTCTGAGAGATAAAGCAGCTTTATCTCTGAGAGATAAAGCTTTCTGCTTTATCTTTGCTTTCTTTGATGTGTGAGATAGTGTTATCAGAGGAACACAGACATTTCAGACAACACCAAGCTGTAGAACAAAATTATAGTAAACACTTGAGCAAACTTCCACCCCTCTTCAGTATTCTGATATTTCCAGGAAAGAGCTGATGTTCTCAGAAATTCCTCTCTTCCCTAGTATCTCAAACCCCTGTAAAGGAAGAGACTCTATCTTCTCTGTGCCCGTGAGGGGCTTTTCTTAGTATAAGACAAAGTAATTCTCTTATGTCTCCTCTGGCAAAGCTTTGCATCCTAGAATTCTTGTGAAACGTCTGGAACCACAACCCCAAGTTCCCCTTCTCCACCTGTTTGGAAAAATCTCAAATACTGGTGAGAAAGGAACAACACAAAAGCGTTCGAGTCAAGCAGTGACAAACAGGACTGTGAGGTAAGGGAGCAGGAGCAAAACCTGACGGTGGTACACGAGGAAATCACAGCCTTTAATATCCCTAACAATAAAATCAATCCAAGGCAGAAGATACAGTGCGAGGCGTGTGACCTCTTGAATGGGCCTGTGCAACCACATTACTGAGCACGTAGGCTGAGACATTTCCAGGCCCTGCTTGGTGGTGCCATGATGGAATTATTGTTCTCTGTATTTTTCTGTTCAAAATATTGGAAGGTTTAGAGTAGACACACTTTTTTTGCAGCTTACCAGGGCACTGTTTTTGAACGTTAGCACTGAGAATGTGTATTGCCTCTCTTGGGAAGTGTCAGGAGGCATATGGGAGGTGATTGAGACCCCTGCCAACCTCCTCCCTCCAGTTTTATTGCTGAACATGACATCATATGATATGGAATATGATATCCTATGGTATGGAATATCCCTTTGGTCAGCTGGGGACAGCTGTCTCAGCTGTGTCCCTCACAACCTTTTGTGCACCCCCAACCTACTCATTGTCGGGGCAATCTGAGGAGCAGAAAAGATGTTGATGCTGTGTAAGCACTGCTTAGCAATAACTAAAACATCAGTGTGTTAACAATACTACATTCAGCACAAATCCAAAACACCACCCCATACAGGCTACTACAATGAAATTTAACTGTATCTCATCCAAAATCGACGTAACAATGAAATCTCAGCTTGGAGGTGCCTGGTTGATTTGCTGTAAAGCACAGGCTAAGCCTGCACCCATGCTTTGTGAGTGCTCAGAAATCAGAAACTGAGCAGGAACTGGAGGTTAACTTTCATGAAAATGAAGACCCTTGGCATGAGTGAAGCAGAGTGTACCAAAGGCAGATAGCTTTTAAAAGACAAGGTGAATCCATTCACATCCTTCCACTGCTGCCAATGAATTGAAAGGCAAGTGGTCATGAGGAGTACTTGCTGAGGACAGGACACCTTTAAAGAGCTGAGGGAGTGCAGCAGGGGCAGAGACTTCCTCCCCTGGTTGTGATCAGAAGGGTAAGTTTCACTCCTAATGCCTGTGAGCGATGGAGCAGTGAGTAGCTTTGGCAGAGGGTGGAGTTGAGAGACTGAGAAGACAGAGCTCTGAATGGGACTCCACAACCTGTTCCTCTTCAGTGAGTATTATCCTGCTCTGTGAAGGATTCATTTGACCCCTTAATCAAACTATCAGTAGTTTGGTACTGGCTCCAAAGGGGGTGAAGATCTGAGCCTTAGCCGCGCCAAGAAGTCTTCTGGTTTCCACATATTTTCTGAAAACACACAAAAGAGTAGAGTCATTGATGTATATGAGCTCTAAACAGTGATCATGTGATTGATACATTAATAGCAAGTGGTTTTCCAGGACTCCTTTTTCAAGGAACAA
Organism: Caprimulgus europaeus; assembly: GCA_907165065.1. Next base: position 366,525 of record OU015549.1, read on the forward strand.
AGTTGTGGGTACCAGGAGTCTCATGCATAGCTTTCCCATTGCATGTAATTTGACTATGAGCCAACCACTCTATTCCATAAATATGAGAGCCTAAGGGAGCCTTCTTTGAACATTTCACGCTAGGCAGTGTGGCTGCATGGTGGTGATCTCCCCTTGAGCTGGGACACCTCTCAAGGTTGCTCCTCAAGGCACAGATACATTTTACCAATGGCAGATCTCTGGTAAGTGACTGATAGCATACTGAATTAATACTAATGAGACATTACTAAACCATGGAGCTATTAAATATTAATTATGATAATCTTTGCATAGGCTGTTGCCCAGGTCTGAGACTGAGAACAGATCTAGCTAAACCTAAGCTCCATCAGGAGTTAAGAAAGCAAGGGGGTCCACTCTGAACCTCATGATTTACCAGGAGGGTCTTCCTTAACCATCTGTGTCTCTGGTCTTTGTGTGAATCATTCTAATTCAAGTCTAACTCAATTTTCCTTTGCATGTTTCTTCCATGAGTAATTAATAAGGTGAAACTTGTCATCAAACTTATTGAACCTTGGTAAACCACTGATAAATTTTGTTACATTCCGTTGAACTTATTGAACTCTATCAAATCATTATTTTTACCTCAATAAAACTTATTGCTGCTTCTCTCTTTTGCGTGAGGTGCATTCCACCAACTCATGACAAACTGACATAGTTTGGAGGATCCTAAATCAGGATTTGTGACAAATTAGTGTATTTGGAAGTGTGGTAAGTAGTATAACTGATTACTTACAGAAGCATGGAATAAGTCAGAATCCCAAATTCTCAGAATAATGGGCTTGTGATAATTGACATGATTGGGAAGCTGTGGAAGAACAGCTAAAGATGGCCAGGGGGCATATAAAGGTTGGAAAAGGGAAAGGAATTACTTGTAAAACATTTGGTACCTGTTTAGAAGCTGCTTATGAGGACAGGAAGAATAGCAAGAAAAGGGAACAGACATAAAGGAAGAAATAGAAGGTAGAAAAGGCATCTGAATTAATAGTCTTTGAAAACTGAACAGCTGCAGGAAGAAAACACAAAAGTTGGAAGAAAAACTCAGGATGATGCTCATGTGGGCCTTGCATACCCCTAATCCCATGCAAACTGGGAAACCAATTGTCCCCAGAGGACTGGGATGGTGATATTTTGGGGTGATCTTGATGACTATGATGAGGGAAATGATGATCCCTTCGTCCCATCAGATTCCTCTGAATATGAGGTGAGACCCATCATTAAAGCAGAATGCATTTTGATTGCAGATGGTCCTCCACAACACTTGGTGACATTTCTAACAGACAAGGGAGCACATATTTCAGCATTACCACAAAAGGGTGCTGAGATACTGGGTGTACAGCCTGGATGGCAAAGAATTAGAATTACTGGAGTGAATGGACCAAACTGCAAAAGTTAATATATAGATCCAGGTAAGAAGAATTGGCCTTGTGTTAATAACCTGCCAATATTGCTGCAGAAACTGTGTCTAAGGGGAACATCTGAGAAGGACCAGAACATTGTCTCAATCTTCATCCATTTGATTGGGACTAGAGTCCCATCTAGTGGAATTTCTTTTTATTTATTTTTTTTACCCCCACCTAGCTTTCTGCTTAAATTCTTTCTGCCTTTTAATCCTGCTTACACTTTTTGGAGAAAGCCTCTGTCAAGAAAAGGAGTGTGTTTTGGGAAGGTCCCCTGTGAAAATTAAAAAAAACCCCAACAAACCAACCAACCAACCAACAACAACAAAACAGTTCAGAAATGCATCTTTGTGACAACTGAAGGAAAAAATGACATGGAGATGTGCTCAAATCTCTGATGCAATCATGTGAGGCACAAAATTTGTTTTCTGAGGGATTTTCCTAGTTTTCATTCCTTTTTGCAAAAACTCCTGAAATGCATGAACAGTTTGGGGCATTGAGTAAAGCTGGAAAGTGTCCTCTGCAATTTGTAGTGTTGCTATTTGAATTGAAATCTTATCTGTTACAAATTACTTGAAATGCAACAGAATGGATAAATAATGACACAATAAGTGCTACTACCCAGGGTGCTGCACTGTATCCTTGACAATCGTCCCTTTCCCCTTAGGACAGAAGAAAACTTGTCAACATTTCTTAGAAGTCTGTTCTGACATGCAATTACTGTAGTATATCTTTGCTGGGCCTGGTTCTTTCACCTTCCTTTCCCAGTGACACTTGATAGATGCTTCTGCAGATTTGTCTCCACCTTGTAGCCCATGTTTAAAGCTGGGAGGAAGGTGGCATCACTTGGAAGGAAAGGAATCACTTCCCCTTTGCAGCTTGAGTTAATAATTTAAATAGAGAGATATTTTAGGGCTTCCATACAGGTCATTATTTTCCAGGCAGGCTATACCACATCCACGGGATCGTGTTAGGAAGTTGAAGGATACAATGAAAAAACTGTAGTTCATGGAAAAGCAGAAGAATCCTAATCAGTCTGTGCCAGTGGTTCACTATCCTTCTCAGAAAGACTGCTCTAACATCAATCCTGCTGGCTGTCATGGAGAACAAATAAGACTGTTTTTCTACAATTTGCCAAGGCAATTTTCAGATCTGGTCTTGCCTTTCATTTCATTTGCAGACCTTTATCAGTCAATATGAGGCCACCTGCAGAAAGTGAAACCTGCCTCCTAGATTAGCAAGGTCCTTAGCAGTCTTTGCCCAAAGACAGAGCTCTGCAGATCCCCAAAGGCATGTGCTTCCATTTCAGAAAAAAGTCTCTTCTCCTTGTTATCTATGGGATGGAAATGTCAGAAACGTATCTGATCTCTGAGGCATTTCTGCAAGACAGCTTTCCTATGTAGTACAGCACAATGGAAATATTAGAAACTTGAATCCACTGTTTATTTATGCATTCATTTTTAAATCTTAATTAAAAAAAAAAAAAAATGGACTGAACTCATGAAACCTCATGGAAAATGTTGGCTAAATTCCTTTCTGTGTTAAATGAGGGTCAAGACTGTAGAGAACAGTCATCATTGTTTCTTAGAACACAATGTTCACATGAAGACACATATTCCTAAACAAGAAAGGCTTTGCTGGAGTTGAGCAGGAAGTACTCATTTGAAATCTTTGTTCCTGAAGAAATTCAGGAGTAGACAGGCCATGGCAATATGGTGCTAACAAGCAAGAGCTGAAAACCTACTACCTTTGTTAACTGAGATACAATAGTAGTATTGGAAGTACAATAACACCACCAGAATTCATCTGACAGACTTCATCTTCTGTGCTGTGTATGACACAACACTCAATTTTTGGTGGAAAATGAACCAAAGGTTTATGACAGGATTGTAAAGATAATAACTTTTTTTGTCCAGAAAGGCAGCACACCTTCCTGCTATGCAAAGTAGGAGCTGCCTTTCAGAAAACATTTTAACCAAGTGTGCTTTCTATTTCTATTTCCAAAACCAATGGCTTTGCCATCAGTGGCTTTATCACCAGCACATCACTAGCTTCTATAATTTTTTTCCCATGGTAGGCAGAAAAAAGTATGTAATTCCTTAATTAAGTATTTGTCTAAAAATAAATGGATTCTAGTGTGCAAATAACTTTTAGTCTCAAAAGCAGGGCTGGCAAGATTAATTCAAACTTACTCAGGATCTAATACTCTTTAATTATATATACTGAAATGAATTTTTAGAAACTTTCTGTGAAGAGAAGAAAACATATATTTGAAATGCAATGAATGTTTATGTAAAAACTTTCTTGGAGAAGTTTTCTGATAATAGAGATGTCTCAGTGGGTATTATTATGTATAATAAGGTTATTGCATGGTTGCTGACATTTACCTTTCTCCTTTCAGGAGACCTTGAAACAAGTCAGGAACAGCAGGGGCAGGGCTGAGCATATGACACAACTATGACACAACTGAAGAAAGTGTGTGTGCATGGGTGGCTGGGGGAAGATGTCCAAGCCTGAGCTTATTTGGAGCTAGCAGACCTGTAGACAGGATGGAGATCCCAGATGACACTGATAAGGACAATAAGAGTACCACTGTGCCTTCCGGTTGTAGTGAATATGTCTTCCAAGAGGAACATGTGGACAGTTCCTGTTTATTCTCATCATCTCCAGAAATAATCTCAACAGACAAATACATGGAGGAAAACTGTCCTCTTCCACAAGCTCATACAGTTCTGTCTATAAAAATGGTATTTTTTTTCCAGGTCTTTTTTGAGGGACTTTTTTAATCTTCACACACTATGTAAATTAAAATAATCTCTCTCTAGCTTGCCTTTCAACTCCATTTATGTTTGTATGCAAAGGGAATGAAGGTTTAGGAAATTTGACTTGTTTTGCTGAAATGTAATTTTACATATTGGAAGACTTTTGTTGATGCGGGGAGTCTACTTCTGAATAAGCTGGTTTACTCTCCAGACTCCACTGACTGTACCAATCAGTAGTCTGGAACGACTGACTTGACCAACAGCCAAACACACACACAGCCTCTCTCTCGCTCCTTTCTCCCATGGCATGGTGAGAAAATGGAAGGAAGGAGAGAAGATTCATGGACTGACATAATGACAATTTAATAAGAAAACCACAAGCTGTGTGTGCAAGCAAAGCAAAATTAATCAGCAGGCAGATGTCCAGCCAAAGTCTGGAAAACAGAGCATCAGCACATGTAACAGTTGCTTGGCAACATAAATGCCATAACTAAATATATTCCTCCCTCCTCCTCCTTTCTTTGAGCTTTTACTGCTGAACATGTCATATGGCATGGAATATCCCTTTGGTCAGTTTGGGTCAACTGTTCTGTGTGCTTTCCCAGCCTACTCTGTGTGTGCATGGGACTGGTGTGGGAGGAGAAAAAACCCTGATGGTGAGCAAGCACTGTTCAGTAAGAGACAGAATGCTGGTGCATTATTTTTGAGCATTAACATTGGCTAAAACACAAAATCCCACCCAGTTAGTCTCTCATTCCCCCTCCTCAAACAGTACAGGGGGAGAAAATAGAATAAAACAGCTCATGGATGAAGGCAAAGTTAGGGAGATCACTTAAGTTACTACTGTCACAGGCAAACAGACTTCACTTGGGGAAAACTGTTTTCATTTACTGCCAATGAAAATAGATTTGGGGAGTGAGAAACAAAGACAAAAAATAGGACAACATATTCCGTCACCCTGTTTTCCAGGCTTGACTTCACTCAATTACTCCTGATTCTACCCTACTCTCACCACTGCCCCAAGCAACATAGGGAGTGTTATGGTCAGTACATAATGGTGGTTCTCTGCTGCTCCTTCCTCCTCAGCTTTTCCCCTTCTCCAGTGAGGTCCTTCCCGTGGCCTGCAATTCCTTCAGGAAATATCAAGCTGCTCTGACATGTGGTCCTGTATGGGATGCAGGGAAATACCTGCTCCTACCTCTCCTTTTCCTCTACAGAGTTGTTTCTCATTCTCTTTTTCTCTCCTTCTCTTCTGCTTGTTTGAGGTTTTCTGCACTTACATGTGTTTTCCCAGGGGCACCACCACCTTGGCTGATTGGCTCAGCTGTGCCTACCATCAATCTGTTTTGGAGTTGACTGGAACTCTCCATGTCCATTACAGAGGCAGCAACTGGCCTCTTCTCACAGATGGCACTCCCACCCCAAAACCTTGCCCCATAAACCTAATACACAATTATCAACACTGTTTTAGCCACAAATACAAAGCACTGTATGGGCTGCTCTGAAGAAAGTTGCCTCCATCCCAATCAGATCCAGTACACCCTCCACTGACTATGTTCCACAGATGGTCACAGAGTGTTTATTAAAAAGTGATAATTATTGGCAACTTTCCAAAGAGTAATGCTCACAAGGTGAATCAAAATCTCCCAGAAGGGATGTTTAGTCACTGTCCAGATGGTGATGGCATTCTCTGCTGCAAAAATCTTTGCAGCAGCATTTTCAGGAGGATGAGATGAGACTTCCCCAAATGTTTTTTTTCCTGAATTCTTATATTGAGCTAGTCTGTGGCCCTCTTTGATCACTCCACCACATATATGATCCACTGCTATATTTCATCTTAATTCTGCACAAAACATTTCCTATCCTATGTTCAAATGTCTGTACTTTGGGACCATTCTTTCCTCTGTGATTTCCAGATGTTTTACCTATGTAGAATCCCCTCTAGGAACTGCCAAGATAAGTCTCTGGGACAGAGAAATTCAAAATCCAGGACGTTATCCAACACACTGAAATATACAAATAGAGCCTATCCATTAGTCTAGATGCATGCACATCTACAGCCCAGAAGGCCAACCGCATCCTGGGCTGCATCAAAAGAAATGCGCCCAGCAGATCAAGGGGGTGATTCTGCCCCTCTACTCCACTCTGGTGAAACCTCACCTGAAATACTGCATCCAGCTTTGGAGCCCCCAACACAAGAAGCACCAGTACCCATTGGAGTGTATCCAGAGGAGGCCACAAAAATGATCTAGGGGCTGGAGCACCTCTCCTATGAAGATAGGATGAGAGAGTTGGGATTGTTCAGCCTGGAGAAGAGAAGACTCCGGGAGGACCTTATGTACCTTCCAGTACCTAAAAGGTGCTTATAAGAAAGCTGGGGAAGAACTGTTCACAAGGGAATGTAGCAACAGGATGAGGGGTAATAGTTTTAAACTAGAAAAGGATAGATTTAAGTTGTACATTAGGAAACAATTCTTCAATATGAGGGTATTAGATCATTGGAACAGGTTGCCCAGAGAGGTAGTGGAGACCCCATCCCTGGATGGTGAGCATTGATGGGGGTCTGAGCAACCTGCTCTAGTAAAGATGTCCCTTCTTACTGCAGGGGGGGTTGGACTAGATGACCTTTGGGGGTCCCTTCCAACCCAATACATTCTATGATTCTATGACTCTATGATTTAGCGCCATGTCCCAGGTCAGGTCATCATCTCATCCATACTGAGACTAGCAGGGCAGTTCCTGCAACATCCAGGAAATTAGTGATTAAGTAGAATGGGTTTGCACAAAGTTACATCACAATTATAACTAAAGGACAAACTTGAATTTTATCCTTCTACTACACAACTACATTTCCTTAGTTCTTGTTCCAACTGTAATAAAAGCCTAGGAACCAGTGCTCATGAAAACTACACCGATGCGTGTTTTGGAACATCAGTTCGGGGGAAATAAACCATTTGCTCACTGACAGGCATGTAGTGCTTTTGAGACACCCTTCAGAAACCCACCTGGTCTGCTGGTTCAAAAAGGCACATACCACATAGATTCTGTGTCATGTATCTGGTCAGTGGAGTTTACATCTATACCTTCCATATTTACAGGTGGGGCTCCCATTGGTGGCACAGAAAGAGCTAAATGTATTAATATCTGTCCTCTCACTTTTAGATCATTTTTCCTGTTTCTAGATTAGACAATGAGCCATCTGAAAAGCAGTTCTGAAAATCAGAGAGCTTGGATGCGAATATAAATCCAAACACAGCAAGCTCAGAAATGTTGGAGACATATGCTATTTCTTTTCCATATGATGTTGAGTTTTTTATACAAATGCTTTCATATTAATTAGTCCAAGGAAAGAAATTGCCCTAATAAGCCTGCAGCTAGGGCACTTGTTTACATGACTGTCTCAGGACGTTGGAAACTTTCTCTCCTTTCCAGGGAAAAAGATTAACTTAGGTTCAGACTGGAAGTTTTCATTAGTCTGATGTTTCAGTTTCACTTAATAATTGACAAGAGGCTGATTATGTTTTATTAAAAATCCTGTATTTGTTCACAGATGTTCTCAAAGCCTTCTTCACATTATTATTTCTCAAGCTGTAGATAAGAGGATTGACCAGTGGAGTCAGAACTGTGTAGCAGACAGAGAACACTTTGTTGAGGTCTCCCAGTATGTGTGCTTTCGGTACCAAATACACAATAATCAAGGTCCCATAGAAAAGTGTCACCACAGTGAGGTGGGAAGAACAGGTAGAAAAAGCCTTATGCCTTCCTGTGGAGGATGGAATCCTGAGGACAGTGTTGCTGATGTACACATAAGATATGAGTGTCAAGAGAAACGGAGGCACTGTCAAAAGGGAGGCCAAGATGAATGTCACAAGCTCAATCCAGTGGGTATCACTGCAGGAGAGCTTTACCAGCGGCATGAAGTCACAGAAGAAATGATCAATTTCATTTGGGCCACAGAAAGTTAGCTGTGGCATCAGAGAGGTGACTATGGCACTAGCCAACAACCCAGTTACCCAAGATCCGCCTGCTAACTGGTGGCAGCACCTGCCATTCATGATGGTTGCGTAATGCAATGGTTTGCATATTGCAGTGTACCGGTCATAAGACATGACAGTCAGGAGACAGCATTCTGCACCTGCTAGCCCAGTGAAGAAAAAGTACTGCAGAAAACAACCAGCAAGTGAAATAACATATTTGTTTGTTAGGAAACTTGCCAGCATTCTGGGCAGGATGGTGGAAGTGTAACAAGTCTCCAAGAATGACAGATTCCCCAGGAAAAAGAACATGGGGTTGTGAAGGTGATGATCAGTCACAACCAGCACCATGATCAGTAGGTTCCCTGATACAGTGACAATGTAGGTCACTAGAAACGTGAAGAAGAGGATAAACTGTACTTCTGGAGTACTCTGGAAACCCAGGATGATGAATTCCACAACAGCTGTTTCATTCCCTTGCTCTACTCTTCTCATGACTATAACAGTAGAGTCCATGAAAATATTAGTGCAGATGTGTTAATTAACAGAGTGGAATCTTCTATACACAATTACGTGGAAAGGATACAAATAAAAATTCTGTTTTCCCAGGAGGGTATTTATGCCAGCTAACTTAATGTCTGCGAGGCTAATCTCCATCACCTTCCCCATCAGACTCAAGATTCACCCATCCCCCTTCCAGAAGTTGTTAAGATCACAAAATGTGTGTCTAAAATCAGAAATACCATACAGAGTTCCACACTTTGAAATAAAGATTTAGTCTGCTTTTAAACTATTATTCAAATGTTAAAAAGTAAAAAAAAAAAAAAAAAAAAAAAAAAAAAAGGGTTGGTTTAGAGCCTTCATGTCAGGTAAGAAAAATCTGTGGTTGGTAGGACAGATTCTTAGTGAATGTTGGGGACCTTTCTTTGATGCTTTGGAAAAGCCAAGTTGCAGTGACTGTGCAGAGAACAGTTATTCCTCAATTACAGGTATTTGTTTTGAAGTTCAGCGAAAGATTTCATTATGTGCAACGGAAATATACAATTTTCTTGTGCTTTTCAGTTCCATCTCTTGAGATATCATATTCCTGTAAGAGTAAAATATTGGTTTATTCCAGTTTATCATTACTTTCGAGCATCAAGCAACCATGTTAGATGGTCAAGTAGCTACTAACAAAGGTAACAAATGTATTTCTCCTGTTACTTGTTTAGAAAGATAAGGATGTTTTATGTCCAGCTTTTACTTTATTTTCTGGTATATAAAGCTATTTTTAAAGATGCTCAGTGAGCAGAGATAAGTTCTGCTAATTGTCTACTTATACCTTAAACAAATGCCTTTTGTGTTCAGAGATCCTCAGTGAGATTGTCTGTCTTTAAGAAAAGAAAAAAAAGTAATTATATTACATAACTTATAATGATTATTATTTTCCATTTAAGTCTGAAACCAGCTGAAAAGCTTTAAAAGCTTTTTAAAATAGAGAGTCAATCTGCCTGGTTATAATATTTTTGTATCTGGACATACACAAGTGACTGAGAACCATAAAATTCGGGTAATTAGCTCTCAGAAAATCATTCTGCCTTCAAGCCTTTTCCATACTCATAGTGAAACCATCACTGCCTCCAGGATTCATTTTATCTAACTTAAGACATTGGCAATGTAGAAATTTACACCAGAATTAGTATTCAAAACTTCCTTTTATGTTGGAAATAAAAAGTTAACAGTGATTTATCTGACTTAATTTACAAGTCTTTCAGCATACAGTGTCTCTTGCCATAAAAGTCCAATGACTCTATTGGCTCAGCCTCCACTAACTGCAAGAGGGCAAGTAATAACTATCTCAAAGGTAATTATGTTATCAATGTCTGCGGTTAGTTTTCCTCATTCAATCTTTCCAGCAAACTCAAGTTTTAGATTACTAGATAAGGTCCAAAGGAATCAGACAACTCAACTGTGACTAGAAAACACTCAAATATGAGCATAAATTTGAAATTATGATCCCTTATTTTCTTCTAAGTGCAAAAATTGCCTGTGATTTAGACTTCTAAGTCAGAGAGGTTTGCTTTAGTCTGCTTGCATAATCAATGGATAGAAGCAGGTAAGATAAATTTCCTTCAGTGATAGCTGATGAGTATCTTCAGTTTATATGAATTAAATCAGTCAGTCATGGTTTAACCCCAGCCAGCAACTAAGTACCACACAGCCACTCATCCACTTTGGCCCAGTGGTAAGGGGAAGAGAATTAGAATGGTAAAAGTGAGAAAACTCATGGGCTGAGATAAAGACAGTTTAACAGGTAAAGCAAAAGCCATGTGCACAAGCAAAACAACAAAAGAAGAATTAATTCACTACTTCCCATTGACAGGCAGGTGCTCAGCCATCTCCAGGAAAACAGGGCTTCATCACACATAACGGTTGCTTAGGAAGACGGAATGCTACAACTCTGAATGGCCCCCTTCCTTTTTCTTCTCCTTGCTTTTATTGTTGAGTGTGACATCATGTATGGAATGTCCTTTTGATGAGTTGGAGTGAGTTGTTCAAGCTGTGTCCCCTCACAACTTTTTGTGTACCTTCAATCTACTCACTGGCAGGGCAGTCTGAGGAGCAAAAAAGGCCTTGACTCTGTGTAAGCACTGCTCAATAACTAAAACACCCTTGTGTTATCAACACTGTTTTCAGCACAAATCCAAAACCCAACCCCATACAAGCTACCAAGAAGAAATTTAAGTCTATTCCAGCTAAAACCAGCACAATCAAGTAACTAAGCACAGTTGTCTATAGTCACTGGATATTTTTGAGTGCCAGAGACATCCACATATGGCTAATAGTTGTGACACAGGCATGCTATAGAATTCAGTCTTGAGGAAGCCAGTCTTAAGCAGTGCACCTGGATAAATAACTCCTGGACATCTCAAGTGGCCCTAGTTTCCTGTCTTTTAGCAATTAAATTTCTCCAGGATTGCAATCAAATTCCACCTCCCATCTTAGCAAACATAGTGACTCAAGCAATCCTGTCTTTCTGGAAGTCTTCACAGCTGAGTTCACTTACTCATTACTTTTCAGATCATTTAGAAATATTTATGAGTACCTTGAACACAATTAACTTGGAAATAGGAGTCCGTGAATTTGTCTAGTGTATTCCTTCTCAGAGGATGAGTGTTCTTTTACTGCTCTTTCACATTTGATTTTTTTTATTATTATTTTTTTAAAAAATGAAATTTAAACTCTTTCCTTTTACTACAGGATGGCTTTCTTTATGTGAAAAGCTCTGGGGAAATCAAAATAGAATGTAATAAGATTTTCTTTATCTGCCTGTTTGTTTACAACTTTAAGAAATTCAAGTCTTTAGAAAATCCTTAACATTTTTTCTAAATGTATCATACTTATTTGTGTGGCCCAGGATAGACTTCTTAGTATGTTCTTCCCTGGTGTCCCATTGAACAGTTTTTAAATTTAAAAATATTGTAACAGTTCCTACCCTTCTCTTCTATGTATACTTCTCTGAAGTCTAAGACTATGTGAAAGAAAGAAAGATGCATCACATTCCTAGTGGCTGCAGACAATGAAACAAACTAGCCAGGCAGTGACAGGCATGCTTACCTTTGACAATTTCAAGATAAGCTTCACTGTTTCTCCTTCCTATTGAGTGAGTCACAGACAGAAATTCAATCTCTTCTGACCTGTCTTCCCTTTCCAGACACTATATGTACACTCCAATTCTCTGTAAAACTACCTGCACACTTCTGACTGGATGCTTTTGAACTAATGATCCTTTTGCTGTGTTTAACTCTATTTCTCCCTTGTTTCATTATTTATTCCATACACAAGCAAATAGACTCCCACGTGGCATCTCTGCTAATGAGTGTTTGTAGTGATGGTGCAAGTATAGGATGCTTTGACTCTGCTACTTGGTGCTATCAAATCAGCAGCAACAGAGCAATAAAATTGAGGCAACTTGAAGAAAGGTACAATTAACTTTCAAATTTATTTTTAGCTAATTTTATGGGTTTAACTGTGTATATCACTAGAAACTTCACAAGACACTGCATGAAGGACGAGCAATGTCATCATCCTAATCCATCTTCCAGCGACAGGATGGATATTGCCCCACTTACTTTTCCTAAGTCCAAAGTAGATGCGTTTGGCTTACTCTGTAGTTCATGGAAAGAAAACAGGCACCTCCAAAAGATGATCTGCAGAAGCATCTATCAAGTGTCACTGGGAAAGGAAGGTGAAAGAACCAGGCCCAGCAAAGATATACTACAGTAATTGCATGTCAGAACAGACTTCTAAGAAATGTTGACAAGTTTTCTTCTGTCCTAAGGGGAAAGGGACGATTGTCAAGGATACAGTGGAGCACCCTGGGTAGTAGCACTTATTGTGTCATTATTTATCCATTCTGTTGCATTTCAAGTAATTTGTAACAGATAAGATTTCAGTTCAAATGGCAACACTACAAATTGCAGAGGACACTTTCCAGCTTTACTCAATGCCCCAAACTGTTCATGCATTTCAGGAGTTTTTGAAAAAATGAATGAAAACTAGGAAAATCCCTCAGAAAACAAATTTTGTGCCTCACATGATTGCATCAGAGATTTGAGCACATCTCCATGTCATTTTTTCCTTCAGTTGTCACAAAGATGCATTTCTGAACTGTTTTGTTGTTGTTGGTTGGTTGGTTGGTTTGTTGGGGTTTTTTTTAATTTTCACAGGGGACCTTCCCAAAACACACTCCTTTTCTTGACAGAGGCTTTCTCCAAAAGGTGTAAGCAGGATTAAAAGGCAGAAAGAATTTAAGCAGAAAGCTAGGGGGGGGGGGGGGGGAGGAAAAATAAAAAGAAATTCCACTGGATGGGACTCTAGTCCCAATCAAATGGATGAAGATTGAGACAGATGTCCTTCTCAGATGTTCCCCTTAGACACAATTTCTGCAGCAATAATGGCAGGTTATTAACACAAGGCCAATTCTTCTTACCTGGATCTATATATTAACTTTTGCAGTTTGGTCCATTCACTCCAGTAATTCTAATTCTTTGCCATCCAGGCTGTACACCCAGTATCTCAGCACCCTTTTGTGGTAATGCTGAAATATGTGCTCCCTTGTCTGTTAGAAATGTCACCAAGTGTTGTGGAGGACCATCTGCAATCAAAATGCATTCTGCTTTAATGATGGGTCTCACCTCATATTCAGAGGAATCTGACGGGAAGAAGGGATCATCATTTCCCTCATCATAGTCATCAAGATCACCCCAAAATATCACCAACCCAGTCCTCTGGGGACTATTGGTTTCCCAGTTTGCATGGGATTAGGGGTATGCAAGGCCCACATGAGCATCATCCTGAGTTTTTCTTCCAACTTTTGTGTTTTCTTCCTGCAGCTGTTCAGTTTTCAAAGACTATTAATTCAGATGCCTTTTCTACCTTCTATTTCTTCCTTTATTTCTGTTCCCTTTTCTTGCTATTCTTCCTGTCCTCATAAGCAGCTTCTAAACAGGTACCAAATGTTTTACAAGTAATTCCTTTCCCTTTTCCAACCTTTATATGCCCCCTGGCCATCTTTAGCTGTTCTTCCACAGCTTCCCAATCATGTCAATTATCACAAGCCCATTATTCTGAGAATTTGGGATTCTGACTTATTCCATGCTTCTGTAAGTAATCAGTTATACTACTTACCACACTTCCAAATACACTAATTTGTCACAAATCCTGATTTAGGATCCTCCAAACTATGTCAGTTTGTCATAAATTGGTGGAATGCACCTCACGCAAAAGAGAGAAGCAGCAATAAGTTTTATTGAGGTAAAAATAATGATTTGATAGAGTTCAATAAGTTCAACGGAATGTAACAAAATTTATCAGTGGTTTACCAAGGTTCAATAAGTTTGATGACAAGTTTCACCTTATTAATTACTCATGGAAGAAACATGCAAAGGAAAATTGAGTTAGACTTGAATTAGAATGATTCACACAAAGACCAGAGACACAGATGGTTAAGGAAGACCCTCCTGGTAAATCATGAGGTTCAGAGTGGACCCCCTTGCTTTCTTAACTCCTGATGGAGCTTAGGTTTAGCTAGATCTGTTCTCAGTCTCAGACCTGGGCAACAGCCTATGCAAAGATTATCATAATTAATATTTAATAGCTCCATGGTTTAGTAATGTCTCATTAGTATTAATTCAGTATGCTATCAGTCACTTACCAGAGATCTGCCATTGGTAAAATGTATCTGTGCCTTGAGGAGCAACCTTGAGAGGTGTCCCAGCTCAAGGGGAGATCACCACCATGCAGCCACACTGCCTAGCGTGAAATGTTCAAAGAAGGCTCCCTTAGGCTCTCATATTTATGGAATAGAGTGGTTGGCTCATAGTCAAATTACATGCAATGGGAAAGCTATGCATGAGACTCCTGGTACCCACAACTTTGTTCCTTGAAAAAGGAGTCCTGGAAAACCACTTGCTATTAATGTATCAATCACATGATCACTGTTTAGAGCTCATATACATCAATGACTCTACTCTTTTGTGTGTTTTCAGAAAATATGTGGAAACAAGAAGACTTCTTGGCGCGGCTAAGGCTCAGATCTTCACCCCCTTTGGAGCCAGTACCAAACTACTGATAGTTTGATTAAGGGGTCAAATGAATCCTTCACAGAGCAGGATAATACTCACTGAAGAGGAACAGGTTGTGGAGTCCCATTCAGAGCTCTGTCTTCTCAGTCTCTCAACTCCACCCTCTGCCAAAGCTACTCACTGCTCCATCGCTCACAGGCATTAGGAGTGAAACTTACCCTTCTGATCACAACCAGGGGAGGAAGTCTCTGCCCCTGCTGCACTCCCTCAGCTCTTTAAAGGTGTCCTGTCCTCAGCAAGTACTCCTCATGACCACTTACCTTTCAATTCATTGGCAGCAGTGGAAGGATGTGAATGGATTCACCTTGTCTTTTAAAAGCTATCTGCCTTTGGTACACTCTGCTTCACTCATGCCAAGGGTCTTCATTTTCATGAAAGTTAACCTCCAGTTCCTGCTCAGTTTCTGATTTCTGAGCACTCACAAAGCATGGGTGCAGGCTTAGCCTGTGCTTTACAGCAAATCAACCAGGCACCTCCAAGCTGAGATTTCATTGTTACGTCGATTTTGGATGAGATACAGTTAAATTTCATTGTAGTAGCCTGTATGGGGTGGTGTTTTGGATTTGTGCTGAATGTAGTATTGTTAACACACTGATGTTTTAGTTATTGCTAAGCAGTGCTTACACAGCATCAACATCTTTTCTGCTCCTCAGATTGCCCCGACAATGAGTAGGTTGGGGGTGCACAAAAGGTTGTGAGGGGACACAGCTGAGACAGCTGTCCCCAGCTGACCAAAGGGATATTCCATACCATAGGATATCATATTCCATATCATATGATGTCATGCTCAGCAATAAAACTGGAGGGAGGAGGTTGGCAGGGGTCTCAATCACCTCCCATATGCCTCCTGACACTTCCCAAGAGAGGCAATACACATTCTCAGTGCTAACGTTCAAAAACAGTGCCCTGGTAAGCTGCAAAAAAAGTGTGTCTACTCTAAACCTTCCAATATTTTGAACAGAAAAATACAGAGAACAATAATTCCATCATGGCACCACCAAGCAGGGCCTGGAAATGTCTCAGCCTACGTGCTCAGTAATGTGGTTGCACAGGCCCATTCAAGAGGTCACACGCCTCGCACTGTATCTTCTGCCTTGGATTGATTTTATTGTTAGGGATATTAAAGGCTGTGATTTCCTCGTGTACCACCGTCAGGTTTTGCTCCTGCTCCCTTACCTCACAGTCCTGTTTGTCACTGCTTGACTCGAACGCTTTTGTGTTGTTCCTTTCTCACCAGTATTTGAGATTTTTCCAAACAGGTGGAGAAGGGGAACTTGGGGTTGTGGTTCCAGACGTTTCACAAGAATTCTAGGATGCAAAGCTTTGCCAGAGGAGACATAAGAGAATTACTTTGTCTTATACTAAGAAAAGCCCCTCACGGGCACAGAGAAGATAGAGTCTCTTCCTTTACAGGGGTTTGAGATACTAGGGAAGAGAGGAATTTCTGAGAACATCAGCTCTTTCCTGGAAATACCAGAATACTGAAGAGGGGTGGATGTTTGCTCAAGTGTTTACTATAATTTTGTTCTACAGCTTGGTGTTGTCTGAAATGTCTGTGTTCCTCTGATAACACTATCTCACACATCAAAGAAAGCAAAGATAAAGCAGAAAGCTTTATCTCTCAGAGAGAAAGCTGCTTTATCTCTCAGAAGGACGGAAACTGATTAGTTAATAAACTTCCAGGAAGCAGATTAATCCACATTAGATGTCATGCTGGCAGGTTCTGGAAGAATAAAAATGTGGAAAGTGAAGTCTAGCAGGCAGGAGAAGCAGACATTTTCTAAGAAGTCTGGAAAAATCATGGAGCAAGTCCTCTCATAGTGCATGTCAGCACATATGAAGGAGAGGAGGGACATTGGAACAGTCAGCATGCATTTACCAAGGGTGAAGCAGACCTGACCAACGTGATTGCCTCTGTAATAAAATGACCGGAATTACAAATGGGGGGAGCAGTGGCTGTCATTTACCTTGACTTTAGCAAAGCTTTTGGCATTGTCTCCCAGCATAGATGGCGCTTAGTGGCTGAGGGAAGGCCTGAGGATGTGGTGTACTTAGACTTTAGTAAAACCTTTGACACTGTTTCCCACAGCATTCTCCTGCAGAAACTGGCTGCTCGTGGCTTGGATGAGCATACTTGTCACTGGGTTAAGAACTGGCTGGATGGTCGGGCCCAGAGAGTTGTGGTGAATGGAGTTAAGTCCAGTTGGTGCTCGATCATGAGTGGCGTTCCCCAGGGATCAGTGTTGGGGCCAGTTCTGTGTAATATATTTTTCAACGACCTGGATGAGGGCATCAAGTGCACCCTCAGTAAATTCACGGATGATAGCAAGTTGGGAGGCAGTGTTGATCTGTCAGAGGGTAACACAGCTTTGCAGAGGGACCTGGGCAGGCTGGATCAATGGGCTGAGGCCAATGGTATGAAGTTCAATAAGGACAAGTGCCAGGTCCTGCACCTGGTTCACAACAACCCCATGCAAAACTACAGGCTTTGGAAGGAGGGGCTGGAAAGCTGCCCAGCAGGAAAGGATCATGGGGTGTTGGTCAACAACCCACTGAACATGAGCCAGTTGTGTGCCTAGATGGCCAAGAAGGCCAATAGCATCCTGGCCTGTATCAGGAATAGTGTGGCCAGCAGGAGTGGGGAAGTTATTTTTCCCTTGTATTCAGCACTGGTGAGGCCGCACCTTGAGTACTGTGTTCAGTTCTGGGCCCCCCAATACAAGAGGGACATTGAGGCTCTGGAGTTTGTCCAAAGAAGGGCAACAAAGCTGGTGAAGAGGCTGGAGAAGGAGTCTTATGAGGTGCTGCTGAGGGAGCTGGGGTTGTTTAGTCTGGAGAAGAGGAGGTGGAGGGGAGACCTTATCACTCTCTACAACTACCTGAAGAGAGGTTGTAGAGAGGTGGGTGTTGGTCTCCTCCCAGGTAACGGGTGACAGAACAAGAGGAAATGGCTACAAGTTGCATTAGGGGAGGTTTAGGTTAGATATTAAGAAAAATTTCTTTTCAGAATGGTTAGTCAAACATTGGAACAGACTGCCCAGGGAAGTGGTGGAGTCACCATCCCTGGAGTTATTTAAAAGACAGGTAGATGAGATGCTTAGGGACGTGGCTTGGAGACGGGATTGGTAGTGGCAAGTTAATGGTTGGACTCGATGATCTTAAAGGTCTTTTACAACCACTATGATTCTATGATTCTATATTCCTCTATCTGGATTAAGATGTTATGATCCAAGTGAGTGGACAACTGGACAGGTAAAAACAGGTTAGATGACCAAGCTCAGAGAGTGCTGGTGGTGTTTAATAGGCCTAATAGGTGCTTAATACTTTACCTGGAGGCCTGTACCAAGTCGGGCACCACAGGGGTCTAAAGGAGCACTTGGGGGAACCTAACACCAGCTTTCCAATAACTGCAAGCAACCACCAGGAAGATGGAACCAGGCTCTTCACAGCAGCAAATCGCGTGAGCATGAGGGAGAAAGAGAATGGGTGGATATTAATAAGTAATTAAATAAATGAGGTTCAGGCTATACGTAAGAAAAAGCATTTTCACCATCGTAACAGTGAAGTGTTGGAGTCAGTTGCCCAGAGAGACTGTCCAGCCTCCATCCTCAGTGCTCAGTGCCTTAACTGCATTCCCCATCCTGGAGGTGTGACCGTCTGGGCTCATGGCCAAATTAGAGCCAGAAAAAAAGAAAACCAACCCAACCCAGCCCATATCTAGGATCCAAAGAAGCTCTTGTAAAGGGTCTCCAATGAGATATGCACTCAGCTGGAGATACCCCACTCCTCTCACTGCTGCCTTCAGAGGGGCCTCAGCCAGGGGTGCTGCCTTTCCCATGAGAGATGCTTTGAAGAGGAGACTGACTGGTCCTCGCCTGAGCTCCAGCTCCATGGCTGGGTCTCAGCCACACCTGAACCTGGCCATATAACCTGCTGATCTGGACCTGGGTGCATGGACAGACTTCCCAGCTTGACCTCAGACTTTCTTCATCACTGTAGACTTGTCTGATCATCTAGAGCACTAGTACTTGAGGCTATGAGTCTCTGGTTGGTCATGTGCCTTAGCTACTCTGACAGACTATTTCTGATACCCCAAGGACACCTCTGATGAGAACCAGGACCTCTGTCTAGCCCTGTTCAACTCTCAGTGTTCCTATTTGGAGACAGGAAAAAAAAAAACAAAAAGAAAACCAAACCAACCCAACCCAGCCCATATCTTTAAGACACCTTCCCCCACTCCTCTCTTCTTCCTGGGCTCAAATCACTTTGCTCCCCATTTCTCTACCTTCCCCCCACAAGCGGCACAGGGGGCAGGGATGGGGTTGAGGTCAATTCACCTCTGCCGGCATGGAAGTCCAGGAACAAGATGTTCCAAAGGAAGCTTCCCATGGAGTCACGGACCTCTTTGGGCTCAGCTCCTGGCACTGCCACGGGGACATCCACAGGCTGCAGAATGACCCCTCACTCTGGGGTTCTACCCCTGCTCTGGCAGCCAGCGACTCTTGGGGTCCCAATTCCAGTCACACTTGCCCCCAGGCTCAGCTTCTGTGCTCCATCGTGGAGCCCCCCATGGCCTACACATGGGTCTCTGCTCTGCTGTTGAATCACCATGGGCTGCAGAACCTCCTTTGCCTTCTCCTACTCCATCAGGTGAACTGGGTGTGGGTCTCTGTCATTTTCTCTGCCAGTGAAGCTCTCTCTCTCTGTCTGCCCTTTGTCTAGGCCAATGGTTGTCTTTTGTTAAGTCAGTGGCCTCTCTTCCAGGTACCACACCTTCTTTTCAGGACAGTCCTTCCCTTCACAAATAAGGATTCACAGAGGCATTTCTCTAGGGCTCACTGGCCCAGCCTGGGCTGGAGTGTCTCTGCCTTGGAGCCAGGGGTGCTTTTCACTCTTATAAGGTGGCCCCTTCCCCCACTACCAAAAAACTGTGCCACCTCCCTCCCCCACCCTGCAACACACAAATCCAACACAAATGTGTCAGATGAATTTGCATGTGGAGGATTCTTGATTCACCAAGATGCAGTGCTCTCAGCAACTCACTCTGTGGCTTGTAAAACAAAAGGCCCTGTCTTTCCTAAATCTGGGATTTTTTTCAAGTTTCACACAGTTATGAAGAGCTACAGTCCTGGTCTGGGGTGAAAGAGAACTTTGTCTCTTCAGGCACAGCAGGGCTCTCTGTGAGACGAGCCATCCACTGTGAGTTGCAAGAATTGTCTGCTAGGGTCTGTTTGCCCCTGGGGACAGGACTCCTTGGCAGTGGCCTCCTGGTCCATGGTTCCTACCATGGGTCACAGCTATTCTTGGAGAAGGGAGACAGTGTCTCCCATTCCCTGCTTCCCTTTTGTCTTCAGAATGGGACACCTCAGAGCTACGTCATCCTGGGCTAGGGAACTCAGTTGAATGTGGAAGGAACCAAGGTTACAGGGGACAACTTGCTGAGAATTAATATCTGGGGAGCCACAGTCCACCACCACCTCCCTCAAACCATCTGCCATGGGGGCTGTGTCACTCTAGTCAGTGTAGCTGGAATGTGTTGGTGTTTCCTGGTGGGAAACTGAGTATCACTTTGGCCCCACAATGTGAGCAGGAAAGAGGTGATCCAGCAGAAGATCCATGTTAGACACTGGGTCATCCACCCCAACTATTCAGGAGATACTGTTGAAAATCACATCATGCTACCTACCTGACTCTCCCTCCTCTGACTAAAATGCTCGGTACCCCATTTCCACAATGCATCAAGCATCTGCTGATGCTCAGAGGCTTCCAGGGGCAGCTGAAATGAAGTCAGGAATGCTCTCAAAATGCAGGTCCCAAGCACGTACACTTTCATAATATTCCCTTCCTCCTACTGCTGCCCAGCTGTGCTAATGCCCGCTCTACTTTCTGGCCACCAATAAAATCATGTTCAAACTTGCTTGGATGTGCAGCCTTCTTGGGAACAAGATAGAATGTCCGAGTGTGAGAATAAAGAGATTCCATTCTTTGGGACAGGCTGAGCAAGAAGGTGGCTGGAGGAGGAAGAGGAGTCTTCAGACTGTATAAAAATGGATGTAGATAGGTCACAAAGTTCACTGACAGAAAGGGGAAGAAAGCAGAAGTACAGAGTTGTCTGTAATGCTTGCTGCCTGGCTGGCTGGCTGGATTGGTGGATGAAGGGATGGGACAGATAGAGGAGTAGGTGGAAGGAAGGGTGTGGTTTTGATGGCAAAAGGAAGTAACACATTTGTGATGGGATCTTTAGATGCTGACATCATGGTGATCTTAAGTGTCCTTATCCAAACTCCAACCAACACAACTCGCTCACTCAGGAAGACACTATGCTGGAAAAATATCAGAGGTCTGTTTCTGCCTGTGGCCAGGTAGATATTTGGTTACACACTCTGCTGTACCATGGACAGAGACAAGATGCTGCTGCTACTTCAAAGCTCTAGGTAGCCCAGTTCAGTTGTAGGGGCACCACTCTCACACGAACCTGTTGTTCTAGGTGAAGGGCCCATAGGACATGCAATGCAGATCTCAAACCCCACTGTCTAGCAGTGCTATCCACCATCTTCCTTTGCTTCTTCCAGTCAAACCAGCAAGAATATACAACTGCCTTTCCAAACCACTTCCCCAGCCTTTCAGAAACAGAGGCATCACAGCATCCAAGGGGAGATCACATGGGTTTCCAGCACAAACCAGGAACCATCTCAGGGTTTTTAGATCACATTGACCTTCCCCACCACGTCTGCTGTGCCATAGGGACCACAGGAACATCCACTGCAGAGACTTTGCCATTTGCTAGGCCCATCCACATCCTAGTACTGGGGCTGTGGGAACTGTGGGTGGGAGAGTGTGATTGTATTTCCCAGACATAGATCACTCTTCTCGTCCCACATCTCAGATTGCTGAATTTGCTGCTTTTTTCCAGAAGGCAGCATCTTTGCATGAGATGAGGGGTGACAAGACCTGAACAGAAAAGGGACCATGTTAACCACTTGTGGAGGACAGAAAAAACCACAGAGCCAGCACAGAGCCCCAGAGCCCCACACCCTTCCTGTAGTTATGAAAACCTCTATGTTCCCCTATTCACAAGTGTATTGGGTTTGCGTGGCAAGGTTTTGGTAGTGGGAGGGGGACATGGGGTAGCTTCTGTGAGAAGCTGCCAGAAGGTTCCCCCATGTCCGACACAGCCTATGCCATATGGCTACAAGACAGACCCGCCGCTGGCCAAGGCCGAGCCAATCAGTAACACCGCTGTGATAACATAATTAAGAAAAAAAAGGAAGAAAGGGAGAAAAAAAAAGCTGCACACTTTGCAGCTGGAGAGAGGAGTGAGAAGATGTGAGAAAAAACAACTTTGCAGACACCAAGGTCAGTGAAGAAGGAGGGGGAGGAGGTGCTCCAGGCGCCGGAGCAGAGATTCCCCCACAGCCTGTGGTGAAGACTATGGTGAGGCAGCTGTCCCCCTGCAGCCCATGGAGATCCATGGTGGAGCAGATGTCCCCCTGCAGCCCCTGGAGGTCCATGGTGGAGCAGATGACCACCTGTAGCCCGTGGAGGACCCCACACCGGAGCAGGTGGATGCCCGAAGGAGGCTGTGACCCCTCGGGAAGCCCGCGCTGGAGCAGGTTCCTGTCAGGACCTGTAGCCCGTGGAGAGAGGAGCCCAGGCCGGAGCAGGTTTGCTGGCAGGACTTGTGACCCCGTGGGGGACCCGCGCTGGAGCAGTCCCTTCCTGAAGGACTGCACCCCATGGAATGGACCCAGACTGGAGCAGTTCGTGAAGAGCTGTCAGTCATAGGAAGGACTCACGTTGGAGCAGTTGGTGGAGGACTGTCCCCTGTGAGAGGGACCCCACGCTGGTGTGGGGGAAGGAGACCTCCCCCTGAGGAGGAAGCAGCAGAAACAACTTGTGATGAATTGACCTCAACCCCATTCCCTGTCCCCCTGTGCTGCTGGGGGGAGGAGGTGGAAAATCAGGAAAGAGATTAAGCCTGGGAAGAAGGGAGGGGTGGGGGAGGTGTTTTAAGATTTGGTTTTATTTCTCATTCTCCTCTGATTTTGATTGGTAATAAATTAATTTTTTTTTTCCCCCAAGTCGAGTCTGTTTTCTCCATGCCAGTAATTGGTGAAAGATCTTTCTCCATCCTTATCTCCACCCACGAGCTTTTTGTTATATTTTTCTCCCCCTGCCCAGTTGAGGAGGGGAAGTGATAGAGTGGGCTTTGGTGGGCATCTGGCATCCAGCCTGGGTCAACCCACCTCACCATCATAGACTCATTCACACACTGACACACTCCAGTTACTTCCCCAAGGACACGTGGACATTCTGACCCACAATCTGGCTCCACATGCTGCACTCACACCCCCATACACATGCATGCACACTGGGCAGGGAGCTCTCACCCAGGACAGAATCAGAAAGGATTTTTGTAAGACAGGATAGACTGTTCTGATCAGGGCAGGACATGGCCAGAGAAGTGAACTGACAAGCCAAGTATTTACACTACAGGTGCTTTTTTATCCCCTTCCCCCTCTATTTTCTTACTGTTGTTCCTCCCCAAATTGCTTAGACCCCTTTGCTCCCCCCATTAAATGCTCCATAATAAGTCCTCTGTGAACCCAGACTGCTTTTCCCCTGCATTGCATAATGTGTCCCAGCCCTAGACAGCAAAATGCCTCTTAGTCCCAAAAGTGACTTGAATAGCTGCTCCTGATGACTCACAGTGATGGGTGTCGTACCTGGACACTGGAGCTGATGTCTTTGCTGAGACAGCCCTGGGAGGCGTCTGGACATAACACTCCTTCCTCAGGAGTCCTTGATTTGGTTTCCCACCACCACAGTACCTATCTGTGCTCCTCTGGGCTTGTGCAAAAAGACCTTTGCCCCTGTGAGGGACCTGGGCACAGCCTAACAGGCTATTACTTGGGATCCCTTCCTGCCATTGTCTCTCTCAACTGCTTTGTGGGTGTGCAGAGGAGCTTTATCATATAGCCTAACACAAAAGGTCACATGTATATGATTATATTTCTTTTTTTCTTTCTTTCCTTTTGTTTTTTGAAAATCCAGAAATTTATGAAGAGAGTGAATAAGTAAAAACATACTGAACATATGCATAGGCAGACAAATTTTTGCAAGATTTGGGATATTTATTCAGCTGATATTTAACTGAAAGCAATATTAATTGTGTTTAATTTTGCAGATTGTCTGAAAATTCTGAAATTGCTACTGGAAAGTTATAATGTGAGTCTTCCTGACGACATCTTTGTGCTAAAAGCTCTCCGTAGTGCTTCCTTTACAACACTGTTCTTCAGGCTGTAGATGATGGGATTGAGCATCGGTGTAATGATTGTGTAGGAAAGAGACACAAGCTTTTTGTTATTGGGTGACAGGCTTGATTTGGGATGTAAATGAATTAAGCAGGTTGTAGAGTAAAAGAGAGTAACAACCATGAGGTGAGCAGAACACGTAGAGAATAACCTTTGTCTACTTTCAGCCATAGGCATCTGGACAATGGTATAGATGATGTAGATGTAGGAGATGGTGATTAGGATAAAGGGCAGCACCATAATAAGCAGAGTGGCAATGAACACCAGAAGTTCAAATATGTAGGTATCCAAGCACACCAACTTCAGTACAGGTGAGATGTCACAGAAGAAATGGTTTACTTCATTTGATTTGCAGAAAGGCATGCTGAATAGCCAGACAGTGAGCCCAACTGCTACAGGGAATCCAGACAGCCAAGCTACGGCTGACATTTGCCTGCTTGTCTTTTTGGTCATTATGGTAGCATAGTGTAATGGGCGGCAAATTGCTACATATCGGTCATAAGCCATGATTGCTAACAGGAAACACTCAGATGTGGTAAAGAGTACAACCAAGCTCAATTGCAAAGCACAAGCTGTGAAAGAAGAGGTCTTCCTTTCCAATAACAAATTTATCAACATTTTTGGCACAATATCTAAGCTGTAGCAGATCTCAATCAAAGATAAATTCTTAAGAAAATAGTACATGGGTGTATGAAGGGCAGGGTCAGCAGTTGCAATGACGACAGTGAGAATGTTTCCTATCATAGTGACTGTGAAAATCAAGAGAACTACCACAAAGAGTAAGAGCTGGAGTTGGGCAAGATGAGTGAAACCCAGCAGGATGAAGTGAGTTACTCTTGTGATGTTTCCCAAATTCACACTTTCCTCATTCTCCATCTGAAAAAAAAAAAAAATCAATCCAGCAGTTGAATCCACTGTGATGATGTTGCAGATTAGTATGTTCAGATATTGACAATGGACTGATAAAATAAGATGGGCTGACTGTAGTTCAAATAACTTATAAGCCACCTGAATAGACCTAGGGAAATAACAGTATTTTTCTGTTTGAAGGTCTAGATATTAATCTACAATCTGACACATAAACATATTCAGAATCACAGAGCCAAATATGCTTCCATATTTCAACCATTCACATAAACATAATTCACAGCTACAGGCATAGGGTTATATGTACATACATGCTATCACACAGAAAGACAAGTGTGTTTATGCATCTAGATACAGAATGCTCTCTCCCTTCTATCCCCTTTGTGCCTACACTTAGAAGTGCATCAACACACTCACTGTCAAGAGTTACAGAAGCAAATAGATAACCTCTTTATGTTCATATCTATAGGAACAACCAAAGCCATACTATTGCTCTTCATGAGCAATAGCTTTCCCCTTAAGTAGTCCTAATGAAGATAGCTTGGTTGAAATCTATACAGGATGTGGAAAGAAAATATCTGAGTTGTCTTTCACTTCCACTTTACTTTTAGCCAAAAAAAATACCCAATCTTTCATTATGATGAAGCTGCTAGTGCTCAATAATGATTTTCAGATTAAGTTCTGAACCTCACAATGATTTCAAAGGATATTTTGAGCTATGAGACTGAGAAGTAAAGACAGAGAGATGGGGATCTCCACTGCCGGTATCTACAAGACACCCTGATTTAAGCCACACAGTGATGATATGCTAATATTTAATGCAAAACTTCCCCCTGCCTCCCCTCACCCTCCCACCCCCAGCCAATATTTTATTAGTATAAATATAATTATTTTTTTAAAAAAAAAATTCCACTGCCATTCAACTTGACTGGATATATTTTGGATTTTTTTATACTTATTTTTAAAAGAAGAAAGAAAAGGTTTTCAGTTACCTGGAAATAGTTTCTGATGTATTTTTACTCTCTTTCTTTTTCGTGAGAAAAAGGGAAAAACTAAAATTAAATCCTTTTTTCTTTGCTTAAGTCAGTTGAAAATGTGAGATGTTTTTATGTTAGCAAATAAAGCATTTTCATAATAAAGGTAAGAAATAAAAGGTAAAGACTATGTAGAGAAATGCAAATGCAGAAATGTAAAATGACATTTCACACTCCTATCTATTTTCCAAGAAAAATGTGACACAGCTTTTCCTCATTCATTTTTGGTCTTGCCACGTTAATTCATTTACCATTTCTTGATGGATGAATGTAGTTAGCATAGAACATCACAAGACTTTCATTGTATCAAACTCGAAGACTTCTATGAAATTGTATGGGAGTTTCCCTGTTCATCTTTAATACATACCTTGTACTTGTATTTCCAGCCTCTCTGTAAATAACCTTGGCTACACTGGAAAAGGTCTAGATTGTCTCATGATTCATGTAATTTCTCTCTTGGGAAAGAACCTTGCATGTCCCTTCATCTAGCTGCATTTAATAATTTGCAAAATAACTTCCTTAACACTATTCCTATAGGTAATTATAACTCTGGCTGTGGAGGGATCTTGGGAGTAAAGTTTATTTTTAGACAATAAGAAAATTGTGTAAGGCTAAAGAACTACCTTGAGTGTAGAATATTAAGGAGAAAAACCACATCTCTCTTCCATTTTTTTCCACTTATTTGCCACTCTAGAATAGTAAACGTCTCATATAGGTCCCGTGTCTTATGTACCAAAACTATCCAATTGTCCCGGGTGTCATAATGTGTCTAAACTGGCAACAGATGCCTTTGTTAGGAAAATGAGTCTTGCTCTAGCTATCTAGATCCTGTTTATAGGCAACAGGGTCACAATGTAGAACACAGTTTGTTCACTCACTTAACAGGCATGCAAATATATCCTATAGGCACTAGTCAAAGTAGATGTCTCAGTGTGTGATTCTACGCCATAGAAAATGCCTCATGTTACTTATTTTCTGTATACTATAGATATGTATGCATATACATATACCTTTATCTCTAAGCTAAATATATTTCTAATGCTAAATATTTGCCTAAGCACTCTCCTTCAAGCTTTTTGAGGAGTGTTTCAGATCATCGCAGTTAGCATAAGCTCTTCTTTCAGGAACAGAGCTACTCCACACAAGTCAGTGCCCAAAACAGATGAAATGAGGATGACCCTGAAAGCTGCCTGATGGAAAAGGACCTGGGGGTGCTTGTTGAAAGCCTGCTGAACATGAGCCAGCAGTGTGTGCAGGTGGCCAAGAAGGCCAACAACATCCTGACCTGTGTCAGAAATAGTGTGGCCAGCAGGAGTAGGGAAGTGCTTGTGCCCCTGTACTCAGCACTGGTGAGGCCACACCTCAAGTACCGTGTTCACTTTTGGGCCCCTGGCTACAAGAAGGACATTGAGTTGCTGGAGAATGAGCAAAGAAGGGCAATGAAGCTGGTGAAGGGGCTGGAGAACAAGTCTTATGATGAGTGGCTGAGGGAACTGGGATTGTTTAGTCTGGAGAAAAGGAGGCGGAGGGCAGACCTTATTGCTCTCTACAACTACCTGAAAGAAGATTGTAGTAAGGTGGGTGTTGGTCTCTTCTCCCAAATAACAAGTGATAGAACAAGAGGGAATGGCCTTAAGTTCTGCCAAGGGAGGTTTTGGTTGGATATTAGGAAACAATTCTTCACTGAAAGGGTTTTCAAGTATTGGAAAAAGCTGCCCAGGGAAGTGATTGAGTCACCATACCTGGAGGTATTTAAAGGATGTGTAGATGTGGTACTTGGGGACACGCTTTAGTGGTGAACTTGGCAATGCTAGGTTTAAGGTTGGACTAGATGATTGTAATAGTCTTTTCCAACCAAACTCTTTTATGATAATATAGAGTAGGAAAGAGAAGGTAAGAAGAGGTGGAAAGAGAAAAAGAAGAGCAGAGAATGGAAGGCTCTGAGGAGAAATATCAGGGGGAGCATGACTGCACATCATTCTCCTCCCTTACTCTTTCTTAGTTTCATCATCTAAATAGACAAACGACATGGCTATGGCACAATTTTGGGAATATTGTTACAGTTTCCTTCCTTGACATCCCCAGGGGCATTAAGGATGTTCTGACCACTCAGCTAGGGAAGAACAATGGTTCTATGTAGTCAAGCTTTGCTTACACTCAACACCACTCAACACCATAAGCCAAGGATAACATCTTGTCTTGGGGAAAGATAACAGCAGCAGAGTCCAATGAGTTCACTATCACTCTTTAACTTGAGGAGGAATTTATGTACCTTGACTGCCTGGTGCCTTTTAGATGACATGTAATGTATTCCTTGGCTTCCAGCTGCTCCTCCAGAAGGATATGGTTCTTTTGTAAGTTCTACATATGACAAATCAGGTTGGACAGGGACTCATGTTCTCTGATTCACTCCCACCTGGAGCATGGCTAACTTAGATCACATTGCTTAAGGCTTTGTCCAAGCAAACTTTGATTATCTCCAATCATGGAGATTCTATCACCATATCTGCTAGCTTTGGAACACTAAACTGAGCTATGTCATAGAATGAAGTACAGACTGGAGAAAAAAAATCAGTCTGTAGGTTAAAAGGGACCCATGTCAGGACCCATATGTTGATGTCTATGTATAGGATAGTTGTTGAAGGTCTTGTTTTTGTCATTGGTGTTCATAGGTTGGATTTAGTTGACTAAACAGAGGATTCTAATGACATTTCTGGGTCTGTAGGATGATCAATATGACGCAGAATATTTCAGCTTCTGCAGAAGGATGAAGGTTTCCTATAACCCTTGTGTAATATCTAGTAATCTCTTGCAGATGTGTCAGATACTCGAGGTCAACCAACAAGACACTGTATGCTGCTTTCTAGACACCTGGCTTGTTCCTCTAAGGTAAGGAGAAAAAAAAAAATGCACACTGTGACAACAATTATATCATACTGTTTTTTCTTACCTCTAAATTATTTTAAATTATTCAGAAAAATTTTCCTCAAAAGACTAAAAAAAAAAAAATGCTCTGTTTGCCACAAACATTAATAAATAAAAAAGTAAAAAGTGGTTTTAGTTAGTTTATTGTGAATTTATTTCAAAATCAACAACATCAAAACTGACCAAGTCAGAAGAAAAATGAACTGGCATCTGTGAACAAACTCACAGGTAATGTATTATTAAACCTTATTAGTAAAAAGAAGACATTTGCCTTATGCTCTCTGCTACAAACAAGAACAATAAAACACCCCAAAGCAAAAACAAACAAACAAACAATTATAATTGCAATAGCAGTAAGAAATACTATAATTGCTGGTCTGAGTGCTTAGCAATGCAGGGTGAAAGACAAAAGAGAATAAACGAGGCAAGTTTAAGGATATGGAATCTACCAGGAGTAATTTCAACTTACAGTGATAACTGATGGGAAATTTTAATAAAATCTGAAAGCAGGTGAGAATAGGAACGGCTGCAGCTCCCTATAAAACCTTCTCATATGTTTCATTGGTGATATTGCTCTGAATAGACTACTCTCCTGCTTTTCAGCCCTTTGAGCAGACTGAGACATGACATTGTGTTGTAGACTATTTTTTAATTTTTTTTGCTAAGATATTGTGTGTGTGTGTGTTACTGGGCAATAGTTATTGTGAATTTAAATGACGATTATCTTCCTTGTCATGCACTAAATTTTGGGTTTGCCTGTGTAAACTAGACATTACAAAATAATGGGAGGGAGGAAAGAAGGAGAGATTCTTCTGTTGACGTTGTCTGCTTCCTCTGATAAACTGTCATAAAAACACCATATGTGGGTCCAAGGCCATGAGATAACACAGTGAAATTAAGAGCATGGAACAATAAGTGAAAGGATCCTCAAAGAGGGGCTATAGAAGAATATTGCTGCAATAGCAAGATGAAAGGTTACAGAGCTGCAAGGGAGAGGCCAACTACAGAATTGCAACTGCCAGTGCCATAGCATTACAAGGGGTGTGGAATTTAGGGCACTGTGCAGCAGGAGCCACAAGCTCTGGAGCCCCTCTGACCTTTGCCCAGACTTGGTCAACAGTTTATGTCTAAAGAATTCTTATCACACTCAATGTTTGCCTGCCAGAGCCCTCTCAAGGACTTTCACTGAGACAGTTTTGCAAAGTTGAAACAGATAAAAAGTTTATTAAGGCAACAGATATAACAAGTTCAGAATCACTGGTGATAAATACACTTGTTGCAAAAATCAAGCTGGAGTGAATACTTCAGCAATTTAGTTTTTCCTGGGTACCCAACAAATTCAGAGGTGCAAATCTTACCTCTTCAGATGTCTTTGCTTGGGGAGGAGAGAGAGGTCCATACACACTGACCCATCTGGTAGTGAGAGCTCTTATCCACAAAACAAGGGATTCTAAATGCCAGGTTTATACTCTTGGCAAGGGGGGACTAAGTCAATTATATGCTGATTGGCTTTAACAGGGCTTGTTGCACTGTCAAGAAAGGAGGAGAGGGAAGGCATTCAGTACAGAGGTGAGGTGGTCTTTCTGGCTGTACTGAAGTAGCACCAGGCTGTGTGTCCTCCCTCTCACCCCAAATGCCACTCAGTTGCTTGTCTTTTGCAAGGTAAACAGGTCCAGGTCTAGTGCTTATCAGTACAAAACACGCTGTTGCTCAAGTCTGTCCTTGACAAGATAAGCAAGCCACTTGTTTAAGTCAGATCTACCTCCCTGCTGATTTACAATGGCTCAGTATTCAGCCCTAATGAGCCTGATTCTCCACACCTTGCTCCTGCAGGAGAAGGGGAAAGACTCAAGACAGAAATCCGGTATGAAAACATCTGGTTGCATGGCTGGTGCCACAAGCAGAGCTTTGACTTCTACAACCACAGGACACTCTTTGAGGAACAAGGACTGCCAAAAAGGGATAGGATCCAACTGACAAAGTGGAACAAGAGTGTCTTTGGCAATATTTGAATGAGGAGGTTTTTAAATTAAGAACACCAGTGAAGAATTGCCATAACCTGGAAAGAAGTGAAGGCATGGGAAGGGCAGTAAGGAATTGTCTGGGGGATGACACAGTGAGGAGTTACTTGCACCTCGTTTGTAAAAGCAATGGCTAGGGCCATTATGAAGTGCTCATACACAAACATGTGCAGCATGGGAAAATAAAAGAAGCAATTTGAAGTCTGTGCACAGTTGCAGAGTTTTCTTCTCACTGAGGTTACAGAGACATGGAGAGAGGCGAAGGCATTGATCTCTGTGCCAAGCAGAGTACACTGAGCTTTGCTTTGGAACAGGTGATGAGCTTATGGGTAAGAATCAGAGGACAGGCCAACATGGGTGACTTTGTGGATATCTACTAAAGGCCATCTGATCAAGGAGAGGAAGTAGATGAAACCTTTCACAGACAGCTGAAAGAACTATGATGGTCACAGGGCCTAGTAGTCCTAAAGGGTATCAACCAACCAGAGAGCTGCTGGAAGGACAACAGACCTGAGCACAAACAATCCAGGAGATTTCTGGAGTCAGTTGAAGCAAATACCTTGCCAGAAGTGATTGAAGAGCTGACTATGGGAGATGCTCTGATGGAGCTAATATGCATAAAGAACTTGTAAGAAAAGATTGGGCAGATGAAGGTTAAGGGCAGAAGGTTTAGTCCATGGCATCAGTGACCATGAACATGAAAAGTTTAACATTCTGACAGAAGTGAATAATACAAACAGCATAATTACCATCCTAGATTTCAGGAGAGCAGATTTTGCCTTTTTTCAGGGAGCTGCTTGGCTGGAACACATAAGACACTGTCTTGGAGGTCCAAGAGGCCTTAGAACAGCTGATTGATCTCTGAGGAGGACACCTCCTCAAAATGTAGGAGTGGTCTTGACCAACATGTAGAAAGTTGAACAAATGTGGTAAGGTTGGCCAGCATGGATGGGAAAAAGCTCCCATCTGAACTCAGATACAAAAAAGAAGTACACAGAAGGTGATCAATGGTTAAGAAGTGATCTCCTTTAACTCACTGTCAAAAAAAAAAAAGAGGAAAGGAAAAGGAAAAGGAAAAGGAAAAGGAAAAGGAAAAGGAAAAGGAAAAGGAAAAGGAAAAGGAAAAGGAAAAGGAAAAGGAAAAGGAAAAGGAAAAGGAAAAGGAAAAGGAAAAGGAAAAGGAAAAGGAAAAGGAAAAGGAAAAGGAAAGGAAAATGTTGGCCTGCTGTGCAGTAGTGCAATGACATAGGTCTTGGGAAAAGCCAAGGTACTCAATGCCCTTTTTTGCCTCAGGATCAGCAAGGTACAAGGCTGAGCATAGGCACACCTACACTGTAGTTCAGACAAGGAACCACAGCAAGAGTTTGATCTTAAGAGCAGCTCCCAAGCAAAGGATGATTGTCCCTGATGAGGTCTCTCACAGCTTAGCTGTTTGTTTACTGGTTTGATTCAAGGTGCCAGATCAGAGCTGACCTTAAGTACAGGCAGCTAAGTCCTGGGGCATAGGCAGGAAGCGGAAAAGGTTGCAGAAACTTCTGGTGCACTCGGCAGGCCCTGAGTGCACAGGAAAATAGGTAAAAATGGAGTTTAAAGAGAAGCTGGGACTGACTGCAGGCACTGGGCACAGGGCACGGCCAGACAAGTGTACTGACCTGCCAGCTCTTCACACCCAGCTGTCCCCTTTTACCCTGTTCGCTCTGTTTTCCCACAGTTTATTCTTCCCTTCCCTCCCTTTCCCCACCTTTGATTACTCCCAAAACACCTCATAATGAGTCTCACACAATCTTCCCAAGCAGTCCACCAGCTGCTCAGGGTGAACATTACAACCCCTTTGGAAGAGCCCAATATATTTGCTTTATCTGTCTGATATAATACCATACATAACAATTAAGTAGAACAGTAGAATAATGATAACTAACAATATTACAAATGGAGGTATCAAAAAGTTTGTGGCAGATGGCAAATATCCAGTAAAAATGTCCCACCAATTTGGTTACTTTGTGGGCCCCTTGGACTTCCTTATCAGCAAGGAAGTGAGCACTCAGATGACGGGAGTTGGTGAGGTGTCCTTCAAACATCCTGCAGCTTCTCCCATTGGACACCTGGAAGATGTGATCTCATCTCCAATTATCAGCAAGGTAGCTCATCCTTTGATTAACGAGGCTGCTCATCCATTGAAACAATTTGTCTTTTTACAACAGAAAAGCTTGAGGCAAAACACTCACTTTTCTGTCTCTTACACTACCCTGTAGCTCAAATATTTGTGGTGTTGGTTCTATCTTCATTTCCTAGTGAGGATGATGTCAGCAGGTGACCACCATGACCCTGTGGTTTAAGCAGATATCTCAGCTTTGCAGTTGAAGTCATCTTCTAGGGCAGTGATTCTCACACAGCGAACTGTTGGACTTTTAAATTCAATTCTCCTTAACCATACCTTGCTCAAGAGATGCACCTGCCAAGTGATATTTTCTAAGACAAACTGGTGACATTTTAAAGTTACAGATGGAGTAAAGGTATTCTCAAATATTAGCAGAAAAATCCGTCAATGAGACCTGGACACCCCAGAGAGTTGGGTGGAAAGGAACCTGATGAGGTTCACCAGGAGCAAGTGCAGAGTCCTGTACCTGGGGAGGAATAACAGGTTAGGGGCTGACCTGCTGGAAAGGAGCTCTGAGGAAAAGGACCTGGGTGTCCTGGTGGCCATCAGGCTGGCCATGAGCCAGCAGTGTGCCCTTGTTGCTAAGAAGGCCAATGGTCTCCTGGGATGCATTAAAAAGAGTGTTGCCAGCAGGTCAAGGGAGGTTCTCCTCCCCCTCTACTCTGCCCTGGTGAGGCCACATCTGGAGTGTTGTGTCCAGTTCTGGGCCCCCCAGTTCAAGAGGGACAGGGACCTTCTGAAGAGAGTCCAGCAGAGGCCACAAAGATGATTTGGGACATGGAGCATTTCCCATACGAGGAAAGGCTGAGAGAGCTGGGACTCTTAAGCCTGGAGAAGAGAAGATTGAGAGGGGATTTTATTAATGCCTATAAATACCTGAAGTGCAGAGGCCAAATGGATGGGGCCAGGCTCTTTTTAGTAGTACCCAGTGACAAGACAAGGGGCAATGGGCACAAACTGGCACACTGGAAGTTCATCACAAACTTAAGGAAAAACTTCTTCACTGAGAGGGTGTTGGAGCAGTGGAACAGGCTGCACAGAGAGCTTGTGGAGTCTCCATCTCTGGAGATGTTCGAAACCCACCTGGGCACTTTCCTGTGCAACCTGGTGTAGGGAACCTGCTTTGGCAGGGGCGTTGGACTGGATGATCTCCTGAGGTCCCTTCCAACCCCTATGATTCTGTGATTCTGTGATAATAGAAATTAACAACATGAGCTTGGCACAAGGAGTGCCTAATCCACACCTTAATCCAGTGAGATACTCCAATGTCAAATAAGAATAGAATTTCCTTACTGAACATCCCTGTGCCGGTTCCAAAGGAGCTGGATATATGCTAGTTCTGCATGTATATTGATCTCTATGGATTAAAATGGTGACAGTAGACTTAGTGTTCAAGGATGTTCCTTGTATGGGACAATGAGCATTGGACACTCCACACTGTCTCACAAAAGAGCTATTGGTAGTGTTGCCAACAGTGTCATTGTTTTTCCATCCCTCTGAGGGGTATTCCCAACATATACACATGTCTCGGATTAAGGTTCTGAGGCTATCAGTGAACCAGGTTTCTGGTGGATCTCCTGGCCCTGAGGCACAAGTGATCGTTTTATAAAGTTGAAAGAGGGGACTTTTGTTTTTCTTGATTGATTGATCAAATTTCGGGTTTACAAAAGGTTGCTCCACGGTAGATGTTGTCCAAGCTCACATCAAGTTTCTTCTATTCCACACAGAAACTAGGGTCTTGTTTGGAAGTAATACACACCACTCAAGGTCCTAGTGAGTAGAATAATTTTCTTCAAAATGGTCAGGCTTTGTTAAGAAGTCAAACAAGGGATCAAGGGGTACCTGAAGCAAGGGCTTGTCCTTCAACAGGGTCAAAAGTGATATTAATGACAACGAATTCTCCCAGGAAATCTTTAATCAAAGGATTTGATTCATCAATCAGAGAAAGGAGAGAAATGTTTGTTTTAGGAGTAGTCACACTTGTCGTTATACAGTCCCATATCTCTGTTTATAGTGATAGTGGTTAAGTTTGGGTTTTTTAACTCTATGTCCATTCAAGACACTCTGTTTCAGTCATCTACCCAGTGGGCACATATCTTGGGGAGGTGGCATTAGCCATATTAAAAATGAATGATGAGTTTACGGGGCACATAAAGAATCTTAAACCTTTCTCAGCAAGTCTGGGTAAGATAACACATAATCCCTTGTCCTGATACCTCCACATTCTAGTGAAACCTTGCACAAGTTCCCAGGCCAAGTTGGGGGCATTTTGGCTTTCAACCCTGGTTAATTGCAACAACTTTACACAGCCACAGCATAAGACTACAAGCTTTTCCCACACCATCTTTCTCTAGTATACCAGAAGAATATGCTAAATAATACTAACACAACAAGAATTACCCATTCTATCATTGGAAACATGAGTCCTTGGCTTACTACAGCTATAATACAACAATAAGAAGAGGTTCTGAGGAAAGTGTCATCTTCCAGTTCTGGGGAAGTTATTTTTCTTGATTAAACCCATTAAAGGAAACAGAAAGATTCTGCCTCTTTTGAGTCAGTAGATGGAAGGAGGGGACAATCCATGTGGTATTGATTTTATGTTCTTTCCCATGTGCATCAGTAGCCACCCACAAGTAAACATTTAGTGGGGTCTTAAGGGTTAGAGGTACCTCCCCTACAGTTGGGAGAACTAGCAGGACTGGCTGTGTGGGTTAATGCAAAGGTTTCATATTTAGCCTGTTCTCTAACAATCTGGAGAAGTTAAGAATAATGACAGAAAAGCTAATACCTTGTCCTGAAGACTTGGGAATTTAAACACAAACCCCTTGGTTAGAATGGTTCCAAATATGCACAAACCCTTCAATTAGTTCCCATGCGAGATTTTGCTCCACACTTATCTAATTGAGATTTGTTAAACAATAGGTAAAAACCAGACAAATTTCCAAAACATTTATTTTACCTGAGACAAACATAAAAAAAACAACAACCAAACAATGTTATAATGTAAACAGGCAGGTAATAATACTGTAATTAAAAAAAAAATCCTTCTTCATCCTTGTTGTGATGTCTTGAGGGGACGGATCAATTGACAGTTTTTGGGCTCATTTGAAGCAGGTTAAAATGCAGGACAATTTAGTGACTGTGAATTTTAAAATTTTAAAATTTTTAGTGCTTGCTTCTCTCATTATCACACTCCATTAGTTCTCCCACTTGAGCACTCCCTTCACCTTCTGTTATGATCTGTTCCCCAGAATCAACATGCAGAGCCACTGCCCAGTATTTTCATGTTTTACTCTCCTTTGAAGAGGCATCTGTGAACCCCACTTTTTTATTTCTTTTTTTTTTTTTTATGGGGTTCAAATGAGGATGTTTCTTTTATGTGGGAAGGAGGAGTACCCTTTTCTGAGGAAACAGTGATCCTTCCTGTATTTGAAGCATTTTGGGTGTGCCCTCCTTCACTTGATCTAATGACAATGGTGCTCCAGCTGGACACATTCCCTTACTATTTCTCGCTGTGCAATTTCCACAGGGTGGGGAGGTATATCAAGAGGTCAAGGGAGTTTAATATGCTAGAAGACAAAACGGGAGAAAGAAACAAGCATTCAAGCACACAAACTCTTCCGTTAAAGTGTGCATGGGGCAATTATAAATAGCAGAAAAGTATTTCCAACATAGGGAATGCTGTTTGTAAATTTGCTATTCTCAGGAGAGACTGAGAAGTGAAAGCATAAATGACATGCAAGTATGCAGTGCAGGATATGAGGCTGTTGAAATAATTTGTATGCTACCTTTATCTCTTTCCCACAATTGACTCAATCACAGCTTCCTGGTATACAAAATGCTTATCACAGCTACAGCTGGATTTCCTGCTTCCTGCTTTGGAATAACCCTGTAAACTTCTTCTCAATACATGCTTTTGAATCAAACTGATTGTAAGTAACTGGAGTAGCAAGCACTGACAGTGTAATGCAGACAGTTAGCTGAGCACTTGTTTTATTTCCCCCCTAATTTTAAAATAAGGATGCTAGAATTGATTTTTACAGTTGGGAAAGAAAAATATGTCAAGTTATTTCTTATGGCTGGACATCTTGAATAATCAGCTGAAGGATGCTTGTCACTTCTTATGTCTCCACTACAAAACCTAGGGCTCAGACTGCAGGACCTTCACAGTGCTGAATGCTCTGCAATGATCATCCATGTAATTATTCAGTGAGTGCATCAGTCTGTGCATAAACACACTAATATATAAACTAAAAACTTAACACTTTTACTGTATAAAATTTGTTAACCAGTTACCTCTAATTCTAATTTCTTATTTGCCAGGAAACTCGTTCCTATGCTTAGAATTGCTTTACTTCTGTAAGTTAACCCTTTCTCTGTGTTTCAATATGTAACAACACACATGTCAATTTGGCCATGCCATCATGAGCCTTTCTCTGTGTGTTGGGAGGAATGCATGAAAGGTCAACACATTGTTGCAAGTACTCTGATAATATAACCAAAATTTGATTATATGGAAGAGTTGGGTTTAGTTAAGATTAGACAATGGAAAAGCATAAGGTATAAGTTAGGATTGTTAGCTTTGAACTAGGTAATCATGGAAACCTCACCAAGAAGAGACTGTGAAGTCCCAGGCCTGTTCTAATCATTAACTTAGTGCTGGAGTTAAGAACAAAGTGTCTTCATTGTAGAACATCAGAAATCAAAATTTATTATGTTAGTGTTCATAGAAGCATTAAGACTCTTGGTTTTACTGATCACTGGGATGTGACAAGAGAAGGTGTTGAGCCAACTCCTTGGGACAAGATACACAGAAGTGTTGGAAGCAGGCCCAAGAGAGAGCTGAGCCTGTGCAAAGGAGAAGCACAACCAAAGGACACAGTGATGACAACCACCAGAGAGAGAGAAAGTGTGCATGCGAAAGGGACATTTACATATATTAATGAGTTCCTGGAAGTGTAATTAATATGTTAATGACTTATTGGAAAAGTAATTAATATGCATATTTTGATGGTATAAAACTCTTGTGGAGAGATGAGTTGGTATGCACAACGGAGCGATCCCCCGTGCATCCAGTGCCGTAATAAGGAAATGCTGCTTCTGAAGACTGCACTGGTGTTAAGAAGCTTATTTCCTGATTTTGGTGACAACATCAGAAAAAAAACATAATCTTACGGTAGAGAGGAAAAAGCTCATGCCTTCCTAAGACGCACAGGGATCAAGCCCTCCTGGTCTTAGGAAGGCACGACCTTCTCCATTTGAATGTGGTTTTGTTTGGCTTGCTGGTAACGAACCTACAAGTGACAGTAGGTAGCATATATGACCTAACAGGTGACATATTTGGGGATAACTGAGTTAGGAAACGTCACACTGAGGAAAGCAGTTGCAATGACTGAGGTGAATATGAATACCTTGTATTACCAGAATAATTTTGAGGTCTTGCCTTTTTCTGTGGAGACTGACAACAATCTTCAAAGAGAAATGGGGAGAGAAAAAGTCTGTGCTTTGAATATCTGTATCTAATTGTACTAAGATAACAGTCCAACCTTTGTGGTTGGTAATACACACACCAGAGTGTGCAGATTAAAAAACCCTGCATTTAAAATACCTCCCTGTCAATGCAAACAAAAGTAATTGTTTCTCATTTATTTTATTGATGCTTGCATAGACTGAGGTTCTTCTGGCTGAATGTCTGTGAGAGACTGAAAGGGTTAATCTATGTCTCAAGCATTGTAGCAGGAAAAGTTCTGCAGAGCAACACATTCTGCACAACAAAGCAACAATAAGAGGAGCAGTTGGCAGGATGTGGTTCTCCAGAACAATTACAGCAGTTTGCTGGGAACTGATAGGTTAATATGTATTTAAAGGAGGAAGATAAGCACCTCATCACTTTGCACTCTGCCTGAGAGAATTGAGATGAGCTTCATAAGAAGGTTTCTCCCTCTTCCAGATAGACCTAGAGAAATCCTGGGATCATTCACTTCCCACACAGGTGTCTCACTGAATTACTGAAAGGCAGGAAGGTTGAACATGCTATTTGCTGGTTATAACCTTCATTTTCCAGAGATTTTGCTTCAAGCAGTGTCCACGCCCTGGCCTGGTAGATGCAGAGCGTCTCTTCCTGAGCAGGTTCTAACTGGTACAAACTGGCATAAGGTCCAAGGTCCACAGTATAGTGGTACAAATGGCTTGTGTTATTCAGTAGAAACTAATTTTGTGAAATAGAAAAGTGGACACGTGACCTTTTTTTTACAACAAACATCTGACATCTTGCTCAATAATAATATTTTGGAAATGTTCAGAGTGATTTCTGAATATTTTTTTTTTTCTTGTGAGATGCCATATACTTTGTTGAAAAAACTGGTGTAGACAGGAAAAAAAGCCCCAAAAACTGAAGTACGCAGTGGCCCTTCTGTTGAATTATTACTGTTCCAGTGTTTAAGAATTAGCAGCAATTAAAAGGTAGAATATACATCTCTGTTCACCAGCTCTCTGTTAATGGTCTGGTATACATGTACACATTAATGAAGAAAATCTGTTTAATATGTAATATCATGGAAAAAGCAATGCTATATAACTGTTTAATTTATTTCTTTCCAGCTCTACAGGGGCAGTTCCAAGGCAATCTCATTAGCTAATTCAGCCAACTTTCTTTGAAATCCACGCAATTAATTAAAGACATCAAGGACACTCTGTTAAGGTGACATAAATATTATTTCCCACAACCTAGAATGTGGACAAAAGCTTCCAGTCAGTAAAGGCAATACCATGTATTTGTGCTCTTAGCTAGCTCTAGGATAGTCTCCCACGACCTACTAGAAAACATCTGTGTTGTCCATATGACTTATTTCTCACCATTGTAGATTCTGGAAATAGTGAAAACTTTGAAAATCAACATGAATCTGAGGAAGAAGGTGGTTTTCATGACAACATTTAAAGTTTATGTTACAACCTTTAATGCTTGTCAATGTTTGAAAGAATAGTAAAGATTACATAAATTGAGTTCACCTCAGGGAGATTTTTTAGTACGCAGAAATAAGGCACAAAACTGCATAACCATTGACTCTGTCATCTTAATTGTCCTTTCTATATATCCATTTTGGTTACTTTTTCACTAAGTGCCAGAACCCACAAAAATTATTTTGTTCACACAGAAATCATTAAGTGTCCTGGTTTTGCTAGGATAGAGTTAATTTTCTTCTTAGTAGTAAGATTAGCATTTTAGCTTCAGTATGGGATTTGTTATGAGAAGAATGTTGATAAAGTACTGATATTAATCACTGTTGGAGCCCAAGCTCATGGTGTTTGGCCAGTTCACAGCTGCATTTTGACTGGGAGGGAGAAGTGAAGTAATTAACAAAACCCAAAATTGACATTTGGATATGCCAATGAGATATTCCATATCTTATCACGTCATATTCAGTATATTAACCAGGACTGACCGGAAAATGGGATTATTCTCTCAGGGATCACTCAGACTTGTTCTTCCGGGATTGTGGTTTCGTTTTTGGGACTCCCTCTCTGCTCCAGGATCACTGGCTGGGGACAGGCTGGGCACTGGTCAATGAGTGGTAAGCAATTGCACTGTGCATCACTTATTGCTATATTCTGATATTACTGTTATTATAATTATTATTTTATTTCAATTAGTAAATTGTTTTTACCTCAACCCTCAAGTTTTCTTATTTTTACCCTTCCAATTCTCTCCCCTACTACCTGGATGGAGGCGGTGCGGGGAGAGTGAGAGAGTGACGCCAAAAGAATGAAACAACTGCTTTGAGGTATTTATGTTCCTTACAGAATCCAAGCAGGAAAACAAACATGTTTTCATTTGAGATCTCACAAAGGAAAACTCACTTTATCTGGATTATACATCTGTTGGTTGCCACTTCCTGTAGCTATTGACTGTGCTGAGCACTGTGCTGAGCTGGACAGTCAGGATTCAGTCTGCACAGGCATCTTCTGAGACTGGGGGCATAAAGCAGGAGACCCCTGCCTAACTCTCTAGTGCTTCAGACTGTACAACTGGGAAGCAGTTAATCTGTGTCCTAAGCTCATCTCTAATGGTGCGTTCAACTCTTCCAGGGAACCAGACTCTTGCACACAAACACACAGCCATAAGACTACTCTTTAGCTCTTCCTTGAGGTTGTTAACAGCTGGGTGCTAGGCCAAAGTGTTATTCAAGCTGTATAAAGAGGTTGCCATTCTCCCACTGGGAAGCAGAATCTTGGAAACTTGAAACAGCTTTTTCATACATGTTATCACATCAGACTGAGTCAAGTAAGCAGTGACAGCTAAGAGTAGTGTAACTGTTCAGGCTAATGATGGTCATTTGGTTGCCTTTGGATATGCACAGTATTTACTAATTCTTTTGGCATCCAGGTTGGATGAGGCTTTGAGCAACCTGGTCTAGTGGAAGGTGTCACTGCTCATGGCAGGGGGGTTGGAATTAGATGATCTTTAAGGTCCCTTCCAACCCCAATCATTCTATGATTCTATGATTCTAAATGTCTTATGGTCATGTGCTAGCATTCCATGGAAATGGCAGCAATATTGGCAATATTGATGAGGTGGAGCAGTGAAAGCCACCAGGCTGTGAATCATTAATCCTAGGTGATGACTGGTATGATGCAATATGATAATTACTCAGATCTTCTTTTAAACCCTTGTTTGCTTGTTTGTTTTTTACCTTGGAAGAGGGCAGTGGGAAAATAAATTCATTTCCTTTGCAGTTTGAAAGTTACTCTGAGCTAAGACATTGCTGTGCATTCCCTTTTCACTCGGTCTCCAGGAAGCAAAGGCAGACATCTCAATGGCTACCAAGGTATGCTCTTCTGCCCTGGGTTTCCTCTTCTGGCTGCTTCGCTGTTCACAATCTGTGACGCTTGTGTCACGATTGTTTTATAAAATGGATGTTCTGTGTACATCATGTCAATGTTACTCTGCAAAGTATTTGTAAGGACTAATTGCAACTTCTTAAGACTTCCTCTCTAGATGATATGAATCAGAACATGAATCCAGGACATGAATCAGAACAAGGATAGGATTTATCTCACCTGGCTTTAAACACCTGCATTATAGATTTCTACATGTGGGCGAGTCATGAATGCATTAAACAGGCACCTCTGGGGTGTCTGACATATGGTGTAGGAGTGGTATCCTGGGAGTGCTTCTTGCTCTCCAGTGATGTTTAAGGATGTTCAGGGGACTGCAGATTTCAGGCTGAAGTTGAAGGTTTAAGCAAGATGAATGCTGCACTGGCATGCCGCTGATCTGCAATACAAACCTAGGAAAGTTGCATTCTTTAGGCTTGTGAACATGAGATCCAGTTAGACATTTGTTTCTAACTGGGAAATACACCACTGGCTCAAGGAAATCAACTGGTGAATGTCACTAAATTTGATTAATAGCTTCAGCAAGAAAAATATTTCAGGTTTACAGTTACAATTGCAAAAAAATGCAAACAATCACAACGAAGTTTCTGTTTAGAAAATGGACTGTTTTGTTCAGTCAGGAGTTTGAGGACTTTTTAATCTGGAAGAACTGAAATTTCTGTTTGTGTTCCTTCCTCTTCACTTTGTTTATTAGGTTCATAAATGCCACCTCTTTCATCTTGTATTTAAAGTGCAATACAAAAATGAGTTCCCTGGTGTCCCCTAAGATGCAGTTAGGTATTGATTCAGAGTGAACACTGGTTAGTCTGCAGAGAGCTGGGTCGTCTGTATGGATCCCATCTATGGATTTCCTTGCAGTGAGAAATGTTCTTACCCTGCATGTATTTAACTTTGTCTGCCAGGATTGTGATGAAGTCCGCCTGTCTCATGATCTCTCAGAAGGTGAGATAAAAGCTACTCGCAAGAGAAGAGAAAAAGTACTGATGTCTCTGAAAACATTTGGGATTCGTTGTGACCAGGTAACCACTGACAGTGCTGTTAAGGAAAGAGGGATAACACTCCAGGGATGTGAATGGCGCTCAGAGTGCCATCTGAAGTGAGGTCTGGACCCTAGGAAGCATCATCTGTCACCACAAGTTTTCCAGGGCAGTCTTTCTATCCAGTGCTGGGCAAAGGATTGAGGCTGGGCATTTTCAAGGAGAAAAAGAGAAGCAGGATACTGAATTTTCAGTCCAGCTCCTAGCTGCAATTCCTATATCTATCAGTGAATAAGTAATTAACTGACTTGCTTGTGCTATATACATGCATGTTTTTGTACACCTGTATAGGAATATGCATGGACCATTCAGAAGACAAACACGGTTAACCACCCGGATGTGTTTGTATCCTACCAAGCGTGCACACACACATCTCTCATCTCTGCACGTTCTTGTGCACACGTTCATCCCTGCATTGGAACCTTCTCATCCTCAGATGCACATTGTCACGTACAAGGGTTCACGAACGCCGGCCCCTGTGCTTTTCCCTGTGCTCTGAACACGGGCGTACAACTGAACTCTGCACACATCTTTGAGCTCCTGCTCCTTTTATCCTCGTAGCACGCCTGGTGGGTTGACTCTGGTCAACAGCCAAACACCCACAGAGCTGCTTGCTCACTCCCCTCTCACATGGGATGGGGAGAAAATACCAGGAGGGTGAGAAGAGGTGTGGATCAAAATAAAGACACTTTAACAGGGAAAGGAAAAG
Organism: Caprimulgus europaeus; assembly: GCA_907165065.1. The sequence continues at coordinate 410,286 of OU015549.1, forward strand.
CTGCAGAGATGTGTGCACAGACAAGGGCATTTATTTACTGCTGCCCATCACCAGGGAAATGTTACCCGCTTCCTGGAAAGCAGGACCTCAGTACATGTGACAGAGACTTGGGAAGAAAATGCCATAACCACAAACATCCCCACTTCTTCCTTTCCCTGAGATTTACTGCTAAGCATGATGTTATATGGCATGGAGTACCCCTTTAGCCAGTTTGGGACAGTGGTCCCACCCCAGCGGTGGCCTCTCCCAACCTCCTGCCCACCCCTAGCCTACTTACAGCGGGAGGAGTGCAGAGTGGGAAAGAGAGCGAGCCCTGATGTTGTGGGAGACTGTTGAGCAAGTCAAAACACTGGTGTGTAATCAATACCTTTCTAGCCACAAATCCAAACCACAGCAACACAGGGGCTGCTGTGAAGAAAGCTGACTCTGTTCCAGCCAGATTCAGTTCAGTATGTTTCTTGAGAAATTTCTGTGGTTCTACCTTACTCTTTTGGGAGCAAAAAAAAATAAATTGTGGTGACAAAGAGGGCATAGAGGAGACATCTAGAGAAACACAAAGAGTACTGCTCAAGGTTTATTCATACTTTGAAGCTACAGCACAGAAATACAGCCACAACAAATTTCTTTACCAGGAAGACAAGTGATAGCATGATAGAAAGGAGAACCCATTCTGTGACTGGGAAAAGATTGTGTCCTAAAGCAAGGAAGCAGGTCAGGTGAGAACTGCAAGAGCTTTTATCTCTGCCTGTTTGTTAAGCCTTTGCTCTAAAAGAAATCTGTTTCCTGTCTTCCACTCTCCAGAACAATGTTCCTAATATTGCTGTTCTGGGATCCGGCGGGGGCCTGCGGGCCATGATATCCATGCTAGGGACCTTGGTCGAGCTGAAGAACCAGAATTTCTTGGATGCTGTCACGTATCTGTGTGGGGTGTCAGGATCCACTTGGTAGGTGCCTGTTGTGTGGTGTGATCATGAATGTTTTTGCTGCTCCATTGATTCAATAGCAATTCAACACTTTCCTCACTGTTCAGAACTCCCTGTTGGGCTCACAACAGATGAACCGAGCAGTAGATGAGATATTTGCCTGTGCCATGGTGGGAGGCACAGGGAATATTCCTGACCTTAACTACAGTCCAGCAAGACGGACCTTTCATCCCCAGAAAGTAAGAAATCAGCACCTCTCCAAGGTGATTCAAATAACAAGCTCACTTGGCCATTTAGCCTCACCTTCTCCAGGAGGCACTTCCCCCTGCTCACAGGCCGTGAGGAGCAGAAAAGGGATAAGCAGCCAGGAAAGTGTTGGAAACTTCTAGGTGACATGCTACTCAGAAGCACAAGGGCTTGTTTAAATAGAGGCTGTGGTATATTTCAGAGGGGCCCATGGCACTAAGCTCCAGCTGTGCAGTGTACGGGAAGGAGTCGGGTGCTTAAATGTAAATACCCAGTGCCAGGTCAGGTTCTCACTTTGCCGGCCCCTGCCAGTTTGGAAGAGCACTGGGTCTCCTGCACGTACTGCATCAAATCTACCAAGTCTGTGGTGATGTCACTCATCCTCCTGGCAGCTTAAATGGCATTATATATGTATGGTCATGGTCTTGTATGTTTATACTTCATTTACTTTTCTAGGCTTACCTTATATGCACTGAAAAGAAATGACATCCAGGAACATGAGCCAATTTACCTTAAGGCCCGTGTGCAGCATGTCAGTGACACGCCAGGATTGTTCATTACACTGAAGAGACTGTGAAGGGAGTCCAGCTTATAGGTCACGTACAGACATCTGCCCCATAAGGAGAGAACTCTGTCTGAATCTAGTGCTCCTAAATTTACACATCAGCACATGTATCTGGATGTGAGATACACACCTCTCCTTCTATTTTACTTAAGGGGATCACAGAATCACAGGTAGGGATTGGAAGGGACCTCTGGAGATCATGCAGTCCAACCCCTCTGCCAAAGCAGGTACATCCAGAGCAGGTTGCACAGGAAGGCATCCAGGCAGGTTTTGAATATCTCCAGAGAAGGAGACTCCACAGCTTCTCTGGGCAGCCTGTTCCAGTGCTCTGCTAAACAGACCCAGGTCTCTCAGCCATTCCTTGTAAGAGAGATGCTCCAGATCCCTCACCATCTTCCTAGCCCTCCACTGGACTCTCTCCAGTAGTTCCTGGTCTTTCTTGAACTAGGGAGCCCAGAACTGGACAAAGTACTCCATATGAGTCCTCACTAGGACTAGGGTAACTTCCTTTGACCTCCTGACCACTCTTCTTAATGCACCCCAGGAAACCATTGGCCTTCTTGGCCACCAGGGTACATTGCTGGCTCATGATTAACTTGCTGTCCACCAGGACTCCCATGTCCTTCTCTGCAGGGCTGCCTTCCAGTAGGTCAGCCCCCAACTTATATTGGTGCCTGGGGTCATTCCTCCCCAGGTGCAGAACTCTACACTTGCCTTTGTTGAACTTGATTAGGTTCCTTCCTGTCCAGATCTTCCAGCCTGTCCAAGTCTCAATGAATTGCAGCAGCACGGCCTTCTGGTATGTCAGACACCCCTCCCAGTTTTGTACTGTCAGCACACTTGCTGAGGGTACACCCTGTCCCTTCATCCAGGTCACTGATGAATATCTTAAACAAGACTGGGTCCAGTACTGACTCTTGGGGAACACCACTAGCTACAGGCTTCTAATTAGACTCTGCACAGCTGATCGCAACCCACTAAGCTCTGCCATCCATCCAATTCTCAATCCACCTCACTGTCTACTTATCTAACCCACGCTTCCTAAACTTACCTATGAGGTTGTAATGGGAAACAATGTCAAAACCTTGCTGAAGTTGAGGTAGATAACATCCACTGCTCTCCCCTCATCAACCCAGCCAGTCATGCCATCATAGAAGGCTATCAGATGGGTCAACCATGATTTCCTCTTGCTGAATCCATGTTGACTACTCCTAATAACCTTCTTTTCCTCCAGATACTTAGATATGACACCCAGAATTAGCTTTTCCATCACCTTTCCAGGGATGGAGGTGAGGCTGACTGCCCTGTAGTTTTCTGGGTCCTACTTCTTGTCCTTTTTGAAGACTGGAATGACCTTGAGTTTTCTCCAGTCCTCAAGCAGCTTCCTGGTTTCCACAATCTTTCAAAGATCATGGAGACTGGCTTAGCAATAACATCTGTCTTGAGCTTGGAGGAAGTGGTGCTTGAGTATTAACCAGGTCTCTTGAACCCTTCTACCTGCTGGAACCCTAACGCATGGGATTCCTCCAAGTAGGTCTATGAAGAGGCTTAAGTCAGCTCTCCTGAAGTCCAGGGCAGTAATCCTATTTATTGCCCTACTTCTTTCATGCATGTCCGAGTTGAACTAAGACGGAGTTAATTTTCTTCTTAGTAGCTAGAATAGTGCTGGGTTTTGGTTTCCATATGAGACAAATGTTAATAATATACTATTGTTCTTCGTTGTTGCTGGAAGTCCAAGGACAGTATTTTGCTAATCTGCAAGTGCAAAGGACTGGGAGGGGCAGAGGGAGCATAGTAATTAGCAAAACCCAAATTGGTATTTGGATATGCCAATGAGATATTCCATATCGTATCACATCATGTTCAGTCTATTAGCAAGGGTTGACCAGAAAGCTGAGGATTCTCTTGGGGATTGCTTGGGCTTGCTCTTCTGGGATTGCAACTTCTTTCTGGGGACTGTCTCTGCTCCGGGATCATTGGCTGGGGACAGGCTGGGCATTGATTGGTGGGTGGTGAGAAATTGCAACTGGCATCACTCATTTGCATTTTCTATTATTACTGTTATTACGATTAGTATTCTTTTTCGATTAGTGATCAAGGAATAATGACACTTCTATGGTGTAAAGTGCCTTGCTTCTGCAGAAGCCCGGGACTTCTTCCTGCTCCCACACACTCCTGCATCTGCATGCAGATTCAAACAAAAAAAGCAAAGCCCCATTTGCTTTCCTCTGTGATAGAGACAGGACTTTTCTTTCTCTTTGCAAGGTGCATGTCCCTCCTGTATGGAGAGAGGAAATGGTCAGAAAATTTGATGCTATTGGAAAAGGAACTGTGCAAACAACTCAATACTTCCTCCTGGAGTATTTGGAAAGCAGAAGAAACCTTAGAGGAGCCGTCAAAAGATGAAAATTACTCACTCACTGACTTCTGGGCCTCCTGTCTTGTATACCGAATACTGCAGCAGGTAAGAAGCTAAGTGCAAACACCTTGGGAGTGGTTTGAAGTTCTTGGAGTAGTTGCAACTAAATGTGACCTCGGTGGGTGTTTTTTTGAGGAGTTGTAGAAATTGAAGCAATATTTGAGAGCATGGCATCTGATCCTAGATATGGAAAGGTAGAAGCAGTTAATTCAACTCCTTGGCTAACGTCGTCTCCTAAGTGGGGATGTCTTCAGTGCTATAGCAGAGGGGAGGGGCACTTTGTGTTCCTTCAGAAGTCCATACTTATCTTCCAGTTTGATGAGCATGAGCTGGCTGACCACAAGGACGCTTCAGAGGCTGGAATAAACCCTTACCCAATTTATGCAGCAGTGGATAAGGACCAACTGAGTGAAAAAGGTCCCTACTTTCCAGGTAACACATGGGCTCCTGGTCTAACTGCATCTTAAATACCACGCATTGGGTTCCTTCAGCTTAACGGCAGTCATTAACTGACCTGACATCCAATCACAGTTTGTCAGCCTATGTCTTTGTTTATAGATAATGGAGAAAAACATGGGCTTCCAGGGGCTGAATCACATCCTGTAGAAGTGGCTTTCAGGATAGGATAAGGTGAGGCATCCCTAGAATCCAATGGGCTAAGCAGATTAGAGAAAAAGTCAGTAAAATAGATCTTCAAAATGTAGTAGCCTGAATATAGGCATTTAGTGCCATCATAGATCTCTTTGGCCTCCATCTGAGTACTCAGCAGGGTGTAGACATCTTGTAAATGCTCTATCACATCTGTCAGCCTTATGCTGCTCCAAAACAACCCAGTGCTTCTAAAACTGAACTTAAGTAACCACATCCTTTTTCAGTAGTCAGGGAGAAGAAGGCTTTCACATACAGAAGTTTACTTTCAAACAACCAGTTTTACCCTGCCCCATTAAACTGACATTTTCCTCACTGTAATTTAAAACTGAGTGTGTCTCCTATCTCTACTTGCACAGAGGACAGATCATCTCCTTCCACTTGACAATTTTAGGCTTTGATTTAAGGTGATGGGACTTGAATTCTAAAGCAGAAGCTGGACTGGAATTGTGATAATCCTGGAAGGTCTGAATGAGAAATAGGAACTTGATTCTGAAAAAGAAACGTGGCGAAGGAAGGAAGTCTGAAACAAAGAGCAGGTGGCTTTGCAGTTTAGACAGCTGCATGTGGAATAATAGTCACAACCAACAAAAAGTTTCACCATTGCTGTCAAATTATATTTTCCATACCTGTTGAAGTAGTTGATCTTTCTCTGGAGCAAATGGGCTTCATCCATTTGTCCACACAGAGGCCTGTGGTTACATTTGAGATGTCTTACCATGCTCTGCCTTCCTCACCTACTTTTCTAAAAGAATATGAGTGTTATTTCAGTCCTGCGCCATAACAGTCAGCCCCAGGCAGATGACACAGTTCCCTATAGGTCCCTAGGACCACAGGTGCCTAGTTACATATCTGGGGGTACCCGAATCAAGCCCAGACTTGTCTCTTCATTGACTCTAAAGAATGGTATGGCAGTCAGACTTTGTCACCTCTGCATAAGCATTGAGAGGCCCCTGGGATATCTAACACACCTGAGAGATCTGCACAGAGCTGTTCAGTCTGACACATGACCTGGGGGAAACCAAGACCTTTCTGGGGTGGCAGCTGGACGCCAGGGTAGGAAGGAAACCAAGAACATATCAAAAAGCAAGAGGTGGCACGTTTACGACTTAGATTGTTCCCCATGTGTCAATTCATCTTTGTCAGCCAATATCAGGTGACTTTAGAAAGGAAGAGAGAAAAGTAAACAAAATGCTGCTTTGGGACAGCGAGGTCAGCCGTGCTTCTGCATTCTGAGTGACAAAGCTGTTTGGTTTTTCTCAGGCACTTGGTTTGAATTCACTCCACACGAGGCTGGATATACTGCCTTGGGTGCTTTTGTGAGTACCAAATACTTTGGAAGTGAATTTGCGGAGGGTAAGCTGGAGAAAAAAGGGAAGAAGAAATCCATTTGTTACATGCAAGGTGAATCTTCCTACTTCTTCTTTGTAGAGAAAAATACAGGTTTAGCTGTTCTGTATCTCTCTGTCAGTAGCAAGAATACATCTATTATTCCATGAATGCATGCAAAAGGGTATCTGAACTCCAGAGGCCAGTTTGTCTCACTTTAAACATTGAAACTGGAACATCTGAATGCCTCTCCACACTCCACTGTCTACACTGACCAGTTTTCTGTGGTTGCTATGGGAAGTTACAGACCTATACTGTAGATTACTGAAGTTAATAAAATAGTCCCAACCTGGATGCCTGAATGTTCTATAATCCCAGCATGTTTGCTCTACAGGGAGGGATGCTTTCCAAATTATCTGCATCCTACTGTGAGGACTGGTAACTCCTGTTTTGTAAATTTGTTTCCCTCTGTTTCAGTCCAGGTCCAAACTTCTTTCCTTCCCTACCTGAGCGGTATAGCTGCAAATCCCACCTCACTTGTCTGTGACACAACTAAACATATCTGCCATCCTGAAACACACCTTGTGTTTCATGACTTCATGCCCCAGTGTCCTCAAAACACAGCCCTGGCATCATGCTACAGGGGAAAAGGGAAAAAAAAAAAAGAAAAAAGAAAAAAAAAAACCCAAGCACTCTAGTTCTTGCTATTTCATTCCCTCAGAAGAAAAACAAATGCACACAGCACATCCATGAAGATCACTTTTGCCTCCAGGCCCATGTTGGTGTTTGGAGCTAGATGATCTTTAAGGTCCCTTCCAGCCCAGGGAAGTGCTTGACCAAGAGTTCTGTGGTGTGAGAGTACCCAAATGTTTCCCATGGGCTTCTGGCCTTAACTAGCATGAAAAGCTGGTCCACTAAGACCTATCAGGAAGAAGGGGGAGTAAATAATCTCAGGAGGTGTGTAATCCTTTCAGCAGACAGTAAGGGACGACTAGGCAATGAGTTTTGATTTAGACATCTGCCTTACAGATTTGGAAAGTTAAGAGAAGTGTACTACTGAAGGGCAAACTTGGATTGAATTGTTAATGAGACCATTATAAAGCAAGCACCTCAAGCACATTTTCTTTTTTGTTGCAGGCTTATGGGGGAGTGCTATTGGAAGCAAGGAAGAAACTCTGAAGTATATACGAGGTACTACATTTTTTCTGTTCCCAGTATGCTGAAATTGCACACATACCCTCAAGTAACCCCTGTAGTCCTCCAGTTCCAAACACAAAGGTGAATGGTGTTGTTGTGACTGAAGAGCAGGACCCAGCACTTGGCCTTGTCAAACCTCATAAAACTGACCTCAACCCATCAATTCATCCTGTCCAGATCCCTCTGCAGAGTCTTGCTACCTTTACAGGGCATGGTCTTCAGCAGCTGTTGGAGTAACCTTCTCTGTAATGTTAGAGGCCTCAATCAAAACAGAGCTACAACAGCAGGCTGCAGCTCTGCAGGTCTCAGGCTGAAGGGAGTGCCTGTGGCCTTTCACTGGGGCTGGGAAAGCAGAGGATGGTCTTGCAGTGTGCAGGAGAAATGGGCTTGTTGAGGATCCATGTCTCAAAGTAAAGGATCTGTGGGAAGAGGCCAAAAGATTTCACAGCGTCAGAGATGACAAGACAGAGATTGTCCAGATCTTGTCCAAAACTGTGCAGCTTTGATGAGCCAAAATTCCAACTCTATCAGAGGAGGAGTGCTCTGTGGATATCTGATTGGGAAGTGGAGACTCACAGTTGCAAAAGCTGGAAGCTGGTGACTTCTGGCACCAGGAGGAAGGCTTTTGCTCCACTCAAAGGTTTGCAATTATGGGATACATTCAGAATGCTCAGAACAGATGAGGGACTGGGAGCTCTGTCAAATGAAGCATGAGAGCCAGATGAGCCAGACAGCCAAAAGAAGGAAGTGGTCAGTTACTGTAGTGACAGCATCAGAGATGATATCTTAAACCCTGAGGCAGGAGGCCATCAAAACTCCTGGGGGAATAATGAGAGGTGGCTGAGATGCTGTCAGGTACCTGAGATATCAATCACAGAGCTGTGAGTGTTGAACAGAACCAGCAGGAGAGCAGCACTCATCTGGAGTGTCAGCCACAAGGCAAGTGAGATCTTCCAAGGAATCTAAAATAGCACTCTATATCTATGTGTAGGTGCATGGCTAGCTTTCCTGATGTCTTTCATTGGCAGACAATGACTATTTTATTAGAAGATATATTCTTATTTTGATTATCCTTTTATTTCTTCCAAGACTGGATCGACACGCTCTTTCAAAGAAGATTATACACACACCAAGGCATGACCTCCTCTAGACTTGGTGGGTTATTGTGCTTCTTCATTGTTGGTTTTTTTATTATGTTTTTAAATGTAACATTCTTTTCTGCTTGCCCCCACGTTCCTTAGGGCACTGACAGGAGTGTCAGCCAGGTACAAACCCAGACCTCTCATATACCCCAGTCCTTGTCTCTCATGTATAGAATGATTTTTGAGATCTTGAACATGTACTAAAATAACCACCCTGACATTTTGGATGGATTGACTTGTGTCAGGTGCCCTTTACTGATGGGCTTTTGGGCAGGCAGTGTCAGTGCACCCTTGTGTAGCTGCTGTGGCCAGGGAGTACAGGTGAAGCCTGCACCACGTAACTTCAAGGCTCACGCTCACACTCTGGTCCAAACTTCCTGCTTGTCCACACTGCCTGTGAGTTAGTGCTGGCTCTAGGTGGCAATAGGACAGCTGACCTTCCCACCTGGGAAACCTGGGGACAGCAGGGATGGCAGAGTGGGTGAAAGAGCAGATCTGGCTCACCCTCACATCTGCTGCCACAGGCAATCTGTATGCCAGTGTCTGTAGCTCTTTTGGTGTTAGATCTAACATTTAGATGTAAAAATCCAGGTCAGGAATGGCTCATCTCCACTTCCTGAAATAAGTGCAAGTCAGAACATATGTTCTTCCAAATATAAACTTACCAGAAGATAAATCATATTGTGCTAACCATCATTGCTGGTAGACAATAGATTTCAAGGAAAAGAAAGTAAATATTAAATATAACACTCTTTATGGACCTCTTATTCCATTCTCTTTCTCCTTTTGTAAAATTCAAATTTTCCACAGAAATTTCTTTTCCTTTTTTCTTTTTTTTGGTTTCACCTGGAAAATTTAGATTCACATAGTATTCTCTTGATAATACTGGCACAAATCACATCAGGCTTCACTCAAATAATCATTACATTTCTCATGTGTTTTTATTTATTTACTTTTGAATTCCGAAAGAGAATGAAGTATTTGAGACCTTTTAGAAAATTCCTATTTGCTCCAAACTATATTTCTGTTCCTCCTCCTGCTACTTTTTTTCATGGAACTTTTCTTCCACAAAGGCCATTTGAATCCTGGTACAGTTGTGCAGCTGTCCAGATGTGAATACTTAGTGTTAGGTGCTCTTGTTGTCAGCTGAGAGAAATACTCATGTTTCCTCTCGCCAGCTTAAACTACTTTAGGGTAAGAAGAATGAGGTCCATGTTTCTATAGACACCACTGAGTGCATGGACTCCACCTCCACTAATTCACGTGTCAGTTACTGTCTAATCAGAGGTTTGGTAAGATAAATTCCTCTCTGAAGTAACTTTTTTCTTCTTTTTCTTAGAGAGTGATCCAAATATCTTTATGGCTTATCAGTCCGCTGTTCTTCTGCTGGACCTTCAGTTGTGTGCTCTAAGTGGGAGTGATCCTAAGGAAGTCTTCAAGAAATTGTTGAATATATTGTCAGGCAAGTGAATGATGCTGAGAATGCCAAGCACCTGCATTCTCATTAACATGGTTTATCAATGGTGATTCCTTTGCTGTTCATTCTCATTATTGCCTTTTCTTCTTTGCTTTCTTTTTAAGAACACAAGGGGAAAAGTGCTTCCTACCTACTGTGCGTTGAAGTGGGTAAAACCTGGGCAATGAAAACAAAGAAGGAAAGAATGCAGAGCTGTCTGGAACTGGCTAAAAAGATAGAAAAGGAATTTGGAGGCAAGTATTGCACATTAATGCATATCAGGGGAACGATGCCCTCTCCAACCCAGGATGAAAAGTCCTCCTGTATTTGTAGTAAAAACTTGCCCTGTAACTTGCCATCTCCCTGTTTCTGTAATGTGACTGGTTTTTATGCTTTTTCTCCATTTGATATCCCTCAGTGTGCCTTGTAGAAGAAGGTGCTCCAGGCAGAATGTTACAATCATCCCATCACAAACTTCAAGGCAAGTTTATCTCATTTTTAATATCTTTGATTGCTTTTTGTATTCTACGTGAGCAGCCCACTCCAGAGCCCGTGGGCCCCAAGCCTAGTGAATGTGCCAGCTGGGGTAGGACACAAGTCCTGTATAATTTATGCCTTGAGTGGCTTATTCAAAGCTGTTTCAGCAGTACTGAGATTCTATTGCTTAATGTTAATTATTTGAACTGGTGTAAAGCATGGTTCTTTCTCTTCTGAAGCACTCAGGCCTTGGCCCTCAGGCTGTCTGTGCACTGCCTGCACATTCGTTCTTCTGCCACTGTGCACCTGCCCCTGATTTTTTTCCCTGCAGTCAAAAAATGAAATTCTCTAGATTCAGCTGTGTTCTGAATTGTATTGTTTCTTCCCAGGCTCACTGTGGGATATCCTTGGGATGCTGTATAAAACAATCCAGTGTGCATTGACCTGGAAATGGGGAACGACTAATAACTTCCTTTACAACTGCCGTAAGAAAATCCAATAAAATAATGATCTGTTTCTATTCAGAATAAACAGAGGGGTTTTGCTGTCCAGCTAGATCTATGGGCAGAATGCATGGGGCTTAGCAGAGCTTTTATGCTGTGTTAGTCTGATGTTAAACCAAGAGAACAGCCTTTGCCATTTACCCTCTTCAAACAGCAAGTTAGACAGCTTTCCTTTCCACGCTCCACCCTCCCTTAACAGCACCCCATTATGGGCAGCAAATAAACTAGTGATAAACAGAATTATTTCACACTGCTGGAATCAAAATCTGTGTCATCACTGCAGATATACAAGGTCAATTCTGGCACCTAATGTCACACAAAGGGCAACTTTAGCACAAAGGAAAACAGCATTGAGTTGGAAAACACAAAAGAAAGCCTACAGGACCCCTGTGCCCTTTTGGAGGAGAACCTGGAGGACACAAGAAGTAACCTAAAGGAGTTAGAACCGGACAGCTAAGTTTGTGAAACCAACTTGCTCTCCTGATGTATGAGCAGTAGCATTAGTCTCTAGATTCCATTGCCTGCCCTGGATGGATGTTCACTTATGATAATGGAAGCTTTGGCACCTGGTGTATAAGTAGGAACCTGCATTGAGACAGCTATAGTTAGGTGTCATGATCTCTAGCTGGATCATGCATTCATTTTTCTGCTCAGAGATCTTCTTATCTTAAAGCTATGGGTGCATAAGTCTAGGGGTGTGACTCCTTGACTTTCAAAAAGCCCATCAGAAATTCTGGTCTGTAATGAGCACAGCCAGAGAGAGAGGTAGGTCAGAGGGATTTGGATTCCTCTTGTCAAAATACAGCTGGACATCTGGTTGGGCACAAGAGGCAAGGAGGGGCAGGTTCCAATACATTTTTGGGGTGCATCATTAATGAAGACCAATGGACTCTTTTCGGGCTGGTCACGTGTATATAAATATATCTATACACACACATGTATCACATCTATTCATACATGTCTTTATGAAATCTCATTGCTTTTTATTTTTTTTTCATTTGATTAGCTACTAATCAGTCTTCTTACCTTGTCAAAAACAAAATCATTTCTTTGATTGATGCTGGCCTGGCAATAAATTCTGCCTATCCTCTGGTCCTTCGAGCACAGCGGCGAACGGATCTGATCATTTCCTTTGATTTCAGCTCTGGAGATCCTTTTGAGGTACATGTGTGGCTATGGCTTTGGAGAGCCTCTTTGGGGTCACTGGGTTGGGGAATGCAGAAATGCATTACAATCATTGTCAAAGCGTTTTTCAGAGAAATATCAGAACAAATTCTGACAGGTTGGTATGCTGATCATCACATTGTTTGAGCTTCTTTTCTAGGCAATTGGCAGAAACAGGGACTTGTAGAATGTGAGCCATTTTGTCTGCCTTGTTCTCAGCTATTGTATGGTAACCTACCAAGGTTATCAAGCTGTCAGACTATCAAGGGTGCCTCAGGGGGAAAGCTCACAAATTTCTTATCCTCCCCTTTCTCCTTAGGGCTCACCAGAATTTTTCTGTGTGTAGGTGATATTACTCCTCCCTAAATGGCAGTTGGTGACATTTATCAAAGAGAACCTCATTCTGGTGAGGAGGGTGAGGAAACATGGTGTTGACATTGAATTTTTGCATATTGTTGAGGGAATCAGGTGGGGGAAGAACACGATACAAAACTACGACCATTCCTCACTGTAGTTTGTGTTCCTTCCAAACACAGAGTTTGATTTGCAATTTCTTTTGGAGATTGATTCAAGTTGAAGTTTAGTGTCGAAACAAATGCCTTTTAGTGCATTCAGGGCCCTAACAGGAGCTTTCTATCCCTGCACAGTGAGTCCTCATGTTTGGGAGGCCTGGGTTCAGAAGAGCCTTGCTGTAGAGTGATTTCATTGCTATGGCTGTCAGTGGGCTATTTCAGGGGACGCAGAGCCAAGGCTGGGAGGTGGGGTCCACAGTGGTGGGCAGGTCCACCGTGATGACACCGTTCCAAGGTCAAGCTGGGAAGTCAGCCTTCGGGTCAGGGCCCAGATCAAGAGGGCACAGTCATGACTGTGGTTGAGTAGGAGAGCAGTGCACTTAGGACATAGCTCATGCAGGGACTGAAGACCCAGGCCTGAGATCAAATGGAGCTCATGGGCCCATGGGAAAGATCTGGTCCTTACGAGCTCACACCTCAACAAGGATAAAAGAAAAGGGGTTTGGAAAATGTAATTCTCCAGGGAAGAAGAGCAGAAACCCTTATTAGAGGTAGGAGAAGCCCTTATCAGAAGGCAGAACACTTTTTGAAAGACGGTACTTCCAGTAAAATTCCTCTTTACCTTTGAGGAAGCCTCATATCAGTATCGGTCAGAATTTTGCTGTTTCCCTTTGTGTAGGCTTTTTCCTCCTAGCATACTCCATTTCCTTTTTCCTTTTCTAACCACATTTCATTACAAATGAGGGCAAATGTACAATACTGTTTCTGTAATTGTCTCCGTTTAAATATTTAAGTCTAGCAGATGAATTTGAGGAGCTTGATTTAAAAAAGACCTTGCTAGACTTTCAAAACATGACTTCTATTTCATATCATTCCATGAAGATGTTGTGAAAGGTTTGATTGTCTTTTGTGACTACAAGAATCATCATGTCTTTAGCTGTAACTCCATCTTTTCCCAACAGTGACTAAGGGAAAGAGATGCCTCTGTAGAATGTAACCCCTGAGGCAATCTGATGGGGTGACAGAAATAGCAAGGTCAGGCTAAGTGCCTGTCCATGGGAGAGGCCAGCAGTGTTCTTAATGCCTATGGCCCCACCTTTGGTTCTGAAGTGCATTCTTTGTGGAGGGGTTGTTGGAAGGGGTTCTGTAAGATGCCAGTTACTCTGAGAAGCTTACATAGGGTGGCTGCTGTTCACAACCCTGGTGTCTTCTGAGCAGAATATTACAAACCCATTGAGAGAAGAGCGAAAAAGTCTCAAAGACGGTTTCTTCTCCTGAACTCCTGAACAGTGGCAAATAACATTTATCAGGGACGCCACAGAAAGTCTCAGTTTGTGCAAGCTTCTAACACAATGCCTACCCAGGTCAATGCTTTCATGCAAAATCAAGCCACATTAAAGTTAATGTGAGCCTCAAATCAAGGGGGTTAATATCTCCCTTTGATCTTGTTAGAGTGGTGGAGCAACAGGAAGGGTTGCTTTGGAAAGTAAACTTTGTTCTGAAAGTCTGTGAACCCGGTGATGTCTTCAGACTGGTTTAGAGATGTCAAATCCCTTTTACTTTGACGTCTTTCAGCGTCAGCCACGCTGCCTTTCTGGGTGTAGCTGTAATTTGTGAAACAAAGGTTCTTGCTAGAAGTGACCCCAAAAGTGAGTGCGTGGTTTTCATTTATATTCCAGACTTAGTCTGTTCCTTACAGAATGCTTGAGGAAAACTTAGTCTTTGAAATAAATTATGTGTTACAATCAGGTATAGTCCAAGAAATTCACCGTCATTGTTTTGTAGCAATGAATTTTATAACTGGAGATAAGATTGATTTATTCCAGGAGTCCAGAAACGTGCCATCACACTAAAAAAAATGCATACAATTTCTCTGTGTCTCAGACTATCAAGAGAACAGCCACCTACTGCCAGAAAAACAGGATCCCATTTCCCAAGATAGAGGATCAGAAACTGGATGAGAACAACCCTTCTGATTGCTATATCTTCCGAGGAGACAAGTCATGCCCCACAGTCATGCACTTTCCACTCTTCAACAACGTTAATTGTTCTGGTAACACGCACTCTGGGCATCTTTGTCTCTGTGTATTTGCATTTCATGTTCTCAACTTTCGGTGCCAAGCATTTCAGAGTGTTTCTTGACTCAGCACTGCTGCTGTGAATGGACACAGAAGAAAAGGAACAGGGCAGCCCCTATATAAGATGCATAGACCTTGCATGGGCATCAGTGTACTCCCCCTCTCAGACAGGTGATGTGTGTCCCGAGCTGTAAGGATTTTACACTCTTCTTGGTTTGTTCTGTAAATCAGCGTAATTAAATGGTGGTCCTTCTACTGACATGGACTTGGGGAGGCATTGCATTTAGAAGGCAGAGTATCCAATCTGGGGTGTTATTACTGCTTCCCTTTATAATTATTGGTGAGGAACAGGCAGATCTGGAGAGACATTTATCCCCCTCTCTCAGATAACTGATGAGGCAGGTGATGACAGAGGCACCTCCAGACTCTGACTGATTTCCTCCTCTCTCTTCACTGGCTGCAGCAGGTTCTTAATGTCATAAAGAACTTGTATGTGAAGCTTGCAGATTTCCAGGGATTAGTGTTTTCCTCAAGTCCATGCTTGAATGATCTCATAGTTTTCAGTGTGGCGTTTACTTACATATTTTTGTCTACTTTTTTTCTAGGTAAAATAGAAGAATACAGAAAAAGGTTTCCCACCTTTACCGTGTCCTTCCCCCACGGAGATATCAAAGACCTCCTTGAGAAAGCTCGATTGAATGTGTCCAACAACAGTCAGAAGATTCTGCAAGAGATAAAACGACTTGTGTCTTCTCCTCGTGCAAATGTGGTCTGAGTGCAAGGGGTTTTTCCTTCAGCCCAGGATAATGAATTTACGAGTCGCTGTAACTGCTGAACTTCACCCCACTGTGCTTTTCATTTTGGCCATTTGGTGTTAGTCTTCCAACTGTGCTCTGGACAACTGTAATGTAGATTTCTCCATCTCAGCTACTTTTTTAAGTTTCTCTATAGGCAAAAGAAGCAAAAAGGTGCTCTTAGGGAGTGAATCATTTAAACACAGTAATTGTGAGAATAAGGTGGCCTGAGTTTCTGAAGGGCTCAAGAGGCTCTCTTTAAAATTGGCTGAGAGGGATGCACTGTCCTTTGCAAAGAAATTCTAAAAATAACAACAAATCTAAAAATAACAAAGAGTAAGAATAAGAGATGAAGGATGAAGAGAGAGAGAGGCTTTCCACAGAAGAATAGCTAACAAGGCAGCGAGGGTATGAAATGGCTCAGGCCACAGCAGCCAGCTTGGGCCCTTGACATAAGTATAACAAGCAAATGCTCGGTCAGGGTGAATTAGCAGAAGTCTCCAGGATACTGACTTGTCCTTGAGACTTCAGCCAAACAACTTTAGCAAAACTAAGTTGGGAAAAAGAAGGGAGAAGCTTTAGCTGGTCACCGCAAATTAGGAGAGCCCTGTTACCGTCCTGGGGCGTGAACAGAGCTAAGCCACCTGTTGTGTCAAATTTAGAGCTCATGCTTAAGAGTGTTTAACCAATTGCTGTCTGTGTTTAGCTCGCAGGTATTGTGATAAAGGGTATAAATCCGGGTGTGTATTAGAATAAAGCGGACTTCTTGAAGCAAACTCATATTGGGTCGTCTCTTGATTTCCCAAATCCCGCCTCCACACCAAGTCAGCAAGCGCTGTGTGGTGCTTAGCTGCCTATAGGGGTTAACCCACAACAATCCTTTTTGGTGTCCAGCGTTGAGCTCAAAGGGTTCAAGATAACATTGAATTTGCTTGGAGTGTGTGAGACCAAATTAGCAGCTGTTTCAGATGTTCAGCTATTAATTGGCAGGCTCCCATGTTTGCCACAGGGCCTGCCTGCCTTCCTGTGTACCAGAGGCTACTGCCTGTTAGTGGATTCTGTTGCTGTACTGCTTATCATCCTACTCTGCCCTACATGGGAACATTTTTACATCAGCAATGTCACATGTACTCTAGGATTGGCAATCACATGTTCAAGTAACAGTTGTTATTTTGTTTTGTTTTGTTTTGTTTTGTTTTGTTTTGTTTTGTTTTGTTTTGTTTTGTTTTTCACAAAGTCCAAGGGACCTCCTGGTGACATCAGATACCTCTTGTATCTTCCATGTCTCCCCTGATGCCACTGCCCCCCTAGCCAGGAGTGGAGGTTTATTTTCTAGTCATATTCTCTTGATCAGGTTCTAGTAGCTCTGACATACAAATTCCCATCTTCAATACTTTCTACTGTTTGGAGGGAAACTGCAGATGAAGATGGGTGATCTTAGCATGCACATGACCTCGTCATTCTAACGTTGCTAGTGTGGGACATTCAGGGAATGAATGCATCCCACCTTTCCTTATGAGAAAGAAATAACTAAATCAATTTCAAAACTCATTGATTTGTCACTTTGGAAAACAAGAGATGAACACAATGGTATTTTTAAAAGGAGATAGCAGGGACCTAATTTAACTGAATATCAGTTGGAGTCAATAGATAGAAATAGATATTATTAATTTAATTTTGGTGTGAATGTGTCAACTAAGTGAGATGAATTAAACACAGAATTGCTTGTTTCTTATCTGGTATTACAAATAAAGCATAAATACCTGGCTGAAGAGTAGAAATCTACAGCACAGGTAACTAAAACAAATTTCTGTGAATTCTCTAAAAATCCAAATATTCTTATTTCTTATGATTATTTTTTCTTTTATCTTCATTGATCTTCTTTGACATGAAGAAGTGGCCCCTTTCAGCAAATATATAAAAAAGGTTTATTTGCTTTGCAGGTAGATTTTTCTGTGTGCCTCTTAGTGTAAACCAAAGCTTAAGTGCCTTCATCAGCAATCTGTTAGGGATTTCAGTTCTTTTCTGATACATCATACATTTTGATGTAACTGTCAATGGGATACCTGGATTTTTTTAATGTTTATCTTATAATAAATATGAAATTGGTTTTAAAATTAAATGCACAGATTTTAAAATTCTGTTTACATAAAGAGATGGAAGACTGACTTAAAATTACTCACCAAAGATAAATGCCTTTATTTTGGGCACAGGATGAGAAAAGGGACATGGAGGAGTTGAAAGAACATTTGTTGATTCTGTTCTTATATTTTTTTTTAAAAAAAAGTATTTAGCCAAAGAAGAATATTATGAAGAAAATAAAAAAATCTGGGGTTTTTCCACTTCCAAGTGGGTATTAAAAATCTAGCTTTTCAACGTAGTGTATTACTGTGTATTGGGTTTGCGTGGCAAGGTTTTTGGTAGCAGTGGGGGAGGGGACATGGGGTGGCTTCTGTGAGAGAAGCTGCCAGAAGCTTCCCCCATGTCCGACCCGACACAGCCAATGCCAGCCGGCTACAAGAACGGACCCGCCGCTGGCCAAGGCCGAGCCAATCAGTAACGCCTCTGTGATAACATAATTAAGAAAAAAAAAAGGAAGGGAGAAAAAAAAAGCTGCACACTTTGCAGCTGGAGAGAGGAGTGAGAAGATGTAAGAGAAAACAACTTCGCAGACACCAAGGTCAGTGAAGAAGGAGGGGGAGGATGGGCTCTGGCGCCGGAGCAGAGATTCCCCCCTCAACATGTGGTGAAGACCATGGTGAAGCAGGCTGTCCCCCTGCAGTCCCTGAAGGTCCATGGTGGTGCAGATGTCCCCCTGCAGGCCATGGAGGTCCATGCTGGAGCAGATGACCACCTGTAGCCCGTGGAGGACCCCACACCGGAGCAGGTGGATGCCGAAGGAGGCTGTGGCCCCACGGGAAGCCCGCGCTGGAGCAGGTTCCTGTCAGGACCTGTAGCCCGTGGAGAGAGGAGCCCACGCCGGAGCAGGTTTGCTGGCAGGACTTGTGACCCCGTGGGGGACCCGCGCTGGAGCAGTCCCTTCCTGAAGGACTGCACCCCATGGAATGGACCCAGGCTGGAGCAGTCCCTTCCTGAAGGACTGCACCCCATGGAATGGACCCAGGCTGGAGCAGCTCGTGAAGAGCTGTCAGTCATGGGAAGGACTCACGTTGGAGCAGTTGGTGGAGGACTGTCTCCCGTGAGAGGGACCCCACGCTGGTGCGGGGGAAGGAGACCTCCCTCTGAGGAGGAAGCAGCGGCGGAAACACCGTGTGATGAACTGACCCTAACCCCATTCCCTGTCCCCCTGTGCTGCTGGGGGGAGGAGGTGGAAAATCGGGAAAGAGATGAAGCCCGGGAAGAAGGGAGGGGTGGGGGAGGTGTTTTAAGATTTGGTTTTACTTCTCATTCTCCTCTGATTTTGATTTGTAATAAAGTAAATTTGGTTTTTTTCCCCCAAGTCGAGTCTGTTTTGCCCGTGCCAGTAATTGGTGAGTGATCTCTCTCCGTCCTTATCTCCACCCACGAGCTTTTCGTTATAATTTTCTCCCCCTGCCCACTTGAGGAGGGGGAGTGATAGAGTGGGCTTTGGTGGGCATCCGGTCTCTAGCCAGGGTCAACCCACCACAACTGCAAACATTCTTCATAGAGCTTGGAAAGGAAAACAATGGATCTTAAACACACTTGTAACAACAAAAGGCTATGAAGAAGCAATCAGTATTTACTAGATTAATTTACTTAATTGTATGAAAAAAAGGGACATTTTAAGGTAAACGATATTATTTTAATTAGTTTTCTTCATTGTGTTTTGGTTCAGGAACTGCTACAACATGATTCTCACATTAGTCATTTACCAGCCTGTGGACAGTCATGGTATGTTTTATTAAGGCCACCCAACAAAGAGACATTACAGGTATTGTTTCTTTGTATTTCATGAAAATTATAGCATATAATCTAGGGGTACTACTGATGAGAACCAAGATTAACTGAATTGGATGTAATTAACTGGAAGAAAAATACCTTAGTTCTACATTTCAACAGAACAGGAACAATTTTTGACCTCTCAATTAATGCTTTTAAAAGTAATTATCTTTAAATTATTATGCTCTTCTTAGTGATTGCTGTCACTAGACGTGACAGTATAGAGTTACTAATTGGAGTTACTAATCCTAGTTTTATATTTAGATTCAGGGAAGGGGAATAGGTCCTGTCAGAGTGAGAAATAAGCAGTTTTAAGTAGTGATTCATTCAATCTATTTTTTTTCTACTTTAATAGAAGCTGTACTCAGACAGTCTTTTTCTCCTCTGACTGCAAAGTGATTTGCTAGATCATTAACTTAGAAACAGGCAACCACAGTGTAACAGGAAGATCTAATTGTTGGAAAGAGCAGTCAGCTAGCGGGTACATGGGAAGTGACTGCGCTGTCCATCTGTAAATTTTACAGATCTTATCAAGCTTCAAACTGACATTCCAAAAGGGTGTGAATATACACTAAGTCTTGCACTGTATCTGCTAGCCCTGCCCAAATGTCTTAGGCATCATCAGATATGGATGTAAATATTTAGGTATCTAATATCTCTCTCAGTCAAACTGAATGCTTCTCTCCACCGGCTGTAAAATGAGTCAGTAGCTGTAACGCGTATCTCTACATCCCAGCCAACCAAAGGTTAGTAAGATTAATTGCCTCTTAAGGCACATCTCAAACTTCGAGATATTAAAAGTGAAGCAAGATTAATTTTGCTTTCAGATTACAGGAAGAAATGAACTTACTGTCTTCTTTCTTTAGTGGTCACTTATCTTTCTTTAATAACTGAAGCTTGTCTCCATTTAAACTAATCATCTAGTTTTTCTCTCCTATTAATGGAGACAAATACATACCTTCTGAGGATAATTTCACACATTTACCTTAGACTTTTGCCTTAGGATAGAATGAAGATAAGTCCTTACCTTCCTCTGTTGGCTACAAAACTTTACTGAACCAGCCTTCTTTAAAAAATACTAAAATCAGAAGATGGTAATCTCATCTTCTGTGGGACTCTCAAAAACACTACATCAGTCTGGAATCTGACTTTTTGTCTCACCCATGCAAATACTGATTTGGGGCATGCCATGGAGAATTTCTCTATAACTTTGAATCCTTTTCTACATCTTTGATATTAGAATATTTTCAAATAAAACACAAACATCTAAAACAATTATAAATGAAAGTTAGCTTGATTCTCTTATTTTGTTTACACATGACATTTCTGATTGGAAAAGAGAAGGAAAGCAAATCCACCATACAAGTATTTACCTCCTTGGGATTTCCTGATAGTCAGTATTTTAACATCTTCTCCATGGTCTTTCCTCTTGTGTACACCTTAACTGTGATAGGAAATGTTACTGTCACCATTTTACTGAGATCACACCAGGGCTCCAAGAACCCATGTATTTTTATCTCTGCAGCTGCTCCTTCCTGGAGATCTTGTACCTTCTGCTTGCATTCCCAAAGCCCTCACACTCTTCACAGGTATGAGAAAAATATCTCCTTCACCAGCTGTGTTCTACAGGTGTGTATTATTTTCTCCTTGGCCTGCACAGAATATTTCCTGGGAAGAATAGTAGAATCTACAAAGACAACGTATTTGTTAACCCCTCTGGTGGTTTAACCACAGTAGGACCATGCAGTCCTGCACTCACTCCCCTCACCCAGTGAGATGGGAAGGGAATCACAACAAAGGGGACATGGGATTAGGAATGGTGACTGGGACAGCTCACTCACCAGTTATGGTCACGGGCAAAACAGATTCAACTTGGGGAAGAAAAATCAATTTAATTTGTTGTCATTCATCTGACTAGTGCAGTGAGACATAACAACCATGTCTTACAACAGACAAGTGACTGGATCACATATGATGTGTGGATTTTCTTATTTTCATGTTTCAGGCTGAGAAGTAGATATCTATGCAGCACAAAAAGAGTTAAAAACCTGGGCTCGCTTAACATAACAGAAATCAGGTAATAAGAACTGGCCAATAGCACGCCCCGGAGGCAAAGAAAGCTAACAGCAACCTGACAGGGCTGGCAGCATCTCCAGTTCCCCGAGCTTATCCCAGCAGGCAGGGCTGGCAGCACTCCTGGTTCCCAACCCTATATTCCAGAGTGCACATTTGGCAGCGTCCCCTTGCCCGGAATCTGCCCAGGCACTGTGGCAGTGACTGCAGCTCCCATCCATCCCTGCTGCTTACTGAAGGGATCAGCCCATCTCCTCCTCTTCCTCCTTATTCTTCTCCTCCTCCTCACATCTCTGTGAACATCCTTCCATCCTGCAGCTGACAGGTTTCAGTCCCGAGGCCGTTCCTGTGTCTGTCTGCTCGTTGCTCCTGCTGCAGGCTGTTGTTCGGTGGTGAGTGTGTTTGTCTGGGCACCCATCCTTCCTCCCAAGCAGAAGGATTGCAGATCTGTTCTGTGTGCATGTGTGCATTTGTCTGTCTGCGCTTGCCATACCCTGCCAAAGACTTGGAAGCTTCTGTATTGGGTCTGGCTGAGAGGGAGTTATTTTCCCCATCGCAGCCTTCAGAGTGCTGTTTTCTATCAGTAGCTAGAAAGCTGTTGATAACACAGCAGTGTTTAGGTTAGTGCTGAGCAGCATGCCACAGCATCAAGACTGGCTCTCCAACATTGTCCCCTGCAACATCAATAGACAGGGGTGGGGAAGGTCTTGGGAGGGGCCATAATCAAGACTGCTGACCCAAACTGACCAAAGGGATATTCCATCTCATATGTCATCTGCTGAGAAATAAAAGCAAGGAGAACGAAGGGGGAGGGGAGGGCATTTGTTGTTTACAATATTTGTCCTCCAGAGTAACCACTACACATATAGTGGTGTACACTTCTCCTGGGAAGTGTCCAGACATCGCCTGCTGATGGGAAGCAAGAGAATAAAATATTTTGTTATTCTTTTGCTTCCATGTACACAGCTTTTGCTTTGTGTTTCTATTAAACTGTCTTTATCTCGACAAGTTGGGCTGTTTTTTTTTTTTCTATCTTATTTTCTCCCCTCCCCATCCTGCTGAGGAGGGAGGTGATAGAGCGGCTAGGTGGAAACCTGGCATTCAGCCAAGATGAACCCACCACACACCTTTTTGGTGCCCAACATGGTGTATGAGAAATTTGAGATAAGGAGTAAAAGAGAGAGGAGAAGTAATGGGCAAAACATGGACTGAACACAGCTAGAGAGTGAAAAGTAGAATGGCTGTGAGGGATTTCTGTTATTTAATTGTGGTGAAGAGATGAGAGGGTGGATTGTGTGTAAATTGTCCACTTTTGTCTCAAGTTGTGATGATGTTATTTTGATTTTGGTGTGGGAAATTCTTTTTTTGTTGATGTGACTGAAGTTTATGAAGACTGTGTGATGAACGTGGATTTTAATAACAATTCTCAAATGTGTGATTCAGAGGCAAGGGGTGGAATGTACTTGGTTTGAGTGGCAAGGTTTTGGTAGCAGGGAGGAGGAGGTACAGGGGTGGCTTCTGTGAGAAGCTGCCAGAAGCTCCCCCCCATGTCTGACACAGCAAATGCCATCCAGCTCCAAGACTGACCCAGCAGTGGCCAAGGCCGAGCCAATCAGTAACTATGGCAACGCCTCTGTGACAACAGAATTAAGAAGGGGGAAAAAAAAAAAAAAGCTATGTATTTTGCAGCTGGAGGGAGGAGTGAGAATATGAGAGAGAAACAACTCCACAGACACCAAGGTCAGTGAAGAAGGAGGGGGAGGAGGTGCTCCAGGCACCAGAGCAGATTCCCCTGTAACCTGTGGTGCAGACCATGGTGAGGCAGGGTCCTGCAGTCCATGGAGGTCCATGGTGGAGCAGATGTCCCTCTGCAGCCCATGGAGGTCCATGGTGGAGCAGATGTCCCCCTGCAGCCCATGGATGTCCATGGTAGAGCGGATGTCCCTCTGCACCCCATGGAGGTCCATGGTGGAGCAGATGTCCCCCTGCAGCCCATGGATGTCCATGGTAGAGCAGATGTCCCCCTGCAGCCCATGGAGGTCCATGGTGGAGCAGATGTCCCCCTGCAGCCCATGGAGGTCCATGGTGAGGCAGATGTTCCCCTACAGTCCCTGGAGGTCCATGGTGGAGCAGTGACCACCTGTAGCCCCTGGAGGACCCCACGCCGGAGCAGGTGGATGCCCGAAGGAGGCTGTGACCCCGCGGGAAGCCCGCGCTGGAGCAGGATCCTGTCAGGACCTGTGGCCCTGTGGAGAGAGGAGCCCACGCTGGAGCAGGTTTGCTGGCAGGACCTGTGACCCCATGGAGGACCCTTGCCAAGGACTAGCCAAGTGCAGTTTAAGAGAACTGGCAGCAAGGATGGCCGACTAAAGATGGAAGTTTCTGAGAGCACCAGAGAGAGGCAGCAGATGCTTTCTCATAGGAGTTAAGCAAGAAGAATTATACCTGTCCTTGCATTTGGTGTCGGGTGAAGTCCAAGCCCCTGGTGTTGGGTTTGGACCTGCTGACTTTCTTTTTTTTCTTTGACTTTTCTCACTCTTTGCTTTTGCTCTGGGCAGACCCCAGACTTACACCAAAACCTCATGTTGGTTCCTGTGGGGCCATTGGAGATTTCCATGTGTGAAGGAAAAGAGCTGATAGCTTCCCCCATCTCCTGGGACCGTCATGACCGTGTCTGGCAGAGAACGGCATCATCAGACATCGCATCCCTCTGGCTGCCGGGCTGGAGAGATGGTTTGAGACAGTTCCTCCGCCCCCCGCCCCGATGTCAGTAACAGCCTCAGTCGCCTCAGTCCCGGGGCAATGAGGACTTCCAGGCACGCATCTGCCGCTGACCCCAGCACACAGCAGAGCCGTAACCCACTGCTGACGGCGCCGGCTCCGCTGTGGTCCCCATAGAACGTGAGGGCGGTGTCCGCTCTGCTCCTGCCTCTCCGCTGAGGCGCCGGAGAGGGGCCCGGGGCTGGCACCAAAAAGCCGTTGGGAAGGAACTTGCCAAGAGTCGTTCTGGAGCTGCGGAAAGCAGCGTTCTTTATGACGGCGCCGGGTGCACGGGGGATGGCTCCGCCTATAGTGCATGGCAACTTGCTGCCTTGCACAGGCTTTCCTACCATTAAAACATGCATAGGCATTACTTTTCTGAGAAATCATAAGCATATTCTTTACATTTCCAGGAATTCATCGGTATACGTAAATGGCCCTTTTCACACACGCAGCTGGGCTCCTGGGTGGTCTCGAGTGGTCACCTGAGGCTTTTTCCTCCCACATGACAGTCTTTCTCACCGTGTCCTTTTCTTGAACTTTAGGCCTTGTGCGTGCTCAGTTCTTTTTACTTAATTAGCACATTCTTCCTAAACCATAAAGCTGGTTCTTGTGAGTATGCTCCCCTTACCTACATCCTATGCTCCCCTTATCTACATCCTCTGTCAATACAATGGAACACAGAACAGGACAGAATGAACTTTGTAATGTGTGGTGGTTCAAGCACAGTGGGACCATGTGGTTGTGCATCCCCCCCACACACCAAGTGAAATGGGATAGGAGTCACAACAAAGGGGGCACAGGATTAGGATGAAGGACAGGGATGGCTCACTCACCAATTATAGTCACAGGCAGAACCAACTCAAACTTGGGGAAGAAAAACCAATTTAATTTGTTGCCATTCATCCAACTAGACATAACAACCACATCTTACAACAACTTCCCCCACCCCTTCCTTCTTCCCAGGCTCAAATCACTTTGCTTCCGATTTCTCTACCTTCTCCTCCCCAGTGGCACAAGAGACAGGAAATGGGGGCTGTACTCAGTTCACCATTGCCGCTCTTCCTGGCTTGAAAGTCCAGGAACAAGATGTTCCAAAGCGAGCTCCCCATGGAGTCATGGACCTCTTTGGGCTCAGCTCCCAGCTCCAACATGGGGACGTCCACAGGCTACAGACTGGCCTCCAATCCAGTGCACCTCCTCACCCCTGGCTTAGGGTGTCCCACCCCTGCTCTGGTGTTGAGCATCTTTGGGGTCTCAATTCAGTCACACCTGCCCTCGGGCTCAGCTTTCTGCTCAAGCATGGAGTCCTCCATGGCCTACATGTGGGTATCTGCTCCATTGTTGAACTTCCACGGGCTGCAGGGGACTTAATTTACCTTCTCCTACTCCATGCAGTTGAACTGGGAGTCTGAAATTCTCTGTCCTCCTCCTCTTTCTTCCTGACAAGGAAGCTTTCTCTTTGTTTAGGCTGATGACTGTCTTTTGTTCAGGTCAATGGCCTCTCCTCCTCTCTCCTCCTTCTTCTTTTCAAGACTATCCTTCCCTTCACAAATACGGATTCACAGAGGTGTTTATCTCTAATTAGCTCAGCCTGGGCTGAGGCAGGTAAGCCTTGGAGCCAGAGGAGCTTCACAAGGCTTCTCACAGAGGCCATCACTGTAGTCCCTTCCCCCACTACCAAAACCAGCCCTCCCTCCAAACCCAGCACACCTGTCCTGTGCCTCCTCAAGTTAACTGCTACGTGGGTCACAAACTCCTCCATGTACAGGGATCAGTACTCCAGAGAATGCACATCCCACCTTCTCTTCCTCAGTCTGTCCCCCCTTGCATCTCCCTTACTCCTCATTCATACCCTTGCCCCATTCTCACCCCCTCTTTCTGTGCCATCTGGCAAACCCCTCTGCAGGGGTTTAGAAGTTAATCTGAGTGTATCTATTTAAGTACCTACATTTATACATCATAATCTTGAACTGAACCCTTCTCTTGTGCTAAGACGAAGAGGCTCTTCCTCTTATTTAACTTTAGGGCTGAGAGTTAGTTGTTGAAACGTGGCTATCTATTATCATTTTAGATGTCCTGTCACTTCCAAGGTAGACACGTGATGCCAGTACCTATAGCACAGGACCTATGGGAGAGCTAGATTGGATTTGCTCACCTTTGCGAGGTCCACTCATCTGTGCTGGGGGTCCTTGCTGCAAATGTCCAATGTTTTGACAACTGAGTTAAGGCTCTATTGAGTGTTGAAAGAGTTCAGACCACTGACCTGTACACAGGCCTGGGAGTTTTATGTGCCTAGGTGACAGATCAGTCACAAACCAAGCACTTTTTATCACCCTCTCCCTCATATTGGACCCAACTGCATTTACGTTTGCTCATCAACTTCTACAACACGCCCCTGCCCCTCAGTTCCCTGGATGTGCACCGTGCATCCCAACTACAAGTACATTCATCCATTGGCTTCCTCAATTCCCCACACAGTCCCTTTTTTTTCTGTCATGCACTCCTACAGCCACTGAATTCAGCCCTCTCCCAACTGTCCAACTACACCACTCTCCTCACACAAATCCATCCACTCCTTCACCCACCCTCCCAGACTGTGCTTCGCCTGGTCTGCCTGCCCACCCCTCTACCCATTTCTTTCTCTGTCATTATAGGTGCTGGTGTCCTCCAGGTGTAAATATCACCGCTCAGGCTCAAACTCATGCTGTGACTTGTGTCTCAGGCTGTCCTGGTTTTTAGCTGAAACAGGGCTGGGTTTCTTTTTCAGGAGCTGGAATTGTGCTGCGTTTTGCTTTCAGCCTGGGATTTGCTATGAGAGAGACACTGATAACTTATTACTGTTTACATTTTTATCGCTGGAAGGACTTTGTGCTCTGTTAGCCCCCAAGCACAAGATTTAAGGGGAGGTGAAGAATATTTAAATTAATAAACTTAGTTGACAGCTAGATATGCCAATGGGATATTCCATATCATATCACATCATGTCTAGTATATTAGTGAGGGTCTCTTCCTCTTTTAGCCCTCCCTGGCTCTCGCTGGCTCTCGCTCTCCCGGGATTGCAGTTTCGGTTCGGGATTGCCGCTCCTCTGGGATCGTTCTCTGGGAACGGGCCGGGCTCCATCAGTGCGGGGGTGAGCAATGGCACTGGGTGTCATTCATTTGCATATTTTGTTACTGTTATCATCATCACTACTATTTTAATATTAGTATTATTTTAAGTTTTCCCTCTGTTATTAAACTGTTCTTATCTCAACCTACAAGCCTCCTTATCCTTGCCCCCACAACCCTCTCCCCTATCCCCTGGGGGTGGGGGAAGTGGGTGAACGGCTGTGTTGGCTGCTAGCCAAGGGCCAGCCCAGTGAAACTATCACACAGGCTTTGACCTATCATTGCTTGCACCTTTGCCTGTGCTCTCATCTGAATTTAGCACGCACCACCATCCCATTGAAACAATAGGCACTTTTGGCACCTGCAGCTCCCATTCCCAGACTGTCTCCTGCTAATTTGCTACGAGACTGGTGAGAGAGAGGCAAAAAGGATCCTGAGGTGGAATGTGAGGGAACAAAGAGTCTTCCTGGCTCATGTATGTGGCAGGGAGCTCCATATCTTGGAGGAAGGGAAGGTGGATGTTCCCAGTTTTGGAGTTT
The DNA here is from genome assembly GCA_907165065.1 of Caprimulgus europaeus. The sequence continues at coordinate 438,143 of OU015549.1, forward strand.
GTTGTTTGGTTGGTTGATTGGTTGTTTTGTTTTGTTTTGTTTTGTTTTGTTTTGTTTTGTTTTGTTTTGTTTTGTTTTGTTTTGTTTTGTTTTGTTTTTTCACAAGGTCCTCATAGCTCACTTTATGCTCTTTCCCATACAGAAGCTGTTTTCAACCGAAGAGTCAAGATGAGGAGAAGTGGAATACTGAGCAAACAGTATTTGTGGAGGGGTGAGTTGGGGCCAGAAGGGTGGAATCTGTGAGCAGTGGGGAAGATTTGAGCTGGGAGAGCAAAGTGGGAAAGAACTGATATCTCAAGTGGTGGACAGGGAGGCGCATCTCACCATATTCTGGGACCTCAGGGGCATGGCCTGGAGTCAGCCTTCACTTTTTCTGGTTGGCATAGCAAAAGATGTTTTTGTAAGTGTGAATCATGTCACCCATAGTGCTGAAGGCTTTTCAGGGAAACCATCACAAAGTGGGAGGACAATGCAGAAGAGCTGTCTACTGCTGTGGGGTGAGGGGTAACACTCCTCAGTGCTATGATATTGCACCACCTCTACTGCAGTGCTAAAACATCCCCTACTGAATTGTATCGTGATACTCAGGTACAGCGCTTGATTGGTGAGTTGCATCATGCCCTCCAGGTGAACTATACAATCTTCTGCACCCCATCCCCCTTCAAGACATTACAACAATCCCTAGGAAGGTCTTATACATTCCTTTGCTAAATGTCACTCTACTCCTACTACAGCGTTACTCTGTTCTTGACTGAAACACTGCGCCAACACATTTTACCATCAGGTTTGATGCAACACTGATGCCAAACCTTGCCCCAATATGAGATGCTCTTCATCTCAAACCAAGGGCAAAGGTATGGAGAAAGTTGCCTTTCCATGGGCTGCTGTCATAGCAGGTAGAGAGGTCACCAAAGCCATATTCCAACCAAATTCACATCTTTGTACACTACAGGCATGACAGGTGAGAAAGGGAGGTCAGCAAGAAACATCTCCACCACTGACAATGAAAAGGAGATGAGGTGACATCCTGCCACTCTACCTTTGATGCCACGCTAAGTGGTCTTGGTATGGTCCCCCCTTCCCTTCCAGCAGTCCAAAATGAGTAGTATATCTGTTTAAGTTGAAAATCAAGCTCATCTCCTTGGAGTATTAGTCTCAAAGCAGGTGGTGGGACCTGCTCCTCTCTCTGAGATATGGTCTGAAGGTTTGAGGAGCTGCAGGGCACCCCCTGTCTTTTGCATGAAGCTCTGTGGTGATACTACCTCATGCTACGTGCTGAGGGACAGACAGAGCCCTCTCAGTGCTGTGGTAGGACTGAACTAAGATGAGGTATGGCACATTTAGGTGATCTGAGGGCACAGCTGCCATGCATGTTGGACAGAAAGGAAACTGTGGTCCAAGAGATACACGTTGACAGCCTCAGGGACCTTTCATTGCTACTGGCATTTCTGTGGCAGGTTTGGATGCACAACGGTGTCCCACTACAAACAGTTACCTCAAATTTAAAGTTTCCTACATGCAACCAGGGAGCCTGACAGCTGTTGTGTCTTCCTCAGGTTTGCTCCAGAGAAAGTTACAGTTCTTTTCTTCCTGTGGTGAAGTGAGGCTGGAAACTGCAACAGTGAATGTAACCATCCAGGACTTTGTGGCTGATGTGGTGTCCGAGCTGGCTTTCCGCAACATGCAGCAAGTCTCTAGGGAGGCTGTGTTCATCTTTCCTGTGAACTCTGACACTGTTGTACACACCTTCTACGCTACCATGGGGGACACTCATATTGAAGCAATGCTCTGGGAGAAGGAGGAGGTACTTGGATTGCGGTGGGAGGGGGTGGCCCACAGATTGGGATGAAGGGTGGAGGTGAGAGAATGGAATCCGTCAGAGATCTCAGTGACACATTTTTCTCCCTCTGTGGCAGGCCCAGCAGCTGCGCAAAGCCACGTCAGACATGGAGAATTTAAGATACCTGCAAGAGCAGTCGGATCTCTGGGGTCCTGTGTTCGCTTGTTTCTTGGGGACTTTGCCCCCTAATGGGGAGGTGACCATCAGCCTGTGCTATGTCCAGGAGCTGCCACTGCAGCCTGATGGAGCTGCCCAGTTTTGCTGGCCACGGGAGCTGTTCCCCCAGATAACATACTTTAGTGAGTGACCCCACCCAAATGCATCCCCCAGGGAGGAACACATCACCCCCCAGCATTCCTTCGGGGGTGGGCACCCATATCTACACAAGTGCCTCAGTGAGAGAGTCTGAATATTCCCCCTTCCACCCCACAGTCAGGAGCCCCACAGCAAGAGAGCCCCACAGATCCTTATTCAAACCACAGCGAGTCTACAGAGTCACCACCACCACCCGCCCCTGCCCCACAAAGCACTACAGTGAGGGATGTCTCAAATGCCACATTTCCCCTCTGTTAGCAAGAGACAGTGCCTCACCATATCTGTCTGCTGTCCTAGGCTCTTTTCTGTCATCTTCTCCTACCTCTTTCTCACTGCAGGCAGGAACCTTGATAAGGAGGAGATGCCTGAAACTCTGCATTTCAGTATCTGTCTGAAGTCAGACCGTGGTATATCCCATATAGACATTAACAGCAGCTGCACCCCTCTACAATACACAGCTCCAGATCAGACATCTGCTGAGGTACGGCCCTGCCAGAAGACAGAGTCCTAAAGAGGAAGAGGGAAAGGTCTGCAGCCTGCTGACGCTCTTTAGGACTCCTCAGTCCTTTTATTTGATTCTCTTTCTGCCCCACACCCTACTTGTCCTCAGGTCTCCTTGAAATCGTCACCCTGGTTGCAAGATGATCTGAACTTGCTGGTGTATTTCAGAGGGTCTCACCCTCTCAGTGCTGTGGTGGAGAAGGAAGATCCCAAAGCCCCACCTGGTGAGCAAGGAGGGTGGAAGTGGGCATTAGAGAGAGGGTGTCATGGAGACTGGGGTATCTGAGGGTCTTTTCAGGCAATAGTTCAGAGCTGAGGGCTATGTGGAGGACAAAAGCAGAGACAGGGAAGGGGGCTCCAGACTAAAAATCCTCCTTGTTTCACCTCACACACTGCAGGCTCTCTGTTGGGAAACCCTGTGGTGATGGTGACACTGATGCCCAACATTCCTGAGGTGGCACACAATCCAGGCCAGCTTGGGGAATTCCTCTTTCTCATGGACCGCAGCCTCTTCCAGGATGCACAGGTACCACTGGAGAAGGTTTTTAGGGAGGAATTTCTGCATTAGTCATGCTCAGCTAGTGGGGATAGAGACAAGCTGCTTCGCGTGGGCAGCAGTTCTGCCTAGCTGTCCCATCTGAGCTCTGCCCATCCCTCCATTTGTCCTCAGAACACACTGCTCTTCCTCCTCAAGAGTTTGCCTGTGGGCTGTTACTTCAACATCTATAGTTTTGGGGCCACTTTCAAAGCCTTCTATCCGTGAGTTGGGGGTGATGATGGGGCAGGGACAAGTGGTAAGTAAAGTATGACTTTTCTAAGTGAAACTATGGGACAAGCTCTTGCTGAAGGGTGTCTATGGGGCTGGGTTATGTGGGGCGTGGTGAGAGAGTAAGTCCTCTTATCAAGATGTTTCTGTAGCACTGGTAACAAGGTCGGGCTTTTCTAGGGAGTGGCCATGTGGGAGTAGCTGTGAGCCAGGTTCTCCCCTCTCTGACCCTCCTGGTGCCCTCCCACAGGCAGAGTGTGGAATACACGCAGGAAAGCATGGACAGTGCAGTGGGGCACATCTCCTCCATCTGCCCTGATCTGGGGGGCTGTGACCTGTTGGGCCTTCTAAAGTCTATCTACAGCACTCCTCTCGTTCCTGGGCACCCCCGCCAGGTATTAGAGGCCAAAGGGTTATGGGGAGGGGAATGCATGTAAACAGTGGGGTAAAGATAGACTCCAGGGCTCAGGGTGAGACATTCTTTTGCTGGTTGCTCTGAGAGAAAGTGACATCACCTTGGGGGTGGGCAGCATAAGAGGGCTTCTGTGGAATTTTCCTGCACTTGGGGAAGGTGAGTCTCCCTTGTGGGGTGTCCCTTTGTGCTAAGAGCTGTCCTGGTGTTAATGAAAGGAGACATACAATTTCTGTTCCTGTTTCACGGACAGTGGGCAGAAGAGGGTAAGGGAGCAAACTGGAAAAGCTTCCTGCATTTTAGGAGGACATCTTTCCTCTGCAGGTGTGCACAGCCCTGGCAATCTTTGTTTCCCCTCCTGTCTCCCTCAGCTTTTCATCTTCATCCAAAGGAAGGTCTCCAGTGAAGAGGAAGTTGTCATGGCTGAGGTGTACCGCTACCGAGACCAGCACCGGTAATGGGGAATCCCTGTTCCTGTCCCCTAATGTGCTAATTCACAGATTTCCTCTCCCTCTGACTGTCAGGGTGCTTCAAACATTCTCCCAGACCCTAATCTGCCCCAGATCTTCTCTTTACCTCAATGGAACTTCAGCACCACCCTCCATACACATTTTCCTTCCAGAAGACTGCCTGTACTCTTCATCTAGCAAGCCTCCTCTCCCAGTCTTGCTCTGCTCTTCTCAGCACTTTCCCCCCTCATTGTGCAATACCTCAGAGTGCTCTGCAGGTCCAAAACCATTCTCATGATCTCCCTGTTCAGCAGGCAACATCTCTCACCCCAGAGTGAATGGGAAAACTCTGAGTTAGTTTATTTTCTATGATCAGAAGCATTTGTACCTCTCCTCTAGACTGTCCCTTGCACCACTCTTGTCCTTTGTGCCTCTTACCTTTGTCCCATCTCTAACCTCCCCCTCCTTTCCTGTACAGGTGTTTCTGTTTTCCTACTAACAGATGTGACAGCTTCCACCTTTCCCAGGCCATGGCCCTGGAGACCAAAGGTGAATGTGTGTGCATCCATTCTAGGATGGACATGGCAGCTGAGGTAATGACCCAGGTACCCCTCTGCTCTGTTCAATACCTCCCTGGGCATGCAAGACAATCCAAATACCAACATCTGCTCCAACTCAGAGACCCCCTCCAACTTCCCCTCTGCTCAGAATTAGAAAGGAACCCAAGAGTTCTGTGCTCTCTGCTTCCCCTCACCAGGCAGTGAAATGCCTGCAGCAGGCTCTGCAGCCTCTGGCAAGTGGGGTCTCACTACACTGGAACCTTCCACCTGGCCTGGAGGTGTCAGTAATCAAAAAAGCTCCTGAGATGATCTTCCGGGGACAACAGAGCTCCATCTATGCCCACATCCATGGGCAAGCACAGGTGAGTGATCCAAGAACCATATGCATTGCAGCAGGGCTTTTTGGAAAGTAAAAGACCCGTTCCCTGTTTCACCTTCCCAGCACTGGGGGTCCTTCACCTCCACAGGGACCTCGATCAGGGCTCTGTGAAGCCCCTCCAGAGACACCACTGCTTCTGCTCCAGCCGTGGACATCTACTACCTCAGTAGAGCAGGAAGGGAACGTAGGTAGCCAGGCTGCCTGTACCTTCAGATGAACCTTTCTGACTCTTTCCTCTATGTCACCAGGATCCAGAGTTGGGTGAGGGAGCCGTGACCCTTCAGTACCATGTGGGTAGCCAGCCCTTTGCTTCCACACTCCAGTTCTCACTGTCCCCATCAGCAGATGACAGGTGAGAGGGTAACACACTCACCCATGAGGCAGAGTGGCATTGGCCAGGTCTGGAGGAGGGACAGCAGGTGTCCTTTGCTTGCATCCTTCCCACTGTAGCCTGAGGTGGGAAGAGAATTCGGGCATCCAGTGCTCCCCTCTTGTCTCCTCTCCCTTGACCTTGGGAGAGGACCTAGGTGACCACTGTACCACTGCCCCCTCCTCTTTACTCCATGTGTCCCATGCCCCTCCCCAAGGGGGAACCCAGGACTAACTCCCTGTGCCCTGCAGGCTGCCTATCCACCGCATGGCCATGATGCACCTGCTGTGGAAACTGGCCTGGGAGGAGACAAGCAGGGCAGAGAAGGACATCCAGCACAGCGCAGTAAAGTCCAGCCTCAGCCTGGGGGTCCTGTCCCCCTTCACATCCAACATGGCAGTACGTGTGAATCAGAGGGATGCCTGGCACCATGGTAAGGCCAGAAACAGTGGGGATAGGACTGGGAGTGGAATGCAAGACTTGTTGGCCTGATGCCTCTGCACCACCTGCATCTCCCTATCCTGTGGGCCTGAGCACCCTTTAGCCTGTCTCTAATACCTGTGATCCTAACCCCCATCTCACTGCCTCTCTCCCCAGATTCTTTGCCTCCAGACTCCTCCATGTTGTTCTCTCCCTCTTGCAACTTGGTTCCTTGCCAGCTGCTCTGGTTGAGAGGCTCCAGGCCTGTGTGGTTCAAGTCCACCAAGTTTTGGATGGTCCAGAAATGCCAGTTCTGCCTTGAGAAACTTGGTCGCAAAGCCCCTGACACTGGGGCACTCACCCAGCTTTCAGCATCCTGTAAAGGCAAGGAGAAACTTCTGAGCTTGGCATTCTCAAAATGTGTTGGGCTAGGGCTGAACTCCCCTTTCAGTGTTTCTCTTCTCACCAGACTTCCTGATTGTCATTGTGCTGGGGATGGGTGGAGTGACAGACAAAGCAAACTCCTACATCTCAATCTGGGCTGGAAACTAAGAATCAGATGCCTTAACAGGGTATTCCTTCAGGGCTAAGGCACAGAATTCCTCTGACCATGTGGGACAAAAGTGTCTTTGTAAACAGGCTGGCAAACCCAGCAAGGAGGGCTGAAAGGTCGGAGTGTTGAGGAAGAGCTACAGTAATCTGAAGAAAAGTGGGGGCTCAAGGGGTTGGGCAGGTGTGTTTAGGGGACAGGATGACAGGGAAGGCTCTCACACTTTTCCTGAAAAGGCTGCAAGATTTGGGGCCCATCTCAAATGCCTGCACAGAAATGCACGGGGCATGGGGAGCGGAAAGGAGGAAATGTGCATAGCTGCAGAACCACGATGCCTTTAGAATGATGTAGACCTGGTGGGGCAATTCTCAAGCTTGGAGTCCTGCAAAGGATGGATAAGGGCTTTTCAGGAAAGACAAGGTGGTGTGATAGTTTCACAAACCACGACAGGTGGGAAGCTAAGAAGGATGGGTTGCATTTCATACAAAGGAATGTCTTGAGTGCACCCATCCCATGGAAGAGTGTTTGTGAGTAAGGATCAGATGACAGATCAACAGAGGTTATGTTGATCCACTAGATCAAGAAGAGAAGGCAGATGAAGCTGTCTTTAAGCAGCTGGAGAACACCTCACTGTCACAGAGTGGACAGTGCTCCTGGACAGTTTTCACAAGCCCCAGTGTCTACTTGAAAGGCGGTTTGCTTGGGTGCAAGAAATCCAGGAGGTCGCTGTTATGTACTGAAGCCTATTTTGTGATGCAGGTGCTTGAGGAACCAGCTAGGAGAGACATTCTGTTTGATATGCTGCCCACAAAGAAGGAGGAGCTTGTTGAAGATGTTAAGGTCAAGGGCAGCCTTAACTGCAGCAATCAGGACACTGGAGTTCACAACGGGTTTACAGCTCATGGACTTCAGAAGAACAGATTTTGCCTTGTTCAGGGTCCTGTGGGAAACTGTTGTGGAGGTCAAATGGTCCAACATAGCTGGTTGACCTTCCAGGACCCAATGCTCTGAGATCAAGGATGGTCCGGTCCAGGGGCAGAAATTCAAGGAAGTGTGCCAGAAGGCCAGCATGGCTGGACACAGAGTTCCTTAGTCAGTTCAAACATAAAAAGGGGGACATGGAGGCAGGATACTTTAGACCAATACAAAGACATTGTCCAGACATGTAGACAGAAGCCAAAGCTCAGCTGGAGTTGGGTTTATCCTAAGTAAATCATGCCTGAGCAACCTCACTGCTTTCTCGGATGACACAACTGGCACTGTGGACAGGAGAAGGGCAGTGGATTCTGTGTACCCTGATATTAGCACAGCCTTTGACAATCTCCCAAAGTCTCTGATCGTCAGACTGATGAGACATTGGTTGAGTTAAGTGAACAATAAGGCTGATGGGAAATTAGCCAGACTGCTGGACTCAAAAAGCAGTTATCAGCAGTTCAGAGTCCAGCTGGTGGCAAAGAACCAGTGCAATTCCAGAAGGATCTCGCATGGTAACAATAGTGTTTCACATCTTCGTTAATGACATGGACATTAATGGACAGAGCACACTCCTAATAACCTTATGAATGACACCAAACTGGGAGCAGTAGGTGTGTGGTGAGTACAGTGGAGGGCAGGGATAGGCTGGAGAAATGGCCTGACAGGAGCCACATGACATTCAATGAAAGCAGACACAAAGTCTTGCATCAGGAATGGAGTAACCCTATGGAACCAGACAGGCCCAGGGCACACACACTTGAGGAGGCAGCTCTACAGAAAAGGATCTTGGGGTCCTAGCAAACAGGTTGGGGTCCTGGCTGAACAGAAGTCAGCTGCATACCCTTGCAACAATGCAAGCCAACCGTGTCCTGGGCTGTACTGGCCACCTGGTGCAGGGAGGTGATCCTTCCTTTCTGCTCGACACCGTTTGCTGGCCTGCATCCTGCAGTGTTGTGTCCAGCTTCTCCTTCCATTACGAGAGCAACATTGACATACTGGAACGAACCTAGTGGAGGGCCACTAAACTGAGGGGGCTGAAGCACGTGGCATGTGAGGAGAGGCTGAGACAGCTGAGTTTGTTCCTTTTTAAGAAGAGGATACCTTATTTCCGTCTACAACCGGCTGACTGGAGGAAAATATGAAGAAGTCAGAGGCAGACTCTTCTTGGAAGTGCACAGCACTAGGATAAGATGTGACAGACACAAGCTGGAACATGGGAAATGCTGAATGGGCAATGGGTATGAGGAATTTATTTTTTTTTTTATCATAAGGTTAATAAAAAACTGATGGAATCTCCATCCTTAGCATTATTCAAGATTTGACTAGACAGGTACTTGAGTGAACTGTCCTACTGAGATCTACTTTGAGTAGGGATTTGGACAAGATGACTTCCAGAGATCACTTCCAACCTCTGTATACCTTTAGTCCAGCCTTAAATATTCCCTAGTTCTGCCCCAACTACTCTGTGCCCCAGTGCTTTCCTTTCTGCCCACAAAAGCTCTCAAACCTACTCTGGAACAGGGCCATGCCTGGGACTATAATGCCCCAAGGGCTGCACTTGACTCTCCTCACCTTCACTCTCTTGCAATCCAGTGTGTCCTGGAATGTGTAAAGGAAAAGCTCACGCTGAGGCTGGTGTGTTCAAGAGTAGATGATGGAGAAGAACCCCTGTGGAGCCCTCAGTGGTGAACATGAGCCATAATGGGGGAAGTAGCAGGAAGGAGTATTAGTGATGCCCATGGCAGGAATTAAGGGTGCTTAGAGAGAATTATGCTGCATAAACTGGAGCATATTGGAAAGGGTTTAGGAAGTTTATGAGGGACTGGGAGGGTCTGAGGATGCTCCGGAAGGTCTGGAAAAAGTTCAGATTGCTTGTGAAGGACTGCGAAAAATTGGGAAAACCCAGAGAGGATCAAGAGCAGTTAAGTACACCTGGAAAAGGCAGAATTTAAGGTTACAAGCCGTTGCCTATCTCATATGAGCTGTGTGAATGTTTCTGTCTTCCAGAGCAGGAGCTTCCTCCTGAAGAGCAGGTGATGGAAAAACTGCCAGCATTTAACGTGAGCTGGGACTGGACAGTTTCACCCCTGTCAACAAGACTGTGTGACTTCTCCGGACTCAGGGTGATGGTGGCACTCCAGAAAGCAAACGGCTCCTGGGCCCTCACTGCAGCCCTGGCCTCTGCCTTGGGGCTCAGCAAGGCTGATGTTGAGGGAAGAAGGCCCAGTGAGGTAAGCAGATCAGGAACAGGAGCGAGGCACTGCCATGAGCTTAGCCTTCCTCTGCTCCAAGTTTCCAGTCTGAGCTGAACTGAGAGGAAGAGCAGTTAAGATATAGAGCCTCTCCACTTGTGGAAATGGAGTGTGGGGGGTGTGGGGTGGAACAGCAAATATATCTAGGCACTTTCCAATTTTGAGGATTTCAGAAGCTTACAGAGTTTCTGTGTACATGTGGAGGTCTTTCTTTTTCCACATGCTGGTTTAAGCCTGATCTTTCTTTTTCTTCCTCCCCCTTGATTGTTCTGTTTTCCCCCACAGGATGTGCAGCCAACTGCTTGGGCCACAGTTTTGGCCTTAGTCTGGTTGCACCGGCACAAATGGAAAGTATCTTGGTCAGAGCTTCTGGAGGCCAAAGCCTGTAGGTGGCTGCGGGACCAAGCTGGTAAGAAGATTTTGCTGTGGGGAGTCATGCTCTGGGCCTTTCCCACCAAATCCACACCTGACACCCACTGACCCATATCCCTCCTTCCCTTTGCTCCTGCATGGCAGTCCATGAGACTCTCAACACACACTGTCTTCCCATAGGGAGTTGTGATCCCCCTGTGCTTTTTCTCTCTGCTTGCAGAGGTCCAGCTGAATGAATGTCTGGAGGCAGCAAATTCCCTGTTAGGCTGCTTTGTGGAGCCCACCATCTTCAGGATTTAAACTTACTCCACTAGTGGGAGTGGTCAAGAAGCTCAGTGGGAACACAGCAGCACAGCTGTCCCAAACTGGCCAAAGGGATATTCCTCATCATTAACATCATGCCCTTCTTGTGGGAGGGAGGGAGAGAGTGAGCAAGTGGCTGAGTCAGTGCTTAGTTGCTGTCTGGGGCCATCCCACCACCGTGGACCTCTTTGCACATCTGCATCTCTACCGTAATATGAGTTTCCGCTGGGTTCTGAAAAATAGCCCTAAATGCATATACTAAACTTTATTCCATTTTTCCACATTTAACTTTTCTCTGAGGTTTAACCAAATAGTCATCTGCTAAAAATACCAGATCTCAGGGAGAAAAATTGTGTTCAGATACTACTGAAAAACACCTTCATTAATCTATCTATCTATCTATCTATCTATCTATCTATCTATCTATCTATCTATCCCTCTGTCTGTGCATCTATCTATGTCCCTACCTTCCTATGACCCTTTCTTTGTTTTTTAATTGAAATGTCAGACACTGATGTGACATTGATGATGTTCTAGGATTTTCGAGTGTATCTGGTTTACATGGCATGGTTTTGGTAGTGGGGAGGTTGCAGGGTGACATCTGTAGGAAAAGACTCCCCCGTGCCAGTCTCAGACAGCTCCAAAACAGACGCACTGCTGGCTAAAGCTGAGGCAATTAGCAAAGCTGGTGGCATCCCTGCAAAATCATATGAAAGAAAAGGTAAAAAATGCCACACAGGCAGAGTAGGAGGGAAAAAGAGAGCGAGAACAGCAGTGCAAACACCAAAGTGAGATGGGGAGGAGGAGGTATTTCCCTGCAGCCCATGATGGAGCAGATATTCGTGGTGCAGCCCATGGAGGACCCTCAGCTGAAATAGATGGCTGTTTGCTAAAGGAACTGCAGCCCATGGAGAGGACCCACGCTGGAGCAGAAGAGAAATGTGAGGAGGAAGCAGCCCCAGAGGGAAACTGTAGTATGTTGATCACAGCACCCTATCTTCCACCCCCAGTGCAGATGGTGGGGGTGATGGGGTAGAGGAGGAGTCAGGAATGAAGAAATTAAGTTGAGTCTGGGAACAAAGGGGCATGGGGAGAGGGTGTTTTAGTTTTTGTCTTTGTTTCTCACCATCCTACTCTATTTTTAATTGTCAATAAATTATCCTAATCTTCACAAAGTCGAGTCTGTTTTGCCCACGATGGTAACTGTCAAGTAATCTCCTGGTCTTTTTGTTGGCCCATGAGCTTTTTCAACTTCTTTTTCTCCCCCTGTCCTATTGAGGAAGGGGAGTGAGAGAGCAGATGCATGAGTGTCTAGCAGCTAGTCAAGGTCATATCCTAAGGAAAATTAATCATATTTTAACAGTAGTTACTTTTCTACACTTACACTTTTTATGGTGATTTTTGGGGGCAGTTGAATCTCATACTTTAGATTAGATCAAATTTACTCCATATGCAAGATTGGCTACAACATCCCAGAAATCTCCCCATAAAATTAACACTAAATTAATTTTCTACCCCAGAACCTCTTAATGGTTTCCTGTACCTCCTTGTTTCTCAACCTGTGTATGAGGAGACAGACCACTGGAATCACAGTTGTATAGCAGGTGGAGAACATTTTTTACAGATGTAGGAAGTTATTGGCAGGTGGTAACACAGACATGAGAGCAAGGATCTCACAGAGAGCAGTGATCCCACTGGGAGGAGGGGGGCCACAGGAGGTCAAATTCAGCATAACCGGCGACTGCTCTCAGGCAGCGAGAAGCACAGCAGCGGCCAGCGCTCAGTCCGTGGCTGTTCACGATTGAGAGGAGGAGGAGGGGCGGTCCCAGCGCCAGGGGACACTGCGGAAGTGACACCGGATCCCGTCAAGAGCAGCCAATGGCGGGAGAGGGGCTGAGGCGGAGGGGGCGGTGCCAGGAGCAGCCGTGGGAGATTGAAACGGGTGGGAGATTTAAGCCGTCCTGCTGAGTGGGACGTCATATGGAATGGAATAACCCTTTGGTCAGTTGGGGTCAGCAGTCCTGGCTGTGTCCTCTCCCAGGTTCTTGGGCACCCCCAGCCTACGTGCTGGTGGGGCATCTTTTTCAAAAAGAAAAAGATTGGATGCTGTGGAAGCAATGTTCAGCAATAACTAAGACATCCCTGTGTTATCAGCACTGTTTTGATCACAAAAGACAGCACCATGCAAACTGCTATAAAAAAATTAACTCCATCCCAGCCTGACCGATTACCTTCTCCACCCCTTATTCCATACCATTTACGTCATACTCGGGACGTATCCAATACACCCTCATTAATCACCTCTTCCTTTCCAGTCCTTTGATTTGTGCATAGGTATCATTCCCTTGGTCTATGGGCCATTATATTTACAGACATGTCCATAACGTGTCCGTAAATTGGCCACCGAGTTCATTTTTTCCCCTGGGTTCTGTCTGTTACAACAGTCACGCAGGTCAGGAGAGGTGCTGTGTTGTGTGGAGTTATTAGGCACCAAAGTCAGCTCAGGTTGGGTCACTGCTGCACTTGCACTGCTTCTTGTGGGTCTCGTCCTCTGTTGGTTTGGGTGGTTCCTGCTGTAGTACTTCCTATAATATACAGCTCAAATCAAGGGTCACAATTTGAAGGTATATCTGTTACAACCTCCAGCCCTACTCCCTTTGCAGCAGGCCACAGGGTCTAACACTGCAATGAACTCCTGCCCTTGCCCCTGCACTGGTGTGAGCTTATCCATGGAACACAGCCCCTTAGGGATGGGCCTTCTCCAGCGGGTCCTTTTTCGTGGGTCACAGTCTCTTCAGGGGCAAACCTGCTGTGGCTTGGACTTATCTGCAGCCACGGGTGCTTTGAGGTGGACTTGCTCTGGCATGGACTTACCCATGGCCACAGATGTTTCCAGGTGTACTTGCTCCAACTTAAGTCACAGTGTCTTTGACTTGATTTCTCACTGGAGCTGCAGCCTGCCCAGAAGATCAGCATAGGAACAGCAGCAATGCCTGGGCTATCTGCCAACCCAGACACATGGCCATTGCTGATGTAAAAATGTTCCCATGTAGGGCAGAGTAGGATGATAAGCAGAACAGCAACAGAATCCACTAACAGGCAGTAGCCTCTGGTACACAGGAAGGCAGGCAGGCCCTGTGGCAAACACGGGAGCCTGCCAATTAATAGCTGAACATCTGAAACAGCTGCTAATTTGGTCTCACACACTCCAAGCAAATTCAATGTTATCTTGAACCCTTTGAGCTCAACGCTGGACACCAAAAAGGATTGTTGTGGGTTAACCCCTATAGGCAGCTAAGCACCACACAGCGCTTGCTGACTTGGTGTGGAGGCGGGATTTGGGAAATCAAGAGACGACCCAATATGAGTTGGCTTCAAGAAGTCCGCTTTATTCTAATACACACCCGGATTTATACCCTTTATCACAATACCTGCGAGCTAAACACAGACAGCAATTGGTTAAACACTCTTAAGCATGAGCTCTAAATTTGACACAACAGGTGGCTTAGCTCTGTTCACGCCCCAGGACGTTAACAGGGCTCTCCTACTTTGCGGTGACCACCTAAAGCTTCTCCCTTCTTTTTCCCAACTTAGTTTTGCTGAAGTTGTTTGGCTGAAGTCTCAAGGACAAGTAAAGGTAAAAAGGAAAGGTAAAAATGCCAAAACTCATTGTTTGAGATAAAGACATTTTAATAAGTAAAACAAAAGCTGTTGGTTCAAGCAAAGCAAAAGAAGGAATTCTTGACACTGTGCAAGCAGTGTTCAGGGATAATTAAACCACTGTTGAGTTATCAACACGGTTTTGGTCACAAATCCACAACAGCACCATGCAAGCCGCTATGAAAAAGGCAAACTCTCCTAGACCAAAGCAGTACACAAGGTCAGCTCAAACAGGTTGCCCAGGACCTTGCTCAAGTGGGATTTAATATCTCTGCAGATGGAGACTCCACAGCTTCTCTGGGTGAATTGTTCTAGTGTCTGACCACCCTCACAGTAAAAACAGGAAGTGTTCTCCTGTGCTTACATTGAATTTCTGGGGTTTTAATTCAATCTGAACACAAGGAAACACAAGAAAAACTTGCAAGCTAAAGATTTCTCGGGCAGCTCAGAGGATTTTTTTGTTGTTGTTTTAATCTCTTTCAGGGTTCCTCTGTTATTTGTCTTCCATTGTCAAAAGCAAACATTACAGTGGTTTAACGTGTTTATTTAGTACTTATCTCTTTAATTCTTTATCATGTGTCAAGCTGCCTCGTTAGCTATTCTTCTGTGGAAAGCCTCTCTCTCTCCTCATCCTTCATCTCTTATTCTTTCTCTTTGTTATTTTTAGATTTGTTGTTATTTTTAGAATTTCTTTGCAAAGGACAGTGCATCCCTCTCAGCCAATTTTAAAGAGAGCCTCTTGAGCCCTTCAGAAACTCAGGCCACCTTATTCTCACAATTACTGTGTTTAAATGATTCACTCCCTAAGAGCACCTTTTTGCTTCTTTTGCCTATAGAGAAATTTAAAAAGGAGCTGAGATGGAGAAATCTACATTACAGTTGTCCAGAGCACAGTTTGAAGACTAACACCAAATGGCCAAAATGAAAAGCACAGTGGGGTGAAGTTCAGCAGTTACAGCGACTCGTAAATTCATTATCCTGGGCTGAAGGAAAAACCCCTTGCACTCAGACCACATTTGCACGAGGAGAAGACACAAGTCGTTTTATCTCTTGCAGAATCTTCTGACTGTTGTTGGACACATTCAATCGAGCTTTCTCAAGGAGGTCTTTGATATCTCCGTGGGGGAAGGACACGCTAAAGGTGGGAAACCTTTTTCTGTATTCTTCTATTTTACCTAGAAAAAAAGTAGACAAAAATATGTAAGTAAACGCCACACTGAAAACTATGAGATCATTCAAGCATGGACTTGAGGAAAACACTAATCCCTGGAAATCTGCAAGCTTCACATACAAGTTCTTTATGACATTAAGAACCTGCTGCAGCCAGTGAAGAGAGAGGAGGAGATCAGTCAGAGTCTGGAGGTGCCTCTGTCATCACCTGCCTCATCAGATAACTGAGAGAGGGGGAAAAATCTCTCTCCAGATCTGCCTGTTCCTCACCAATAATTATAAAGGGAAGCCGTAATAACACCCCAGATTGGATACTCTGCCTTCTAAATGCAATGCCTCCCCAAGTCCATTTCAGTAGAAGGACCACCATTTAATTACGCTGATTTACAGAACAAACCAAGAAGGGTGTAAAATCCTTACAGCTCGGGACACACATCACCTGTCTGAGAGGGGGAGTACACTGATGCCCATGCAAGGTCTATGCATCTTATATAGGGGCTGCCCTGTTCCTTTTCTTCTGTGTCCATTCACAGCAGCAGTGCTGAGTCAAGAAACACTCTGAAATGCTTGGCACCGAAAGTTGAGAACATGAAATGCAAATACACAGAGACAAAGATGCCCAGAGTGCGTGTTACCAGAACAATTAACGTTGTTGAAGAGTGGAAAGTGCATGACTGTGGGGCATGACTTGTCTCCTCGGAAGATATAGCAATCAGAAGGGTTGTTCTCATCCAGTTTCTGATCCTCTATCTTGGGAAATGGGATCCCGTTTTTCTGGCAGTAGGTGGCTGTTCTCTTGATAGTCTGAGACACAGAGAAATTGTATGCATTTTTTTTAGTGTGATGGCACGTTTCTGGACTCCTGGAATAAATCAATCTTATCTCCAGTTATAAAATTCATTGCTACAAAACAATGACGGTGAATTTCTTGGACTATACCTGATTGTAACACATAATTTATTTCAAAGACTAAGTTTTCCTCAAGCATTCTGTAAGGAACAGACTAAGTCTGGAATATAAATGAAAACCACGCACTCACTTTTGGGGTCACTTCTAGCAAGAACCTTTGTTTCACAAATTACAGCTACACCCAGAAAGGCAGCGTGGCTGATGCTGAAAGACGTCAAAGTAAAAGGGATTTGACATCTCTAAACCAGTCTGAAGACATCACCGGGTTCACAGACTTTCAGAACAAAGTTTACTTTCCAAAGCAACCCTTCCTGTTGCTCCACCACTCTAACAAGATCAAAGGGAGATATTAACCCCCTTGATTTGAGGCTCACATTAACTTTAATGTGGCTTGATTTTGCATGAAAGCATTGACCTGGGTAGGCATTGTGTTAGAAGCTTGCACAAACTGAGACTTTCTGTGGCGTCCCTGATAAATGTTATTTGCCACTGTTCAGGAGTTCAGGAGAAGAAACCGTCTTTGAGACTTTTTCGCTCTTCTCTCAATGGGTTTGTAATATTCTGCTCAGAAGACACCAGGGTTGTGAACAGCAGCCACCCTATGTAAGCTTCTCAGAGTAACTGGCATCTTACAGAACCCATTCCAACAACCCCTCCACAAAGAATGAACTTCAGAACCAAAGATGGGGCCATAGGCATTAAGAACACTGCTGGCCTCTCCCATGGACAGGCACTTAGCCTGACCTTGCTATTTCTGTCACCCCATCAGATTGCCTCAGGGGTTACATTCTACAGAGGCATCTCTTTCCCTTAGTCACTGTTGGGAAAAGATGGAGTTACAGCTAAAGACATGATGATACTTGTAGTCACAAAAGACAATCAAACCTTTCACAACATCTTCATGGAATGATATGAAATAGAAGTCATGTTTTGAAAGTCTAGCAAGGTCTTTTTTAAATCAAGCTCCTCAAATTCATCTGCTAGACTTAAATATTTAAACGGAGACAATTACAGAAACAGTATTGTACATTTGCCCTCATTTGTAATGAAATGTGGTTAGAAAAGGAAAAAGGAAATGGAGTATGCTAGGAGGAAAAAGCCTACACAAAGGGAAACAGCAAAATTCTGACCGATACTGATATGAGGCTTCCTCAAAGGTAAAGAGGAATTTTACTGGAAGTACCGTCTTTCAAAAAGTGTTCTGCCTTCTGATAAGGGCTTCTCCTACCTCTAATAAGGGTTTCTGCTCTTCTTCCCTGGAGAATTACATTTTCCAAACCCCTTTTCTTTTATCCTTGTTGAGGTGTGAGCTCGTAAGGACCAGATCTTTCCCATGGGCCCATGAGCTCCATTTGATCTCAGGCCTGGGCCCTCTTGATCTGGGCCCTGACCCGAAGGCTGACTTCCCAGCTTGACCTTGGAACGGTGTCATCACGGTGGACCTGCCCACCACTGTGGACCCCACCTCCCCGCCTTGGCTCTGCGTCCCCTGAAATAGCCCATTGACAGCCATAGCAATGAAATCACTCTACAGCAAGGCTCTTCTGAACCCAGACCTCCCAAACATGAGGACTCACTCTGCAGGGATAGAAAGCTCCTGTTAGGGCCCTGAATGCACTAAAAGGCATTTGTTTGACACTAAACTTCAACTTGAATCAATCTCCAAAAGAAATTGCAAATCAAACTCTGTGTTTGGAAGGAACACAAACTACAGCGAGGAATGGTCGTAGTTTTGTATCGTGTTCTTCCCCCACCTGATTCCCTCAGCAATATGCAAAAATTCAATGTCAACACCATGGTTCCTCACCCTCCTCACCAGAATGAGGTTCTCTTTGATAAATGTCACCAACTGCCATTTAGGGAGGAGTAATATCACCTACACACAGAAAAATTCTGGTGAGCCCTAAGGAGAAAGGGGAGGATAAAAAATTTGTGAGCTTTCCCCCTGATGCACCTTGATAGTCTGACAGCTTGATAACCTTGGTAGGTTACCATACAATAGCTGAGAACAAGGCAGACAAAATGGCTCACATTCTACAAGTCCCTGTTCCTGCCAATTGCCTAGAAAAGAAGCTCAAACAATGTGATGATCAGCATACCAACCTGTCAGAATTTGTTCTGATATTTCTCTGAAAAACGCTTTGCCAATGATTGTAATGCATTTCTGCATTCCCCAACCCAGTGACCCCAAAGAGGCTCTCCAAAGCCATAGCCACACATGTACCTCAAAAGGATCTCCAGAGCTGAAATCAAAGGAAATGATCAGATCCGTTCGCCGCTGTGCTCGAAGGACCAGAGGATAGGCAGAATTTATTGCCAGGCCAGCATCAATCAAAGAAATGATTTTGTTTTTGACAAGGTAAGAAGACTGATTGTTAGCTAATCAAATGAAAAAAAAATAAAAAGCAATGAGATTTCATAAAGACATGATGTGATACATGTGTGTGTATAGATATATTTATATACACGTGACCAGCCCGAAAAGAGTCCATTGGTCTTCATTAATGATGCACCCCAAAAATGTATTGGAACCTGCCCCTCCTTGCCTCTTGTGCCCAACCAGATGTCCAGCTGTATTTTGACAAGAGGAATCCAAATCCCTCTGACCTACCTCTCTCTCTGGCTGTGCTCATTACAGACCAGAATTTCTGATGGGTTTTTTGAAAGTCAAGGAGTCACACCCCTAGACTTATGCACCCATAGCTTTAAGATAAGAAGATCTCTGAGCAGAAAAATGAATGCTTGATCCAGCTAGAGATCATGACACCTAACTATAGCTGTCTCAGTGTAGGTTCCTACTTATACACCAGGTGCCAAAGCTTCCATTATCATAAGTGAACATCCATCCAGGGCAGGCAATGGAATCTAGAGACTAATGCTACTGCTCATACATCAGAAGAGCAAGTTGGTTTCACAAACTTAGCTGTCCAGTTCTAACTCCTTTAGGTTACTTCTTGTGTCCTCCAGGTTCTCCTCCAAAAGGGCACAGGGGTCCTGTAGGCTTTCTTTTGTGTTTTCCAACTCAATGCTGTTTTCCTTTGTGCTAAGGTTGCCCTTTGTGTGACATTAGGTGCCAGAATTGACCTTGTATATCTGCAGTGATGACACAGATTTTGATTCCAGCAGTGTGAAATAATTCTGTTTATCACTAGTTTATTTGCTGCCCATAATGGGGTGCTGTTAAGGGAGGGTGGAGCGTGGAAAGGAAAGCTGTCTAACTTGCTGTTTGAAGAGGGTAAATGGCAAAGACTGTTCTCTTGGTTTAACATCAGACTAACACAGCACAAAAGCTCTGCTAAGCCCCATGCATTCTGCCCATAGATCTAGCTGGACAGCAAAACCCCTCTGTTTATTCTGAATAGAAACAGATCATTATTTTATTGGATTTTCTTACGGCAGTTGTAAAGGAAGTTATTAGTCGTTCCCCATTTCCAGGTCAACGCACACTGGATTGTTTTATACAGCATCACAAGGATATCCCACAGTGAGCCTGGGAAGAAACAATACAATTCAGAACACAGCTGAATCTAGAGAACTTCATTTTTTGACTGCAGGGAAAAAAATCAGGGGCAGGTGCACAGTGGCAGAAGAACGAATGTGCAGGCAGTGCACAGACAGCCTGAGGGCCAAGGCCTGAGTGCTTCAGAAGAGAAAGAACCATGCTTTCCACCAGTTCAAATAATTAACATTAAGCAATAGAATCTCAGTACTGCTGAAACAGCTTTGAATAAGCCACTCAAGGCATAAATTATACAGGACTTGTGTCCTACCCCAGCTGGCACATTCACTAGGCTTGGGGCCCACGGGCTCTGGAGTGGGCTGCTCACGTAGAATACAAAAAGCAATCAAAGATATTAAAAATGAGATAAACTTGCCTTGAAGTTTGTGACGGGATAATTGTAACATTCTGCCTGGAGCACCTTCTTCTACAAGACACACTGAGGGATATCAAATGGAGAAAAAGCATAAAAACCAGTCACATTACAGAAACAGGGAGATGGCAAGTTACAGGGCAAGTTTTTACTACAAATACAGGAGGACTTTTCTTCCTGGGTTGGAGAGGGCGTCGTTCCCCTGATAGGCATTAATGTGCAATACTTGCCTCCAAATTCCTTTTCTATCTTTTTAGCCAGTTCCAGACAGCTCTGCATTCTTTCCTTCTTTGTTTTCATTGCCCAGGTTTTACCCACTTCAACGCACAGTAGGTAGGAAGCACTTTTCCCCTTGTGTTCTTAAAAAGAAAGCAAAGAAGAGAAGGAAATAATGAGAATGAACAGCAAAGGAATCACCATTGATAAAACCATGTTAATGAGAATGCAGGTGCTTGGCATTCTCAGCATCATTCACTTGCCTGACAATATATTCAACAATTTCTTGAAGACTTCCTTAGGATCACTCCCACTTAGAGCACACAACTGAAGGTCCAGCAGAAGAACAGCAGACTGATAAGCCATAAAGATATTTGGATCACTCTCTAAGAAAAATAAGAAAAAAGTTACTTCAGAGAGGATTTTATCTTACCAAACCTCTGATTAGACAGTAACTGACACGTGAATTAGTGGAGATGGAGTCCATGCACTCAGTGGTGTCTATAGAAACATGGACCTCATTCTTCTTACCCTAAAGTAGTTTAAGCTGGCGAGAGGAAACATGAGTATTTCTCTCAGCTGGCAACAAGAGCACCTAACACTAAGTATTCACATCTGGACAGCTGCACAACTGTACCAGGATTCAAATGGCCTTTGTGGAAGAAAAGTTCCATGAAAAAAAGTAGCAGGAGGAGGAACAGAAATATAGTTTGGAGTAAATAGGAATTTTCTAAAAGGTCTCAAATACTTCATTTTCATTTGGAATTCAAAAGTAAATAAATAAAAATACATGAGAAATGTAATGATTATTTGAGTGAAGCCTGATGTGATTTGTGCCAGTATTATCAAGAGAATACTATGTGAATCTAAATTTTCCAGGTGAAACCAAAAAAAAGAAAAAAGGAAAAGAGATTTCTGTGGAAAATTTGAATTTTACAAAAGGAGAAAGAGAATGGAATAACAGGTCCCTAAAGAGTGTCATATTTAATATTTACTTTCTTTTCCTTGAAATCTATTGTCGACCAGCAATGATGGTTAGCACAATATGATTTATCTTCTGGTAAGTTTATATTTGGAAGAACATATGTTCTGACTTGCACTTATTTCAGGAAGTGGAGATGAGCCATTCCTGACCTGGATTTTTACATCTAAATGTTAGATCTAACACCAAAAGAGCTACAGACACTGGCATACAGATTGCCTGTGGCAGCAGATGTGAGGGTGAGCCAGATCTGCTCTTTCACCCACTCTGCCATCCCTGCTGTCCCCAGGTTTCCCAGGTGGAAAGGTCAGCTGTCCTATTGCCATGTAGAGCCAGCACTAACTCAGAGGCAGTGTGGACAAGCAGGAAGTTTGGACCAGAGTGTGAGCGTGAACCTTGAAGTTACGTGGTGCAGGCTTCACCTGTACTCCCTGGCCACAGCAGCTACACAAGGGTGCACTGACACTGCCTGCCCAAAAGCCCATCAGTAAAGGGCACCTGACACAAGTCAATCCATCCAAAATGTCAGGGTGGTTATTTTAGTACATGTTCAAGATCTCAAAAATCATTCTATACATGAGACAAGGACTGGGGTATATGAGAGGTCTGGGTTTGTACCTGGCTGACACTCCTGTCAGTGCCCTAAGGAACGTGGGGGCAAGCAGAAAAGAATGTTACATTTAAAAACATAATAAAAAAAACAACAATGAAGAAGCACAATAACCCACCAAGTCTAGAGGAGGTCATGCCTTGGTGTGTGTATAATCTTCTTTGAAAGAGCGTGTCGATCCAGTCTTGGAAGAAATAAAAGGATAATCAAAATAAGAATATATCTTCTAATAAAATAGTCACTGTCTGCCAATGAAAGACATCAGGAAAGCTAGCCATGCACCTACACATAGATATAGAGTGCTAATTTAGATTCCTTGGAAGATCTCACTTGCCTTGTTGCTGACACTCCAGATGAGTGCTGCTCTCCTGCTGGTTCTGTTCAACACTCACAGCTCTGTGATTGACATCTCAGGTACCTGACAGCATCTCAGCCACCTCTCATTATTCCCCCAGCAGTTTTGATGGCCTCCTGCCTCAGGGTTTAAGATATCATCTCTGATGCTTCCACATCACAAGGAATCAAGTGTGAAGATCAGTCCACATTCACAGACATGAGATTTAAACTTTCCCCTGCAGCACTGGCAGAGATGCACTTGGCCAAAACTGAACTTCTACGGGCCACCATCATGCTGCCAGAGATTTACATTCAGTGGAGAGGCATTTCTAGACAATACTTCATCGCCTCTTCAAGTAGGCATCTGAATGCATCTGTGAAGAGCACCTGTGAAGTTATTTCTCTCTTATAAGGAGACCTTAATGTGAGTAACTCAAATATTCATAACAATGTTGTAAATGTCTAAAATGACATGCAAGAAGCGGTGTTTTATTTTGTTCATTTTTGGAGAAATTCAGTTGAGGCTAGAATGTATCTCCAGTCCCTGAATCATCTTTGTGGCCCCTTTCTGGACTCCCTTGAGTATGTCCACATCTTTCTCACAATGGGGAGCCCAGAACTGGACACAGTGCTCCAGGTGTGGATCGCCAGTGCTGAGTAGAGGGGAAGTATCACCTCCCTCAACCTGCTGGTAGTGTTCTTCCTAACGCAGCCCAGGACACCATTAGCTGCCTTTGCCATAAGGGAACACTGCTGGCTCATGTTCAGTGTCCTGTTCATGAGGACCCCCAGGTCTTGACTGAAAAGCTGCTTGCCAGCTGCTCAGTCCCCAGCCTGTCCTCTCCATGTGGAGGACTTTGCATTTCTCTTTGTTGAACTCCATGAGGTTCCTGTTAATTCATTTCTCCAGCCTGACAAGGCTTCTCTGGATTACCCAACCAGTCCTTCCAGTTTCGTATAGTCTGCAAGCTTGCTGAGGGTGCACTTCTTCTTCCAGGGGGATTTGCTCAATCACCATCCCAGGGACTGAGGTATGGCTGACTGACCTGAGGCTTCCCACATCCTCCTTCCTGCTCTTTCTGAAGACAGGAATGGCATCTTTCTTCCAGTCATCAGAAACCTCCCTCTATTGCCATGAACATTCAAAGATGATTGATAGTGGCCTTGCAATGACATTAGCCAGCTCCATCAGCAAATGTGGGTGTATCCCATCAGGTCCCGTGGACTTGCATACGTCCAATTTGTTTGCATGTTCCTTAACCTGATGCAATTTGTTTATGTGTTCCCATGAATAAGGGACTTCCTTGCTTCAGACTTTCCCACTGGCCTGAGGGACCAGGGGCTCCTGAAGGCCAATAGATACAGTGAAGGGTGCGGCAAAGGCTGCACTGACTACCTCAGCCTTTCCCATGTCTTTTGTCACCAGGAGTCCTGCCCCATTCAGCAGCAGGCCCACATTTTACCTAGCCTTCCTTTTGCTGCTGCTGTACCTATGGAAGCCCTTCTTGTTGCCCTTCACTTTCCTCACCGGATGGGGTTATACTGGGAACAGAAAAAATGTAGTACCTCGTATATACTTCAGATTTTCTTCCATGCTTCCAATAGCACTCCCCCATAAGCCTGCAACAAAAAAAGAAAATGTGCTTGAGGTGCTTGCTTTATAATGGTCTCATTAACAATTCAATCCAAGTTTGCCCTTCAGTAGTACACTTCTCTTAACTTTCCAAATCTGTAAGGCAGATGTCTAAATCAAAACTCGTTGCCTAGTCATCCCTTACTGTCTGCTGAAAGGATTACACACCTCCTGAGATTATTTATTCCCCCTTCTTCCTGATAGGTCTTAGTGGACCAGCTTTTCATGCTAGTTAAGGCCAGAAGCCCATGGGAAACATTTGGGTACTCTCACACCACAGAACTCTTGGTCAAGCACTTCCCTGAGCTGGAAGGGACCTTAAAGATCATCTAGCTCCAACCCCCAACATGGGCCTGGAGGCAAAAGTGATCTTCATGGATGTGTTGTGTGCATTTGTTTTTCTTCTGAGGGAATGAAATAGCAAGAACTAGAGTGCTTGGGTTATTTTTTTTCTTTTTTCTTTTTTTTTTTCCCTTTACCCCTGTAGCATGATGCCAGGGCTGTGTTTTGAGGACACTGGGGCATGAAGTCATGAAACACAAGGTGTGTTTCAGGATGGCAGATATGTTTAGTTGTGTCACAGACAAGTGAGGTGGGATTTGCAGCTATACCGCTTAGGTAGGGAAGGAAAGAAGTTTGGACCTGGACTGAAACAGAGGGAAACAAATTTACAAAACAGGAGTTACCAGTCCTCACAGCAGGATGCAGATAATTTGGAAAGCATCCCTCCCTGTAGAGTGAACATGCTGGGATTATAGAACATTCAGACATCCAGGTTGGGACTATTTTATTAACTTCAGTAATCTACAGTGTAGGTCTGTAACTTCCCATAGCAACCACAGAAAATTGGTCAGTGTAGACAGTGGAGTGTGGAGAGGCATTCAGATGTTCCAGTTTGAATGTTTAAGGTGAGACAAACTGGCCTCTGGAGTTCAGATACCCTTTTGCATGCATTCATGGAATAATAGATGTATTCTTGCTACTGACAGAGAGATACAGAACAGCTAAACCTGTATTTTTCTCTACAAAGAAATAGTAGGAAGATTCACCTTGCATGTAACAAATGGATTTCTTCTTCCCTTTTTTCTTTGTCTTACCCTCCGCAAATTCACTTCCAAAGTATTTGGTACTCACAAAAGCACCCAAGGCAGTATATCCAGCCTCGTGTGGAGTGAATTCAAACCAAGTGCCTGAGAAAAACCAAACAGCTTTGTCACTCAGAATGCAGAAGCACGGCTGACCTCGCTGTCCCAAAGCAGCATTTTGTTTACTTTTCTCTCTTCCTTTCTAAAGTCACCTGATATTGGCTGACAAAGATGAATTGACACATGGGGAACAATCTAAGTCGTAAACGTGCCACCTCTTGCTTTTTGCTATGTTCTTGGTGTCCTTCCTACCCTGGCGTCCAGCTGCCACCCCAGAAAGGTCTTGGTTTCCCCCAGGTCATGTGTCAGACTGAACAGCTCTGTGCAGATCTCTCAGGTGTGTTAGATATCCCAGGGGCCTCTCAATGCTTATGCAGAGGTGACAAAGTCTGACTGCCATACCATCCTTTAGAGTCAATGAAGAGACAAGTCTGGGCTTGATTCGGGTACCCCCAGATATGTAACTAGGCACCTGTGGTCCTAGGGACCTATAGGGAACTGTGTCATCTGCCTGGGGCTGACTGTTACGGCGCAGGACTGAAATAACACTCATATTCTTTTAGAAAAGTAGGTGAGGAAGGCAGAGCATGGTAAGACATCTCAAATGTAACCACAGGCCTCTGTGTGGACAAATGGATGAAGCCCATTTGCTCCAGAGAAAGATCAACTACTTCAACAGGTATGGAAAATATAATTTGACAGCAATGGTGAAACTTTTTGTTGGTTGTGACTATTATTCCACATGCAGCTGTCTAAACTGCAAAGCCACCTGCTCTTTGTTTCAGACTTCCTTCCTTCGCCACGTTTCTTTTTCAGAATCAAGTTCCTATTTCTCATTCAGACCTTCCAGGATTATCACAATTCCAGTCCAGCTTCTGCTTTAGAATTCAAGTCCCATCACCTTAAATCAAAGCCTAAAATTGTCAAGTGGAAGGAGATGATCTGTCCTCTGTGCAAGTAGAGATAGGAGACACACTCAGTTTTAAATTACAGTGAGGAAAAAGTCAGTTTAATGGGGCAGGGTAAAACTGGTTGTTTGAAAGTAAACTTCTGTATGTGAAAGCCTTCTTCTGCCTGACTACTGAAAAAGGATGTGGTTACTTAAGTTCAGTTTTAGAAGCACTGGGTTGTTTTGGAGCAGCATAAGGCTGACAGATGTGATAGAGCATTTACAAGATGTCTACACCCTGCTGAGTACTCAGATGGAGGCCAAAGAGATCTATGATGGCACTAAATGCCTATATTCAGGCTACTACATTTTGAAGTTCTATTTTACTGACTTTTTCTCTAATCTGCTTAGCCCATTGGATTCTAGGGATGCCTCACCTTATCCTATCCTGAAAGCCACTTCTACAGGATGTGATTCAGCCCCTGGAAGCCCATGTTTTTCTCCATTATCTATAAACAAAGACATAGGCTGACAAACTGTGATTGGATGTCAGGTCAGTTAATGACTGCCGTTAAGCTGAAGGAACCCAATGCGTGGTATTTAAGATGCAGTTAGACCAGGAGCCCATGTGTTACCTGGAAAGTAGGGACCTTTTTCACTCAGTTGGTCCTTATCCACTGCTGCATAAATTGGGTAAGGGTTTATTCCAGCCTCTGAAGCGTCCTTGTGGTCAGCCAGCTCATGCTCATCAAACTGGAAGATAAGTATGGACTTCTGAAGGAACACAAAGTGCCCCTCCCCTCTGCTATAGCACTGAAGACATCCCCACTTAGGAGACGACGTTAGCCAAGGAGCTGAATTAACCGCTTCTACCTTTCCATATCTAGGATCAGATGCCATGCTCTCAAATATTGCTTCAATTTCTACAACTCCTCAAAAAAACACCCACTGAGGTCACATTTAGTGGCAACTACTCCAAGAACTTCAAACCACTCCCAAGGTGTTTGCACTTAGCTTCTTACCTGCTGCAGTATTTGGTATACAAGACAGGAGGCCCAGAAGTCAGTGAGTGAGTAATTTTCATCTTTTGACGGCTCCTCTAAGGTTTCTTCTGCTTTCCAAATACTCCAGGAGAAAGTACTGAGTTGTTTGCACAGTTCCTTTTCCAATAGCATCAAATTTTCTGACCATTTCCTCTCTCCATACAGGAGGGACATGCACCTTGCAAAGAGAAAGACAAGTCCTGTCTCTATCACAGAGGAAAGCAAATGGGGCTTTGCTTTTTTTGTTTGAATCTGCGTGCAGATGCAGGAGTGTGTGGGAGGAGGAAGAAGTCCCGGGCTTCTGCAGAAGCAAGGCACTTTACACCGTAGAAGTGTCATTATTCCTTGATCACTTACTTCCCAGCTGCATACTCATAATGGCATTTAATGAGCTAGGCGACCTGAAGCTGGATTCCAGCTGGGTACATGCCATATATTAAAGGTAAACTGCTGCAGGAATGCAGATTTTGCAGATAGCATTAGTGGGAAAGATGTGAAATCTGCCAAGACACAAAAAATCCATCACAGGACTTGGAACAAGCATGTAGAATAATTTACATCATTTTGCACTAGAGAGTTGTGACTTTTTTTTTTCTGTTATAAGGACCAATAAAGCTGGTACACTTACAGAGTGACATCATCCCCTACTGAACTTACATGTTCAGCTCATGTTAGCTACATGCAGTTCAGGTATAAATGAAGGTGTACAGCATTACCTTCTTCATCTAGAGCAGCATGTGCCTTGACTCTGTGCAGGGAAGGAGATGTTCTGGAATACTGCAGACACCATATATGGTACCTAACCATAGACAGTGACAGTAGAGGTGGCCTACATTGCTCAAGACTTCCAGCCTCATGTGTCAGACTGTAATACAAGATCTGTGGCAGACCTGTGTCCTCTTGAACCTGCTGCTGAAAACCAGACAGGATTTCCTCCAAGGGCATCTGAATTGTCACTGAACGCTTGTCTTTAGAGAACATACATCTATTAAGTAAAATAGAAGGAGAGGTGTGTATCTCACATCCAGATACATGTGCTGATGTGCAGATGTGCTCATCTGTTGTGAGTCCAAGAGGGAGTTCTGAGCAGTGAGGAAAGTGTTCAATTGCTATTGAATCTATGGAGCAGCAAAAACATTCATGATCACACCACACAACAGGCACCTACCAAGTGGATCCTGACACCCCACACAGATATGTGACAGCATCCAAGAAATTCTGGTTCTTCAGCTCGACCAAGGTCCCTAGCATGGATATCATGGCCCGCAGGCCCCCGCCGGATCCCAGAACAGCAATATTAGGGACATTATTCTGGAGAGTGGAAGACAGAAAACAGATTTCTTTTAGAGCAAAGGCTTAACAAACAGACAGAGATAAAAGCTCTTGCAGTTCTCACCTGACCTGCTTCCTTGCTTTAGGACACAATCTTTTCCCCTCCCCTATATCTCTCTCTTTTTTTCTTTTTTTTTTTTCTTTTTTTTCTTTTTTACAACACAGTCACAGAATGGGTTCTCCTTTCTATCATGCTATCACTTGTCTTCCTGGTAAAGAAATTTGTTGTGGCTGTGTTTCTGTGCTGTAGCTTCAAAGTATGAATAAACCTTGAGCAGTACTCATTGTGTTTCTCTAGATGTCGCCTCTATGCCCTCTTTTTCACCACAATTTATTTTTTTTTGCTCCCAAAAGAGTAAGGTAGAACCACAGAAATTTCTCAAGAAACATACTGAACTGAATCTGGCTGGAACAGAGTCAGCTTTCTTCACAGCAGCCCCTGTGTTGCTGTGGTTTGGATTTGTGGCTAGAAAGGTATTGATTAC
The DNA here is from genome assembly GCA_907165065.1 of Caprimulgus europaeus. The sequence continues at coordinate 466,889 of OU015549.1, forward strand.
ACACCAGTGTTTTGACTTGCTCAACAGTCTCCCACAACATCAGGGCTCGCTCTCTTTCCCACTCTGCACTCCTCCCCCTGTAAGTAGGCTAGGGGTGGACAGGAGGTTGGGAGAGGCCACCGCTGGGGTGGGACCACTGTCCCAAACTGGCTAAAGGGGTACTCCATGCCATATAACATCATGCTTAGCAGTAAATCTCAGGGAAAGGAAGAAGTGGGGATGTTTGTGGTTATGGCATTTGTCTTCCCAAGTCTCTGTCACATGTACTGAGGTCCTGCTTTCCAGGAAGCGGGTAACATTTCCCTGGTGATGGGCAGCAGTAAATAAATGCCCTTGTCTGTGCACACATCTCTGCAGCTTTTCCTTTCCCTGTTAAAGTGTCTTTATTTTGATCCACACCTCTTCTCACCCTCCTGGTATTTTCTCCCCATCCCATGTGAGAGGGGAGTGAGCAAGCAGCTCTGTGGGTGTTTGGCTGTTGACCAGAGTCAACCCACCAGGCGTGCTACGAGGATAAAAGGAGCAGGAGCTCAAAGATGTGTGCAGAGTTCAGTTGTACGCCCGTGTTCAGAGCACAGGGAAAAGCACAGGGGCCGGCGTTCGTGAACCCTTGTACGTGACAATGTGCATCTGAGGATGAGAAGGTTCCAATGCAGGGATGAACGTGTGCACAAGAACGTGCAGAGATGAGAGATGTGTGTGTGCACGCTTGGTAGGATACAAACACATCCGGGTGGTTAACCGTGTTTGTCTTCTGAATGGTCCATGCATATTCCTATACAGGTGTACAAAAATATGCATGTATATAGCACAAGCAAGTCAGTTAATTACTTATTCACTGATAGATACAGGAATTGCAGCTGGGAACTGGACTGAAAATTCAGTATCCTGCTTCTCTTTTTCTCCTTGAAAATGCCCAGCCTCAATCCTTTTCCCAGCACTGGATAGAAAGACTGCCCTGGAAAACTTGTGGTGACAGATGATGCTTCCTAGGGTCCAGACCTCACTTCAGATGGCACTCTGAGCGCCATTCACATCCCTGGAGTGTTATCCCTCTTTCCTTAACAGCACTGTCAGTGGTTACCTGGTCACAACGAATCCCAAATGTTTTCAGAGACATCAGTACTTTTTCTCTTCTCTTGCGAGTAGCTTTTATCTCACCTTCTGAGAGATCATGAGACAGGCGGACTTCATCACAATCCTGGCAGACAAAGTTAAATACATGCAGGGTAAGAACATTTCTCACTGCAAGGAAATCCATAGATGGGATCCATACAGACGACCCAGCTCTCTGCAGACTAACCAGTGTTCACTCTGAATCAATACCTAACTGCATCTTAGGGGACACCAGGGAACTCATTTTTGTATTGCACTTTAAATACAAGATGAAAGAGGTGGTATTTATGAACCTAATAAACAAAATGAAGAAGAAGGAACACAAACAGAAATTTCAGTTCTTCCAGATTAAAAAGTCCTCAAACTCTTGACTGAACAAAACAGTCCATTTTCTAAACAGAAACTTCGTTGTGATTGTTTGCATTTTTTTGCAATTGTAACTGTAAACCTGAAATATTTTTCTTGCTGAAGCTATTAATCAAATTTAGTGACATTCACCAGTTGATTTCCTTGAGCCAGTGGTGTATTTCCCAGTTAGAAACAAATGTCTAACTGGATCTCATGTTCACAAGCCTAAAGAATGCAACTTTCCTAGGTTTGTATTGCAGATCAGCAGCATGCCAGTGGCAGCATTCATCTTGCTTAAACCTTCAACTTCAGCCTGAAATATGCAGTCCCCTGAACATCCTTAAACATCACTGGAGAGCAAGAAGCACTCCCAGAATACCACTCCTACACCATATGTCAGACACCCCAGAGGTGCCTGTTTAATGCATTCATGACTCGCCCACATGTAGAAATCTATAATGCAGGTGTTTAAAGCCAGGTGAGATAAATCCTATCCTTGTTCTGATTCGTGTCGTGGATTCATGTTCTGATTCATATCATCTAGAGAGGAAGTCTTAAAAAGTTGCAATTAGTCCTTACAAATACTTTGCAGAGTAACATTGACATGATGTACACAGAACATCCATTTTATAAAACAATCGTGACACAAGCGTCACAGATTGTGAACAGCGAAGCAGCCAGAAGAGGAAACCCAGGGCAGAAGAGCATACCTTGGTAGCCATTGAGATGTCTGCCTTTGCTTCCTGGAGACCGAGTGAAAAGGGAATGCACAGCAATGTCTTAGCTCAGAGTAACTTTCAAACTGCAAAGGAAATGAATTTATTTTCCCACTGCCCTCTTCCAAGGTAAAAAACAAACAAGCAAACAAGGGTTTAAAAGAAGATCTGAGTAATTATCATATTGCATCATACCAGTCATCACCTAGGATTAATGATTCACAGCCTGGTGGCTTTCACTGCTCCACCTCATCAATATTGCCAATATTGCTGCCATTTCCATGGAATGCTAGCACATGACCATAAGACATTTAGAATCATAGAATCATAGAATGATTGGGGTTGGAAGGGACCTTAAAGATCATCTAATTCCAACCCCCCTGCCACGAGCAGGGACACCTTCCACTAGACCAGGTTGCTCAAAGCCTCATCCAACCTGGATGCCAAAAGAATTAGTAAATACTGTGCATATCCAAAGGCAACCAAATGACCATCATTAGCCTGAACAGTTACACTACTCTTAGCTGTCACTGCTTACTTGACTCAGTCTGATGTGATAACATGTATGAAAAAGCTGTTTCAAGTTTCCAAGATTCTGCTGCCCAGTGGGAGAATGGCAACCTCTTTATACAGCTTAATAACACTTTGGCCTAGCACCCAGCTGTTAACAACCTCAGGGAAGAGCTAAAGAGTAGTCTTATGGCTGTGTGCTTGTGTGCAAGAGTCTGGTTCCCTGGAAGAGTTGAATGGTAAGTGCAATATCCATTATGTGCCTGCCCAGTTTCTAACCTCTCCGTCAGAATTTTAAAGGTTACTACTGCTGTCCAATAGAAGTTTAGTCCCAGTATGGCCATGCTTCAATATTCATTTGTTTCCTGGTATCATGGCTCATTTTCTGAACTGCAGGTATGGACCCTCCTTAATAACAAAGGTGGAATACTTTTCCCCTTCTGTTGATCACAGATAGCTGCAGGGCAGGTAGCAGTGTAAAACAACGTCCACCTAATCCTTCCATCCACCATTAGAGATGAGCTTAGGACACAGATTAACTGCTTCCCAGTTGTACAGTCTGAAGCACTAGAGAGTTAGGCAGGGGTCTCCTGCTTTATGCCCCCAGTCTCAGAAGATGCCTGTGCAGACTGAATCCTGACTGTCCAGCTCAGCACAGTGCTCAGCACAGTCAATAGCTACAGGAAGTGGCAATCAACAGATGCGTAATCCAGATAAAGTGAGTTTTCCTTTGTGAGGTCTCAAATAAAAACATGCTTGTTTTCCTGCTTGTTTTCAATATGAATCTGAGAAAGAGGGTGATTTTCAAGATAATATTTAAAGTTTATATCACAACATTTAAAGCTTGTTAAAGTTTGAAAGAAACAGTAAAGATTAAAGAAATAGATTTCACCTCAGGGAGATTTGTTAGTACACAGAAATAGGGAACAAATTTACATAACCATTGACTCTGTCATCGTAATTGTCCTTCCTATATATCCATCTTGGTTACTTTTTCACTAAGTGCCTGACACCAAGAAAATTATTTTGTTCACATAGAATGATTGAGAAATTTATGTCCTTTACATAATCAAAGGAGGAATCATAGAATCATAGAATGGCTTGGATTAGAAAGGACCTTAAAGATCTAGTTCCAGTCTCCCTGCTGTTGACAGGGTTGCCAACCACCAGATCAGGCTGCCCAGGGCCCCATCCAGCCTGGCCTCGAATGCCAGCATGCGGCATCCCAGCTTCTCTGGGCAACCTGTTCCAGTGCCTCACCACCCTCTGGGTGAAAAATTTCCTCCTAAAATCTAACTTAAATCTCCCCTCTCTTTGTTTAAAACCATTTCCCCTTGTCCAATCACTGTCTGCCGTCTCTCCATCATGGAAGGCCACCAGATTGCTCAGGCACAATCCGCTCCTGGTGAAGCCATTGTTGGCTGTCTTAGATCACCTCCTTGTCTCACATGTGCCTTGCCATAGTTTCAAGGATGAACTGCTCCATGATCTTCCCAGATCATCTTTGCCAGACACAGATTCCTCAAGATCACAAACTCAACCAGGGCATGGTTGCTACAGCCCAGACTCCCTCCAAGCCCTTGCCAGCCCTTTTTGCCAGGATTTCCCTCCTCAGTGCGGACTTACCTGCACTGGAGCTGGTCTCCTCGATGAGTGACCTTGGGGTGTTGACAGTTCTTTTAGATCTGCTGCTGTGCTGCTGGCTCTGCCCTCACCCCCTCACCCACTTACAAGCTGCGGGTCCCCTGGCACAGGCTAGCCGATTTGCTGGCTTGAAAAATCAAAAAAAACCCCTCAAAAGAGCCCTTGCCAGCCCTTTCTGCCACAGTTCTCCTCCCCAGTGTGGATTTAGTTGAACTGGAGCTGGTCTCCTCAGCGAGGAAATCCAGCTGTAGCTGTGATAAGCATTTTATATACCAGGAAGCTGTGAGTGAGTCAATTGTGGGAAAGAGATAAAGGTGGCTTATCTTATTTTAACAGTCTCATATCCTGCACTGCATACTTGCATGTCACTTTCACTTTTACTTTCACTTCTCAAATTCTTTTCTCAGTCTCGCCTTCTTGGAAATGCAAGTTTACAGACAGCGTTCCCTATGTTGGAAAGACTTTTCTGCTATTCATAACTGTCCCACGCCAAGACACCTTAATGGAAGAGTTCGTGTGCTTGAATGCTTGTTTCTTTCTCCTGTTCTGTCTTCTAGCATATTAAACTCCCTTGATCGCTTCTACATGTTTTGCTCAGCTAATAAACCTATAGAGTACAGGATTCTATAGTTACATGGAGATCGTTCCACTTCACAGAAGACAGTTTTCTTACTCATCATGGATAATGTTATGTTATGTCTGAAATTTGATCAGCAATGGATATGCTGTTTCTTCAGGCCCTGGAATAGACAGTGCCTGAAGCAAAACATCTGGCCAGTGCAGATTTTACTCAGAAAACATCACATTTACCTTACTCACCTTTAGGTAACCTCTGAGATACCTACGTGGAGAGTAACCCCAAGCTTTTTGCTAAGTCTGCCTTCTAGGTGGACCTCCACAAGTTACTTCTCCCTTGCTGTCTCACACAGAGCCACAGCAGCAACACAGCATTTCTCTCTCCCTTGACTACTTGGGCTCCTGTTCTAATGGGATGCCAGAGGTTTGAGGATCTAAAGTCACTTAGGAGGAATTGCAAACATTTCTCCTTGATGGCCAATGGGAGGCAAGGTGAATTCTATTCTCAGCTAATATCTGGATTATCATGGTAATTCCCAGCTTTAGTTTCCATGCCCTTTCTGTTCAAAGTAGCTGCATTTTGGCTCTGTTACGTCTGTCTCTAGCTAGATCTTCCCAGTGCTTTCCATGAATCTTTGCCCTAGCCCATCACATCAATAGAGTGCCACTGTTATTCTGGGCTCTGCCTCTTTTGGAAACCTCTGGGGTGAAAAAGTATGTGAGGAGATGGGGTGAGGGTGGGGTGGTTCCTTTCATTTTAAATATAAGCCACCATACTTATGTAAAAGTAGTTTGAAACGCAGCACTTCATTAAACACCGTAGCAGATTTGGCAAGAAGCTGTGAGTGAGTCAATTGTGGGAAAGAGATAAAGGTGGCATGTCTTATTTTAACAGTCTCATATCCTGCACTGCATACTTGCATGTCACTTTCACTTTCACTTTCACTTCTCAAATTCTTTTCTCAGTCTCGCCTTCTTGGAAATGCAAGTTTACAGACAGCGTTCCCTATGCTGGAAAGACTTTTCTGCTATTCATAACTGTCCCACGCCAAGACACCTTAATGGAAGAGTTTGTGTGCTTGAATGCTTGTTTCTTTCTCCTGTTCTGTCTTCTAGCATATTAAACTCCCTTGATTGCTTCTACATGTTTTGCTCAGCTAATAAACCTATAGATTACAGGATTCTATAGTTACATGGAGATCGTTCCACTTCACAGAAGACAGTTTTCTTACTCATCATGGATAATGTTATGTTACGGCTGAAATTTGATCAGCAATGGATATGCTGTTTCTTCAGGCCCTGGAATAGACAGTGCCTGAAGCAAAACATCTGGCCAGTGCAGATTTTACTCAGAAAACATCACATTTACCTTACTCACCTTTAGGTAACCTCTGAGATACCTACGTGGAGAGTAACCCCAAGCTTTTTGCTAAGTCTGCCTTCTAGGTGGACCTCCACAAGTTACTTCTCCCTTGCTGTCTCACAGAGAGCCACAGCAGCAACACAGCATTTCTCTCTCCCTTGACTACTTGGGCTCCTGTTCTAATGGGATGCCAGAGGTTTGAGGATCTAAAGTCACTTAGGAGGAATTGCAAACATTTCTCCTGGATGGCCAATGGGAGGCAAGGTGAATTCTATTCTCAGCTAATATCTGGATTATCATGGTAATTCCCAGCTTTAGTTTCCATGCCCTTTCTGTTCAAAGTAGCTGCATTTTGGCTCTGTTACATCTGTCTCTAGCTAGATCTTCCCAGTGCTTTCCATGAATCTTTGCCCTAGCCCATCACATCAATAGAGTGCCACTGTTATTCTGGGCTCTGCTTCTTTTGGAAACCTCTGGGGTGAAAAAGTATGTGAGGAGACGGGGTGAGGGTGGGGTGGTTCCTTTCATTTTAAATATAAGCCACCATACTTATGTAAAAGTAGTTTGAAACCCAGCACTTCATTAAACACCGTAGCAGATTTGGCAAGACTGGCATCATTTGTATCCAGTACAGGTGACAGGGTTAGACTGCTCTGAGCAACCTCAGGGCCTGGTCTGCCAGGGAAGGACTGGCATACCCAAGCCTGAGAGGCTGAGGTGCCCTGAGGTTCCTAGAATCAGCTGATTCCCTAGAACCTTGATTTTGAGTGGAGTGCAAAATACAAGCAGACTTGATGAACAAGGACCTGAGGCCCAGAGAGAAGCTCCAATCTGTGTGAGCACAGCACAGCAGGTGCCTCAGAAGTAGGACACGGGAGAGGAGAGCTTCACAGCCATAACATTTCAGCTATGTGCATGCACCAGTTTCCCACCGCCTGAAACACCACTTAAGTATATATTAACTAGGCTGCAAAGGTTTCCATTATCATATCATATCATATCATACCATATCATATCATATCATGCAGAGGGATTTATTGGAGAGGTCAAGATTGGTGGTAGCCTGGGCTGCAGTGATCATGCCCTGGTGGATTTCACAATTGTGAGTGATATAGGCCAAGCAAAAAGTAGAGTCAAAGAGTCTAAAACTTAGAAAAGAGAACTTTCAGATGTTTAAGGAACTAGTGGATGGGACCTTCTGGGAAACTGTTCTCATGGATAAAAGAGCAGAACAGGGATGAAAGCTATTTAAAGACATTTTTCTTACGAGTACAACTATCGATTTCCATGTGTGAGAATTCAGGCAAGGAAGGCAGGAGACCCGCATGGCTTAGTAAGGACTTCCAGGTCAAACTGAAACACAAGAGGAAAATGCATAGGCAGGGGAAGCTGAGACACATATCCTGGGAAGAATATAGGGAAACCACCTGAATGTGTAGGGATGGGATTAGGAAAGCTAAGGCACAGCTGGAGATGAATTTGGCAGGGGATGTGAAGAATAGAAGTGTGATTAAAGTCACCCAACATGGCTTCATGAAGGACAAATCAAGCCTGGCTAATCTGGTGGCCTTCTACAATGGAGTGACTGCATCAGTACAAAAGGGAAGAGCCACAGTGTCATCTACATGAACATCTGAACCAGTTCCACTTTTGGTGCAATCCCACACAACATCCTTGTTAAATTGGAGAGATGGATTTGATGGATGGATTATTTGATGGATAAGGAATAGGCTGGATGGCTGTGTCCAAATGGAAGCCAGTAACAAGTGCTGTCCCTCAGGGCTATGTATTAGCACTGATCCGGTTCAATATCTGCTGATGACATAGACAATGGGGTTGAGTGGCCCCTCAGCAAGTTTGCAGGTGACACCAAGCTGAGTGGTACAGCTGATTTGCTAGAAGGAAGGGATGCCATCCAGAAGGAGCTCGATAGGCTGGAGCAGTGGGCCCATTGTGAACCTCATGAAGTTCAATGAGGCCAAGTGCAAAGTCCAGTACCTGGGTTGGGGCAATCCTCAATATCAATGCAGAGCAGGAGATCAATGGATTGAGAGCAACCTATGGAGAAGGATAGCAGTAGACAAAAAATTGAACATCAGATGGTAACGTGTGTTTGCGGCCCAGAAGGTCAACCATATCCTGGGCTGCATTAAGAGAAGTATGGCCAGGTCAAGGGACATGATTCTCCCCCTCTCCTCCACTCTTGTTAGACCCCACCTGGAGTACTGTGTCCAGTTCTGTGGCCCCCATCTTAAGAAGGATATAGACCTGCTGGAGTGAGTCCAAAGGAGGGCCATGAGGATGATCAGAGAGCTGGAGCATCTCTCTTATGAGGACAGGATGAGAGAGTTTGGGCTCTGGGGAGACCTTACAGTGGCCTCCCAATACCTGAAAAGGGTCTACAGGAAGGCTGGGGAGGGACTTTTGACAAGGGCAGGTAGTGATAGAATAAGGGGTGATGGCTTTAAACTGGAAGAGGGGAGGTTTAGAATAGGTATTAGGAAGAAATTCTTTCCTGTGAGGTTGATCAGACACTGGAACAGGTTGCCCAGAAAAGCTGTGGCTGCTCCTCCCCGGAGGTGTTCAAGGCCAGGTTGAGGCTTTGAGCAACGTGGTCTAGTGGAAGGTGTCCCTGCTGATGGCAGGGCGCTGGAACTAGATAATCTTTAAGGTCCCTTCCATCCCATGCCATTCTATGATTCTATGAATATCAGGTAAATTCACAGTTTTTGTTTATTGAATTCTGTGAGATACTCTTAGACATGTGCTTCAATACTTAGAGGACTCTGTGGAAACATTTCAAAAAATGATTTTTGTCCTTTGAGTGGATCAGAAATCTTTGTTTTCTCAAAGAACAGTCACATTTTCCAGCTATTTTGTAGGGGTTTTTTGAGCTGAGCTGTCACAGTTACAGTGTAGTACTGCTGCTTCTATTCAACAGCACTTGACTCATGACTTCCTGTTAAAGACCTTCAAGGAGAAGGATCTCAAAAGGAAACAGCCACAACGATTTTGGAACTGGAAAAGCATATACAAGTCCCTGTGTTTGGAGGCTGAAAGAATGTTCCATCTTCTTTCCATTTCTTCTCTGACTGATTAACAGGATCTGTGAAAGTGTGATATGAAAGACAGAAAGTAAAACCTACATTGCAGAATTGTGTCCTTCCTCAAGTTAACAGTTTACATGTGAATTAGTCATTTGTAGTCTGTGGAGCCATGAGAATAGGAATCTGCAGAGAGTGATTCATCACACAGGACTTTCTTCCATGAGCTGAATAAAGATATTACTACAACTATGCTTAGAAATTAGAATTTTCACTTAAATCTACTCAAGTTATGGGAGGAAAAAGAAGAAAATTACACCATTATGCAATAGCTTTCCCTTAACTTCTTTAAATTACATTTGTCAGCTCATACAATATGAGGGAAAATCTTTGCAGATTGGGTGTACTCATCAGTGATGAGAAGAGGTTGTTGTGCTCTAAGTTTGAAATTCTGTGTGAACCCTGAGCAGCTGGTGGACTGCTTGGGAAGATTGTGCAAGACTCATTATGGGGTGTTTTGGGAGAAATCAAAGGTGGGGAAAGGGAGGGTAGGGAAGAATAAACTGTGGGAAAACAGAGGGAACAGGGTAAAAGGGGACAGCTGGGTGTGAAGAGTTGGCAGGTCAGTACACTTGTCTGGCCGTGCCCTGTGCCCAGTGCCTGCAGTCAGTCCCGGCTTCTCTTTAAACTCCATTTTTACCTATTTTCCTGTGCACTCAGGGCCTGCCGAGTGCACCAGAAGTTTCTGCAACCTTTTCCTCTTCCTGCCTATGCCCCAGGACTTAGCTGCCTGTACTTAAGGTCAGCTCTGATCTGGCACCTTGAATCAAACCAGTAAACAAACAGCTAAGCTGTGAGAGACCTCATCAGGGACAATCATCCTTTGCTTGGGAGCTGCTCTTAAGATCAAACTCTTGCTGTGGTTCCTTGTCTGAACTACAGTGTAGGTGTGCCTATGCTCAGCCTTGTACCTTGCTGATCCTGAGGCAAAAAAGGGCATTGAGTACCTTGGCTTTTCCCAAGACCTATGTCATTGCACTACTGCACAGCAGGCCAACACTTTCCTTTCCTTTCCTTTCCTTTCCTTTCCTTTCCTTTCCTTTCCTTTCCTTTCCTTTCCTTTCCTTTCCTTTCCTTTCCTTTCCTTTCCTTTCCTTTCCTTTCCTTTCCTTTCCTTTCCTTTCCTTTCCTTTCCTTTCCTTTCCTTTCCTTTCCTTTCCTTTCCTTTCCTTTCCTTTCCTTTCCTTTCCTTTCCTTTCCTTTCCTTTCCTCTTTTTTTTTTTTTTTTTTGACAGTGAGTTAAAGGAGATCACTTCTTAACCATTGATCACCTTCTGTGTACTTCTTTTTTGTATCTGAGTTCAGATGGGAGCTTTTTCCCATCCATGCTGGCCAACCTTACCACATTTGTTCAACTTTCTACATGTTGGTCAAGACCACTCCTACATTTTGAGGAGGTGTCCTCCTCAGAGATCAATCAGCTGTTCTAAGGCCTCTTGGACCTCCAAGACAGTGTCTTATGTGTTCCAGCCAAGCAGCTCCCTGAAAAAAGGCAAAATCTGCTCTCCTGAAATCTAGGATGGTAATTATGCTGTTTGTATTATTCACTTCTGTCAGAATGTTAAACTTTTCATGTTCATGGTCACTGATGCCATGGACTAAACCTTCTGCCCTTAACCTTCATCTGCCCAATCTTTTCTTACAAGTTCTTTATGCATATTAGCTCCATCAGAGCATCTCCCATAGTCAGCTCTTCAATCACTTCTGGCAAGGTATTTGCTTCAACCGACTCCAGAAATCTCCTGGATTGTTTGTGCTCAGGTCTGTTGTCCTTCCAGCAGCTCTCTGGTTGGTTGATACCCTTTAGGACTACTAGGCCCTGTGACCATCATAGTTCTTTCAGCTGTCTGTGAAGGGTTTCATCTACTTCCTCTCCTTGATCAGATGGCCTTTAGTAGATATCCACAAAGTCACCCATGTTGGCCTGTCCTCTGATTCTTACCCATAAGCTCATCACCTGTTCCAAAGCAAAGCTCAGTGTACTCTGCTTGGCACAGAGATCAATGCCTTCGCCTCTCTCCATGTCTCTGTAAGCTCAGTGAGAAGAAAACTCTGCAGCTGTGCACAGACTTCAAATTGCTTCTTTTATTTTCCCATGCTGCACATGTTTGTGTATGAGCACTTCATAATGGCCCTAGCCATTGCTTTTACAAACGAGGTGCAAGTACCTCCTCACTGTGTCATCCCCCAGACAATTCCTTACTGCCCTTCCCATGCCTTCACTTCTTTCCAGGTTGTGGCAATTCTTCACTGGTGTTCTTAATTTAAAAACCTCCTCATTCAAATATTGCCAAAGACACTCTTGTTCCACTTTGTCAGTTGGATCCTATCCCTTTTTGGCAGCCCTTGTTCCTCAAAGAGTGTCCTGTGGTTGTAGAAGTCAAAGCTCTGCTTGTGGCACCAGCCATGCAGCCAGATGTTTTCATACCGGATTTCTGTCTTGAGTCTTTCCCCTTCTCCTGCAGGAGCAAGGTGTGGAGAATCAGGCTCATTAGGGCTGAATACTGAGCCATTGTAAATCAGCAGGGAGGTAGATCTGACTTAAACAAGTGGCTTGCTTATCTTGTCAAGGGCAGACTTGAGCAACAGCGTGTTTTGTACTGATAAGCACTAGACCTGGACCTGTTTACCTTGCAAAAGACAAGCAACTGAGTGGCATTTGGGGTGAGAGGGAGGACACACAGCCTGGTGCTACTTCAGTACAGCCAGAAAGACCACCTCACCTCTGTACTGAATGCCTTCCCTCTCCTCCTTTCTTGACAGTGCAACAAGCCCTGTTAAAGCCAATCAGCACATAATTGACTTAGTCCCCCCTTGCCAAGAGTATAAACCTGGCATTTAGAATCCCTTGTTTTGTGGATAAGAGCTCTCACTACCAGATGGGTCAGTGTGTATGGACCTCTCTCTCCTCCCCAAGCAAAGACATCTGAAGAGGTAAGATTTGCAGCTCTGAATTTGTTGGGTACCCAGGAAAAATATTATTAACTAAAGTGCTGAAGTATTCACTCCAGCTTGATTTTTGCAACAAGCGTATTTATCACCAGTGATTCCGAACTTGTTATATCTGTTGCCTTAATAAACTTTTTATCTGTTTCAACTTTGCAAAACTGTCTCAGTGAAAGTCCTTGAGAGGGCTCTGGCAGGCAAACATTGAGTGTGATAAGAATTCTTTAGACATAAACTGTTGACCAAGTCTGGGCAAAGGTCAGAGGGGCTCCAGAGCTTGTGGCTCCTGCTGCACAGTGCCCTAAATTCCACACCCCTTGTAATGCTGTGGCACTGGCAGTTGCAATTCTGTAGTTGGCCTCTCCCTTGCAGCTCTGTAACCTTTCATCTTGCTATTGCAGCAATATTCTTCTATAGCCCCTCTTTGAGGATCCTTTCACTTATTGTTCCATGCTCTTAATTTCACTGTGTTATCTCATGGCCTTGGACCCACATATGGTGTTTTTATGACAGTTTATCAGAGGAAGCAGACAACGTCAACAGAAGAATCTCTCCTTCTTTCCTCCCTCCCATTATTTTGTAATGTCTAGTTTACACAGGCAAACCCAAAATTTAGTGCATGACAAGGAAGATAATCGTCATTTAAATTCACAATAACTATTGCCCAGTAACACACACACACACACAATATCTTAGCAAAAAAAGTTTAAAAATAGTCTACAACACTGCTTTAGAGCTCCTGTGTGGTAAGCAGGAGGTGAACCACCAGCAAAGAGCTGTGTGTGTGGGACTGTCTCAGCATTCTCTATGCAGCAGCTGTGCAGGTGGTTGATCAGTGGTAATTGTGTTTCTACCTTTGAATGCTTTGATACCATCCTATGCCAGTGTTCAAGTTCTCAGCTATCTCCTCCTCATTAAGGTTTGTGTGCCTGAGTGTTCAATTGACTAAGTTTCCTTAATTTTCCCTTATCTGTCTCCCTGCCCTCCTCCTTTTTAATGCTGAATAGCTGTTACCCAGATATCCTCACAACCTAGATCGACTTTTTACTCCAGGTATTTTTACAGACAGCACAGAGAAATAGATGCATCTACATTGACAGAGACTTAAGAATTAGATTATTCCTTAGGCTAGCAGGTTAGCCTTTAATCCTTTTTCTGTTTCCTCAACCCTTCACAGAGGACTTAAACATGGATATGTCCTTTTCCTCCTGGCTAGGAGCTGATGGACAGTGCTGCTCCATTCTTCTTTGCATTATGAAAATGCAACTTGGGGATGTGAGAAGGAAATGTGCCAAAGACTTGTCTATGAATTATAATTTTCATGTGTGTAAATCCACTGGACACCCTAGCTGGTTATTTGAAGGGACCACCTTGCTTATCTCCCACCCAAACTGTGGACTCCTCTTTAGTATTTTCTCAGTAATTTTTTGTTCAGCTTTATTGCAGAACATTGTTCCTGCTGTGTATGATGAAAGCAGAGCCACAACTTGTCTCTCCTTGCTTTCTGGACCTAGAGTGTTGTGCTGTTCACTCCCCTTGCAAGACAGCCAAAACCTAATCTGTACCATACAATCCCAACTTTTCCCCCTTTTACTAAAGCCCACAACCTTCATATATATTAGGAGTTTTATTTTATATTCTTTTTTTAAGAAGCTTCTATAACATATAACATTGGTGTGGGAAAACCAAATGCAAATAGAAGCTCATGTTATATTTTAATAAAATCTGAAAGCAGGTGAGAATAGAAACGGCTGCAGCTCCCTATAAAACCTTCTCATATGTTTCATTGGTGATACTGCTCTGAATAGACTACTCTCCTGCTTTTCAGCCCTTTGAGCAGACTGAGACATGACATTGTTCCCCTGATGAAATAAAGGAAAAATTACATTCCAAATGCTTAGGCTCTTTCTTTGTGGCCAATTGAGATTCTCTTGAATTTCTCTGCAGAGGGTTTCCTCTGTGGTTTACACAGTTCTCACTCTCTCTGCACTTATTCCCTGGGACATGCTTATTGAAGACAGATCCTTAAAGGATACATTAGAAAAGAACTGTCCATCCCATATGTGCTGGTGATACAGTCCATGGTAACAGGAGATGAGATGGCTGTTTCTAGATTTAGACCTTCCTTACATTTCCCACCTGTGGTAATTTGAACACAGAGTCACGGCAGGAGCAAGGGTCTGGGAAAGGAACATTATGTGGGAAACGTGGTCTCGTGTACGGGGTGTTCAGGCACCCATCAGCAGCCCTGGATTCGGTCAGATCTGTGCTGTGTGGGAAATGACCTCTAGCTGAAATGAAACCACTTCATACATTCTATTTGTTGACAATCTAAACAGCAGATACTGTGAAAGTGCTGCACTTCTTGAGTTTAAATGCCTAATTTAAACATCTGGTTTCAGACTGAATCTTACCCTACATTAATCCAGTTGATTTCCTTCAGAAATTTACACCTGGAATGTATCAGGGCCTCAAATGAGCACAGATGTCACAACCAGCCTCACCTGGGACTTTCATCCTCTCCCCACAGCTCCTGCAGCCTTGCATAAGCTCAAGGCTGGATGATCTTCCCCCTTCCTCCCCTCCCGCTTGTGTGAGCTGTGTTGTGAGTAGTCCTGTGCCTGAGGCCTGCCACCTATTCTTCCCAACTTGTTTATAGGCTCCCTGGATTGACCTTGTGTGGGGAGTGTGGGAACGTGTCTTGGCACACCCTGAGAGGACTGTGGGAACTGAAGGGACACATGTCTGGAGGTACAAGAAGCACCTGTGTCGACAAGTGATGAGAAAGGAACCTTGGAATGGATCCAAAGATGTCCCCTGGCCAGCACACGGAAAGGGATGCACGCAAAGTCCGTCAGCCAGTGAGGGGCAAGTGAACAGCTCATGCTACAAGTGAATAGCCAATAACATGTTAACGGGTGTGGGTGATTTCATTAGTTTTGGGTATAAATATAACTGTATTAGAACAAATAAATGGCTTCTTGCTTGATCATATTGATCATGTAACAGAGTCCATGATTGCGTTCCCCTACCTTGGACCTGACTTGTCACCTTGGCTTCATCAGATGATCACCAGCCCTCAGAAGAACCTGCTAACGTTCTGCTCACCTTTCATGTGTGATGGAGGATTGCACCCTGCTGATGAGGTCACTGCCTCTGTCTGTGTTTTGGACACCTTCGTCTCCTGGTTAGTCCCCTCTCATGGAGAAACATCATCCTTGCTGCTCATTGTAGCACTATATTGTCTGTTGTGCCAAGGCACATGAAAATGAAACATGTAAACACCAAATAACCCTTATTGCAGGTGAAGGTTTTTTTGTTTCCTGAGGGAGGAACGGCTGGTGTGTGTGGGAGCACTCATTAACAAGTATGGACAAAATGTGAGTTTCAAGAACACTCAAGTAACTGTGAATTCAGCTTGAATATTGTGAGTAGTCTTGGGGGCAAAAGGGTAAAAGCATGGGTAGAGATGAAAGATATTTTACTTTTTGTTATAAATTGTACTCTGGTGCTCTCAGAATGAGAGGTATTGTTTAAAATAATAAATGTTTTCAGTGCTTTCATCCCCCCCCAAAAAAGCACAAGAAAATAATATCTTTCCATTGCACATAATAAAATGTTTGATTGAACTTCAAAACAAACACCTGTGACTAAAGGATTTCTGTTCTCTGCACAGTCCCTGCAATTTGGCTTTTGAAAGGCATCAAAGGAAGTCAGGTTCCCAACATCCGCTGAGGCTGAATAGTACCATGCACAGATTTTTCTTATCTGACATGAAGTTTGTAAACCAGCTTTCTCTCTGTTTTTGTTTTTTTATTTTTATTTGGAATAATAGTTTAAAAGCAGGCTAAATCTTTATGTTCAAAGTATGGAACTCTGTATGGTGTTTCTGATTTTAGGCACATATTTTGTGTGATCTTGATTATTTCTGGAAGGAGGATGGGTGAATCTTGAGTCTGATGGGAAGGGTGATAGAGATTAGCCTCACATATTACATGAGTTGGAATAAATACACTCTTGGGAAAAGAGGGGGTTTATTTGCAGCCTTTCTGGGGAACTTTGTGTAGAAGATTCCTCTCTTTGTTTATTAACACATCTGCACTAAAATTTGGTAGACTTCTCAAAATATTTTCATGGACTTTGCTGTTACAGTCATGAGAAGAGTAGAGCAAGGGAATAAACAGCTGTTGTGGAATTCATCATCCTGGGTTTCCAGAGCACTCCAGAAGTACAGTTTATCCTCTTCTTCACGTTTCTAGTGACCTACATTGTCACTGTATCAGGGAACCTACTGATCATGGTGCTGGTTGTGACTGATCATCACCTTCACAACCCCATGTTCTTTTTCCTGGGGAATCTCTCATTCTTGGAGACTTGTTACACTTCCACCATCCTGCCCAGAATGCTGGCAAGTTTCCTAACAAACAAATATGTTATTTCACTTGCTGGTTGTTTTCTGCAGTACTTTTTCTTCACTGGGCTAGCAGGTGCAGAATGCTGTCTCCTGACTGTCATGTCTTATGACCGGTACACTGCAATATGCAAACCATTGCATTACGCAACCATCATGAATGGCAGGTGCTGCCACCAGTTAGCAGGCGGATCTTGGGTAACTGGGTTGTTGGCTAGTGCCATAGTCACCTCTCTGATGCCACAGCTAACTTTCTGTGGCCCAAATGAAATTGATCATTTCTTCTGTGACTTCATGCCACTGGTAAAGCTCTCCTGCAGTGATACCCACTGGATTGAGCTTGTAACATTCATCTTGGCCTCCCTTTTGACAGTGCCTCCGTTTCTCTTGACACTCATATCTTATGTGTACATCAGCAACACTGTCCTCAGGATCCCATCCTCCACAGGAAGGCATAAGGCTTTTTCTACCTGTTCTTCCCACCTCACTGTGGTGACACTTTTCTATGGGACCTTGATTATTGTGTATTTGGTACCGAAAGCACACATACTGGGAGACCTCAACAAAGTGTTCTCTGTCTGCTACACAGTTCTGACTCCACTGGTCAATCCTCTTATCTACAGCTTGAGAAATAATAATGTGAAGAAGGCTTTGAGAACATCTGTGAACAAATACAGGATTTTTAATAAAACATACTCAGCCTCTTGTCAATTATTAAGTGAAACTGAAACATCAGACTAATGAAAACTTCTAGTCTGAACCTAAGTTAATCTTTTTCCCTGGAAAGGAGAGAAAGTTTCCAACGTCCTGAGACAGTCTGTAAGTGAATGCCCTGCTGCTGGCCTATTAGGGCAATTTCTTTCCTTGGACAAATTAATGTGTAAGCATTTCTGCAAAAAAAACTCAAAAAAACAAACCAAAACAACACCTTTTAGGAAAGAAATAGCATGTGTCTCCAGTATTTCTGAGCTTGCTAAGTGTTGGTTTTATATTCACATTCAAGCTCTATGATTTTCAGAACTGCTTTCCAGATGGCTCATTGTCTGGTGTAAAAACAGGAGAAACAATCTAAAAGTCAAAGGAGGGCTATGAATACATTTAACTCTGCCCCTACCATCTATGGGAGCCCCACTTGCAAATATGGAAGGCTTCACCAAGGGCAAATTGTACCTTGGTGGTTTTCTATGATGGAGGCACAGCTTTGGTGGATAAGTGAAGAGTAACTGATGTCATCTACCTGGACCTGTGCAAGGCGTTTGACACTGTGCTGCAGGACATCCTCGTCTCTAAGCTGGAGAGGCGTGGACTAGGTGGATGGACCACTCAGGAACTGTCTGGATGGTGGCACTCAAAGAGTTATGGTCAATGGTTCGATGTCCAAGGGGAGAATGGTGACTAGTGGGTTCCCTCAGGGGTCGGTACTGGGACTGGTGCTGTTGAACACCTTTCTTGGCAATATGGACAGTGGGATTGAGTGCACCCTCAGCACGTTTGCTGACAACACCAGACTGGTTCAGTTGACACGCTGGAGGGACGGGATGCCATCCAGAGGGACCTTGACAGGCTTCAGAGGTGGGCTGGTGCAAACCTTGTGAAGTTCTTGAAGGCTAAGTGCAAGGTCCTACATGTGGGTAGGGGCAACCCCAGGCGCAAAGACAGGCTGAGCAGAGAATGAGTGGCAAGCAAGCCTGAGGAGAAGGACTTGGGGGTGCTGGTGGATGAGAGGCTCAACATGAGCCAGCAACGTGCGCTCACAGCCCAGAAGGCCAACCGTATCCTGGGCTGCATGAAGGGAAGCGTGGCCAGCAAGTTGAGGGAGATGATTCTCCCCCTCTACTCTGCTCTTGTTAGATGCCACCTGGAGTACTGCGTCCGTTTCTGAGGCCCCAGCACAAGAAGGACATGGACCTACTGGAGTGAGTCCAGAGGAGGCCACCAGGATGACCAAAGGACTGGAGCACCTCTCTTATGAGGACAAGCTGAGAGAGTTGGGGCTGTTCAGCCTGGAGAAGGCTCTGAGGAGACCTTATAGCAGTTTTGCAGTACCTTAAAGGGACCTAGAGGAGAGCTAGGGAGGGACTTTTTAGAAGGGCAAGTAGTGAAAGAAAAGGGGCAATGGTTATAAACTGGACAAGAGTAGATTTAGGTTAGACATTAGAAAGAAATTCTTCACTTTCACTGTGATTCCTTTGACCAGGAATGAAACAAGAAAACTTTTGTCTCAATGAGATGGAAACTTGAAAGCTGGAGGGGCAGGTTCCAGGTCAGTTACTGGATAGACTGAGTACTTCAGTCTAGGTACTCACTTCACTCACCACCCTCACTGAGGGTGAGACACTAGCCCAGGTTGCCCAGAGAATTTGTGGCTTCCCCCTCCCTGGAAGTGTCTGGTGAGCCTGGTACAGTGATAGATGAGTGAGTTAGCCAGGCTGAGACAGTCTGGCTCTGTCCAGGAATTTCAGCTTTTGTTATTCCATTAGCTGAGCTCAGCCTTGGGCCACGGCTGCCCATCTTCCTATTCAGTCCTCATTCATCTGTGTTGATGTATTCATTAAAGAACAACTAAAGGTCTGGGATTGCCTGAAAACGCTACACTTGATTTCACCTTTAAGGGCAGAAAGGGCGGTTGGGAAGAACAGTACTCCCTGAGAGCCAAGTCACGTTGCCCATTCTAAAGAGACACAAGGTGTCCGTATGCAATTTCTTCTCCTTTGCTGGTTCAAACACTGACTTTTGAAGAACATAAGGGTACTAACAGAAGCAAACACTAAAGAAAGTTGAAACTGTAACCTCCTCAGTTCCCTCATCTACATTTGACTTCAGTAGCTAGAAATAATGCAGATAAGATCTGTGACTCAGGACAGGCCTTACCATAGAATTTTGACCTCAGCCAGACTACAAAATACTCCCCTCCCTAACCATCCTCATCAATCTTGGGCTTATCCACAAATGAACAATATGTTTAAGTGGAAGAAACTGTAAAGCCTGCCTCTTCTGCAATAGTGTTGCTCTCTGCTCTTGAACAATGTGTAGAAGGTGAAGGTACAGGACACTTAGGCTGGAATGATGGAACAGGTCTATGAAGGTTCAACTCCCATTCATGGCTGAGCCAGCTTTGAATTTCTGTCAGGTTGTTCATGGCTTTGATCAGAATCTCCCAAGATTTTTTTCCTAATATCCATTCAGAATGGAAAATGAACCAGTAGTTATTTCCTGGGTGGTTCCTGTGACCCAGATCACCTCCTGTCAAGGTGTCATTTCCCCTTTCTTTCCCTATGAAGACAGCACAGTTGGAAAATGTCTAAAATAAACATAAGAGCTTAGCCTTGGATGTAGAGCTTCACTTCTAAGGACCATGCAGATTAAACACACCCAGCTGAAGCACTGGCAAACAGGCACAGCTCAGTGTGTGTAAACCAGATTGACTGACTGGCAGACCAGTGATGTCCATAACCTCTGGACCATTATTCTACCCACATTCTGGCAATATGCCCAGGTGAATTCTCCCATGATGCTGAGACCAGGCAGTGGCATCATAAGGTCAGGAAGGCATCCATGCCTGGGACCATTCCCTGTGGCCTCGATCTTGAATCCAGAATTCCCAGATCTGAAAGAGCCTGTGAGCCTGAAATGATGATGTTGCACTGTGTTGGCCTATAAGCCTCACAGATGAAACTTGGGAATACCCTGCCTGTCCTGCTCTGGACAGAGGATTCACTGGGGAGCGAATCGCTGGTGAAAGGAATCTGAAGCAGGAGAAAAGCAAGTCCAGTAATAATTCATGAAAGGTCCATGATGATGACAGCTGAGGTGAGAGAAGGAGAGGATTTAATGGAAGGCTTCATGCAGTGCCCAAGTTACTGCCATTTCTGAATGGATGCCCAAAGTTCAGTGCCTCTCATGCCAAAGCACAGGGAGCTGCTGGAGGCAGCCTGTGTCCAGTGGGCTGGGGACCTAGAGAGTGCCTTGCTGTAAGGCCTGGGCTGGGATCTGTGGGAAGCAGCTACAGCAGCTCCCACCCCATCTCCCCAGGGTGGCTGAGACCTTCCAGGTACATTCAGATGTGCACCCCAGGCACAACTGCACACACACACACACCAGGAACATGGGTCAAGGCAGATACAAACACTCTGCCAATGCTGGTGGCACCAGCAGCCTCATCCCATTCAGCTCTGGCTGATCAGGAGGAAGATCTGTCAGTGGGACATATGCACACCTGTAAACACAGATACCTGTGCAAGGCACGATACAGATCCCCCAGTCACTGCCCAGACACTCAGCATCTCCTCTTCAATCCTCTTTCCAGCAGCTGGACACGTGAGCCCTGAGGTCCAGCTCCACTGCGAGTGCTGGTACAGACCCTCCTGCCTCACCCATGCTAACCTGCCACCCTGACACAAACACAGGCAACCCCCCACCACACAGGCACACGGTGAATCTCCCCCCAGCTGCACTGAGGTACTCAGCCTGTCCGGTAATTGACTTGGGACCTGTCCCCCAGCTTTCCAGTTGCCTTGCACCCACATCAGCATCCACACCTACACACAGGAGTCCCCCAGTAATACTCAGTCTTAGACATTCAGTTGACCCAGTATCCACCCTGGATCACAGTTGCTGGCACCTGTGTTGGAAAATCCTGAGGCCCCAACCCCACTCCAGCTGCTGGGACACAGACCGACTTGCACACTCAACACATCCACAGGTGTGTGATGCATCCCCCCAGTAACCAGCCTCAGACACTCATCCTGCTCAGTAGCTGGCCCTTGGATCCTCCCATGTCCGCTTGCCTCACACTCACAGCCACACAAATGCAAATGGGTCTCTCAGGTGGTTTCCAGACCTCATGGTGTCTGCACTGTTTGGCTTGGTCCTGCTTGTCCCTCCAGTAGCCAGCTCTTGAACCCTGGAGTATGTCTGGTACCCAGCCACAATTTAGGCCACTTCCATACCTGGTTTACAAGTTTCTTACCCAACTCAGGCAGGTTGGTTGGCCTCTCTATTTCCTGCAGCACCAGCCACATGGGGCCCCATGACTTATGGTCCCTGCTGTGGCTGCTGGCACTCAGACAAGACTTTGACCTTTAATCAACCTTTAACCAATCTTCTACCTCTGAGCAGTCAGATTTTCCTGCACAGTTTTAATGCTTAAAGCACACTGTGGTGCAGCCAGGAGAGGGTAAAAGGTGCTGGCAAAGCAAATAGCTTCCTGTGAAAGAGCCATGCCCAGCTCACATGCGCTAGATTGTAGGAAAATGACGCAAGTCCAAAGTTATGGGAAAGGAGTTTTTGCATGTTAATCCAGCCCTTCCATGTCTTTTTGTATCCTTTCAACCTTCTTTTGGTTGTAGAGGTTGCAGTGTTCTTTCCCTTGTGTCCTGTAGGAATGAACTTGATTCAGGTTTCACGCTGAATTTGTGCCTCCTTAATTTCACACACAAGCAGAAAACTTTAAAATTAACACAGAGCTTGATCTCTCACTTTGGATACAAACACCAGTGTGTTTTTCACAGTGTGAAAAGCTGTGGAAATCATTATAAATGCTGAAAGGAAGAGGCTGGCATTCTTCCAGAAAAAGTAAATATATCTGAGGTAAGGATGGTGGCTGTCTGAATGAGCCTGGCAGTCTAGGAGGGAGGGAGGGGTGAAAGCAAGTCTCACACAGCATGTATATGTGGTCTGTCAGTTCCCACAGTACTGCAACAGAAGCACAGTTCCTGCTCTTCTCATGGACTTGGTGCTAGAAGAAGTCCTTCTCAAAATCACTAGAGAGATGAATTTGCATGAGAAGACGAGACTGTGGGGATCAGGCCAGACAAGTGCACCAACAAGCAGCCTGTTTATACACAACTATGTCCTTTTATCCCATCATCCCCCCTTTCCCATGCACATTTATCCTCAGGCCAACTTAATCCTTCCTTTTCCCCACCTTCAACCCTTGTTTTAAACATCCCATAGTATTTTTTGTACAATGACAAAATGCTGCTCCTGGGCTCCCATAGTAAGTCCTTTCAGCCTATAGTTCACAATCAAGTTCCTCAGCCTGCAAGGGGCCAAAATCAAAGACATGGGAGAGAAACTACAGGTCAAAGCTGGCTTCTCAGCTCAGCCATCAGTTGTGCTGCTGTTGAGACAGTGTCTCCTGCTTCTCGGGCAAAGCCCAAAGCCAAGCACAGACACATAGTGGAAGGACCTTTCTCTCTTTTCCTCATCCCAATCCTAACAATTTATATTGCTACCTAGTGCACAGAAACCTGAGAGGCCACCTGGCTGAGCTCTCACATTTTAGAGGGAATGAGAACTGAGCTAATTTTGTCCTAATTTTCTGGCTCCCGTGATTGCCTTCAATTAAGTTATCATTGTAGCTCTGTGACTTGAACTTTTAATTCAATATTTCGTTGAGGGGCTTGTTGTGGGCACGACTGGATGCACACCCTCTGCCCTAGCAGGGAGCCAGACCCCTTGCAGTCCCAGGAAAGGCAGAGGCCTGGACAGTTGAGAAGAGTGAAGACACCCACAGGTGTCAATGATTAAAGGGACTGTGTTGCAGCCAGGAGAGGATGAAAAGGTTTGTGAAAAGCCAGGAAGGCTATTTGCCCAAGGGCAGCAGTACCTGGAAACCCATTCAGAGCTCTGGCTACTCAAGCCTCTTGCCTCCACCCTCTGCCAAAGCTACTCGCTGCTCCACCACTCACAGGCATTAGGAGTGAAACTTTCTCTTCTGATCATAACCAGGGGAGGAAGTCTCTGCCCCTGCTGCACTCCCTCAGCTCTTTAAAGGTGTCCTGTCCTCAGCAAGTACTCCTCATGACCACTTGCCTTTCAATTCATTGGCAGCAGTGGAAGGATGTGACTGGATTCACCTGGCTGAAGTTCAGTCTTTTAAAAGCTATCTGCCCTTGGTACACTCTGCTCCACTCATGGCAAGGGACAGACAATGTGTCTTCATGTTCATGAACATTAACCTTCAGTTCATGCCCAGGTTCCGGTCCTCTGAGCACCCACAAAGCACGGGTGCAAGCTCAGTCTGTGCTTTACAGCAAATCACCCAGGTACCTCCGAGCTGAGGTTTCCCTGGGTGTTCCCTAGCAGCAGCCCATTCCAGGGATGCCTCCAGGTAGTTGGTGTGAATGGGACAGCTCAGGTTTGTGTCTCTCTGCTTCACAGTCCTCTGTGATTGAGTGTGACTTGAGGTCTCAATCACCTCCCATATGCCTCCTGACACATCCTAAGAGGGGCAGTACACTTTCTTAGTGTTCACCTTCAAAAGCATTGCCCTTCTAAGCTGCAAAAGAAGCAGGTCCATTGTCTCCCAGTATATTCCTCTATCTGGATTAAGATGTTATGATCCGAGTGAGTGGACAACTGGACAGGTAAAAACAGGTTAGCTGACCAGGCTCAGAGAGTGCTGGTGGTGTTTAATAGGCTTAATAGGTGCTTAATACTTTACCTGGAGGCCTGTACCAAGTCGGGCACCAAAGGGGTCTAAAGGAGCGCTTGGGGGAACCTAACACCAGCTTTCCAATAACTGCAAGCAACCACCAGGAAGATGGAACCAGGCTCTTCACAGCAGCAAATCACGTGAGCATGAGGGAGAAAGAGAATGGGTGGATATTAATAAGTAATTAAATAAATGAGGTTCAGGCTATACGTAAGAAAAAGCATTTTCACCATCGTAACAGTGAAGTGTTGGAGTCAGTTGCCCAGAGAGACTGTCCAGCCTCCATCCTCAGTGCTCAGTGCCTTAACTGCATTCCCCATCCTGGAGGTGTGACCGTCTGGGCTCATGGCCAAATTAGAGCCAGTGCAACTGAGGGCTGTGTGCCTTCCCTCTCGTAACACTGGAGCCAGTGCTCTCAGGAAGGACTTCAGAGGGGCCTCAGCCAGGGCTGCTGCCTGTCCCATGGGAGATGCTTTGAAGAGGAGACTGACCTGAGCTCCAGCTCCATGGCTGTGTCTCATCCATGCCTGCACCTGGCCATATAACCTGCTGATCTGGACCTGGGTGCATGGACAGACTTCCCAGCTTGACCTCAGACTTTCTTCATCACTGTAGACTTTGATCATCTTAACCCACACCTTAGTCTGACTACTATCCCCAGGCTTTGCTTGTTCTCCTCACTTGAATACCGTGGGACTAGGACCTTTTTGGCTAAGCCACTGCTTCTGCCTTCCTTGTTACCTCTTTTGGCTACTCTTTCTCTTTCACTAAAGAAGCTGACACTTTTTGTTGCTCACAGAAATATGGAGGTTATCAAGACTTGACTGCATAATGCACAGAGCAATTTTCATCTCAAAGCTGACCCTGCTTTTAACAGCAGATTGCACTAAATGGCCTCTTGAGGTCTCTGCCCACCTATGAGTCTATCCCCTGGTGTCATCAGTAAATTCTGATCCAAAACTAGCATATCTTTCACTAGTGATAAGAACATTAGTTCTCAAAGTTGTGAATCTCCAGCAGGTCCCAGGCCTTAGCTACTCTGACAGGTGATTTCTGATATCCCAAGGGTACCTCTGACGACAGTGAGCCCCTCTGATAAGACCCAGGATTTTGCCTGGCACTGTTCAGGATTTTGCCTGGCACTGTTCAGCTCTCACACTTTCTATGAGGGGATAGGGAAAAAAAAAAAAAAAAATTGAAAAAACCCCCAAACGCAACCAATATGTAGGATCTGAGGAGGCTCTTTGCAAGGGTCTCCAATGAGATATGCACTCTACTGGAGATACCTCACTCCTCTCACTGCTGCCTGGGCACTGGGCACTCTGGGTACTGTGAACAAGCCTGTATTTCTCCAGTTTTTGGAGAAGATGGTGACATGAACCGCTGAACAAACCACAGCTTGAAGTTAGTGAGTGCAAAAGCAGCAAATGACACAAGCTTGTAGCAGGCTGAGGTTTCCTGTTTCAGCCCCAAATTTCACATGTATTAACTGTTATTCTGGCCATAACTGTCTTGACTCTTCAGGACAGTGGTAGAAGATGCTGCTTCTCCTGCTCACAAGTGCTTTTCTCCTTATCCCATGGGCTGGGGCTGGTGAGTACAGAGAGATGGGATTTAGTTGAGGACCTGCAAAGGTAGAAATGGGCACTGAGTAGGAAAACTGTCTGGTACCTGCCTTGCCTTTTCTCATATCTCTACTCTCTATTCATATCTCTCTGCTCAGACTGTGCCTGAAACCAGTGACCCATTACAGGTACCAGTGTAGTGTCCTTTGACAGCATTTTAGTCACACAGAGTCGGGTGTGGGCAGACATCCGCAGGAAGTGTCGTTTGTTTTTCTCTCCATCGTGCATAAGCAACGCTTTGGAAAGCCCAAGGAAGGAGAGTGATTGGCATCACTGGTGTATGACAGCACAGGGTGACCCTCTCTCCTCGTGCATGTCTGAACTCTGTGGGGGGTAGCAGCATATGATATATTAACATTTCTTATCTCTCTTTCAGGAAAGATCATTGGTGGATACAAAGTTAAGCCCCATTCCAGGCCCTACATGGCTTCTTTATCAATCAGAAATGAGACAGGTAAATACCGATGCGGAGGGTTCTTGTTTCGCCTAGATGCAGTACTCTCAGCAGCTCACTGTGTGGCTGGAAAAGGGTAAGGCCCTGTCTTCCTTGTACACGGGTTATTTTCAGGTCTCACATAGTCATGAAGAGCCAGAGTCCTGGTCTGAGGAGAAAGAGAACTCTATGTTTCTTCAGGCACAGCAGGGCTCTCTGTGACATGAGCCATCCCCTCTGAGTTGCAGGAACTTTCTGTCAGGGGCTGTGTGCCCCTGGGGACAGGACTCCTTGGCAGTGGTCTCCTGATCCAGGGTTCCTACCACAGGTCACAGCTACTGTTGGAGAAGAGAGATAGTGTCTCCCATTCCCTTTTGTCTTCAGAATGGGACACCTCAGACGCACATCAGCATGGCGTAAAGGCCCTTCAGATAAATTGTGTAAGGAACCCAGGCTACGGGGGGCAACTTGCCGAGAACTAATCTCTGGGGAGGTGCATCCCACCACCCCCTCCTTCAAACCACCTGCCATAGGGGCCATATCACTGTGGCCAGTGCAGCTGGAACATGTGGGTGTTTCCTGGCAGGAAAGTGAATATCACTGTGACCCTGGGAGCCCACAACATAAGTAAGAAAGAGCTGAGCCAGCAGAAGTTCCATGTTGGCCACTGGGTCATCCACCCCAACTATTCAAGAGACACCTTTGAAAATGACATCATGTTGCTGGAGGTATGCTCTCACACATCCTTGCTGCCTGAAGGATGTCCCACTGCTCGCTTCCCCACCCCCATGAACTTGTTCCCATTCCTTTGCCTGCTCTAACCCTATGTTCTCTCTGCTTGGCAGCTAAAGCCCAGGGCCAAGAAGACTAAGGAAGTAAGTCGTATCCGCTTGCCCAGTCACGATGAAAATGTGGAACCAGGAACTCTATGCAGAGTGGCTGGCTGGGGAGAGACATCGTTGATGGGCAATAAGAGTAGTGTGCTGAGGGAGGTGTCCCTGAAGGTACAGAATGAGGAGCTGTGTAAGAAGTCTTTCAAAAGGAGCTATCTGTTGCAATCTAAGATCTGCGCTGGTGATAAGGATGGCAAAAAATCCACTTACTGCGTGAGTGCTGTTTTGGGCTCCGAGCACGGGATGAGGTTGGGATTAAACGGTCAGGTTGGCTCTCATGTAGGAGATGAAGGGGATTAAAATGATATAAATTATTAAAATGATTCTTGAGGACGATGTGCTGAGGCTCCTCTCAGGAGCCTGAATTACTTCATGAATGGGCCTAGAGGAGTCGTAAGGCAGTTGGGTCTGGAGGGAAATGGTTGAAAGAGGAGGTTCTTCACACAGAGGGAGGCAAGAGGGACAGTTTCTTCCTTAGGGCAGAAGAAGATATGCTCTGACATGTCTGACTCCTCCCACTCCTTTTACCTCACAGGGTGATTCTGGTGGCCCATTGGTTTGCAATGGGAAGGCTCACGGCATTGTTTCTTATGGACACGAGAATCGCACCTTCCCTAAAGTATTTACCAGAGTCTCCTATTTTGAACCCTGGATACGTGGAGAGCTGAGAAAGTTTGTGCCCCAAGACTTACCTGACTCCCCCTCCTCTGACTAAAATGCTCAGTACCCCATTTCCACAATGCATCAAGCATCTGTTCATGCTCAGAGGCTTCCAGGGGCAGCTGAAATGAAGTCAGGAATGCTCTCAAAATGCAGGTCCCAAGCACGTACACTTTCATAATATTCCCTTCCTCCTACTGCTGCCCAGCTGTGCTAATGCCCGCTCTACTTTCTGGCCACCAATAAAGTCATGTTCAAACTTGCTTGGATGTGCAGCCTTCTTGGGAACAGAGTGGATCGCCTGAGTGTGAGAATGTGGAGATTACACTCTCTGGAACAGGCTGGGCAAGATGGTGAAAGGAGCATGCAATGCAGATCTCAATCCCTGCTAGCTGGAAATACTGTTCCTCGCCTCCCTCAGCTTCTTCCAGTCAAGCCAGCAAGTACATACAACTGTGTTTCAAAACCATTTACCCAGTCTTTCAGAAACAGAAGCATCACAACATCCAGGGGGCGATTATTTGGGTTTCCAGTACCAACCTAAAGTCATCTCAGGATCTTCAGAATAACCCCAGCCTATATACAGTCTCCACTTGCCAGCTTATTTATAACCTTTCTCTCCTTTCCCTCCTCTCAAATGTTATATGAAGCATTTGCTTTACAGCTGTAAAATTACTGAGGGCTGAAATACAGAGGTTTTGTCATATTGGGTCACCTGAGAAGAACGTGACTGGGCCAGGAGTTGCCCTTTTATGGGTGGTGGCAGGATAGAAAAATTCAGAGATGCCAAAGGGAAAAACAGTATTGCAGAGAGACAACTCTAACCACTCACGCGAGGGAGAGATGCATTGCTTGTTGGCTGCCTGGCTGGAAGAGAAATGACATAGTGAATTTGAACTCCTATTTTAGACAAACTCTACTTCTCACCTGAATCTTCCCTGTGAAAGAATCAGTTTCCCCCGAGAAGACACCAGTTCTGACAAACAATTGGTCTCACATCCCTCTCTTATCTCTCTCCCCCTGCACCACTGTGATTAAGCACTTTTTCAGCAGCTTTGTGCTTAGTAAAGGAAACAGCTAAGACCCTGCTAGTACCCAGAAGAACTGCATTATTCCACTCACCTGTGGAAGTACACATTTCCAGGTCAGTACAAGGACAGAAACAGCCTCTGAGGCTCCACTGTAGCTACAGAAAGACATCTCCTGCTTCACTCCAAGTGCTTGTCTCCCTTCTAATATAATTTCGAATCAAGTAACACCCAAAATTGCAATGGTATGGATAAAGAGGCTAGAGGATGTCCAACTATATCAGAAAATTTTTCAAGCCTTCCTCTCAGTTTTCCCAAGCACCAACCTGTACTGGTTGACTGCCACTCAATTCCTGTGCCTGCCACAGGAAAAAAACATGGCCAGAAGGGACCAAGGGCTTCCCACAATATTGCACATCTCTTCCTCCAGGCTTTCCATCCAGTCCTGCACTACACTGGCTTTGTTCTGACACTCTATAGCATCCCTTTCCACCCAAATTCCACCCCATAATATGCCTTTCCAGGTCCATCACTTTCTTCTCTTACATGCAGTTTTAACTGAGAGCATGTGAGCATGAAAGGAGTAGTCAGCAGTCTCAGTGACAATGTGGAAGATGAACATGGCCTTCACAGGCTGCTTTCCTGGATTATTTTAAAGTGTCCTGTCTCCATACAATTTCTGAAGCTGTGAGTCACCATAACCAACAAGATCTGGCACAGTAGCAATGTGAATGTTGAGGAGGAAGAAATTAGCAAGGGAGTTGACCAAAGTAATCATGGAACTTCCTGCCTAGGTAGAAATACAAGAAATGAAAAAAACAGAATCTGCTATTTTAAGGGACGCACTGTGAGACAGGTGACAATGTGTCAGCACCCCCTCCTCACCAGGAACATGGAAGGAAGTCTTAATGGCCATAGAGATCTCCTGCAGCTGAGTATGCAGTGGTCACACTGACCTCCTTCCCCACGACGTCTGCCGTGCAATGGAGACCACAGGAACATCCACTGCAGGGACTTTAGCATTTGCTAGGCCCATCCACTTCCTAGTCCTGGGGCTGTGGGGACTGTGGGTGGGAGAGTGTGACTGTATTTCCCAGACATAGATCACTCTTCTCGTCCCACATCTCAGATTGCTGAATTTGCTGCTTTTTTCCAGAAGGCAGCATCTTTGCATGAGATGAGGGGTGACAAGACCTGAACAGAAAAGGGACCATGTTAACCACTTGTAGAGGACAGAAAAAACCACAGAGCCAGCACAGAGCCCCAGAGCCCCACACCCTTCCTGTAGTTACAAAAACCTCTCTTCACTTTCCCCTATTCACAAGGTAGCACTGTGTCCTGCCCCACTCCCTTTTGCAGCCCTCCCCTTTGCCCCAGTTCACAAGTCCTACTCCACAATGGCCCAGAAGGTGCCCACAGACCTGCGAAGGCAGGAAAGTCTAAGATGGGGAAAAGGGCAACCTGGATGCTTGGGGTTTCTGAAGGCAAAACAGAGAGACCACAGGTTCAAAGCAAGAGAGGAAAGGTTTGAGTGCAAAGTCAGTGGGGTAGAGCAGTGAGAGTCCAGAAAAACTGTATTCTAAAGACAGTGAAATCGCTTGCTTACAGACATTTAAGCTTACAGGTGGATGGAGGGCAGTGAGGACTACAGGGTAGAGCAAGGGTGGGAACAAATAACCTTGGTTCCCCAGAAGATAGGAGGATCTGAGTCTGACAGGATCATATCAATGTCTGGGTACACTGAGAAGCAGAGAGGTCTGTGTGTTAGCAAAGAGGCCTGGGCCATGGGTCTGTGGGTACATCCCCCTGCTGCCACAGCACAGGTGCCATGGGCTAGTCTAGAAGCTCTTCCACGAGTGTGACATGGAGTAGAGTCTCCCTTAAACCCCAGGGTTGTGTGGGGCAGAGGGAGGGGCAAGCACTCTTCTGGAGGGTGACACTGTGTATCTCAGTTTGAACATTGGCTCCTGGAAGACTTCTTGTCCTGGTTGTGGGAGAGAGGTCACCTCATGTCAGATGGGATTATCACAATATGACCTTGATGACCCTACATGCAAAAAAATTTCTCAACGTCAAATTTTTAACACTGATTCTAAACAGATAAACTCAATCCAATGTTGTTGTTACAGGTAATGAGCTGATAACAGGAAGATCATACTATCATGGAATAGTATGGTTTGGAAGGGACCTTAAAGATTGTCTAGTTCCAACCCCCCTGCCATGAGCAGGGACACCTTCCACTGGACCTGGCCATTAGCAATTCTAGGGAGGAGGCATCCACATCTTCTCTGGCCAAACTGTTCCAATGTCTCACCACCCTCACAGGAAAGAATCTCTTCCAAATATCAAAAATGATCCCCTTGCAGTTTAAAGTCATCACGCCTTGTTCTGTCACTCCCTGCCCTTGTAAAATCTCCCTCCCTAGCCTTTCTGTAGGCCCCTTCAGGTACTGGAAGGCCACTAGAAGGTCTCCCCAGAGCCCAAACTCTCTCAGCCTGTCCTCACAGGAGAAGTGCTTCATGACCTTGCCAGGCACAGAGGTGAGAGTGACCCATTTGTAGTTCCCCAGACCTTCCTTGTTTCCCTTTTTTAAAAGTGGGGGTTATGTTACCGCTTTTCCAGTCCATAGGAACTTTACCAGACTGCTAGGACTTCTCAGATATGGTGATTAGTGGCCTGACAATTTCATCTACCCGTTCTCTCAGGACCTGTGGATGCACCTCATTAGGTCCCATGTACTTGTGCACTTTTAGGTACTTCACATGCTCTCGAACCTGGTCTTCCCCTACAGTGCGTGACCCTTGATTCTCCTAGTCCCTGCCACCGTGTGGTGGGTTGACCCTGGCTAGAAGCCAGATGCCCACCAAAGCCCACTCTATCACTCCCCCTCCTCAACTGGGCAGGGGGAGAAAAATATAATGAAAAGCTCGTGGGTGGAGATAAGGATGGAGAGAGATCACTGACCAGTGACTGGCACGGGCAAAACAGACTGGACTTGGTGGAAAAAACAAATTTACTTTATTACCAATCAAAATCAGAGGAGAATGAGAAGTAAAAACCAAATCTTAAAACACCTCCCCCACCCCTCCCTTCTTCCCAGGCTTAATCTCTTTCCCGATTTTCAACCTCCTCCCCCCAGCGGCACAGGGGGACAGGGAATGGGGTTGGGGTCAGTTCATCACACGGTGTTTCTGCCGCTCCTTCCTCCTCAGAGGGAGGACTCCTTCCCCCGCACCAGCGTGGGGTCCCTCTCACGGGAGACAGTCCTCCACCAACTTCTCCAGCCTGAGTCCTTCCCATGACTGACAGCTCTTCACGAGCTGCTCCAGTCTGGGTCCATTCCATGGGGTGCAGTCCTTCAGGAAGGGGCTGCTCCAGCGCGGGTCCCCCACAGGGTCACAAGTCCTGCCAGCAAACCTGCTCCGGCGTGGGCTCCTCTCTCCACGGGCTACAGGTCCTGACAGGATCCTGCTCCAGCGCGGGCTTCCCGCGGGGTCACAGCCTCCTTCGGGCATCCACCTGCTCCGGCATGGGGTCCTCCACGGGCTACAGGTGGTCATCTGCTCCACCAGGAACCTCCATGGACTGCAGGGGGACATCTGCTCCACCATGGACCTCCAGGGACTGCAGGGGGACATCTGCTCCACCATGGACCTCCAGGGACTGCAGGGGGACATCTGCCCCACCATGGACCTCCATGGGCTGCAGGTGGTCATCTGCTCCACCATGGACCTCCATGGGCTGCAGGGGGACATCTGCTCCACCATGGACCTCCATGGGCTGCAGGGGGACATCTGCTCCACCATGGACCTCCAGGGACTGCAGGGGGACATCTGCTCCACCATGGACCTCCAGGGACTGCAGGGGGACAGCCTGCCTCACCATGGTCTTCACCACAGGCTGCAGGGGAATCTTTGCTCTGGCATCTGGAGCACCTCCTCCCCCTCCTTCTGCACTGACCTTGGTGTCTGTGGAGTTGTTTTCTCTCACATCTTCTCACTCCTCTCTTTCGCTGCAAAGTGTGCAGCGTTTTTTTCCTCTCTTCCTTTTTTTTTTTTAGTTCTGTTATCACAGAGGCGTTACCATCGTTACTGATGGGCTCGGCCTTGGCCAGCGGCGGGTCCGTCTTGGCTGTGCATTGGCTGTGTCAGGTCGGACATGGGGGAAGCTTCTGGCAGCTTCTCTCACAGAAGCCACCCCATGTCCCCCCCACGCTGCCAAAACCTTGCCACGCAAACCCTATACATGCTGCATTCTGTGGCTTGAGGAGTGTGACTTGAGCACTTACTGGTGAAGACTAAAGCAAAGTCGTTGAATACCTCAGCCTTCTCCATATTCGGGGTGATCAGGTCTCCCATTTCCTTCCAGAGGGGACCTACAGTTTCCCTAGTCTTCCTTTCATCCCTCATGTACCTATGAAAGTTTTCCTTGCTGGCCTTGACATCCCTGGCCAGATTTAATTCTTCCAGGGCTTTAGCTTTTCTAACCTGATCCTTGACTGCTCAGACAATTTCCCTGTATTCCTCCCGGGTTACCTGCCCTTGCTTCCACCCTTCATGGGCTTCCGTTTTGTCTTTGAGTTTGTCCAGGAGCTCCTTGTTCATCCATGCAGGCCTCCTGATGTTTTTGCCTGCCATCCTCTTTGTTGGGATGCAACACTCCTGGGCTTGGAGGAGGCCATCCTTGAATATTAACCAGTTTCCTTGGGCCTCTCTTCCTTCTGTGAAGGAGCTTGAAGCCCTTGAACTTCACATTCCCCACCAGCCCTTCCTTGTCGGTGAGAACAAGGTTCAGTATAGCACCTCTCCTCATTGGTTCCTCAATCACTTGGAGAAGGAAATTGTCATCAATGCATTCAAGGAACCTCCTGGATTGCTTAAGCCCTGATGTGTTGTCCTTCCAACAGATATCAGGGTGATATCTGGTCCCCCATGAGGACCAGGCCTTGTGAATTTGGGGCTGCTCCTATCTGTCTATAGGGGCATCCTCTCAGTCTTCCTGGTCAGGTGGCCTGTAGCAGATCCCCACTGTAATGTCTCCTGTCCCTATCCTCCCTCTAATTCTCTGTGATGCCAGTCAGGTCACAGCTCTGCAGACACGCACGTGTCTCTGACTCCTCTGGTTTATTTCCCATGCTGCGTTTGTATAGAAGCATTTAAGTTGGTTGCTGATGAAGCTGAGCTACTGACTGGAGTGAGTGGAATTCCATTGTGCTGCTCCTCTGGTGCTCTCCTGACAGCCTGTGATCTTTCTCCAGGCTCTGGGTATCTGTTGCTGGCACTGGCACCAAACTGGCCGGAGTGGGGTGGATTGAGGTTCCTCTCCCCGAGCAACTTTATTCAAGCCTGTAGGTTTCCCTGGAGGGGTGCAGGAGGATCCACAACAGCTTTACACGCCCTTGAGGTGGTTAGCCTTCTGGTTCTCATCACGAGAGGCACCTAGGGAATATTTGTTTCTGATTATTCCACAATTACAATGGCATGAGCATTGCCATTTTGGGCCCCTCACCAACTTGTCCAGCCTGCTCCCAAAGATTCCCTTTCCTCTTCCAGACAGGTGGAGTCCATCCATCCCTAAGAGGTTGCAGTTCTCAAAGGATGTCCCATTGTCAGAAAAGCCAAAACCCTTGTGATGGCACTAGCCACGTAGTTAGGAGCTGATATGCATTATGCTTCTATTTCTGGCTGCCCCTTTCCACCAGCTGGGAAAATGGAGGAAAAGATGACGTAGGCACCAATATTTTTCACTCGCACCCCCTGGGTTTTATAGTCTTCTTTCATTTTTCCCATGTTCTGGCTTGTGATGTCATTCATGCCCATGTGAAAGAGCAACAGTGGACAGTAATCTGAGGTCTTGGCAGGTTGTGGCACCCTCTCTGCAGTATCTGTGATCTCGGCTCCTGGTATTCAGCACACTTCTCATGAGTCCCTGCCAGGTCAGCTGATGGGCACCTCAGTTCCCTTTGACAGAGAGTCGCCCACTACCAACGCTCACCCTTTCTTTTTACGGTGTCCACTGTGGGCTGCTGGAACAGTTCCCCCTTATGGACCATGCTCATGGGTGTCTATAGCTGCTAGAGCTTCATATCTGGTTTTGGTTCTAGTGCTGGAGGGTGGAGACTGGATTGGAGTTGTGCTTTTGTGAGTCACCAGGCTCCAAGGTGCGTCATTCCCAGTGGTGTTCTCTGCAGGAGTGGTGCTCACTGCAGGAGCATGCTCATGAAACCACCCATCTATCAGCTCCTCTAACCCTGCACAGCATTTCAACTGCTCCCTGCAGTCTGGGCACCTGACCTAACAGAACATTGACCTGTTTGCACCTCATGCAGGTCTTTCCCTTTTCCCCAGGAGAAGGGGCTGGGCACTCGCTGCAGCCCACCGCCTGCACTGACGTCTCCTTCCTGACCAGTTCCATCTGGGTGGATGCGTCAGCCCTCTTGGGGACTTTCTCTGCAAGAGCTCTGGTTTTGGCTCCGAGGTGAGTGCCCACCACTTTGGCAGAGACCTAGAGCACTTCCCTGGGCTGTAGACCAAGGAGCAGGTTGCAGCTCCCTTCCTGCGCACCCTTCCACACAAACCACCACACCACACCCTTTCTGATGTGCCGTGCCCTGTTTGCACACCCTGGTCACTGGTGATCCCCAGGGCTGCTTAAATCTCCCACAGCTGCTGCTGCCAATGCCCAAGCCACGTCAGCCTCACGCTTGAGAGCTGCTGGTTCCTGATGGGTCCCTCTGCTCCTCCTTGGGGTTCCCTGGCTCTGAGAACCCCCCTGTCTACCTCAATCTAGCGCTGGGCCACAGCATTTTGCATTGCTGCCTCTGGGCTCCTCGACGACGATCTCTCTTGTCATCCCACCTCTCAGCTTGCTGAGCTTGCTGCATCTTGTCAGAAGGCTCCACCAGTAGAAGGGCTGGAATGTCTTTCTTGCCACCTCTGGGCTCCTTGCCAACTGAGTCACAGTCCATTTATCCACACGTCATTCCAACAAAGACATTGTAGTGTCTTTGGTGGCATTTAACACTGGATGAGGACATCCAAATGTACACATTTCATGAGAAAAATCTCCGTGGCAGCCACAGAATCAGAATTCACAGTGTCATCAGTGGGGATTTAGTCTCTGCCATGGCTGAGTTCCGAGAACAGTTCGTCCAGCCAGACCTTGTCTGTTGGGACAGTGCTGGACAAGTCCCAGCTGCAGTGACTGTGTTTTGAAGGTCTGTATTGGCCAGAAGGGTGGTTTAGGCACCCACTCCACTTTAGGCATACCTAGAGTGTCCTTTTAGTCCCTAAACATATGTCTTCAACAGTATTTTAGGGTATTGAAGACATCTGCAAGGGGCTGGCAGTTCTGACATGTGATCTGGAAGAACTGTGTCCTTCTAGAGTGGCAGCTATAGGCCAAATGGGACAGCCATAGGCATTACCATGTCACCAGATTACTCTCTTCAGGCACTTACAGTGCTCCCAGCCTGGTGGCTGAACAGCTGAACTACTAACAAGCTTGTTGGTTCTGCTGTCAGAAGTCTACACAGCAGCATAGGGCTGGAATGTCTTCCTCGACTTCAGCTGTAGTTTCCTAGGTGGGCTGCAGATGTGCACATTGCAAATACCCACATTGCAGTCGTGTGAATTTCACTTGTGAGGGTGGATTTTCAACATTCTTGGACAGTTCCTTTCCAAAAATTGCAAGGAAAATAAGAGCAAACAATAGTTACCTCTTGGTAACCTGGAAGGACACCCTCTATTCAACTCCATGTTGATGAACATGGCTTGTTCTGTAATAAACAACCAAGCCTTCTAATCAAAGCAGGTTTCATTTTATTTGTGAGGACAAAGTCAATAAAGCAAAAGAACAGTGCTGGGTGCTTGACACAAGTCAGAGGCATGAGAAAAATACATTGTCCCTTTATATACATTTAAGATTGCATCAGCCACGTACACATTGATTGTAAGGTTGTGTTACTATAGTTAGTTCTAAGAAAAGGTGGGGTTATTACATTTATTTCGGAGAACCTATTGCCGTAGGTTCCCTCCTCCTTGCGCATCCATGTTGCTCTCTGGTGGTTGTACCTTGGAGTCTTTTGGAGGAAGGCTCATAGTCTTCTTGCCATAGACTTTTCACCTTATGCTTGTTTCTGGACTCCAAACCACAGGACTGTTTCTCTTTGGTTTCTTTCCAGGCTTTGCCACCAGTTAATGTTCTTGTGGTTCCTCAGTTTCCTTCACTTACCAGCCCCGCCTTTCCGGGCTGTTACATTTGTTCATCTCTTTACAGTTTTTCAACTTCCCTCCTCCTTTTCGTTCCCCCATGGGTTAGTCATTTTAGGTCTCTATTAAATTTCCCATATGCTAGCAAAATTTATTATTATTATTATTATTATTATTATTATTATTATTATTATTATTATTATTATTATTATTATTGCAAAACTCAACAACACTCTCCCCTCATCTTTCACATTCTTCCACATAAAGACAGAGGCTTTAGTGACTATGTAAATTCTCTAGGGAAAGTGACCATCAATATAATTAAATAAATGTGGAGACTCAGGTTATATGCTCCATCACCAGCCTCAAAGACCATATCTCCATTAGGATTGTGTCTTATTCAGTGAACACTACAAAATAAAAATACTGTTTTGGCAAGGCAT
This sequence comes from Caprimulgus europaeus, assembly GCA_907165065.1. The sequence goes on from OU015549.1 coordinate 504,353, forward strand.
AGGCTCCTTCTCAGCTGTCCTGAATGTTCTGTGCTTGTCTCTTAGCATTGGGTAGGAGACATCACATCCCTCTTCAGTCATCTGAGCACATACTATGTTTAGAAAGAGGATGTTCTCCAGGTTCCCTGTTACAAGTCACCTAGATTGAGACGACTAAGTCCCACCTTCAGGTTCAGCAATACCTGTATCTCCATGGGACCTACTTGGCCTGGCTCCTTCCATGGTCTCTGGAGGTCTTCATATAATCAGTGTAGCTGAGGCTCATTCACCTCCACTAGACCAGACACCCACATTTGGTTGGTGTTTTATTCTCTGTTTTCTTTCCCATAACTATTGACTGGGCTTTGCTTTGGCTGCCTTAACAGAGTCACGGTGCTACTGGTCTTGCATTGGGTTACCCACCTGGCCTTCAGCCACTGCTCCAGAAAGGGTCAGATGCTTCATGGTGTCTGTGCCATACCATCAGCTCCATGACTTCTTCTGTGACTCCCAAGTGGCACTAGCATTTAAGACTGCTGTCAGTCAGTCTGACTTTCTCATCCTATTGGGTGACCTACACAGAAATGCACCTATCATTTTTCCTTCCTTCCTTGTGTCCTGGTTTTGCTAGGGTAGAGTTAATTTTCTTCTTAGTAGCTAGAATAGTGCTGTGTTTTACTTTCAGTATGAGAAGAATGTTGGTAACCTACTATTGTTTTTAGTTGTTGCTGGAAGTCCAAGGACTTAGTTTTTTGCTACTCTGCAAGTGTAACAGACTGCAGGGTGGGGAAGCGTAGTAATTAGCAAAACCCAAATTGGCATTTGGATATGCCAATGAGATATTCCATCTCATTTCACATCATGGTCAGTATATTAAAGAGGGCTGACTGGAAAGCTGGGGATTCTCTCTCGTGGATCACTCAGGCTCACTCTTCCCGGATTGTTGTTCGGTTTCAGGACTGTCTCTGCTCTGGGATCGCTGACTGGGGACAGGCTGGACATTGATTGATGGGTGGTGAGCAAGTGCACTGTGCATCACTCATTTGAACATTTCACTATTACTGTAATTATCATTATTATCTTAATTATTATTTTATTTCAATTATTAAATTGTTTTTATCTACACTCACCCCTTGAATTCTCTCCCCTATTCCCTGTGCAAGGGTGGGGATAGTGAGTGAGCGGCTGTTGTGGCTGCTAGCCAAGTGAAACCACCACACCTTGGAAGGTGTGAGGGGGCTAGCCATGTTCCTAGAAGCACTGAAGTGTGCCATGATGCCCTAGGTGACCTCATAGTCTGCCACTCATGTTTCTGCATCCTAAGCTGACTGAATATCACTGTAATCTTTACCTTCTGTCTCAGTGTGGACCTGCAGATTTGTGCAGAGCTCAATTACAAGGCCCAAGTAGGAGCACTAGAAATAAACAAAGCTCCAAATAATCTCCAACCTACAGACCCACCATTAGAACAGACATATTCATGGGACTGTCCTGGAGGACTGGTGTCTCGTCATGGTCTGGTGAAAAGATCTCTAGTCGCCTACAGACGTAAAGTTCTGTGACCATGTCAAATGCAGACAAATAACTTTCTACCTCAGATCACTCTGGCCATGGTTCCCTCACACTTCATACTGCCTGGAGGGTCACTTTTACTTCTTCTTGGAAGATACCAACTAATTCCTTTCTAGACAAGCCAGGTCTCCAGTACTATCCCAGCAGGTCTCAAACATTCCATCCCACCTTCATGACAAGATGCAGCACATTCAACAGCTTATTACAAACAAATAGCATCCTTGGACAACTCCTCAGCCCACATGCCACTTCAAGCACTTTCCATTGAAACAGTATCAGAAAAAACACTAAGCTGCCTTAGAGCTCAAGTCCAGCCTAGCTGAAGGAGACCTCCCTGAAACAAGCAGGCACATGCTGTTCTCTACCACTTACAGTGGGGACCAGAGAACACTGCTGAAGATTCATTCTCTGAGCAAGAAAAATGGAGCTTCACTGAACCACGCAGTGCTCTGCAGAGTTTGTGTGCCACACATAAACACATGTGTATGGAAAGCAGAGTGGATGCCTACTGTTCTCAGACAAAGAGGAGGAGTAATCCCTATAGTGGCTCACAAAGACAATATAGACTGGGCTTCAACCATCTTCCACATCAGATAAGCCAGATATCTGAGCGTTTCATTACAATAAGGAAACTTCTTTTCATGGGAGCCTGGTGCATGTGACATTGCTCTTTGAAAGACTTGTCTGCAAAAGGTCAGAGAAACCATGGAAATCCAGTGTCATCGAGGCATGAAGGGGTTTTAGTAGTCATTTATTACAACCTCATGCTCAATTCAGGGTCAACACTGTTCAGACCAGGTAGCTCAGGGTTTAGCCTGGTCACGTCTTACAAGCCTCCAAAGAAGGAATAGACCACTTTCAATGCATAATTTTTGTCAGAGCAATTCTTTTCCATTAAAATAACTTAGAATCTTGGCTTTTTCAGCCTGTGATCATTGTCTTGTCCTCCTTTCATGTACCTCTATAAAGACCCTGTGTTTGTCTTCTTAGTAGCCTCTCTATTGGTACTGGAGAGCTGTCATAAGGTCCCACTAAACCTTCTGTTCTCCAGGATCAAGAAACACAGTTCCCTGAGTCTCACCAAATACAACGTGTTCTTCCACCACCTTGGCCACCTTGGTTATGTCCACCAGATTCACCCAAGCTTATGAACATATTCCTTATACTGGAGGACCCCAAACTGGACGCACTATTCCAGAGTCTGTCTCACCAGTGCTGGGTAAAAGGGAATAAACTCTCCCCACCATAGACTACTGGTTGTGCTCCTCATGATACAGCTCAGGACACTGTTAGTTTTCAAGGCCAAGAATCACAAACAGAAGCTTTGAGCAGAAATCAGCTTTGCTGATACCAGGATTGTCAAGGAAGGAAAATGAGAAGAAACTTCTCCCTTAGAGGCAAATTAGCTAACAAACCCTTCTGGTCCCACTCCACTGGGCATACAGTTAAGTTACTGCATGTCTTTACTTCAGTGCTGGACTGTTATCACCACTTAGCTCCTCCTCTGGGGCATGCTTTTGAGCTCATTTTAGACTACATTCATGAGGGAGGAGAAATCTCCAAAAGAAACTCTCTTGGTAGATGAGGCATATTTTAAGATACTGTTCCAGAAAGGCTTGTGGATACCGTTTGTGCCTCTGATGAAAGGTGAGAATATTAAACCCCTGTTCCTTTTCTATTTTCTTTGCTGTTTTCTCTTCTTTTCTTTTCACTGGGCCTAGTAATGCAACAAGGAGTTGTATTCCATGTTCTATATTTGTCTGACTCTTTCAGTGTCATAGATAAACAGAACTAACTGTTACAGTTTGAAATTAATATTTTGGTGTCAGAAATGTTTATATCACCATCTTCAGTTCTATGGTGTGGTGCTTTTTAACTCGGCCAGCAGCCAAACTACACACAGCTATTCACTCACCTTCCCCAGTCTGGGCAATGGGGGAGAGGATCAGAAGGATAAAAGCAAGAAAGCTCAGGGGTAGAGATAAAAACAATTTAATAATTGAATTTTTTTTTTAAATATTAATTACAATAATAATGATAACAGTAACAATGGAATATACACACAAATGATGCAAAGTGCAATTGCTGACCACCCATTGGCCAAAGCCCAGACCATTCCCTGGCTAGCAATCCCAGAGCAGAGACAATCCAGATACTGAAACCACACCCTGGAAGGCAGAGAGAGGGCTATCCAGCCACCCTCATTTATATACTGAAGGTGACATTATATGATATGGAATGTCCCACTGGCATATCCAAACGCCAGTTTGGGTCTGCTAATCTTACGATGCCCACCCCTGCCCCCCCCAGTCATCTTCTTCTGCACCTGCAGACCAGCAAAACATGGGAAATTCAAAGATGATTGATTTTCTCAGCATCAACTAAAAACATCAGTATATTATGAGCATTCTTCTCATACTAAATCTCATACTGAAGCCAAAACAGATGTTAAATGAACAGACTTGCTCCACACTTGTTCATCCCAGTAATGACTTAATATTTTATGAAAAACATGATCATTGGAGATTTATTCACTCCCAAGTTAGTCACCTAATTCTGAGCTCAGTTTTAATCAACACAGAAGAGGACAGCCTGGTGCCTCTGCATGGTGATTCAGGGAAACCATCTTAGACTTGTACCTTCATCAAGAGATGACTGATGCTACTGAAGGGTCAATCTCTATCCACTGACATTAGTGGAAGGGCAAACCATCAGCAGCCTGTGTGCAGATCACCTGGAAGTGCAATGAGATGAGGGGAATTCTACTGAGGATCTAGTTCTGTGCCATTAGACTCCAAGGCAGAAATTATAACTCTGTTTGTTGCACCTGAGTATTAGAGCCTCTTATTGATCATTTGGAATGGAATTTCAGGTACAATTTTGGATGGGCAAAATTGGGTGGGCCAGACAGAACTACTTTAAATCTAGAAAACACCATATTTGGGAAAATCTTCAGTTGCAGCTAGCAGTGCTCTAGCTTGGTGAAACACAAGCCCAGAGACAACTTCAGCCTTATGCTGTTGAGTAAATCCTCATGCAAACAGCCTCTGACCTCTCTGTTACCAGCCAGACTACCGGAGGACAATCACCAGAGCTGGTCAGAAATGTAACCATTCTCTGATTGCAATTAATAGATTTGTATCTTCAGCAGCTGAGATCCCTTCATAGCCCTGATCAGTCACAGATGAAGGATATAGAGTGCATGATGCACACCTGGTAAACAATGATTCTCAGGTAACTTCACAATTATTTTAGAAAAGTTATCTTTTAAATTGTGTATTTGTTTAAGAAATTAATATATCTGTTCTCCTATGTCTACCTATCACCCTGTGGTACAATGATACACCATTCTCTTTTCCCCTCCTTGCTTTCACTTCTGAAAGATGTTGCTTCTAGTCCATTGAATTTGAGTACCATTCATTTTGTACCCCAACAACCCTGGTGGAAATTAGGTCTCAGCATCTATGTTTTGTGATTCATGTGTAGAAGTCAAAGTCCATACCACAGTCAGGGAAGATCCACTGTGCAATTTGATTGCTTTAAAAGGTCTCTGTTACTATTTAAAAAAAAAAAAAAAAAAAAAAAAGGAAGAGATAAAAAAAAACAAAAGTCCTGTTAATTAATTTTAAGAGCTACATACACAGATTAATTTATCTTCTTTATTATTATCGTTGTTGTTGTAACTTCTATTCTATTCAAGTACTGTTGTGGCTTTCCTTGTATACTGAAATATTTTCCCTGTTGTGGGGTGTTGGTTTGGTTTCTGGTTGTGTTTTGTTGTGGTTTTTTTCCTTTGGAAACACATCTGTCTCACTTTCTGTCTTTATTTTTAACATTGCATTGAATATGTTCTGACCAAGATGCAGTGATATCTTTATTTTTATTCTTACATAGGGGACATCAAGGCAAATGCATCCACGGAATCTCACCAAGGTCTCTGAATTCATCCTTGAGGGGTTTTTTGACAACCCTCACCTCCAAGGTCTCTACATTGCAGTATCTTTGTGTCTCTATCTTACTGCTATCCTCAGCAACTCATTTGTCATTATAGCTACCATTGTCCACCCACCACTTCACAGCCCTATGTACTTTTTCATCTCCAACCTGGCCATCCTTGACTTGGTAGGTATCTCCTCAGTACTGCCCAAGATGTTGGAAAATCTGATCCTGGGCAAGAACATCATCTCCTTTGAGGGATGTGTAGCACAGCTCTACACCTTCACTTTCTCAGTCTCAACAGAGCTTATGCTGTTAACAGTCATGTCTTATGACAGGTACCTGGCCATCTGCCAGCCCCTTCACTACATAACCATCATGAGAAAGGGGACCTGCATCTCTTTAATGGTTGGTGTCTGCGGAATCAGTACCATCAATTCTCTTGTAAACACCCTTCTTGTGGCACAGCTGGACTTCTGTGGGCCAATTTTAATCCAAAACTTCTTGTGTGAGGTACCCCCAGTCCTTGCCTTGTCCTGCAGCTCAACCTATGTCAGTGAAATAATGATTTACATGGCAGACATCATTTTAGGCATAGGAAACTTCCTGCTGGTCATCGTCTCCTACTGCCTCATCATCACCACCATCCTGAAAATCCAGGGCTCTGCAGGGAAGTGGAAAGCCTTCTCTACCTGCTCCTCACACCTTGCTGTTGTTGGCTTGTTCTACTCCACCATCATCTACACCTACATCCAACCAGCTAGCACTCTATTACAGAAGAAAAACAAAACGCTGAGCATCGTGTACGCTCTGGTGACTCCCACTCTGAACCCTCTGATCTACAGCCTGCGCAACAAGGTGATCAAAGGGGTGTTCTGGAAAATTGTATCGTTTCACAAGACAAATGAACACTCATAGTCATGTTCCCACACTTTTCAGCCCTGTTATGTGTGGTCTGCACTCAGGGGTAGTTGCCGTGTTGCTGTCACTGAGGTTCCTATGACCACAACAAAGGTCGTTCTTAAGGAGAAATTATCTGAACTGAGCATACCCAGAGCAGGGTGAGGTGAAGTGTACCTCAGAAGTGTTTGTTACTCTGAATCCAACATGCTCTTGAGTCAGTCTCCCTTTTGGTCAACAGAGAGGAAAAGGTACTTTAAGGATGGAATTGATCTGAATTTTCCCTCTGCTTCTGAAACTGTACCTTAGAGGTCTGTTTCTCCCTGTTGTAAAGGAGAATGCTCTCCTAGAGTTACATCAGTCTACTTATTGATAAACTATCCAATATTTATGTTTTAAATATTTTTAATATAAAATCAGATCTTTACTTGGTAACATAGAAATCATTAATCAAATAATCATTGAACAATATGAAAAATGAATCACCATGATTGTCCCTGCTCATTGCAGATGGGGTTGGATTAGATGATCTTTAAAGATCCCTTCCAACCCAAACTATTCCATGATTCTATGTGCTTAGTCTCAGACTATTGGTCGTGATTGTCCCTCATTTTTCCCTAGATTTACTTTTTTTAAGACACTGAAAAAGAAAGCAATAAAAAGAAACAGCCTAAGTAGAAATACATTATAATCCTGTCTGTAACGGTCTTCTGAAGGATGTACTGTATGCCTCACTGCTGTTCTCATGTGGTGGCAGATATTTGTCCACCTGGGATGGACTTCTAAATCCTTCTCATAATTACTGAAACTCTATCTTGTTGAACAAAGTGAAAAAAAAAAAAAAAAAGCAAAAGCAAATTACCTAACACTTTAGGAAATAAATTTTAGGGGATGTGGGTTCACTTTCAGTAAATTGATGATTATTTCCACTGCTTTATTGGTTACTTTACCTTTTATTGCCATAACAGAAGTGAAGGAGGGAAGGAAAGATTAAAGGACTTAAACATCTAAAAATAAACACTAAAAAAAAATAAAGAATCTTGTCCTTATTGCCTTTGCATTTTGTTTAAGGTTTCAGTTTATCTTCTAGGGGATATATAGCAATTCTGAAGTATTTTGGTGATTGTCTTGTGGTTTAAGTATTATCTGGTAAAAGAACAAATAACTTGACCTGCTTTAAGGAGGGCCCTGACTTCACAAAACTTTAGTAACCACCAAAGAAGAGAGATTCTTCTGATATTATCCCTGCTATTTTAGTTTCAATGGGAAACAATCCCAGAAACAGTCAGATAAAGTAAATTTACTTCAGAAACAGACACTTTAGGGAAGATTAGGAGACACCGAGCTGCCATTTTTCTCAGAGCCTGTAGGGTTTGTCCCTGCACCTTGTTCTTACAAATATTTGTTATACATAGCCAATCCTAAAGAAAATAAGTGCACTTATTTCAAATGGCATGCTGATTTTGATCAGCAGAGTTTTCATTTATTGCAGGTGAAAGGAATGTTGTATGCCTGTGTTCTCACCCCAAATATTTTGACAGTTTCATATCCCTGCCAGAGTTCCTGACTTGGGACTTTCTGTCAAAGCAGTTCAGAGAAAGACTTGTACAGAGCAATGCCAGTCATGTTAGGGACACACGATAGAGCCTACTGCTCATGCCAGGACCCAGCTCCCAAAATGTCATCCCAAAGCTTCTTTCTGTCCCGTTCCACCTGCTGCCCTGTAGCTGAGATGACACCTGCCACACTCATTACACTATATTGTCTAAGCTTTTCTTCCACAAATATACTGGTCCCTCCACTCACTGGGACAACTTCTCCTGGTTCTGCCTCATTGCTTCTTTCCAGTTTATCTTTTCTTTCTTTGCATAAAGCTCTTTCCTCCAGGGAATCCACGATGTTGAAGGAAAGGGCCCTCTGGATTTAAAGGCAACAGCTCTCTTAACACCATCAGCAGGATGATGTGGAAGACAACATCATGGGAGGAAGGAATCTGTCCCTGTCTGGGGGCAGATCCACTTGTTAGTCTTTCACAGCACTGCAGAAAGAAGTCAGACAAAGAATGTAAGTTTTCTTCCAGTTGCTTCAGACATGAAAGCCTGGGATCTACAGGACCTTGATATCACCTCTGCATAGACTCAGCTCTGTGCTTTCTATTTGTGTCAGTATCTGCAGTTCTGTCTGGACATCAGCCTCTCTCCAGTTCAGAGAGAAGACGTGATTTAGCTCATCAACCCTAATGCTGCCTGGGACCTAGGGCTGGGATTCTTCTTAGCTACTTCTGGTGCACAACTTAGTTACCCAAATGCCTTACCTACCAGCTCCCACGTGGCCATATCTCATCAAATGGCATAGGATACTTGTACTTAAGCAGTTCAACCTAAACCCAAAGAGAGGGAATAATTAACTCATCCAACTTCAGAATTCTAAGAGCTACAAAGTAAAGTCAACCTAGAGCTCTCAAGCTCTCGTTTGAGCCAGAGCAATAGGGCAGGCAAGGCCCATACTCATGACAGTCACATAACTCCAGCATTGTTGGACAGAGGTGTCAGAGAAAGAAAATTATTCTCTCCAGATGTTCACTCCTCGAGATTGTATATCAGGGGGGAAGGGTTCCAGGTTGACTGCAAGCATTTAGAAACAATATTCTTAGCTTTTGTAGTTACATGCAGAGCTGAGATCAACCTCACTGCAAAACTGAAGGTGTTGATTACAGATAATGATCAGAGCAGGCAGAGTCACCTCTTATTTTGAGCAAGTCACAATCTCACCCACACCAACCTACCACCTTCACGAAAATACAAGCAACTCACCACCACATGGGCACACTGTGAATCTCCCCACAGCTGCACTGAGGTGCTCGGTCTGTCCAGTAACTGGGACCTGACCCCCCAGCTTTCCAGTTCCCATCTCATTGAGATGAAAGTTGTCTTGCTTCATTCATAGTCAAAGGAATCACTGTGAAACCTCTTCTCCTCTCTTCTTACTTATCATGAATACAGGTTTTACAGAAGCCTGCACAGTTTGCACTGCTTAGCACCTTCTTGGCAGCGGCGGAGGGGGTGGGAGGGCAACATGTAGGAAAAAGTCAGAAAAATCACAACCTAACCCTTCTGAAAGTTTCTATGGGAACTCCTCCTTTTCCCCTTGGGAATTATTCCTATTCCAGCCACCTTTGATTTTAGAGTCCAAACAAGGTATTATGAAAAATAAATAGGCTTTATTTCTTTGTTCCACCCATATTGTTAGAATTTTTTATATCATCACCTTTGGGACACAAACTGAGAAGTTATTTGTGCCAACGGGAAGGATTGTGTTTATGTTTGAACTTCTTGAGGATGCAAACTCAGAGACTTTCTGACTGGTGAGCCTGGTACAGTGATAGGTGAGTGAGTTAGTTATATAACAGCCTGGCTCTGTCCAGGAATTTCAGCTTTTGTTATTCCATTAGCTGAGCTCAGCCTTGGACCACAGCTGCCCATCTTCCTATTCAGTCCTCATTCATCTGTGCTGATGTATTAATTAAAGAACAACTAAAGGTCTGGGATTGCCTGAAAACTCTACACTTGATTTCAACTTTAAGGACAGAAAGGGCGTTTGGGAAGAAAAGTACTCCCTGAGAGCCAAGTCACGTTGCCCATTCTCAACTCACGGCTGGGCCAGCTTTGAATTTCTGTCAGGTTGTTCATGGCTTTGATCAGAATCTCCCAAGATTTTTTTTTCCTAATATCCATTCAGAATGGAAAATGAACCAGTAGTTATTTCCTGGGTGATTCCTGTGACCCAGATCACCTCCTGTCAAGGTGTCATTTCCCCTTTCTTTCCCTATGAAGACAGCACAGTTGGAAAGTGTCTAAAATAAACATAAGAGCTTAGCCTTGGATGTAGAGCTTCACTTCTAAGGACCATGCAGATTAAACACACCCAGCTGAAGTACTGGCAAACAGGCACAGCTCAGTATGTGTAAACCAGATTGACTGACTGGCAGACCAGTGATGTCCATAACCTCTGGACCATTATTCTACCCACATTCTGGCAATATGCCCAGGTGAATTCTCCCATGATGCTGAGACCAGGCAGTGGCATCGTAAGGTCAGGAAGGCATCCATGCCTGGGACCATTCCCTGTGGCCTCGATCTTGAATCCAGAATTCCCAGATCTGAGAGAGCCTGTGAGCCTGAAATGATGATGTTGCACTGTGTTGGCCTATAAGCCTCATAGATGAAACTTGGGAATACCCTGCCTGTCCTGCTCTGGACAGAGGATTCACTGGGGAGCGAATCGCTGGTGAAAGGAATCTGAAGCAGGAGAAAAGCAAGTCCAGTAATAATTCATGAAAGGTCCATGATGATGACAGCTGAGGTGAGAGAAGGAGAGGATTTAATGGAAGGCTTCATGCAGTGCCCAAGTTACTGCCATTTCTGAATGGATGCCCAAAGTTCAGTGCCTCTCATGCCAAAGCACAGGGAGCTGCTGGAGGCAGCCTGTGTCCAGTGGGCTGGGGACCTAGAGAGTGCCTTGCTGTAAGGCCTGGGCTGGGATCTGTGGGAAGCAGCTACAGCAGCTCCCACCCCATCTCCCCAGGGTGGCTGAGACCTTCCAGGTACATTCAAATGTGCACCCCAGGCACAACTGCACACACACACACCAGGAACATGGGTCAAGGCAGATACAAACACTCTGCCAATGCTGGTGGCACCAGCAGCCTCATCCCATTCAGCTCTGGCTGATCAGGAGGAAGATCTGTCAGTGGGACATATGCACGCCTGTAAACACAGATACCTGTGCAAGGCACGATACAGATCCCCCAGTCACTGCCCAGACACTCAGCATCTCCTCTTCAATCCTCTTTCCAGCAGCTGGACACGTGAGCCCTGAGGTCCAGCTCCACTGCGAGTGCTGGTACAGACCCTCCTGCCTCACCCATGCTAACCTGCCACCCTGACACAAACAAAGGCAACCCCCCACCACACAGGCACACGGTGAATCTCCCCCCAGCTGCACTGAGGTGCTCAGCCTGTCCAGTAACTGACTTGGGACCTGTCCCCCAGCTTTCCAGTTGCCTTGCACCCACATCAGCACCCACACCTACACATAGGAGTCCTTTGGTCTGAGCTTGAGGATAAGGAGGCTCAATGCAATGTGGTGATGAGAGGTAGTGAGGTGGTACCAGCAGGATATTGTGATCTTTAATGTACAGGATGACAAACAAAAGGAAGCCATTCAGTGTTATTTCCCTGAGCTGCTTTTAATGACCGAAAGTATGATTAGTAAATTCAAGAATCAGAAGTTCACTGAATCTTTCTGAACAGAAAGGAGAGAGGAATTAATTTTGCCAATTCTAGACAAAGAGTTACCAAGGAGATACAGATATTTCTGACATACTGTTGGCAATTCTATGACATGAATCCCTACATATTAAGCAGACCATCTTTCAGATGAAAAATGCCTTGAATATGCTTACTTCTCTTTAGTACTCAAAAAATATATTGAGGCAATAATGTTTCCTGGGAATTTAGGGTTTTTTTAGATGTTCCAGGCTATTCCATTTTGTCTCCAGCTGCTGCTCCAGAAGGTATATGGTACATCTTCTGTTGTACCACCCAAATCATGACAATGACTCTGATACCCTAAAACACTTCTATTTAAACCATTTTTGAAACTCAGAAAGGCAGTTCCATTGAGATGTCCTGTTATGTTTAGCTTGACCTGCAGCTCCTACTGTACAGGAGTTGAATCTTGTGGAGCCCCTAAACCATATCTACTAGCTCTGTTCATTTTGTAGTCAAGAGCATCTAAAGTAGCACAAGATGCCAGTAATGAGAGTTCTTCACAAGGAAGTCAGAATGCCTTTCCCGACCCTAGATATTCCCTCACCAAATTTAAGAAGACACCAGGTCTCTCAACCATGAAAGCATATTTATGACAGTAACAGCTTTCTTCTCCCACTGATCAAGAGAAGAGTTTTTTGACAGATGTACTGAACAGTCACCACCACATGAATTGCTTCACTTGATATTATTTTCCTCTCTCAAGTTCTTCTCCTTTACCCCTAGAAAGCCCACTCCCTGCTTACCCTTTCCTCATTAGCCTGAATTTTTCTACATTTGAAGACTTCTTTGGTATTTATGAGATGGTTGCTCTGGCAATTTCTACCTTGTTGATCAGTTCTGCTAAGTTCATACTCCCCATTTGCTATCAATAGTGTCTTATCATTTCCCATGTTGCTGTTTGTTAGCAGTGCCCTGAGTTGGAACAAAGTAGACACACATTACAGCCCTTTTGCTGTCTGCAAGGCCTTCTAATTACTCATGTATTTGTCTTCTTAGTGTGGGCCAGGGATTGCCATCTGCACACATACCCTAATGCCTATGTTTAGATGTCTATCCATAGGTCCAAACCAGATGCTGAATCCAATCACCGATGTTAGGTAGGATTAGTCCCATTCCAGTTTCCTAAAGCTTAAATAAGTTGGTTTCCAGCAAGCATGACATTATTAAATGAATTATTAAAACCTGTAAATGTTACAAATTTGACATTATTTCCTTCATCAGTGAATAAAAAATATACACAGAATCACAGAATGGTAGGCATTGGAAAGGACCTCTGGAGATCACCTAGTCCACCCCCCTGCCAAAGCAGGTACATCCAGAGCAGGTTGCACAGGATCATGTTCACGTGGGTTTTTATTGTCTCCAGAGAAGGAGACTCCACGGTCTCTCTGGGCAGCCTGTCATAGTGCTCCATCACCCTCAAAGTAAAGGAGTTTTTCCTCAGTTTGTTTCAGCAAAGATATAGCATCCTTACCACCTTCACTCCCCAGAGGTAGCCAGCACTCTTTAACTGCTGAGACTTAAAATGAATTATGTATAGATCAGAGAAAGATCTACCATACACTACATACCACTGAGGCTCTTGAGAGTCAAAAGCTCAGGCATTTATTCACAGATAGCTGATGGCAGCATTTTTCCCTCTGTCTCATATCTTTCCATATTCTCTGATTTCATTCCATTGAAGGAAGGAACTGTTCTGTGTGTACAAGTGACTTCTTAAATGACACAGTGAAGTTGTTTGCATAAAACCTTTTGTACTTCTTTTCATTCTTCATGTGGACTTGGACTACTCAGTGGAGGAGTGATTCATGGACTAGCCATCACTACCCTAAATCATTCAATATAGAGAAAAGCTTGTGGGAAGAAAAAGGGAGGAGAAAGAACTGAAAGAACAGTTTTCAGTAATTTACAATACTATTGACAATTGGAGATGGATTGATGAATGGATGAATGCATGGATGGATGGATGGAAGGATGTTGCAGGAATAGTCATGTGGGTGGATGGATGGATGGATGGATGGATGGATGGATGTCTAAGAAGAGCAAAAAATGGTATTAAATCATTTTCTTTCACATTCTCAATTGCATCCACATTCATCACCACCTCAAATTTCTGGGTGTTTAGAAATTATTATACTCCATTTGATGCTCTCCCTTAAGGCACCCTGAAACTGTGTGTTCCTCAAGCTATAGATGAATGGATTGAGTAGAGGAGAAACCACAGTGTTCAAGATGGACACTACCTTGCTGAGGTCCAGTCTGACAGTCTGGGTAGGTGTGAGGTACATGAAGATGCAGCTGCCATACGTGATAGACACCACAATGAGGTGAGAGGCACAAGTGGAAAAGGCTTTTTGTCTGCCAGCCACAGAAGAGATTTTGACCACAGCACTAATGATGTTGATGTAGGACACAGCTGTAATAGCTAGGCTACCCAGTAGGGTGAACACTGTTGAGATGAAAGTCATGCACATTAGGACCTTGGTATTCCCACATTTGAGCTGAATCATTGGTACACTATCACAGAAAAAATGATTAATGATGTTTGAAGCACAGAACGGCGTCTGGAAATATACCACTGCTGGAGAAAAAATGAGGATAGCCCCACCAATCCAGGCAGTAATCACCAGCAGGCTGCAGACTTGTGAATTCATAATGGCCACATAGTGTAGAGGTTTGCAGATGGCCACGTACCTGTCAAAGGACATTACAGCTAACAGGAAAAACTCAGTGGTACCTAGCATGCAGTAGAGAAAAGTTTGAGTGAGACAACCCCTTACAGAAATTGTTTTTTTGCCTAAAGCAAGGTTAGTCAAAGCTTTGGGGATGACAGTTGTGGTAAAGCCAATCTCTAAGATGGAGAAGTTCCTGAGAAAGAAATACATGGGAGTCTGAAGATGATGGTTTAAGAGGGTGATGCAGATGATGAGAACATTACCTGTTAAAGTCAAGATGTAGGTGACTAACAGGATGGTAAAGAGCACATACTGGAGTTGATCATCATCAGTAACACCCAAGAGGATGAAATGCATCATTGTTGTTTGATCCTCCCTCTGTACAGATGTTTGATTCTCCATCTGTATTTTTAAACAGATAAAAATATTTTGAGGGAAGCACACAAAAAGCAAAATGAGTGAGTCTCCAAAGCCTTGTTCCTGGAATCAGACAGTGTTCCTTTTTTACTGGGTGTTCTTCCAAATAAGATGCTTCATCAAGGCTCAAAAATATCTCCACTCTGAATTACCTGCTCCTCCTCCTCACTGGTTTCTAAGATGAAGTCTGCATTGCCTTTCTGAGCAATATCCAATTTCAGTGGTAAGCATGGAAAGGCAAATGAATCCATACTGTAGAAGAAGCTCTTGAGTATGAAGCAGTGATCCTTTCTTCTTCTCCTTCTGTGTCTGATATTTAGAGCCTAAAGAGACAGTTAAAATTAAATGGGACATGGCGGGGGTGGGGAGTGGACAATTAAAGGACTGGAGCTTTACAGTGGGTGACCCTGATATAACATGTAAGCATGGCTGTACACAAGGGGAACTCTGAAAAGGAACATCACTTAATTAAACGTAGGATTCATTAATACCTCCACTACTAAGGTTTAACTGAATCTCCCAAAAATACTCCTGGACCTTGGTGTCAGATTCTTAGTTAAATTAATCTTACATAATTCTACCTTACTAAAAATAAGGTGCTAAATTGAAGTAGTCTATCATACTACCAGTATCTAGCACTTTCAGAGAGGAAATGGTTCCCTGATGAAATGAACATGATGATTAGTGCCTGGATTTGAGGAGTGATTCAAAGAACAGAGGAGTCTATCTCCAGGAACAAACAGAAGATAGGAGTCTGCTCATCCATCTGCTTCAAGTATCTTTTCTGGTAGAGAGCTACCTGACTAAATCATCTAGAAACAATTTTTGAATGATGGATATAAAGCATTTGTAGGACATGATTCATCTCATGTTAAGGCAGATTACATAATTGATTTCCTGGATTGTCTATAACTATTCCTTAAACAAAAAAAAGACAGAGATGTAGATTTCAGTTGAAGTGAGAAAAAATCCATTTGTGGTGAGTAACTTACACTTGGACAAATGGGATGGAACTCAGTTGCTTAAACATAGATGTCTAATAGCATCTTAGGCACCACTGAGTATTCTAGACATGGATATAGTGTTGGCAGACTGGACACATATTTGTAAATTTCTGCAACCTAGAGGTGAGATGGGACATCATAAGGCATTTAAAATGCCACTGAGTTATGCTACTGACTTTTGAACAACGACAGAAGGATCCACTCGAATTCTTAGACTGAGGCATGTACGGATGAGCGGCAGACACTGTGGAGGACCATTGCCCCTAGGGCACACAATGGGAGGCTGGTCAAGTAGCATTGAGACATTTCAAACAAAACTAGACACCTGTATTTATGCAATCAAATCAGGCATCTAATGCTGACAAATTCCCTAAATGAGGTGCCCAAAACATATGCACGTATTGAGTTAGTCACAGCAGATTTTCCTAATTAGTTGATAACAATAAGCATTGGCAGGGACAACTCATCTTCATCTTAAGCAGGCAGTGAAGTCTGAAAATTGCCTTCTGGACGTCTCTTGTTCTCTCTACTCACAATATACTGGGCTTAAAGTAATTCCTCAAATTTGGATGTCAGTCTTGTAAAGATGAATACTTCTTAGACTCTTGTCTGATGATTTTAATGAAAATACTCCAATTCATTATTTTTACAATGAAAGAAGTATGAATTACTACTAACAGTTAAGAAGAATCCTGACATGAAACTATCACCAAATCTTGAATTGGACCAGTGATAATAATAATAATAATACTAGGAGGAGTAATAACATAGGATATTTAAATTGATAAAACTACGACTTCTAATAAATTAATTTCACAGCACATTTAGAGAAGTTTGCAAGAGCTAGAAAACATCTTGTTTTAGGGAGAAGACAATACACACTGTCTTAATAGACATGTTTTCCTTTCTTTCAGGGAGGTGGATCGTATGCCATCCTTGAGATCATCTTTGTTATGATACTGTTATAAAGGAAGAGAGAAGTACTCACCATGCAGATGGAGAAAATCAAATATTCCTGGGAGGAAGACCTTTTATTTTATAAACCCTTAAAAATATTTTTCATATCATATCAGCTGGTTATTGTTCTGTCATCTAATCCCTTGATGTTACCTTTTAGCCAAAGAACACTCCTCCTCCTCCTGAGGTGCCTGGTCTTCTGAGGAGGTTTTCTTACATACAGGTCTCAGTAAACTGTCTTGTAAGTGATAAAATCACATCCTAATTTGTCACATATCAAGTATGTAGCCTTTTCTTAAACTAACCTATTTAAGGTTAGATTAAGAAAAGATGTAAAAGATCTTTTGCATGTATGCTGCCTATATACATTATAACCTACTTTTCCAGGTACAGTATATATTACTAAAAAGTTCAACACTAATGGTCTAGAAAGAGAAAAAGAAATGCTTAATTTAGTGCCATCAACATTGCTTCCATTTTGCAATTACTTTAAGGGATAGCAGCCTAGTTTCTTCTCAGAGCTTTTCCTGTGTGAGTTGTTACACCAGTGCTATTTAGTTTGGTTTAATGTAGTTTTGTCCCTTCCCAAGACAACCTGTGATGATGTCCCTAGAAAGATCCTTTGTGGTCTTCTGGGAGTGTGTTTGTTACAGACATACCTTCATTCCTGGCTTATTCAATTGACTGGGCTTATGATTCATTCCAAGAGGTAATAAAAATCCAAGTTTAGACAACAGTGGACATGATTCATCTTGTGTATCTTTAATATCAACACTGTGGAGCTTTGTTTCAGTTCCCTACAAATGGAATCTAATGGAAATTTATACCTTGGGGCATCCAGGCTTCTTTTGTGTATTCAGAAGTGTTCCAGAATCTCAGCCAAAGTCCCAAGGTAACTTCCATGTTGTCAAATCCAACAGCTGCATGAGCTTCAAAGTAAGGACAAGATTAAGGACAGGATTCATCTCAGGTGAGCCTAAATCCAAGACAGTGCTTCAAGGTCTGTCTTCAGTCAAGAGAGGAACAGTGATCCATCCAAAGGGTGATTTGTACAGTAATTTTAGCCACCTGTCTTAAGAAAAATAAATCACATTGCAGACATCATTTTTGGCCATGCACAAAGCAAACAAATGTAACTTAGAAGTAAAAATCAGAGATCACAAAAAATGCCTTTTGACACTTTTTCTTGGCTCCCTTTTAAGTATCTCCTTTTGGAAAGGATGCTGGCTGGTAATGATCAGCCCGTGGGAGTGACAGGGACGTGAAGCACTGATGTAAGTTGTCCTAAGTTGCAGAGGGGGAAATCAGCTGCAGATGCAGATGTCTGGATTTAGGCATGTACAGTGAAGCTTTGTATCTGTGATGTGCGTGTCTCAACGTCTGATACAGCCAGTGTAGTGCAAAGCCACTTAATGAAGTCAATTAAGCCATCAGAACGATGAATCTGGTCAAATGCAGGTCTCCTCTAAAGTGACCTAAAACACTCTTGGCCTCAGCTGTATTGACCAGCTGTCCCCCTAATAGCTGGGGTTTCAGAAGACCAGAACTTGGGCATCTTGCAAGCATAGGGACACCAACATGGAAGTAACACCAGAAGTGGGAGGAGTCCATTGCCTGAATACTGATATCTGAATATTGACATCCAGTGACATATTTGCACACTCAGCGACCTCACATCTACTTTGGGCTAATGAGAAACTGAGACTATCCTGTAAGTCCTGTATCAAACCCATTTTAAAGTCTTGAATACTACAGGCAGTCTCAAATACCATTAGACACCTGTGCTAAAGCAAATTAACCCCACTCTTGGAGTGAGTCTATGCTGCCAGCGTGGGTAGCACCTTTTGAGTCTGGGGTTTTGTCCCTCTGACAAATCACTTCACATGAAAACTAGATGGTTCCTGACAGTGGGCATTTGGTATTGTTCAGTTTGTCTCTTTAAATTTTAACCATTAGCATTTCCAGCTTCTTAGTTTACTTATCTTAGCTTGACAAGGACTGACCTGCTGGACAATTTATCACGAAGCTCAACCTGCCAGGGGTAGGCCTGGACAGTTTATCAGGGAACTCCGACTCCCCACTTGCCAGGGATGGGCGTTGTGGGTGATTTATCACGGAACACCAACCAATTTAAAACTGATGAGCAAAGATAACTAGGAAGAGGCCCGGGCTCAGATCCAAGAAGAAAGTGTGCATGAGCAAAATCAAGAGGTTAACTCCAGGTGATGATGAGGAGGGTGGGGTAACTACAGGTTGCGATGAAGATTTCCCTCTGAGACCCTCAACGACCACCACCACAAAGCTCTGCGCAGGCAAGAAGGGGAGGAGACCTCATTTTAATACGAAGCGAGGAAAGGTCATGCATATGCATAGGCGTTTTGCATTAGCTAATGACTATGTATAGGAATGTACCTCAGATATAGAGAACTGACTGCCTTAAGGCGCGCACGTGTGTGGTGGAGCGATCCCCGTGCGCCCAGCGCTGGATAAACACAACACAGCTACTGCCCAACCTGACAGCTGTGGAGTCTCATTCCGCACATCAGTTCCCAGCATCTCTTCTACCAAAAAACTTCAAGGCGAATCTCAAGATGAAGTCTCAGAGAGTTTTAGTGGCCTGATCAAGCCAAAGACTGCTCAGAGAGGTTGAATGAATGAAACCACTCCCGGGTTTCCTTTCTACATCCATTTAGAAAGTTCTTCAGCTTTCTCAAAGCCAAGAAAGGCCACAGAGGACCAAGAGGCAAATTGGATCATGTTGATAGTGTCTCTGAAATTAATCTAGACTCAGAAAATCTATATTTTCAGAAAGTTCTTGGTTCTCCAGTGTCCTGGTTTTTGCTAGGATAGGGTTAATTTTCTTCTTAGTAGCTGGAAAGCACTGTGTTTTGGTTTCAGTGAGGGTTGAGAAGAAATGTTGATATCATACAAGGACACCATGCTTGAGTAGTTTGCAAGAGCAGAGGACTGGAAGGGGGGGCAGGGAGAAGAAAAGTGTAGTAGCTAGTAAAACCCAGAATTGACAAGAGGAAAGAGTTTACTGGACTGTGTGGATCCGTTGGCCTGGCCCATCTGAACACCAGGAGTACAAAGCTTTAGTGGACACTGGTGCCCAATGCACCCTGATGCCACTGAACTTCAAAGGAGCAGAATCCATCTCTATTTCTGGAGTGACAGGGGGTTCCCAGCAGCTGACTGTGCTGGAGGCTGAAATGAGCCTGACTGGGAATGACTGACAAAAGCACCCCACTGTGACTGGCCCGGGTGCTCCGTGCATCCTCGGCATAGATTTCCTCAGGAGAGGGTATTTCGGGGACCCAAAAGGGTACCGGTGGGCTTTTGGCATAGCTGCCTTGGAGACAGAGGATATCAAACAGCTGCCTGCTCTGCTCAGTCTCTCAGAAGATCCTTCTGTGGTGGGACTGCTAAGGGCTGAAGAACAGCAGGTGCCAATTGCTGCACCGGAGGCAATATCGCACCAACCAAGACTCCGTAACTCCCATCCATGAGCTGATTCGTCAGCTGGAGAGCCAAGGGGTGATCAGCAGGACTCACTCTGCCTTTAACAGCCCCATACGGCCAGGGCAGAAGGCAAATGGGGAGTGGAGACTGACAGTGGACTATGGTGGCGTGAATGAAGCCACACCACCACTGAGCACTGCCGTGCTGGAGATGTTAGAGTTCCAACGTGAGCTGGAGTCCAAGGCAGCCAAGTGGTACGCCACCACAGACATTGCCAATGCCTTCTTCTCCATTCCTCTGGCAGCAGAGTGCAGGCCGCAGTTTGCTTTCACCTGGAGGGGTGTCCAGTACTCCTGGAGTCGACTGCCCCAGGGGTGGAAACGCAGCCCCACCATTTGCCATGGACTGATTCAGAATGCACTGGAACAGGGTGGAGCTCCAGAACAGCTGCAGCACATTGATGACATAATGGTGTGGGGCAACACAGGAGAAGAAGTTTTTGAGAAAGGGAAGGAGATAATCCAAATCCTCCTGAGAGCTGGCTTTGCCATAAAATGAAGCAAGGTCATGGGACCTGCACCAGAGATCCAGTTTTTAGGAATAAAGTGGCAAGATGGACGTCGTCAGATCCCAATGGATGTGATCAATAAAATAACAGCTATGTCTCCACCAACCAACAAAAAGGAAGCAGAAGCTTTCTTAGGTGTTGTGGGTTTCTGGAGAATGCACATTCCACATTACAGTGAGATCGTGAGGCCTCTCTACCAGGTGACCCGAAAGAAGAATGATTTCACATGGGGTCCTGAGCAACAACGAGCCTTTGAACTAATCCAGCAAGATACAGCCCATGCAGTAGCCCTTGGGCCAGTCCAGGCAGGACAAAACATTAAAAATGTGCTCTACAGTGCAGCTGGAGAGAATGGCCCTACCTGGAGCCTCTGGCAGAAAGCACCAGGGGATTGTTTCTCATCTTTCCACCTTGCACAATTATGAAGAGCCTGTCTCACACAGAACCACATCCCTTGACTTGCTAGCCATGCTTCTTTTGACATAGCCCAGGATATGATTGACTTTCTGGGTTGCAAGTGCACGTTACTGGCTCATGTCCAATTTTTCATCCACCAGTACCCCCAAGTCCTTCTCTGCAGGGCTGCTCTCAATCTATTCATCCCCAGTCTGTACTGATTCTGGTGATTGCCCCAAAGCAGGTGCAGGACCTTGAGCTTGGCCTTGATGAATTTCATGAGGTTCATATGAACCCACTCCTCAAACCTGCAAAGGTCAACCTGGATGGCATCTCTTCCCTCAAGTGAATCAACTGCGCCACTCAGCTTGGTGTCTTCTGCTAACTTGCTGAAGATGCACTCAATCCTACTACCTATGTCATTAATTAAGATATTATATAATATTGGTCCCAGTACAGACCCTTGAAGGACAACACTCATTACTCATTTCCATTTGTACATTGAGCTACTGACTGCAACACACAGCCATTGAGCCAACTCCTTATCAACCTAACAGTACATCCATGAAACCCCTATCGCCCCAACACAGAGGTAAGAATGTTGTGGGGAACCATATCAAAGGCCTCACAGAACTCCAGGTCCATGACATAGAATCACAGGATGGTTTGGGTTGGAAGGGATCTTAAAAATCATCCAGTCCCACCCCCCCTGCCAGCAGCAGGGACACCTTCCACTAGACCAGGTTGCTCAAAGCCTCATCCAACCTGGCCGAGAACACTTCCAGGGAGGAGCAGCCACAGCTTCTCTGTGAAACCTGTTCCAGTGTTTCACCATCCTCACAGGAAATAATTTCTTCCTAATATCTAATCTAAACCTCACCTCTTTCAGTTTAAAGCCATTTCCCTTTGTTCTATCACTAGCTGCCCTTGTCCAAAAGTCCCTCCCCAGCTTTCTTGTAGGCCCCCTTCAGGTGCTGGGAGGCCATCTCCCCTAAGCCTTCTCTTTTCCAGGTTGAACAGCTCCAGCTGTCTCAGACTGTCCTCATAGGACAGGTGCTCCAGTCCTTGGATCATCCTCGCTGCCCTCCTCTGGAGGAGCTACAAAGAGCTACTAAATCCACAGCTCTTTGTTTCTCCAGTCCCTGCCTTGAGGTTCAGGAACCCGATAGATATGGGAAGAGGGAATGCTACTGAAGAGTGATGCAATAACCTTGTTGGGTAGCTCAGCCTTCTCCATGTTGGTTGTCAATAGATCTCCTGTCTTATTAACCAAGGATGTGTATTTCCTTTTCTGGTCAACATACCTATAGAAGCCCTTCTTAATACTCTTTGCATCCCCTGACAAATTCAGCTCCAACTGTGCCTTAGCTTTCCTTATCCCATCCCTACACATCCAGGCAACATCCCTATATTTTTCCCAGATACATGTCTCTGGTTCCATTGCCTTTGCATTCCCTTCTTACACTTTAGTTTCACCAGGAGGTACTTACTGAGCCATGCTGGTCACCTGCTTTCCTTGTCTGAGGGAAAGCACAGAGGGATCAAGAGATCTTGTGTGCCAAGTAAAATGTCCTTAAGGAGCTGCCAGGCATATTCTGCTCCTTTATCCCTGAGGCAAGTTTCTGAGAGGGTCCTATCCACTAATTCCTTAAACAAATTAAAGTTTATTCTCTCAAAATGCAGGGTCTTGACTCTACTCTTCACCTGGCCTATATTCCTCAAGATGGTGAATTCCACTAGGGCAGGATGACTGCATCCCAGCCTGCCACCAGTCTTGACCTCTGCAATTAGTTCTTCCATGTTGGTAAGCAACAGGTCTAGTAATGCTTCTCTTCTGGTCAGACTGTCTATCACAAGGATTAAGAAATTATCCTCAATGCATTCCAAGAGTCTCTTGGACTGCTTACAGCTTTCTGCTCTGCTTTTCCAGCAGATGTCAGGGTGATTGAAGTCCTCCAGCTGGATTAGGATGATACTTCCTGCAGCTGAAGTAAGAACACTTTGTCAACATCCTCCCCTTGATTGGATGACCTGTAGTAAACACCAACCACAAGGTCTTCTTTTTTGGCTTGGCCCCTAATTTTTAGCCACAAGCTCCCAACCTGTTCACTGCTATTGTTTAAGGACAGTAACGGGCAATCAGGCTGATCGTGTTGATCAGGTTTTATCCTAGTACAAGCAGCTTGACTTTTCCCAAATTACCTTTGTCTCCTATAGGTAACCAGAAAAGTGTTCCAAGAGGAGCAGCTCCTAGAAAGTATTTCTTGTGTCATTTGAGATGCCAGAGTTTATGTAGGGAATCAGTACAAGACTGGTAGACATTAAGAGACCCACCCGGCACCACTGAACAACTAAGAATGATCAAGAAAAAATACACCAGAAAATGCACCTTTCATTGTCAAATTGACCTAAAATGCTGCTTGTATGAGAACAACAGCCTCACCTCAAAGCTGACAGAGCTCTTTCATTGATCATAAGCCTGGGGTGACAATCTTCTTTTCGTTACTTAAGCACCTACTCTTTGATTGGGTGAATTCTGTCCCTAGACTCAACACTGTGAGAGGGGCGGCAGGGGGGATGGGGAATAAGAAGTAGAAGACAGAAGGAAGTGTTTCAGCCCCTTTCTCTGGTGACTTTGTTAGAGTAATTTTAGCTGGATAAAAAGAGACTCAACAAGCAGGATACACATAGCTTAATGTATAAAGCAAGCATTTTTGTCAAGCACACATGAAAGACAGCTAGGGTATGTCAGCTAGGGTATAACAAGTCATTATGCTCATGCCCCCCAATACAACAATCCAAGGGTCTGTGCTGGTGGGGTAAGCATCAGTCAGGAGGGGCAGAATGAGCCTCCACAACTCCCTGGAATGCATCCTTGTGTCAGGGCAATTGAAGCTTATTGGTACCCTCATGGCCCTGGCCCTTAGTGCTGCAGAGTTGTGCTCTGCCATGAACTCCATCAACACTGATGACACTGGGCATCGGGCTTACATGGCAAAGTTTTGGTGGTGAGTGGGCTCCGAGGTTGGCTTCTGTGAGAAGATGCTAGAAGCTGTCCCCATGTTGGACAGAGTCAATTCCAGCCAACTCCAAGAGGGATCCACTGCTGTCCAAAGCTGAGCCAATCAGCAGTAAGGGTAGTGTCTCTGTGATAACATGGTTAAGAACAGGCAAAAACTGATGGGCAACAGTAACTGGGAGTAATGAGTGAGAATATGTGAGAGAAAAAACTCAGCAGACACCAAGGTTAGTGCCGAAGGAGGGAGAGGAGATTCTCCAGGTGCTGGAGCAGAGATTCCCCTGTAGCCTGTGGTGAAGACCATGGTGAAGCACGTTGCTCCCCTGCAGGTCATCGAGGTCCACAGCAGAGCAGATATCCATTCTGCAGTCCATGGAGGACCCCATGCCAGAGCAGGTGGATATGCCCTGAAGGAAGCTGTGACCCCATGGAGAGCTCACATTGGAGCAGGCTCCTGACAGGACCTGTAGACCTGTGGAGGGGATCTCATAGTGGAGCAGGTCTTCTGGAATGACCTGTGCCCCACAGGGGACCCCATGTTGGAGTAGTTCTTTTTCAAAGGACTGCACCCCATGGAAAAGACCCCCACTGGAGGAGTCTGTGAAGAACTGCAGCCCATGAGAAGGACCCATGGTGGAGAAGTTTGTGAAGAACTCTCTCCCATGGGTAAGACCCCATGCTGGAGCAGAGGGAGAGCACAAGGAGGAAGGAGTGTCAGAGAAAGCATATTATGAACTGATCACATCCCCCATTGAGGGAGGTAGAGAATCTGGCAGTGAAGTTGAGCCCAGGAAGAAGGAAGGGGTGGAGGGAAGGTGTTTTAAGATCTGGTTTTATTTCCTATTAATCCTACTCTGATTTAATTGATAATAAATTAAATTAATTTCCTCAAGTCAAGTCAGTTTTGCTTGTGATGGCAATTGCTGAGTGATCTCTCTGTCCTTATCTCAATCCATCCTCAATCTCAATCCTTTCATTGTGTTTCTCTCTCCTGTCCAGTTGAGGAAGGAGAGTGATAGAGTGGCTTGGTGGGCACCTGACAGCCAGCCAAGGTCAATTTATCAAACACTGGTGAGGGACAGAATGAACTGATGATTACTGACCAGTCCCTGACTAGCTTGACTTGCATCTCTCCTTCTTTTTTAGATGCTAGACCTTTTGTTTGTTTTTGTTTGGTTTTGAATCCTTGAGTTAGCAATGGACAACATTATTGCGTGGATAACATCTCCACAACTCCACTTCTGTCCATAAATAGACAGTACTCCTCTTCTTTCTTCTCTGCAGACTTCCTCACAGACATTTTGTAGCTGTCTGTGATGATTATGCAGCTGTGACATAACACAACCGTGTCTTAGGTCCTTGATACACTGGTAGCTGAATCCTGGCTACAGCAGAGTCTGTAGACATAGGATTACAGCTCTCTCCTCTGATGGCCTGGTATCTTCTGAGCATCAGGGTAATCACAGAATGGTGGGGTTGCAAGGGACCTCTGGAGATCATGCAGTCCAACCCCCCTGCCAAAGCAGGTACATCCAGAGCAGGTTTCACAGAACTGCATCCAAGCAGGTTTTGAACATCTCCAGAGGAGACTCCACAGCCTCTCTGGGCAGCCTGTGGCACCCTCACAATAAAGTTTTTCCTCAAGTTTAAGTGGAACCTCCTGTGTTCCAGCTTGCACCCATTGCCCCTTGTCCTATCACTGGCCACCACTGAGCAGAGTCTGGCCCCATCCTCTCGACACCTGCCCTTCAGATATTTATAAACATTGATAAAGTCCCCTCTTAGTTTTCTCTTTTCTAAGCTCAACAGACCCAGGTCTCTAAGTCTTTCCTCATAAGAAGGATGCTCCAGCCCCTTCATCATCTATCACTCTCTTTGTTTAATATTAGAGTCTGGTATTAGGCCAGGTCCCTGCTTATGCCACTACTGAGCACACTGCAGACACCAGAATACACAAGCTCTTCTTAGTGGCTTTGTTTGTGGCTAAACCCTGCCTCACCCCTGTTCCCATGATTCATTCATGGTATCATTTTGCTCAGGTCTTGAGCTGTGATGCTTTAGCTTTGCTAAACAAGCCAGCTGCATTAATAATTATTTGACAATACTGTGAAAATTTATTATTTCAGTATTATAATAATTAAGTTGTGAGAGTCTCTCTCTGGCATAAGCATATTCAAATGTAATTTTATATGTGCACACGATAAAAGAGAATATCATTTAATAACTTTAAATATACAAAAATTTGATGCTAAATGATTTATTTTCAGTGATAGCAACATATGCAATTGCATATTATGTGCATATGATGTTCTAATGCATTCCTAAACTAAATTTGTCATATCTTGTTGCAATCAGGGATCTATAAAAATATCAGTAGTTTGTAGTAAAAATATCATTAGTTCTTTTGCTATCCATTGAGCAGTTTGTGCTATGGTCAATTACTTCATCCACAGAGCACCAAAAATCTCTCATTCTACTCTTTTTTAAAATTTAATTAATTAAATTAATTTTAATAAAGTAAATTATTTTTTTTAATTTAATTTTAATTTAATTTTTTAAATTTTGTTGTTAATTTGCTTTGTTTCCTTTGGTTTCCTATTTTCCTTCTGGCAAATAAGTAAATTTTATATTTTGCAGGAAATAAAAATAAGTTTAAATGCTCATGGGTCAACATAAAGACAAGATCACTTACCAGTTATAATCACAGGCAAATTAGACATGACCTTGGGACAATTAATTTAATTTATTTCCAATTAAAATAGAACAGAATGATGAGAAACAAAGAGAAAAAAACACCTTCTATCCACCCCTCTCTTCTTCCCAGGCTCAAATTCACTCCTTCATTCCTGACTTCTCTACCTCCTACTCAGCTCTAAGAGGCACAGGAGGGATGGGGAATGGGAGTTGTGGTTAGTTTGTAGTATTTAATTTCTACTGCTCCTCCCCCCTCACGCCTTTCCCTGCTCCAGTACGGGATCCTTCCCATGGACCTCAGTCCTTCAAGATAAACTTGTTCCAGTGTGGGCTTTCTGCAGGCCTTCAGGGCATTTCTACCTCCTCCACCACGGTCTCATCCAGGGGCTTTAGTGTGGATATCTGTTCCAGCACGGTCCTCTTCACAGACTGCAGGGCAATACCTGCTCCACCATTGTCTCTGCCATGGACAGCAGAGGAATATCTCATCTGGCACCTGGAGCACCTTCCTCTCCTTCTCTGACCTTGGCATTCATAGGATTGGTTTTCATACTTTTTTTTCCTCACTCCTTACTGCTGTGCAGCATTTTACCTTTTTAGAAATATTTTCTCAGAGAGGTGCCACCAGCATCTCTGATTGGTTCAACCCTGGTCTGAGGTGGGTCCATTGTCAAGGTGGCTGGAACTGTCTGTGTCTGGCATGAGGGCAGCATGAAGGCAGCCCCTGGTCTCTTCTTACAGAGGCCACCCTCCTGAACACCACTTCCCTGCTAAACATCCTTTTCATTTCCTACTCCAGTTGTACCACCCAAATCTTTGTTTTCTGTGCTGCAACCAGCTAAGCCTTTCTCATCTCTTCATGATGACCTATGACTGTTATGTTACTATCTGAAAACCACTGAACTATTATAAATCATGAACAGGAAACCTTGCATGCAGATGGTATCAGAACATGGATTACAGTTGTTTTCCACTCCGTGTGGCACATGGACAAAACCCTAGAATCACAGAATCACAGAATGGTTGAGGTGGGAAGGGCCTTACAGTGGTCACCTGATCCAATCCCCCTGCTCAAGCAGGACCACCTACAGAGAGTTGCCCAGGACCAATTCCAATTTTTTTTAATATCTCCAAACATGGAGATTACACAACCTCTCTGGGCAACCTGTACAAGCACTCAGTCACCCTCACAGTAAAATATGCTTCCTGATGTTCAGACAGATCCTCTCGTTTTTCAGTTTGTGCCCATTGCCTCTTGTCTCATCACTGCACACCACTGAAAAAGACCTGGCTCTGTCCCCTTTACACCTTACATTCAGGTATTTATACACATGGATAAGATCTCACCGGAGCCTTCTCTTCTCCAGGGTAAACAGTCACAGCCCTCTCAGCCATTCTTCACAGGAGAGACGTTCCAGTTCCTTCATCATCTCCATGCCTCTTTGTTGGACTGTCCCCAGTATGTCTATGTCTCTCTTTTACAGCTCTCCTAGAGCTGCCCACAGTACTCCAGGTGTGGCCTCACCAGTGCTGAGTAGAGGGGAAGGATCACCTCCCTCAACCTGCCCAGACACTCATAGTATCATTGAATAGTCACACTGGAAGGGACCTTTAAAGGCCATCTAGTCCAACTCCCCTGCAATGACCAGGGACATCTTCAACCAGATCAGGTTGCTCAGAGCCACATCCAACCTGACCCTGAATGTTTCCAGGCATGGAGCATATCTGGGCAACCTGTTCCAGTGTCTCATCACCCTCATAACAAAAAATGTATTATTTATATCTAGTCTGAATCTACTCTCTTTTAGCTTAAAACCATAACCCCTTGTCCTATTGCTACAGGCCCTACTAAAAAGTTTGTCTTCATCTTTTTTATAAGCTCCCTTCAAGTACTAGAAGGCCACAATAAGATCTCCCTTGTCTTCTCCAGGCTGAACATCTCCAACTCAGTTTTTTTTCATAGGAGAGGTGTTCCATCCCTCTGACCATTTTCATGGGCCTCCTCTGGACCTGATCTAAGAGATCCATGTCTTTCATTTGCTGAAGACTCCAGAGTTGGACACAGTACTGCTGGTGGGGTCTCACCAGAGCAGAGTCCAGCTTTACATCCTCCAGTACCCCCAAGTCCTTCTCTGCAAGGCTACTTTCAATCCCTTCATCTCCCACCCTGTATTGATACTGCAGGTTGTCCCAACCCAGGTACAGGACCTTGTTATGAGGCCCATATGACCCCACATCTTGAGCTTGTCCCAGTCCCTCTGGATGGCTCAGGCATGTCAACCTCATTCAGCTGGCTCTGACACCACTCAGCTTGGTGTCATCTACAAATGTGCTGAGGGTGCACTCAATCCCATTGATTATGTAATGATTAAGATGTTATACAGTACTGGTCTCACTGGACACCACTAGCCATTGATCTCCATCTGGACACTGAGTCATTGATCACCACCTTCTGGATGCAACCATCCAACCAATTCCTCACCCACTGAATAGTCCACCCATCAAATCCATCTCTCTACAATTTAGAGAGAAGTAGGTTGTGAGGGACCACATTAAAGGCCTTACAGAAGCCCAGATAGATGACATCCTCAGCTCTTCCCTTGTCCACTGATGTAGTCGCTCCATCACAGAAGGCCACTCCATTGGTCAGGCAAGATCTGTCTTTGGTGAAGCCATGCTGGCTGTCTCAAATCACCTCTTTGTCCTCCCTGTGCCTTAGAACAGCTTCTAGGAGAATCTGTTCCATGATCTTCCCAGGCACAGAGGTGAGGCTGTAGTTCCCAGGGCCCTCCTTTCTATCCTCTTTAAAAACGGGTGCAATGTTTCCCTTTTTCCAGTTGCCAGGGTCATCACCTGACTGTTGTGACTTTTCAAATATCATGAAGAGTGGCTTGGCAACTCCTTCAGCCAATTCCCTCAGGATTCTGGGGTGTATCTCATCAGGTCCCATTGACTTATGTATGTTGAGGTTTCTCATGTGGTCACGAACCTGATCTTCTCTTACAGTGGGAGAGACTTTGCTACCCCAGTCCCTGTCTTGTGGCCCATCCGCTCGAGAGGTGTGAGAAGAGATTGCCAGATAAGAATGAGGCAAAACATTTGTTGAGTACCTCAGCCTTCTCCTTGTCTGCTGTTACCAGTTTG
The DNA here is from genome assembly GCA_907165065.1 of Caprimulgus europaeus. The sequence goes on from OU015549.1 coordinate 534,409, forward strand.
CCAGTCAGGTCAATCGAGGGGGTACGCTTTCTTTGACCTTCCTTTTCTGGCTGACATACCTGTAGAAGCCCTTATTATTCTTTGTGTCCCTTGCCACATTATGGTTTTGTGCATTCACTCCATGTCTGCAAATCATTTCATGACTTTAAGGATGCATCTCACTTACAGCTGGGTTCTAATACCGGGATCTCCCTGTGAGTTATGCCTCTGTGGTTCAAATATACTCACTGGAGAGCAAGAAAATGAAAAGACTTGAGAGAAACATTCAGGTCCCCATACAAAGAAAACTTATATTTGATATACATTGATATATATTTGAATCCTTTCTTTGGCTCCACAGATTGTTCTAACCATTGGATGCCTGACTCACAAATAAATACCAGGATTTGTCTGCCCAGACATAGGTCTGTCAATCTCTCCTCTGGTCAGCTAGGAGAGGTCCCACCCAGGAACATCTACATTAGGTCAGACTGAAGCCTCACCTTGCTTGGTAACTTGATTCTTTAGACAACCATTAGTGTGTAGGCAAGACTAGAAGAATAAGTCAACTTATATTGCTCCAGAATAGTTTGCTGCTCTCCAGAAACTTGTACAGCAGTATTTGCTGTCATTCTTATACACTATAGCTTGTTTAATTCCTGTGACTGCATTGACTGGACTGCAGGGATAATAATGAAAAATTAAATACCCAATTTACATCTTCATTTGCATATGTAGAGTTAAGTATCCTCATCTTCACCTGGTTCTTGCCCATGTTGACTACACAGCTGAATCATCCTGTCCCCTGTAATGAAGACTTCTTCACTGACTATAAAGTAACTGCAGATATTTTGAACACATGAAGATATCTACACAAGATGTCTTCACCAGCAAATGGGAGCTAAGCATTGGGCTTTTTTGTACTAAGAGAACTAGGAAAGGAAAATATGTTTTATGTCCAGTTTGGTGAAAATAGATTCTTCCCTACAAAGTGTCTTGGAATTTGTCTTTCCCAGAAATAAATGGATTTTCTTTAATGCTGTCAAATAACTCCTCTGTTCACTCTTGGCATCTAGTCCTCTGAATGTCCACAGGGTAGAACTGACTGTTAATTACTTGTCTCCATCTGGAGTAAAACAAACACCTTTGTAGAGCTGATCACTCAAGGAATTCCTTTCAAGAGGCAACATGAATAAGATTGGAATAGGTTTTTTCCTTTCTACTCTACACAGCACCCAACACTACCTAGGCAAGCTCTGCAGTGTCAAACATCTGCAGTGGCCCACAAGCAGTACCCTCAGTGCAACAATGCACCGAGGATTTCCTTAGCTCCCCGTCATAGAAGCTTTCTCCTGGTTTGGGGGGTTTTTTGTTCGTTGGTTGGTTGGTTTTGGAGCTTTTTTGTGACCAAGCATAGTGCTCATAATAGTTTAGGATTTTTGAAAAGGACAAAAAAAAAAGGCCCCACACAGGCACACACATAAATTTAGGCCCACAGATGCATTATGTGGTATTCAGAGTAGATGCTCAAACAAGTGCTGCACAGTGGTGGGATGTCCCACCAGGCATGTCTTAGGGGGTGGAAGTCATTCCTTTCTAGGAAGTATTTTATCAGCTTGAAGAAGCTATTAGCTCTGCTACAATGACAGTCCACTTAGTGCAATAGGATTGGGTGGGTCCGTCAGACCAGAGCGTGTGCAGGAGATTCCACTGCACAAAGTGAATGTACAAAGCGTTTTCACAAAGTGAAACAGTTCGTGCCCACCCAAGCTAACCCATGAGCTGAAATAATACAGTTAGAGAGGGTAATTTAGAGATTCCCTTCTGAATCACAACCCTACCTCAAAGTAAATCAGTAAGGTAGACAATGTCACTGCCTGTGCTGGGAGAAGTCCACCACAGTAGGTTATCTTTAGTCAACAATTTTCAGGGAAAAAGTGTGACCAAGCATTTTTTGCTATTTACAAGACATAAATGAGGTTGAGGGAACACCAGGAAAAGTGAGCAAAACAGAGGTGTTGGGGCTGAAGTTCCCCCACTTCTTCAGCTGTATAAACACAGCTTGCACAACAAGAAAAGGATTGTTATCAACCATGCTGGCCACTGACAAGATAGGAATCTGGGTTGCACTAGGAGAATAAGTCAGGTGACAAAATTTAGGTATCTAGGGTCACTGGACTTGCCTTAGGATAGCCAAGTGGGTCTCTACATCTCACCCCAGAGGGACAAAAGTCCTCTTTATTTCTCCTTCTGGCCCAGCTCCACTGCCAGCCTCTGTAGGAAACTGAAACCTCATGTAGCACTTAGATGGCTCTCTCTGAAGTGGAAATTTACCTGCCAGTCAGACAACCATGCCTGGAACCCAGATGGCTATATTGACTGGACCTCCAATGACTATGGGGAAATGTGCTTATAGATGCCTTAAAGTAGATTTCTTAATAGTGAAGTAAATCCTGCCCTTGAAGTTCTAATCTGACAAATTCCACCCTTGTTGAACTTCAAAAAACGCTGTAGGTCCCCAAATGCAGTTTAAACATTGTGCCTGTCAAAAGAGATCAGTGCAGGGCCTCAGAAATGAGCACTGAGTGCAAAACCAAACCAGAGAATGAACGTAGAAAATGGAAAATGCAACTTCCCTGGTTCTCCCAACAACCAGCAAGAGGTATTTCAGCATAAAGCAAGCAGTTTCTAATTGTTTTGCACAATATACAGTCTGTCATCAGCACCTGAAGTGCGTGCTGCTGGGACAGGCTCAGCACCTTGTCCACCAGGCTTGCAGCCTGTCCTCTGGAGGGGGCTTGTTTTGTCCCAGGTGCAGGACTTTGCCAATGACTAGAGATAAATGTGATTACAACAGGCTTTTTTATTACCTAAAGACTATAAGAAAGGCTTCTGATGGATTTCAGATTAATCCACCAAGTTAACTCAAAATAAACCCGCAAGTCCAAGCTGCCCCCTCAAAAGTCAATCTGCTGCAAATATCAACTGGAGCCTTGTGCACTTCTCTGGAAAGGTCAGAACATGCAAGGCTCAAAGAAGAAAGGTACTTAAGTCCATGCCTGAAATAAATACTGACAAGCAAAATCAAAATATTATGAACACTTTAATAACAAAAGCAAGAAACAAGAAATAGACTTCAGAAGAAAATACTACTTCCCTCCACAGAAATATTTTTTTACAATCTATACATTTTTAACTGTAAGAAATGTTGCTGTTTACCTCTTTCACATCTCTCTATTCTTTTGCTCAATATTTTTTTTAATTATTATTTTGCTGATAATGGTTCTTCGCATTATTTTGCCTGCAAATACTAGATGAATTTTAAATTAACCATTCCAACAATTACTTTGGCATTTCCAAAACAATTAATCCCTTTGTTCCAGCTGAATACATTGTTCATATTTGAAACTTATTGGTTATAACTTGCCATATTCCCACAATGGAAGTGTTGAAAACTTGTGTTAACTTTAGAGAATAAAAGCCTTCCCAAGTTAATGCTCCTATTTGTAGCTCTACCTCATTAACTCTGTAACTCCTGACCCGTTCAGTTGAGTCAATATCCAGTTGTCCTCTCCAATTACCTGACAAGCCAATGACATTTTCTTCTGCATGTGGATTAGTTTTTAAAAATTTATTTCTCTTTATTCTATTATTTAAATGTTTCTTAGTCTAATTCTCTTTGAAAATTTATGTCACCTGTCCATTTCTCCATTGAGACAGGTTTTGTCAGGGTTCATGTCCTGAGGAAACTGGGGTTCAGTGGGACCAGAGTAAAAGATAGGGCTTTTTTTTAATTAAGATTTTTTATTTCTTTCATTTAAAAAGGCCTTGAAATTACGAATATTCCCTCTGTTTCTGTGCATACTGAGTACAACAGGTAAACACAGTGCTAATTAGAGCAGACAAAGACTTTGCAAATAAAGCCTTTGACACTGCTCTGGACTGCAGTGACAAGAGAACAGACTGTAATAATAATTGTTTTATTCCCAGAACATGAATCAGAGTTTGACTCTGGCCACTCGTTGCTTGATCACAAAGATACTTTTCCTCTCTCTGCCCAATTCCCACCAGAATATAAACCAAACTATGTCTTCATTTCTATTCTGTCACTTGTAATTAAAATGATAAACAGAAATTATGCTGTATGTATTTATTGAAACACATCTGCAAGTGCCCTAATTAGCTACACAATGCTTACAGTTCTCCAGGGAGCGGCAGAAAACCAAACACAGAGCTCATTTAATGGGCCCCTTGAGCAATGTGGTGCTACCTCCTTGTTACCTCGTAGCTGTGGCAAAATCTGGCAAGCTGCCTTGGAGAAATGACAGAGAGAAGCTGGAAGAAAAGTTACTTTCAGTTTTAATGGAGTCCCAGGGGAGATGCAAGCCCAGAAACGTGGCTGGATAACGTGTTCCCACCAGGGCTCATTACAGCAGAGACTCACAGACTCTGATTACAGGCAGCACACAGACTTCTCCTGCATCAAACGTCCCTTACACAAGTCAAACAGCAATCTCTGGCTGCCAGGAAGGTGGTCCTGCCAGTCAGCAATCCCCACACATGGCATGTGGAAACGAAATGGCCAGGAACTCACCTCTCCAAACCTACTCTTACAAACACTGGCAGACGCACATGTCCTGCACTGCAGGCTTCAGTTACAGTGATCAGCCAGGACACTATGACTGCAACACACACTGCTGACACATTCATGAACCACAAACCTGCTGACAGGCTCCATCCTAACCCACAACTCCCTCCTTCCACCCCAATTCAAACACATACAGGCTTAAATGTTGCACCTCAGTCCCCATCCTCTGTCACATTAGATGTTGAACACCTCCTTCTCTGCTCCACAAGATCAAAACCATGAGCCTAGTGGTTTGTCTTGGTGTCCATGTATCCCACTACCTCTTGCCAGAGCTCTGATAACGCTCCAAGTCAGGAACCGCAGTAGTCCACTTTACAACTCATGTAAGAACAAATTCCAGCCATGTTCATTGTTACAAAGGAGATAAAACAGGCTGAACAAAGGACTCCTTGGCACTGCCCCTCTGCTTCCCAAGTTCTACTGCCTGCCACTCACAGAGAACACACACATGATCCCCTCTCACCATCACTGAATCAGCATTTGTTCACTCCTTTGGAGTGAGAACTCAAGTCCACCTCATAACAAAAGCTTGCACACTTGCAAACAGTTTGAGAGGCTCTGGAGTACCCCACCTGGCAGCCAACTGCCTATTCAGAAGGGTATAGTTTTCTTAGAGTTTCTACATCATATTTAGTGGCCTGATGAGAATGTCGCGGTGCCCCAGGGCGCCAGAAATGCTTGGACAGCTGAACTGACCACCACACAGCTGTATTAGGCAACCCAAAGACAGGTACATTGATTTGCATGAATGCCAAACCTAGACAGAGTTCATTCCATCCCGGCTGATGGAATGGTCACAAACAGACCACAAGAACTGGCCTCATCTTTTCAGTCTGTAGTGCAACAAAGATGATGTAGAAGTTTGAAGTAGTCATGCTGGCTCTAGCTGTAACTCTGGGAAGAGAAGAACAGCTCCAGAAGACAGCTCTTTCCACATGTCCTTGAGATGTCGCTTGCCACTATGCTCATCAGACACCCTTTGCTCTGCTACATGTCTGGATTTGCAGCATTGTTATTTTTTTAGCTGTTCTGTGGCTGACCTTTATTTGCCATGTTCCAGGGTCCCTCTAGGTGGACGGGGTGCAACCAGGGTGTAAATCTCATCAGTTTTCACTCCATTCCTGAATTCCAAGTTCCGACTGTCCACAACGAGTCAAACTTCAGTCACCCCTGGGCTAAAATAAATCCACAAATTCCCTCCCTATCGTGGAGAGGCTCCGGCTTGGTTGTTCCAGGAACCGTGACCACAGGCAGTAAGAACAAAACTGCATCTTTTGTCTCCCTCTGCAGTAGGGAGACATCAGTACTACAGAAAGTCTTGCAAACCAGACACTGCCGGTCGCCTTTAAACACATCACAGCTGCTGAAACAGAGTTTCCTGCATTTTCTTTCTTCATCCTTTCACAACTAATGTGGCAATAGATGTTCTGCTCCTGCTCTTTGCACCTCCTGCAAAGCTGAGCTTGAGGTGAGCTCTGGCTTTCCCAGCACCGTGCCTCCATGCCCAGGCAACGTTTCTAAATGTTATTCGGTAGCCTGTTCCCGTTTCCGTTATCTGTGTGTCACTGCATGAGCTCCCTGCACACACAAGCCAATCTCCTGCTAGGCCTGCTTGTTTTCTAGAGTATCAGGATGAACTGTTCTTGCCCTGGGGAGGATGCTGTTCTCGAAGACCTGCCAGGTTTCCTGAGCTCCACCAGCACCACCTCCCTGTTGCATACCAGAATGTGCATATCTCTAGCTGGACCAGCTGTCTGGAGAGACACTGGAGGTTCATAGTTCTCCCCAGTTTAGACAGTGAGTTCAGGTGAGACACTCAGGAAACCATTCAGGTTTCAAAACATAAGTGTCTACTATAGACTGAGACAGCGTAAGGTGTCCCAAGCATGTACAGGGGGCTTTCAGTTACAGTGGAAGGCTCCAGAAGTCACCTGAATTGTGCTAGACTTAGGCATGCTTAGGAATGCTTATGTGCTTAGGAAAGCCATTTGCTTCTCCAACTTAGGTGAGATTGTTTCAGCATCAAGGGGTGCACTTTTAGCCATTACCACACTAAATCCCTTAAGCTATAGATTTTTTGAAGTAAATTCTATGGGCTAGGACCTATTTCCTGGCCCGGAGGCCAACTGGCATAGCCTGGCCACATCCATTTTACCCAGCTGTCAAAACTGAGGTGCCCCAACCCAGCTGCCTGCTGGGGGTAGACTTTGGCTCATGCTAAATCCTGACTTGTTCGTGAGGATTTTCCTGGCCTGCTTACCAGTCCCAGCAACATCCTGGCAGTTTTGGAGTGCAGACCCTTGTGTCTCAGTGCCTAGGAGAGTGGAATTACCTCTGCAGCAGCAACTTCTGAGCAGAATTCTTTTTCACCCTGGTCCTAGGGCTACAATTTTGTACGTAATTCATTGCCTGAATTTCGTCTCTTTACACAAGTGAAAAGCTGGGTCTTAAAAATGCAGTGGGAAAGACAGAAAAGCAAGGAAATATTGAAGGATTCAGGCAGTACCAGGGTAATGCTTTTGAATCTTGTTGGCCTTCAGATGGTAGCAAAAGATTAGAGATAAGCATAAAAAACACAATGGGACACTGTCCTTTAGGACTGGAGAAAGAAGCAGCTTGGAAACAGGCAGACAACATAACAAGGGCACCCAATAATAAAAGACATTGATTCACTTTTTTGTCTTATCTTTAAAAATGAGAGTAACAGCACTGAATTGTCACCTTCATTGTTGTTGTTTCCAGCACTTTGTAAAGAGATTCTTGGCTGTGTCCTAGGATTTTGAAGAGTCGCCAGCTCTGGATTTGGCATCATTTGGTGTCCCCTAACTCTGCAATTATTTTTTTTTCACCAGAATGGATTAGCTTGTTTCAACTCTGCCTTTTTGAAATTAGTATTGTTTTTCAGATGAAGAAAATTCTGACAGCAGAACCAACAAGCTTGTTAGTAGTTCAGCTGTTCAGCCACCAGGCTGGGAGCACTGTAAGTGCCTGAAGAGAGTAATCTGGTGACATTGTAATGCCTGTGGCTGTCCCATTTGGCCTATAGCTGCCACTCTAGAAGGACACAGTTCTTCCAGATCACATGTCAGAACCGCCAGCCCCTTGCAGATGTCTTCAATACCCTAAAATACTGTTGAAGACATATGTTTAGGGACTAAAAGGACACTCTAGGTATGCCTAATGTGGTGTGGGTGCCTAAACCACCCTTCTGGCCAATACAGACCTTCAAAACACAGTCACTGCAGCTGGGACTTGTCCAGCACTGTCCCAACAGACAAGGTCTGGCTGGACGAACTGTTCTCAGAACTCAGCCATGGCAGAGACTAAATCCCCACTGATGACACTGTGAATTCTGATTCTGTGGCTGCCACGGAGATTTTTCTCATTAAATGTGTACATTTGGATGTCCTCATCCAGTGTTAAATGCCACCAAAGACACTACAATGTCTTTGTTGGAATGACGTGTGGATAAATGGACTGTGACTCAGCTGGCAAGGAGCCCAGAGGTGGCAAGAAAGACATTCCAGCCCTTCTACTGGTGGAGCCTTCTGACAAGATGCAGCAAGCTCAGCAAGCTGAGAGGTGGGATGACAAGAGAGATCGTCGTCGAGGAGCCCAGAGGCAGCAATGCAAAATGCTGTGGCCCAGCGCTAGATTGAGGTAGACAGGGGGGTTCTCAGAGCCAGGGAACCCCAGGGAGGAGCAGAGGGACCCATCAGGAACCAGCAGCTCTCAAGCGTGAGGCTGACGTGGCTTGGGCATTGGCAGCAGCAGCTGTGGGAGATTTAAGCAGCCCTGGGGATCACCAGTGACCAGGGTGTGCAAACAGGGCACGGCACATCAGAAAGGGTGTGGTGTGGTGGTTTGCGTGGAAGGGTGCGCAGGAAGGGAGCTGCAAACTGCTCCTTGGTCTACAGCCCAGGGAAGTGCTCTAGGTCTCTGCCAAAGTGGTGGGCACTCACCTCAGAGCCAAAACCAGAGCTCTTGCAGAGAAAGTCCCCAAGAGGGCTGACGCATCCACCCAGATGGAACTGGTCAGGAAGGAGACGTCAGTGCAGGCGGTGGGCTGCAGCGAGTGCCCAGCCCCTTCTCCTGGGGAAAAGGGAAAGACCTGTATGAGGTGCAAACAGGTCAGTGTTCTGTTAGGTCAGGTGCCCAGACTGCAGGGAGCAGTTGAAATGCTGCACAGGGTAAGAGGAGCTGATAGATAGGTGGTTTCATGAGCATGCTCCTGCAGTGAGCACCACTCCTGCAGAGAACACCACTGGGAATGACGCACCTTGGAGCCTGGTGACTCACAAAAGCACGACTCCAATCCAGTCTCCACCCTCCAGCATTAGAACCAAAACCAGATGTGAAGCTCTACCAGCTCTAGACACCCATGAGCATGGTCCCTAAGGGGGAACTGTTCCAGCAGCCCACAGTGGACACCGTAAAAAGAAAGGGTGAGCGTTGGTAGTGGGCGACTCTCTGTCAAAGGGAACTGAGGTGCCCATCAGCTGACCTGGCAGGGACTCATGAGAAGTGTGCTGAATACCAGGAGCCGAGATCACAGATACTGCAGAGAGGGTGCCACAACCTGCCAAGACCTCAGATTACTGTCCACTGTTGCTCTTGCACATGGGCATGAATGACATCACAAGCCAGAACATGGGAAAAATGAAAGAAGACTATAAAACCCAGGGGGTGCAAGTGAAAAATATTGGTGCCTACGTCATCTTTTCCTCCATTTTCCCAGCTGGTGGAAAGGGGCAGCCAGAAATAGAAGCATAATGCATATCAGCTCCTAACTACGTGGCTAGTGCCATCACAAGGGTTTTGGCTTTTCTGACAATGGGACATTCTTTGAGAACTGCAACCTCTTAGGGATGGATGGACTCCACCTGTCTGGAAGAGGAAAGGGAATCTTTGGGAGCAGGCTGGACAACTTGGTGAGGGGCCCAAAATGGCAATGCTCATGCCATCGTATCCAATTGTGGAATAATCAGCAAAAAATATTCCCTAGGTGCCTCTCGTGATGAGAACCAGAAGGCTAACCACCTCAAGGGCGTGTAAAGCTGTTGTGGATCCTCCTGCACCCCTGTAGGGAAACCTACATGCTTGAATAAAGTTGCTCAGGGAGGGGAACCTCAATCCACCCCACTCCTGCCAGTTTGGTGCCAGTGCCAGCAACAGATACCCAGAGCCTGGAGAAAGATCACAGGTTGGCAGGAGAGCACCAGAGGAGCAGCACAATGGAATTCCACCCACTCCAGTCAGTAGCTCAGCTTCATCAGCAACCAACTTAAATGCTTCTATACAAACGCAGCATGGGAAATAAACCAGAGGAGTCAGAGACACGTGCGTGTCTGCAGAGCTGTGACCTGACTGGCATCAGAGGGACATGGTGGGATGACTCCTACGACTGGAGCATTGGTGTATTGGGTTTGCATGGCAAGGTTTTAGTAGCAGTGGGGGATAATAGGGGTGGCCTCTGTGAGAAGCTGCCAGAAGCTTCCCCCAGGCCCAAACCAGGCAATGCCAGCCGGCTCCAAGACAGACCTGCTGCTGGCCAGGGCCGAGCCAAACAGTAACACCTCTGTGGTAACATAATTAAGAAAAAAGGGGAAGAGAAAAAAATCTGCACACTTTGCAACTCGAGAGAAGCGTGAGAAGATGTGAGAGCAACAACTCTGCAGGCACCAAGGTCAGGAAAGAAGGAGGGGGAGGAGGTGTTCCAGGCGCCGGAGCAGAGATTCCCCTGCAACTTGCAGTGAAGACCATGGTGAGGCAGGCTGTCCCCCTACAGTCCCTGGAGGTCCATGGTGGAGCAGATGACCACCTGTAGACCGTGGAGGACCCCACGCTGGAGCAGGTGAATGCCTGAAGGAGGCTGTGACCCTGCGGGAAGCCCGCGCTGGAGCAGGTTCCTGTCAGGACCTGTGACCCCGTGAGGGACCTGGCTGGAGCAGTCTGTTCCTGAAGGACTGCGCCTCATGGAAAGGTCCCATGCTGAAGTAGTTCAAGAACTGTTGTTCATGGGAAGGAGTAACACTGGAGAAGTTCATGGAGGACTGCCTCCCGTGAGAGAGACCCCATGCTGGTGTGGGGGAAAGAGTCCTCCCCATGGGCCACATCTATCAGCAGCACGTGAATCTCGGTTCACCCACCTCCTCAAAGAACTTGATCTCCATGGGTGTAACAAGACTGGATGCACTGTGGCAGAACTTGAACAGCAGCAGCTAGACCTGTCTGTGCTGATCGAGTGTCACACTGCCAGCAGAGCCCTTGGAGTGAGCTTGTCTGAGAATCACACCGAACTCAAGAAGCAGATTGAAGGAAGCTGAAGAGGTCTGGTGGCCAAGTGAGAGATGAGAGAGAAACAGCCAGGGTGTGCAGCAGGCACCACGCATCTGAAGTTAAATGCAACTGGGCTCCATGAGTGTCTAGAGACCAGCAGTGAGGTGGGTTGTCTCAAGCGGGGGCTGGCTGCCAGGGAGGTGCGAGCATGGGGCTGGCTCATGCGAGAAAGGCGGAGATGGAGCATCCCAACCCGCAGATGGAACACCTGTGTCAAAAGTAGGCACAGGAGTTTGAGCAGGTCTGCTCCCCATTCCTCCGCTGGCCAGTATGGTGCTATTGCTTCTCTGCAACCCCCACCCAATTAACAGCCTGGCACTAATCAGTGCGTGAGCCTGAGCCCGGCCTCCGAACCTGCAGGCAGTGCCGCCGGCCTGGGCACACGGAGACGCTGGTTGCGGGGCCCCGGCAGCTGCTGCCCGTTGCACCAGCCGTGAGAAGGGAGCGGAGGGGCCGGGCGGCGGGACGGGTCTGGCAGAGCTCCCTTGGCCGACAGCGGCCCTGCGGAGAGGTTTGCGGTCCCTCCCTTGGCCGTGCCCGCAGCAGCTGCGGGGCGGGGCCGCGGGCGCTGCCGGGGCTGCAGCATCTCGGGCCCAGCGCCGTCCCGCAGCGCGGAGCGCGGACGCTCCCGCCCACGCGCCACCTTCGCTACCCAGGCGCGGAGCGGAGTGCGGAGACCCCGCCCAGATCCCCTCCACCGGGGCTGTCCCCTCTCCCCGCCCCGCAGCTCCCGGGCTGCTCCCACAGCCCCGGAACCGGCTGCTCGGGAGGGGGTTTGCAGCCACCCCAGCTTGGGGGACAGTGGGGGGGATGGTGTCTCCGCCCCCCGGGCCCTGCCTCCCGCTTTCCCGTCCGTCTGTCTGTCCGCCTGCCCCTCCGCCTCTGTCTGCGCCGCAGCCGCCTCTGCTGACCCAGCCCCCGGCTCCCTGCCCGCCCGAGCATCCCTTGCTCTGTCCCGGTCCCGCCCTCTCTGCCCGTGTCTCATCCCTTCGCCCCTCACCCTCTCCCCTTTCCTCTTCCATCTCTCCCTCCGTCCACCTGACTGTCGGTCCGTCCCTGCTGCCTCTGCCCTTGGTTCTGGTGAGTGTTTGCTCCTTTGTGCTTCACTTGGTTATTCTGCCCGCATTCTCTGCTCGTGTCCCTGCTCCCTGGGGGGAGCTTGCCCCTATCCAACCCATCCCCCGTCCAGCCCTCACCCCTACTCCCCGGAGGACTTACACCCGACTTGCTCTGTCTGTCCACCCTGTCAGCATGATGGGAGGGGGAGGTGTGCGAGGGATTGTTGTGGTGCTCCCCACCCTGTCACTCCAGAGCAGGAATTGGGGAAATTGAGCAAAATTTGTGGCTGAACCAGAGAGATTCATTTATGTGGACGGGTTTGGGGTGGAGGACGGTCCTTTTCACCTCCTGGCACCTGGCCAGAAGGCAGACAGACACCACTTGAGCTCCACCCTCCCGCCAACTGCCTTTCTGGGATTTACTCTGCAATCATGGAATACCTGACCCTGGCCCCATCTCTGCCTCCATCATGTTCCTCCTTATTATCTGGACCTTCAGCCTGCCCCCTCATGCTACTCCATGAACATATCCTCACATGTAGGGCTACAAAGACGATGAGGGGACTGGAGGATCTCTCTTACGAGGAAAGGCTGAGACCTGGGTCGGTTCAGCCTGGAGAAGAGCAGACTGAGAGGGGGCAGGCTGCCCCCTCTTATCAACGTTTATCAATATCTAAAGGGCAGGTGTCGAGAGGATGGGGCCAGACTCTTTTCAGTGGTGCTCAGTGACAGGACAAGGAGCAACAGGCACAAACTGGAACACAGAAAGTTCCACCTGAAGATGAGGAAAAGGTTCTTTACTGTGAGGGTGCCAGAGCCCTGGGACAGGCTGCCCAAAGAGGCTGTGGAGTCTCCTTCTCTGGAGATGTTCAAAACCTTCCTGGATGCCTTCCTGTGCAACCTGCTCTGGATGTACCTGCTTTGGCAGAGGGGTTGGACTAGATGATCTCCAGAGTATTCTTCCAAGCCCTACCATTCTGTGATTCTGTGATCTTTTGTGCAGCCACATTCACACAATACTGTTTGGGATGAGTACCTGCTCACGGACCCCTCCACCTGTCTATCCACCCATTTCAACAAAAATTCTGATGTCTCTCTGTTTGTCCACCTATGCATCCATCTGTCCCAGAATGGACCTCGTCTGCCAATCTATCCACCCAGCCATGGATCAATAGCCGTGTGTTGTTCAACCCAATGTAGTCTCATCCATCCATCTATCCACTCATCTGCTCTTGCTTTCACACCCTCTTCCCTTTGTCTTCCCTTGCTATCTCTTAGTTCTCTTCAAGATTCTCCCACGGTGGGGGTTTGATGCAGACCTCCTCAATGCAGAGCTACTCTTGGTGACATCCCAGTGCTCATGAACAGGGATTTCTGAATCCCTGGGCTTGTTCTGGCTGTACATGGTGGATTGAGGCTTTCAGCCATGTGTGGAGGACTGGGGAAATGGCAAGGAGTCTTCAACAAATAGGGGCTGCCTGGTGGTTTCTGTGGCTCTCCCCTCTTACAGGAGACCCTTCTTGTCTGCAGGTCTCCAGAAATGTGGCATCAGAGCTTTGGACTTCTAGGAAAATACTACGACCATGACGGTGAGCTGGGGATCCAATAGCTGAGGGGCATTTAGGGGATGGGGGATGGTCCCAAAGGGGGACAGAGAAAGGAGAAGGATAAGCAGCTTTAGGGGGAAATTTCTGGATTAGATCTTCCCAGAGTGAAACAAGGATGGGAAGGTCAAGAGCTCTACAGAAAACAGGTGGGGAACAGAGGTGTGGGGGGAAAGGGAAGCTGGGGGCAGGGGCAGATGTTGTTCTGTAGCAGGCTCACACTAGATCCTCAGTAATGTTGGTCACCTAGTCATGGTTTACAGGATGGGAACAGACACATACTTGAAGCAGCCCCAGCCACCTCCTGGTGTCATTCACGTGTGCTGATGGACAGATTGCTGTCTCTCCCAACAGCACCAGGATCCTCTTTGCTGGGGAAGCAGCTCCACATACCCCTGTGCCCACTGCCTCTGTGTAGCGCTGTGGTGGACATTGCGATCCAGGATTATGTGGCTGACGTAACCTCTGAACTCATCTACCAGAACAAGAGTCAAATCTCCACAGAAGTCCTTTTTGTCTTCCCCCTGGGTCCCGACATGGCCATCTACTCTTTCCAGGCTCGCAGTGAGGATGCCAAGTTCCAGGCCATGCTGAGGGATGAGGTACCACCATCCAGGGACAAACGACAAAACCACCACAGGGGCATGGGATGAGCAGCCCATGGCCCGCTGGTGATCAGCTTTCTATCCCTCTCCTTCCCACTTAGGTCCAGCAGCTGCACAAGCCTATAGGGGGCTGGGAGAACCTGGAATACCTTCAGGAGCAGTCAGAGTGTCCGGGCGAGGTGTTTGCCTGCTTCCTGGGCACCCTGTCCTCTGGCAGTGAGGTGGCCGTGACCTTGCGCTATGTCCAAGAGCTGTCACGGGCGCCAGACGGAGCAGCCCGTTTTGTGCTGCCACCCACACTGCATCCCTGTGGAATATTACATCGTGAGTGACCCCACAAGGAACCTGCCCTCCCAGTCACACACCCCACAGAAGGCCCACAGACTCCCCATGTTCTTTATGAACAGACACGATGCAACTTCCTTTTGCATCCACAGGGGCCCCACATTTTTCCTCCATGCAGCCCCTGGAGAGATCCACATATTCCTCCCTGTGACCCATGAGGAGATCCACAGCTCCCACACACGTTTCCCATAAACAGACTCATGGACCCCTCCATAGACCTTATTGACAACCCCCAGTCCTCTCCATATGTTCCAATATGGATGCCAAATCCTGCCCATGCCACCACTCCTGCAGGGAGAGCCTCTGCCCTCCCCAGTGCCATGTTTTTCCTTGCAGCCTGCAGTTGTCTCACTGGCAAACCAACCTACAGCCTGCTGCTCACCGCCAGCCTGCAGTCACCCCGTGGAGTGGCCGATGTCCAGGCCAACTTTTCCCTCACCCCTTTGATCTACACTGCCCAGGACCGCAGCGCTGCACAGGTATGGCTTCCTGAGCCAGGGTCCCAGGGGGAGCTGGGGAGGGTTGTCATCACTGAGAAAAAGGGGATGCGCTGGGATCAGTGCCTGTGCTCCAGGCTGAATGCTGGGTCTGGTCCCCTCTGTCGCGACAGAGGGAAGAACCGGATACGCTCAATGGGAGTGATCAGCAAGCTTCGTTTATTGATTACATATGTGCTCCTTATATACAGTGGTTAATTAAGCTCATGCATATTCTTAAAGATCTATACTGATTGGTTTATTAATTATCCTGGGAACTTCTTCCTTCGTGGTGAGCTCAGTTCTTCTTATCTCATGTCAAATTAACAACAGGCATTCTGTAGTTTGCTTCGTTAAATGTCGAGGGCATCTTGACCCTGGTATATCAGCACCTACACCAGATGTGTGCGGTGCTCTGCCAGCTCTTGTTCTACCAGCTGCAGCGGATCTACGTGGCCTTTGTCGCGTAGCCAGCTCTGCACACCCCTCCTCCTGTGTGTGACCAGGCATCCCTTCTCCAGGTCTCACTGTCTGGCAGTCCCCCACCTGAGTATGATTTGGAGCTCCTGGTGTATTTTGGAGAACCCACTGCAGTCAGTGCTGTGGTGGAGAAGGGAGACCCTGGGGCTGCTCCAGGTGAGTGCAGCTGGGGAGGGAACATGGAGGCACCTCTGGGTTGCAGGAAGCATGGGGTCACAGAGAGACATGGGATTCTGAGGGGTGAGATATCACTGGAAACTGGGATGGGAATGGGAATGGGAGGCGTTCAGATGGGATAGTTTGGGTCCTGAGGTTCCAGGGTGGGGTGCTGGGGACACTATTGTGAGGTATCAGATACGACAGGATGCGTATGGGGAGCTCTGTTAGGGCTCACTGGGGAGCTCTGTTGGAGGCACTGGGCTGTGCAGTTGGGGGACAGTACGGTGGCTATTGAGGTACCAGTGTGGGGTGTCACAGGCTCTGGGATGGTGGAAGCCGAAAGCACAATGATAATCAGAACCAGGAGAAGGAGAGGGGTCCCTGTCTGGCCTTCATCCCACCACATACCTCCTCCAGGCTCCCTGCTTGGTGACCCCATGGTGTTGGTGACGCTGGCACCCAGCATCCCTCAGGCAGTGCCTGGGCAGCGCCAGTCTGGAGAGTTCATCTTCCTCCT
This sequence comes from Caprimulgus europaeus, assembly GCA_907165065.1. The sequence goes on from OU015549.1 coordinate 550,619, forward strand.
GGACACCACTTTTCTTGAGCGTGTGCAGGTACCCCCACAGAGCAGGGACCAGGATGGGGTGGAGGAGCAGGCTGAGGGGCAGTGGAGCAGGGCAGGTAGACAGAGGGACAGAGATGTGAGGGGGGACTGGTGAGGCCTGAAATGGTCCTGAAATACCTCGGGTGCCCAGGGGAGTCCAGAGGCTTTAGGAGTACCAGACTGTGGGCAAAGTCATCTCTACCGCCCACCAGTGCCTCCCAAGACCTGCCTGCTGTGTCTTCCCACAGGACTCTCTGCTCTTCCTTCTCAAGAGTCTGCCCATGGGCTGCTACTTCAACATCTACTGCTATGGAGAAACCTCTGCGGGCATCTACCCGTGAGCAAACATGGGACAGGCTGGGTGCTATGGGGCTGGGTTAGGTGCTGGTGGGTAGGGATGGATATTGTGGGGCATGGCTGGGTGCTGTGGGGCTGGAATGGGTGCTAAGGGGCAGGGTTAGATGCTGGAGGACAGGTGTGCATGCTCTAAAATCAACTGGTTGGTACGGAGCAAGGTTGGGTGCTGGGAGGTGTGAATGGCTACCAGAGGGTAAGGCTGCGATCTGGGGGTGGGATCTTTGTGGCATTATGGGGTGGCACCTCTTGGGGTTCTGTTGATCCAAGTCTTGCAGGAACTATGAAACCAGATCTCTTCAAGAGCTGCTATGGGGCAGGGACTTGTGGAGGACCCTCAGACGCAGCTCTGGGAAGTACCGTGGGGCAGAGTCTCGGGGAGCACCAGGGCCGGCACAGAGCAAGGTGTTCTCCAAACGTGCTGTGCCCCTTGCAGGCAAAGCGTGGAATATACTCAGGACAACCTGACTGAGGCCCTGCGGCGCATCCCCTCCACCAGCTCCAGCCTGGCTGACACCAACCTGCTGGCGACCCTCCGCTCAATCCACAACACCCCCCGCCCCCGTGGGCACGCACGCCAGGTCTGGGTGCAGGGGCCTGGAAGGGTGGGGGTACAAGTGTCCCAGGGAAGAGAAAGGACAGAGGGGTGTGGGTGGAAGGAGCCACCCAAGGTATGTGGTGGTCACAAGGGAACAAGAAGGATTCTGTTGCAGGTAGGGGAATGGAGAAGTGAGTCTCTAACTTGGGAGGTTTCTCTCCCTGGCGTAGTTTCTCTGCTGGAGGTCTCTCTCCTGGGCCCCTCTCTCCATTCCAGGGTCTTACCCTCCACATTTTGGGGTTCCTGAGCAGCACCCCAACACTCATGTCCCGTGTCTCCCAGCTCTTCATCTTCATGGCCGGGCTGCCCCCTGACAAGGAAGCCATTGCAGCTGAGGTCTGCCGTCACCGCAACAGCCACCGGTAATGGGGACTCTGCCCCACGTCCTCCAGTCGCCCTTTGGTTGTCCAGTCATGACCATGCTTGATGAGGGCCCCTGTTCACCAGTGCCTGGCCCAATCCTTGTGCCCCTCCAGTGCCCCAAAGACCCTTCCCACCCTACACAGCCCTCCAGTGCCAAGCCCCCATGTAGGAGTCTTTGCTTACTGCCCCCCACAACCAAGGCACCCTTCACAGAGTGAGCAGGGAGACTGAGGCACAGGGCTGTACACCCTGATGTGTCCCCCAGCTCTGCCCCAAGTCCCAGATCTCCTCTGCCAGCTGCTTATCTAACCCCAGCTCCAACCCAGTCCCTCACTCTCATCCTTACTCTTCCTCTTGCCCCTTTTTTCTGCACCTCAGCTTGTTCCCCCCTGAGCTGTAACTTCAGCCTGTGTTCTCCAGCTCTATCCTGGCATCCTTGCACCCACCTCTGGCTCTCATTTCTGACACCTTTCCCTGCTTCCCTCATAGGTGTTTCTGCTTCTGCTTCTCTGAGGACAGCGCTGCCCTGGCTACGGCCCTGGCTGTGGAGACAGGAGGTGAAGCTGCCTACATCACCCCTGACAACAGTACCTTTGTGGTAGGGACCCAGGAGCGCTGACAGGTCCCCCTCTATTCCACAGACTTCCAAGCACCTCAGCACCCCGACTGCTCACACACAGCAGTCAAGACCCAGTTTCCCCAGGAACCCAGGTGGCTCAGGCTTCCTCTGACTCTACCCCACCACCCCACTCCCTGAGAACCCAGATGCCCGGGCTTCTGCCCCGCTATAACCCACAGACCTGACTGTGCCCAGGGAACCCAGCTGGTGCAGGCTGCCCCACACATTCCACTGTCCCCCAGGGAACCCCGACACTGGGAGCCATGGGCTGAACCCTGGTGGGGCTGTGAACAGTGGCGTCCTGTCCTCTGTCTCCAGGTGTTGAAGTGCCTGAAGCAGGCCCTAAAGCCAGCAGCTGAGGGAGTGTCTCTGAGCTGGACGCTGCCCCGTGGCCTGGAGGTTGAGGTGCTGGGGGGCACCCCTCAGTTCATCTTTCAGGGTCAATACAGCCTCCTCTATGCCCAGATCCATGGACAGGCACAGGTGAGAGCTGGGACTACAGCCACCCCCAGTTACCTCCCAATAGCCTCCCAGTAACCTTTCAGTAACTTCCCAATATCTCCCAGTAACCATCTTGTGTCACCAGTAAGCTCCAGTAGCTTCCCATGTGTTCCTAGGATACAACAGTGGCCAAGGGGGTCTTGACCTTGCAGTACAGCCTGGATGGTCAGGATGTCACTCACAAGATTGAATTCCCACTGTGCCCACAGGGAGATGGCCGGTGAGAGCCTGTCCTAAGGGAAATGCATGCACCCTCCTTGTTTCTAGCATGGACTCAGCTGACAGAGGGCCCAGACAGCTTGTGCATTCCCACCTTCCACACACAGTCCCAAACTGGCTGAGAACCCAGGTGTCCAAGCATGCCCTTCTTCCCTGCTTTGACCTCACAGGGGTAGGACCCAGGAACCTGGGCATCACTTCCCTCCAGACAGATGAGGACCCAGCCATCCAGGTTGTCCCTCTGTCCATCCTCAGCCCTGAAGGGAGAGAACCCAGCTGTCCAGGCTCTCTCTCTCTGTCCACCTTTCCCCAGCGTGGAGACGAGCTAGGTGGTCATGCTCACCCCATTCTGTCCCCCAGGCTGGCTGGGCATCGTCTGGCTGCAAGATGCTTGCTGCAGAGGTTGTTGCCAGAGGCTGTGAGTGAGTCAGGGGATGAACTAAGGCCTCGTGCAGTTGAGATCAGCCTCACTTCAGGGATAATCTGCCCCTTTACCAGCTATGTGGGGGTTCGCACGTCACAGAGGGCCACCTGGTATCGAGGTAAGGAAAGGTGCTTGTGGGAAAGAGCTGGTGAGGCAGCTCCATGGGATGTTCTCATTCCACTGAAGCTGGAGCCCCACCTACAGGGCACCCTCAGCCTCATGGGGTAGCCCCATCACCACCAGGTGCTTCTTTCCCACGTGCCTAATTTAGCTCCTTTCCCTGTGTGCCATCGAAGGGCCCCTGGCACTGGTGCCACCCCGCCAGTCAGTCATCCCCTGCCAGATTGTTTTTCTTCATGGCTCCAGAAAAGGCACCACCTGCTTTCCTACGACCCTCTGGGTCCCACCTGGCTGGCTGACAGCAATGTGCCAGTCTTGGCTTGCCCTCCGTCGACTCACCCACGGCATTGCTGCCCTGGCCCAGCACGGGGCTTCCTCAAAAGGTCTGGTATAAGCCAATGTCTTATAGAGGGTTGTGCTGCCATGTCTTTCTCATTCATGGAAACCAATGAATTCAGCCTTTAACCCCTCCCTCAAACCTGCAACCCTTCCAGCAAATATGAGATCTAACTCGGGGACACCCAGGGAGGGGACAAGGACGGGGCTGGATCATAAATACACAATTGCATAAGATGTGTTGGGGAACTGTCTAGAGACACCTTCAGACTTGGCTGGGCAGGAGTGCCAGGAGAAGAGGCAATGGTCAAAGTTAGGGGTGTCCAGAGAGGGCTGTGGGTGGAAGTGCTTTGGGGACATGCAGGAAGGATCTCAGACTGCAGATATCTGCCCAAAGAAGAGTGGAGATAATGTTCTGGGACATTGCACACAGAGGTAGAGAGGGGTCAACTTCCTGTGATTCACCCAACCCTCCTGTTCACATCTTCTCCCACAGCATGTAAACCAGCACCACCATCTGTTTCTTCTCTCAAGTATGTGGATCCCCTTGCATTTGTTATGTACACTCCATTTTTGGGGCCTTTCTTGACCAAAGCCATTGCTGAGTGCCAGGATCTGGTGACACTGCAGAATGTAGATGGCTCCTGGGCACTCAGCTCAGAACTGGCCTCTGTGCTGGAAGTTGAGGAGGCCAAAATCAGGGGAAAGATGCCTGGTGAGGTAAGGGGAGAATCTTTTATGGTGGCAGAGTGTCATCCTGGGGCAGTGGGAACCCCTTGGGTGGTGACAAAACTGGCATCCCACGGGCAGCCAGAGAGGAATGAAGGGATCAGAAACCAGAAGCCACAAAGGAAGGGGGGAAACAGTGAGGGGGCAGGGAGGATGCTCAGCACTGCATAGCAGTGCTATTCTGAGTCATTGTTTTCCTACAGGTCATAGAGCCAAACATCTGGGCCACAGTGTTAGCTGTGACCTGGCTGCACAGACCCAACAAGTGTTACCAAGATGTCTGTGAGCTGCTGGAGGCCAAGGCTGTGACCTGGCTGTGCAGCCAAGCTGGTGAGTCGTGAGGGTCCTTTTCCTGCTGAAGCCCCCAGTACAGCCTCCTCCCTTCTCTCCTCAGTGGGACCTGCCTCACCTCTTCACAGGACCACAGTTTCCTGGGGGCAGGTGAAGGAGTCCTGTGTCCCCTTTCTCCTTTCCATCTGTGTACTCCCTCTCCTGCCTGACTCCCCTAGTGCCCATGTCTATCCCCAATTGCAGTGTCCCAGCTGGACAAGTGCCTGGAGGCAGCCAACACTCTCCTTGGGAGCAGCGTGGAGCCAAGTGTCTTCAGGCTCTGAGCTCAACACATAACTTGTGCTACAGACCAGCAGCACCTGCAGAGCTAAAAAGGGCCAGAAAGTACAGCCTAGATTCACCCACCATGCTGGGACACCACTGTTGCTGCCAGCTGGGGTCTTATGTTACCGACACTGCTTTATGTCTTCAGCTGCTTGAGCTGTACCTGTATCACGCTGGACTCCTCAAGAGAAAACCTCTAGTTCAGAGCCTCCAGCATGTCTGGTTTTGGTGGAGGTGGGAGTGGGAAGGAAGCATCACATTCCTCAGTGGCTGCTCTTCCCAAATCCGGCTTTGGCAAAATGGGCTTCAGGGATGGCACTTGGGGACATGATTTAGTGGTGGACTTGGTAGTGTTAGGTTAATGGTTGGACTCAATGACCTTAAGGGTCTTTTCCAACCTAAATGATTCTCTGATTCTATGGTTTCTGTCTTGACAAGAGAGTGCTGTGCACACTAGAACAGATGAGTGTTCAGAGGTGTCCAGGCACAACAGCAGTGGCTTGCAATGAGTGACTCCTGTTGCACCCCACTTGCTGACCTCTTTGCATTACTCCAAAAGTCCAGGCTGTGTCAGAAACTCCTGTATCTGCACTGCCATGTAAACCAACCATGTTGGAAGTAAAACTTTCATCTACATCAGACCCAGCCCATCATAATGTCCAAGAGAACTCATGTGGTGTGAGGTTGATTTGCAAACTAGCAGCAGGTTGGAGGTGGAACTGGAGCTTCTGATCAGCAAACCAGTCATGCAATGTACTCCCTCCTGCCCCAGGGCCCTGAATTCATGGGTCTCACTCCATGTTGGCAAAATCTCTGATTCATTTTCCAATAAAGTGAATCTTCTGTAAGCCAAAAGGTGTGACATAGCCTTTATTTCAGTTGAGCCTGTGATCCTGCCTTCCAGGGCCATCTCTGAGTCACCAGGAGGGGCATGACAGGATGCCACTTCGCAGGGAGCTGTGTATTGCAATATACAAAATCAGGTGTTGCTATTACTCCTGGAAGAGCACAGACCTGCTCTAAGCTAGCAAGACAAGAGCTGAGGACTTGCCAGGCTTTTTCTAGACTTCTTTTGGCTTGAATTTATTTCAGCTTGATCTTAGCGGTAGCAGCTGTATGGCTGATGTTTAACTTCTCCTAGCTGTAACAGAAAAGTTGCCAGGTGATTAATGAACAACCTGGTTTAACTTTGACTTTCTAACTCCATTGGAGCATGTGACCCTGAAAACAAATGCTGATCTCACCTTTGCTGTCTGGGAGAGACACATCACAAATGTCTGCATGCACTGGCAACCCCCTCCTGCTCTGGAGGTCAGTGGGGACACAGAGGAGTCACCTTCCCCAGAGATGCAAATGGGGTGAGGCTGAGAGGAATGTGCTCTCCCACACTTGTTGGGGTGTAGAAGGAGGAAAGAAGAGGATTAGGGACCTCACATTTTGGAGAGCTGGATCATGACTGTGAGGAAATACTGGTAGCTCAGCCTGCTTCAGCTGCCAACACATGTATTGCTGATCCACAGAGAGGTTTTAACTTCTTCTCTCCAAGAGGCTCACAAGCGTGACTCATCTGATCATACTTGATTAGTTTTCATGGCCTGGAGGGAATACCAGACTCTGCTTCTCTCTCTTTGACCATTTGCTGAGGCTGAAAAGGCAACCTCAGTCAGTCATGGCTGCCTAGTTCTGAAGGAGTCAATCATTACAGTCTTCTGCAGGATGTGAGCTGCATCCCCTCTCCGGAGCCTCAACGGGCATCACTTTGGAAAAGCCTGTGCTTGTTGCCCACTTCAGTTCCTCTTTTTCTCAGAGCAGGCTGAAATGCTTTGGAGGTCTGGGGAGAGACAGCCTGAGGTGTTGACACAGTTTGCACCAGCTCAGAGCTTTCACCTTCCACAGAGATACACTCATGCAGTGCTCCCTCCCTGAAACCCCAAGGAAGACACCCTCCAGGACACTGATTATTTCCGTAGCACCAGGAAATGGCATTCAGGTGCTTCAGGCCCAGAGCTTCATCTATGGAAGGAAGAGTGAAAGAGCTGAACTTCCTGTTGGACTTCCTGTGAGATAAGGGTTTTCAGAGAGAATAGGCAGGGAAGCAATATGGGGCAGAACAGGTGGCACCCAGATCTCAGTCTTCATTCCCAGGCACCATCACAGGAAAGGTCCTCACGCTCTTCATTCACAGTGTTCAGCAGGGGAACCTCTCCTAATTGCACTTGTCATCAGCATCTCCAGACACAATTCATCCCAGCCTGGGAGAAAGGTGTATTAAAGTTTGAGTGCATCACCTTCATCAGCAGCCTATCCATTCCAGGATTTCTGTGGACCACCTAGGTGCTTCCCTCCACCATCTCCCTGAACAGGCTTGAATGTCATGGTGAGGAAATGAGCAGGGACATCATCGTGCTTATCCACAATGCTGGGAAAACCCTAGGATGCAGTCTGGGCAGAGGGTTCTGTTCCTCAGGCATGGACTTTCCCTGGGCACACACTCAGGCTCGTAACGGGTACCTACCACAAGCATGCACTCCATCTGGTGCTCCTTCCCCACTGCACCCTCTGGTCACTTAAGTTTCTTGCTGGCAACACAGCAAAGAGCCCCGAAACCACAGCTGAAAGCTCAGAGGTACTCAATGCCTGCAGTGCAAATTCCTCTACTGAGAGCAGAAAGGGCATCTGATGTGACAGAACAAGAGTTGTGTGCTTTCCTCAGGTACTGGGGAGCAAAGTGTAAAGCAGCATTAGGCAGTGAGGAAAGAAATTGTGACTGAGATGTGTAGAGATCTGTAACACACCTTACCTGGACTGTGGCCTGTGGTTATGACAATCACAGCAGGTGCATTTATGTCAGCTATGTTTGCTTAAATTTGCCAAGCTGTGTCTGCAATATAGGTGTGATATCATTAACTCTGGCAGCTGGCAGTGGATCCCTGCCAAAACCAAGTCACTGTGAGCAGTAGAGTGTTACAGTTGTGTGGGCACGTTCAGGTGCCTTAGGATAAGCACTCTCAGATACCTGAGAGCTGCCAACCTGCTGAGGTCCACAAGACCTGAGTACTGGCCCTTAGAGTCCACACTCAGGGTACAAGGGTTTCAAGATCATCCCACAAAACAGGTTGAGGTGGCCTGGAGAAGACATCGTATTCTGCACTAGGAGGGACTGGTTCACTATGACCCCAGTAAGAAAGCACTCAGACCCTGTAAGCTATCATTTAAAGTGCTATTTATTAAAGCTAACCCTGTAAAGAAGGAGAGGGTATTGTGGAAAATTTTGTGTCCCTTCAGCTGCTGGGAGGGCCAAGCTGCAGACGCCGGCTGGGCCCGCACGCAGGGTGCACAGACCACACAGACCCCCACAGAGGGGCCACTGGAGCTCCCGGAGTGTTCTCATGGCGGAGAACAGCAGCGTTCACCATCCCTCCTGTCCAGCAGAGGGGACCCCACATGTTAATGGAGAACAGCAGCGTTCACCATCCCTCCTGTCCAGCACAGAGGACCTCACATGTTAATGGAGAACAGCAGCGTTCACCATCCCTCCTGTCCAGCAGAGAGGACCCCACATGTTAATGGAGAACAGCAGCGTTCACCATCCCTCCTGTCCAGCAGAGAGGACCCCACACGTTCCCATGAGAGCCTCTTGCTGCACCATCGTGCACGGCAGGGACAGGCCGGTGCCGCAGGCGCCAGCGCCGAGCGCGTGCTGGCTGCGGCTCCGCCAGCACAGGGAGCTGCCGGGGTTGTTGCGGGCAGGGCGGGTGTGTGGTGGAGCTGTTCCACAATCCCCACGCACTTCTCAAGCCAACTGAAGCTTTGTGGCCCCAGCCTGACTGGCCACTTCCCTGATTTGATCTCTTTATTGGAGCAATCCTGCAGTGACACCAGGCCGCTCTAATGTCCCTCCCAGATGTAGTCTTGCCATTTTTGTTCACTCTGGCCCCCTGTTGTTGTCTGAAAAGTGGATTCACTACCTGGTGTGCAACAAGCCAACTCTCACACACTCAGGGGATCGATTGTATTTATTCAGGCCTGGGTGCTGGTTGGATTTTCCACAAACCAAGCACACTGACCAGGGAAGGGGTTGTGTTCTTTATACAACAACCTAACCAATACAATATGCAACCTAACCAACACATCCTCTCCATCTTCCTGGACATCCTCCAGTTGCCTTCATCCAACCTGAACTGATGTTAGCAGTCACTTGTAACCTGTTGCACTGTATTGTACCCTTGAATTGTTGTTCATGCTTCATGTCCACCCTTAGCAGTTGAATGATGGTATCTCCACCTACACTTGGTGCCACCATGGTACAAACCCAGCTCCTCTGCTGTGCCCAGGAAACGGGACGCTACTCTTTTTGTCAGAGATCAGCCCATAGATGCACCAGTGCCTTGTGTGGCAGCTAAGTACCTGTGTGTGAACACCAAAGAACGACGTGTGTATGCAGGTATGCGTTTATACATGAAGGAGTTTGTCGCCATTGTCATGGGGACAATCAGATAAATTAGACCAATCTCAAAGCTGAAAGCAGAACTTCACTAGGTTGAAGGTAACCACCAGTGGTTAGTTGTTAATCATTATGATTCATTACCACTATTCAAGTCTTAACAATGTTACTCTATGCCTTTTAGTGTCTGACACAGCCAAAGCTGGTCCCTGGAATTCAGCAAAGTTACTGATGCTTTGATGACACTGGCAACACCCTTCTCAGCACCCCCCTCCACCATCTGAGGAGAAAGTCTGGGAAGAAGCTTTCAGTAGGAGGGGGTTTTTTTCCCCAGAAAGTTGGATTCTTGATCCAATATATATATTTTTGACAAAGAAAGGCAGGAAGAGTCCATGAATGGTATATTTTCTTTTTTCCAATGATATTTCATTAATTTTTCCTGTAGGTAAGTTCAGATTTTCTCCTTTTCAACCTTTCCCAAAGATATTTCTGCTCTTGAAATATTTCTCTATATCTATTTTTAAATAAAATTGAAAGATATTTCTTCCAAGTCTCATGCTATTTTTTATTTATTTCTTTCTTTTCAAGATTAATTTTCCTCAGGGGAAAACTAGGAACAGTTAATTAACTCTGCTCCCATCTCAGTATGCTTGTAGAGCTACTGAAGAACTGGTACAGAAGTGGAACTCTCTTGTGTTTCATACAGAAATATCTGAATTACTGATTACATCTTTAACAAAATCAAGATGCAGAAATCCTTAAAATCACCCCTGTTCCCAGTGCCCACTCAGGGGCACTGCTGATGTGTGACACCCACCGAGACGCAGCATCCCAGGCTGCAGTGCTTAGGGACATCGTTTAGTGCTGGACCTGGTAGTGTTAAGTTTATAGTTGGACTCAAATGACCTTAAGGGTCTTTTCTAACCTGAAGTATTCTATGACCCTGTTCATCTTCACCCCTGTTAGTCAGGTGACCATCTTCAACAATCAGTCCAGTGTTCTCTTTAGTTCTCTTTTACGCTATTGGCATAATTAAAAAGCCCTTCCTGTTGTCAGATGTGACACTGACCAGCCTCAGCTCCAGCTGAGCTTTGGCTTTTCCTGTCTTTGCCCCATGCATGAGTCACAGCTCTATAACCTTCCTGCGAAGCCTGACCTTGCCTCCAGAGATGGGACAATTTCTTTTTCCTCTGGAGGTCCATGAGCAGTTCCCTGTTCAGCCATTACCTGTGACAGTATTTGGTGAGTGTCTTTATCTCAGTCCGGGAGCTTTTTCATCTGATTTCCTCCTCCCGAGGAGGGGCAATGAGGAACCTGCTTGGTGGGCACCCGGCAGCCTCCCAAAGTTAACCCACCACGTGTGGCAAAAAGGGGCCTGCAGCAGCAGCCTCTCTCAGAAGACAAGGGACTGCTCTGTGCCAGACACAGCCACTTCCAGTTGTCTCCAGAATGCACCTACCACAAGCCAAAGCGGAGCCCATGAGTGAAGCTGGCAGCACCTCTGGGAAAACATCCCTAAGAAAAGGCAGAAATTGCCAGAGAGAGACAAGAGGAGGGAACAAAAAGAGAAACAGAGCAAACAGCAAGATGACAGGAGAAGGAGGAAAAATTCCATGGTGGAGCAGATACCCCCTGCAGCCTGTGGGGCAAAGCAAGAGCAGCAGCAGAGGGAAACAACCACGTATTGACCACAGCCCTCCCCACCCGCCCCGCGCTGCTTGGGGCAGTGGCAGAGGAGTCTGGAATTAATCAATCAAATTGAGCACGGGAAAGGGGGAGGTAAATGTGCTGTTCTAGTATTTGACTTTGTTTCTCACAACCAGAACTATTTCAATTGGCAATAAATTAATTTTCCCTATATCCAACATATTTTGCCACCAACAGCAATTTGTAAACTGTCTCTCTCTTTATCTCAACCCACATGATTTCTTGTTTCTGTGTTGGTAGATTTTGGTAGCTAACAGGAGAAGGAACTACTTAACACGTAGAAAGTATAAACCACCTGAAATCACCATCTTTAATTCACAATGCTGATGTTGCACCTGGGCAATAATTCAGTCACGTGGATGGGCTTCCTTCAGCAGCCGGGCCATGATGACTCAGTGAGGCTTTCAGGTCGTGCTGCAGATAACTCCCAACTAGAGAAGTTTGCAAAACTCTGCCTAGGAGGTGTTAGCTATTTTACTTCGATACTGGGGAAAGGATCCGCACAAGTAAGAGCTTGAGATGCCTTCAGGTTAGCATGGCTGCAGCAGAAGAGATGGATTTCAGATAGCACTGGGTTAGCAAAAGCCTAAGAACTCCCACTTGCCAGTCCAAAAAGAAACCTCATGCAACAAATAACCCTTGAGTATTCATTCCAGGTTTTTATGTGGAGCAATGGACATTGCTTTCTTCTCAGAGGCCTTGTGAACAACAGAATCAGTTATCTGGTTTGGGTTTTTTCAGTTGCCAAATTTGTTGACTCAGTCATAAGGAATTAAAAGTATAATAGACACTAATTCTCAAACTGGTTCTATACAGAGAAGAAAATGCAGAACAGAGGCAAAGACCACGGAGACAACTTGTCACCAACATCAGGAAACAAGCTTCTCAACATCAGTGTAGTCCTAAAAAGCTGGCACTGCTTTACCGCAGCGCCGGATGCGCGGGGGATCGCTCCGCCTATCGTGCATGCCGACTCGTCTCTCCACAAAAGCTTTATGCCATCAAAATATGCACATTCACTACCTTTCTGTGAAGTCATTAACATATTAATTACACTTCCAGGAACTCATTAATATATGTAAGTGTCCCTTTCGCATGCACACTTTCTCTCTCTCTGGTGGTTGTCATCACTGTGTCCTTTGGTTGTGCTTCTCCTTTGCACAGGCTCAGCTCTCTCTTGGGCCTGCTTCCAACACTTCTGTGTATCTTGTCCCAAGGAGTTGGCCCAACACCTTCTCCTGTCACATCCCAGTGATCAGTAAAACCAAGAGTCTTAATGCTTCTATGAACACTAACATAATAAATTTTGATTTCTGATGTTCTACAATGAAGACACTTTGTTCTTAACTCCAGCGCTAAGTTAATGATTAGAACAGGCCTGGGACTTCACAGTCTCTTCTTGGTGAGGTTTCCACGATCACCTAGTTCAAAGCTAACAATCCTAACTTATACCTTATGCTTTTCCATTGCCTAATCTTAACTAAACCCAACTCTTCCATATAATCAAATCCTGATTATTTTATCAGAGAACTTGCAACAAGCTTAAGGGGAGCAAAAGGAGGAGGTGCTACAGAAAAATGGGGAGAGAATTTCTGTCAGAGTTGCAAGGGTGTTAGAAGTCTAGGAAATGGGAGTACCTCACTACAGGGTGCTTGTAGGGTGTTTTTGAAATCATCCTTTGTAGAATCTTTAGATGATCATAAATCACAGAGCTTGGAAGAGACATCTGGAGACCTCTGGTTCAACTCCCACTCAAAGCAGGCTCAAACTGGAGCAGCTGCTCCAGGCCTTGTCCCGTTCAGTGCTGAAAATCTACAAGATATTCAATAATTTATTTTAGAATCCCTGTTCCAGTGTTTAACTACTGTGTGAGAAATGTCTTCTGAATATCTAACTGAAATTTCTCATGTTGTCTCCATTGTTTCTCATCCTATATCCATGCACCTGCAAGAAGAAACTAGCTCTGCCTTCTATGTACCCACCAAAAGGCAGTTGAATGTCACAGTAAGATCCCACCTGAGCCTTCTCTTCTTGAGACAGAACAGTAGCAGTTGTCTAAGCATTATGTCTTGTGCTCCAGTCTCCACCTCTCCTGGACTTGCTCCAGCATGCCAAAGTCTACCATGTCCTGGAGAGTCCCAGACTAGACCCAGTACCGCAGAACAGGTTTCACCAAGCGCTGAACAGAGGGGAGGAATCACCTTCCTTGATGTGCTGCCTGTGCTCTTTTCAAGATGGCCCAGAATATGCTTCCTCCACTGAGTCACGGTCACTTGCTCACAGTAACTCCAGATCTCTTTCTGCATAGCTGCTTTTCAGTCAATCAGCCCCAAGACTCTTCTGTTTCATGAGGTTATCTCACATCAGGATCAGGATTTTGCTCTAAACTTCACTGAACTTGGTGCTGTTTCTTTTGATAAATTCCTTGGCCTGTCCAGGTCACTCTCAGCAGCAGCCTTGCCCTCCAGTCTATCAGTTGCTCCTTCCAACTTGGCATCATCCATAAGCTAGCTGAGAGTGAACTGTCCCATCATCCAGGTAGTTAATACAGGCTTTGAAGCATGCCACTAATAACCACGTGCCAGTTGGCCTTTGCATTATGGGTCATCAACTTTTGACCTTGGAGGTCCATCACTTTATCATTCACCTCTCAGTTCCAGGCTCACCAGTATTTTATGTGCAGCCTAGCTCTGGGGTAGCAATTGTTATCCCCCACCCAAAACATTGCTCTTCAGGGGCATGAAGAGAACATCAAACGCAGGCATTCTCTGATGAAAGATTACTTTGAGTCTGTCTTTCTTTGCTAATCAGTATGGCAAGTTACCACAGGTCCCAGCACTCCTGAGCACCACCAAAATTGTTGGAATGCCACAAGACTGCAGCCACCATCTTCACCCAGGACCCAGTGTCACAGAGCTGTCTGGGTTTGGTAAGGTGAAGAGGAAACCCTACAGTTTCTGGTGGTTCTCTGTAGATGTGAACATGCAGAGGACCTCCACACGAGCAGCAGTTGCTCGTGTTTGGGGGAAGAAGCAAGGGATATGGCTGTGGAACCCATTCCCACACATGCCTTTGCTCCTGTGCTGGACAAGAGAGTGAATGTAGGACACTTATTATTCCCACAGATACCACAAAAATGGGCAATGATCAAGTGAAAAAAGGTCCCAGCCCCCTCATGGGCACTGCAGAGAAACCCTGGGATAATATGTATGCTCAGATCCTGATTTCCTCCAGGACCGGTGAGACTTTAACACGTTAGGACACCAGAGGCTGTAGAAGGAAGACAGGTCATCCCCCAGACTGTGTCCTAGTAAAACCACGCTGCTAATCCCATCTCCTAGCCACAGAAACTGGGTTCAGAAATGTAGAAGGTCTCTCCTACAGGATGAGGCTCCTTCAGGAGACACTGGAGGCACGATCAGAGGATGGGGTACCCATCAGCATCCCAGCTCAGCCCTACCCCTTACAGATGTGGACTTCAAAGAGTAAAGTTGAAACCAAAGAAGGGAATGTTGAAACCAAAGAAGGGAATGTGTACAAACTTCCCCTGTCCAGCTCCCAGATGGGTGCACCCCCTACCACACAAACACAAGTGTTGCTTCTTGGGGCTATTTCTCTCTCTATCCCAAGCATAGGTAAGGAAAAGGCATCCACAGAGAGCAAGCATGAGAGTTAGAAGGGACAAGGTCCCCAAAGACTCAGGCTACAGGACTGATGCCATGACATAGTTCAAGTGACAGAGAAACAACCCTACTGTGAGAGGACAGGGGACAGGAGAATGCCTCACCTTCATTTCAGAGCCTCTTCAGGAGTATCAGCTGTCCACATTGAATGCATTCCTGATTTGGGAGAGACAGGAAGGCTGGAATGATTTAAACAGACAGAAAATTTGGGTAGAAAAGCTCTGCTTATGGTCTCTGAAAAGTTTTCCTCACCTCCCCCCCCGCCCTAAAATGCAAAAGAAGCACAGTGCTCTCATTTTAGGCTTGTTGTCTGAAGTGGCTTGGATTATTCAGCCTGGGGGAGACTGAGAGGAGATCTCATGGCGGTCTGGAACTTCCTCCCAAGGGGCAGAGGAGGGGCAGGCGCTGAGCTCTTCTCTCTGGCCACCAACGCCAGGAGCAGAGGCCATGGCAGGAAGATGTGGCAGGGGAGGGGGAGGTTGGCCATGAGGAAAAGGTTCTTGAGGCAGAGGGTGGTGGAGCACTGGCACAGGCTCCCCAGGGAGGTGCTGATGGCCCCAAGCCTGACAAGATTCCAGCAGCATTTGGCCAAGGCCCTCAGGGACATGGTGTGAATGTTGGGATTGTGCAGGGACAGGAGTTGGACTCCATCATCCTGGTGGGTCCAGCTCACAACATGCTGGGATTCTGTGAGGTTCTAGTCAAAAGCAAGGAAAACAACCATTTGCCTTTCCCTGGCCCTGAGGAGCCACAACAGTCCGGCTTCCACCAGCCCCCTGGAAGGGTGAGTCTGTGCAGCAGCCGCCGAGCACACCCGCACCCCGCGCCTCTGCCCTCCCCGTCCGGCCACAGCATCCCAACGGGACCCACCGTTCCCAGTACGCCCCTTTCGGGCGAGGGCGGGCGGGCAGCTCCCGGTGGCCCCCGGCTCCGGGCCTTGCCACCCGCAGCCAGCGCTGCCCCGGGGAGCGGCCACACTGTCCCCACGGGGGCCCTGGCACCGCCTGCGCCCCCGGCCCGCGCCCCCGGCCCACGCGCCCCGCGCACTGCGGCAGCGCGGCCCTGAACGAGCGCCCGGGGCCCCGCCAGCCCGCGCTGAGCGAGCATCGGCCCCGCGGAGGGACACCCGGCGCGGCGACAGCGGTCCCTCGCGGCCCGCGGAGACCCCGGCAGGGCCGCAGCGCCGGGACACGGCCGCCCCGCACGACTGCTGCGGGGCACCAAGGGGCGGCCGGGCCGCTCGCTAATCTGCCCGGCAACAGCCGCCGCTGGGCTCTCATTGGTCCTTGGACCGCTTCGGCGCGTGGACGCAATAAAGCCTTCAGCGCATGCGCTGTCTGAGACCGCGGGCCACCGCCCCCTCCACAGAACGTAGTTTTGCGCATGCGCAAAGCCGCCGGCGGCGCTTCCGAGTTCCGCCCTTTCGCGGGCAGGAGCAGTGCGCCTGCGCAGCAGCGCCCGACCCGGAGGCGGTTTGGGCGTGCGCCTGCGCTGCCGCGCGGTGCCCCGGAAGCGCTTGTCCCGGGTGCTTCCGGCCACCTCATCCCGGGCGGCGGGACCATGTCGGGCGCGACGGGGGCCGGCGCGGGGGCCGCGGGCTCGGTTGGCTCGGTGGTGCGGCGGTTCCTGGCGGAGTACGGCAGCGGCACGCCGAGCCGCCTCAAGGTGCTGGACGCCTACCTGCTGTACGTGCTGCTCACCGGGGCGCTCCAGTTCGGCTACTGCCTCGGCGTCGGCACCTTCCCTTTCAACTCCTTCCTCAGCGGCTTCATCTCCGCCGTCGGCAGCTTCATCCTCGGCGGTCAGTGCCCCGCCGCGCCCGCCCCGCGATTCTCCCTGCAATCCCCGTGGCAGCCGCGCATTCTCCGCGTAGCAAAGCCCGAGCTTCCCGCAGCGACCCGGGAGCCTCCAGCAAGGCCCAGAGCCCCTCCCAGAGAGCTGCCCTGGGAACACCCGGATCTCTTGTAGCAACCGCGGGATCCCCTTGGCAGCCGCAGCCGAACCCTGACAGCCCCAGGGAGTCACCCACAGCAGCCCTCAAACCCGCCCCGGCAGCCAAGGAGTCCCCATGGCGATCTCAACCCCCCTTCCCCCATAACACCCGGTCCTGCGCCCAGAAACCCCCTGGCTCCTGCCCTGTAGCAGGATGCTCAGCGTGAACCTGAGGGATCCTGCCCGTATGCACCACAGAGCCCGGCTCTTTCTCAGCCCCAGGGTGTCCTTGCTTCTTGGCAGTCAGGGAGCCCTCCCTGTTACCATCTTGCATCGGTGTCTTTCTTTAGTCGCCATTGCACAGTGAACCCCAGATGAGCAGTGACTGCTTCAGGGTGTTGTTCTCCCATAGTACTGCCCAAAACCACCTTAGAATCATTTAGGTTGGAAAAGACCTTTCAGAGCACCTGTGCAGCCTTCCCAACACACCCAGTAGAGAGCACAGAAGTGTCCCCATTTCTCTGTCAGTCCCATCCAGTTACAAGCCTGCTCTCAGGGCTCCCTGGGGCACCCCTGGTGGGGTGGCCCAGTGGGAGAGCTCATGGCCCTGTGCAAACTCCCTGCCAGTGTCCTGCTCACCTTACAGCAAAGACAGAGGCTCCTTTTCTTGTGGTGCCCTGGGGGAACAGTGACCCAGGCTGGGGGCTGGGGTGGGCTGTCCCAGGAAGACTGTGCTTCCCACCATGACTTCTTTCCATGACCCCTGATCTCTCACTGTTTCTCTGCCGTGCAGTTTGCCTCCGGATCCAGATCAACCCCCAGAACAAGGGCGAGTTCCAGGGCATTTCGCCGGAGCGGGCGTTCGCCGATTTCCTCTTTGCCAGCACCATCCTCCATCTCGTCGTCATCAATTTTGTTGGCTGAGCTGTGAGGTACTGACCAGCGGGGTCACAGCAGGGGCACCCACAGTTCACACAGCTTCAGTACTTTTGTGGAGTTGGGAGAGAACTGGACAGATCAGTGAATCCAGGGCTCCTGTCTTTGTCTTGGCCAAGCACAGTGAAGTTGTTGTCCTCTAGGTTGGTACAGGATTTGGATTGATGGCTTTCTGGTTTTATTTGTGTGGTTTTTTTGGCTTTTCTCATTTGAAAGGCAGTTTAATAAGGAGTGTTACAGAAACCCACCCACTCCTGTCTCTTATCAGAGGGAAATGCACCATTTTGCAGGAGGGTCTTTGGGAGCTGGAACTCCTGAGCTCTATTTGGCGGCCATGGTGTGGCTGGTGGCCAAGTCTGGAGCTTCTCAGCAGATGAGAGGAGGGAGTTTGGGACAGGGAGGGTTTGGTGCTGGACAGCAGGGGACGTGCTGCTGCCAGGGGCCACAAGGGCTTTTGAGCTTCTGCAGTGTTTCCATTCCCTTTGCAGGAACATTGCTCACGTTGCCTTTCTCTCTTTCCAGGTCTAGAGTTGCTCCTGAGCTCTAATGCCAAAGCCAAAGCCTGGCACTGGGAAGTGCTGTTCCCCAGCAGACTCTCACCTTCTTCCTCGGTGGAGGAAGGGAAGCAGGACTCAAGGTTTTCACCCACAGACTGTTGTATGGAGGGGTCTGCTGCCTCACTGCAGTTACTGTAATGTTTCCCATCAATAAAATCCTTTATAACACTGCAGTCCTTTCCCTGTTGGTGACAAATACAGAGGTTCTTCTGACACCACATTTCTCTCTCAGGCGTGACTCCCTGTTTTTACCCCCTCTCTCCCTCTCTACCCAGCAGGCTTTTTTCCTGTGCCCCAGTTTCAGAGGGAAACAGGAAACAAGTCGTCATGGAAACTCAGTTGTCACCTACCCTTTTCATCTCCCTGTTTCTTGCCCCTTTATCTTATGGAAAGTTAATTACCAGTGTGCCCCCAGGCTTCAAAGCTGTGGAAAACGTGGGCCAGGCTGTGGTTACTGGTCATAAACAGAGGAAAATGGAGGGTGTTCTCCAGCACAGCCCCAGGTGGACCCATCTTTCCACAGGCTCTCTGCTGTCCCTCAAAGGCATGTAGGGCACAGCTGGGTGTCCTGGGTGGGCTTCCCAGGCTCACTGAGGCCTGGCAGTGATTCTGCCACCCTGCCACAGTGTTTGCTTTTCTTCAGTCTGATGTGGGGTGTGGGAAGGGGCTGCCAGGCGGTGTCGGTGCCTCAGAGCTGCACTCAGGCTGTTCTGGGCCTGTGGAGAAGGTCAACACCATGGAAAATCTCTTCCTCTCTAAAGCACTGTGAAATGCTTAAACTGGATGGTTTTGGCCCTTGGCTGTCAGCTCCTCAAGTCCAAGCTAGCTCGTGCTTGAGGTCAAATGCTTCTTTGTCCTGACAGAAGATGAGAGCCTGTGGTGATCAGATTATGGGCACAGGATGAGGTAGTAACTCCTCCACACCTTTGGCTGCAGGATTTACCTGGGCTACCTTCATGCATGAAGGTCCATCCTTGTACTGATCCTGCTCCACACGTGTCTGGTTTGCTCTGCAGCTGCAGCACTGGACAGGTACAATGTGTGTTAAGGCAAAGTGACAGAGAACTGCTTGTCTGTCTGCTGGAACTGGGGAGATCAAACAGCTCCGGTAGCTTCAGCCTCAGTGCTGGGTTGTGGCTCCTGTTTACCCCTTTTTTTAGCTTTCATGGCCATGTTGCAGCTATTGAACCCATAAACGTGGAACCTGCGGCTCCCAAGCCTCCTGCCTAACGTGGGCTCTGTAGAGTGAGGTGTGAGGGAGCGGGGGCTTCGCTGTCTCAAGTGATGCTGCCTGGGTCTGTGGTGGGAACAGAGAATTCGCTCCAGCTCCCCGCTCCGGCCCCGGGTGTTGAGCTGGGTTTGTTCACAACGGCGCCAGCTTTGCACCTCTGGGGAGCAGGCAGGGGACGGGGCAGCGTGCGGGGGTCGCACAGGAGCCACCGGCTCCGGCAGGCAGAGCCAGCGTGTTCACGGGAGAACATCCCGGGGTCTCCCCCGTTGCCGCTGCTGTTTGCGAGCCGCGAGTGCCGCCCCGCGGGTGCTGGGACTCGGACCCCGCGCTGCGGCTTCAGAGAGCTCCAGACCGGGCCCCTCCGGTGGCCGCTTTGGGGAACTGCACGAGGTCCTGTGGAAAGGGAAAACCGTGGGTTTTCTGGGGAGTTTCTCTTTTTTTTTCCTGGTTTTTACCAGCTTACAATGCCTCTAGTTGCCATAAACTCAGCACCAGACTTCGGGTCCCGTTAGAGCTACTCCCATATCTCCATAAGCTTCAGCGAGTCTGTAGATGGTGTAGATGTCTTCAAGCTGCGCTCCTCATAAAGACCGAGCTTGGGTCCCTGTGCAAACTGTGAGAAGAGAGCAGGAGGAAAGGTTGTTTCTTGTACAGGGCCATGTTTAATGCAAGATGAGGAACGTGTGTGTCAGGGTGTTTTCTCCAACAAAACCCCTAGAAAAGGTGCAAATTCAACTCATCTCCCCATAGCTGGGTACAAGGAGGCAGGAGCTGGCATAGGGGAGAGGGCACTAGAGATGGACCATGGCAACATCTCCTGCCCTGCCAAAGTGAGAGGAGTCTCTGCCTGCCCCATCTTCCTCCCTCCTCTTTTGGTCAGGAGAGGTGAAAGGACTTTTCTGTTTGGATTCACTGCCTGTGTAACAGCGTGCAGATGCCTGTCAGCAAAGTCAGAAATCTCACATACTTCTAAAATCTCTCCCCCACCACACTTCATAATGTATTTTCTCCCCTCCTTTCCCCTGCCTCTACTAAAATAGCTCAATCTTTTCTGCTGTACCCAAAACAATTCTCCCTAGACCCAAAAGCAAGCTGTGGTGAGTGGGCAGGAAGGGAGGGTGCTTTAACCTCATTCGACTTTGGCTTGTGGTCTAACGTCTGCTGTTGTTTTCCACACTCCTCCTCCCTGCCACGTGCCAGCTCTGCTCCCCTCACCCCCGTTTTCCGCTCCACTTTCCAAAGGAAGCGGTTTCTGCGGTGGGGCCTAGAGCATCAAAAGGTGACCCAGATCTCGATGGTGGCGTCATGGAACGGTGGTCTGTCCTCTTCCTGCCCCACCTGGGCCATGGGACGCCTTCCACGTCCTGCCCTGCTGTGTTATTTCCTGCTTTTGCTGTTTACTGTGGTTTTTTCTTTCTTGAAATAAACAGGAAAGCAAAAAGTGTTGATGGGGGGACAGGGGATTCAAAGCCTGGTATCTAAAAGTGTCTTCAAACTAGACCTCCAAATTCAGTGTTTTGGAAACCACATACTAAGAGACAGTTTAGTCAAAACATTTTCCTTTATCTGCACACTCATGCCCTGGTCACTGGGGTCGTTTAACCTGGAAGAGACCAAGATGTGGAAAGAGGCAGCACCCTGTCCTCCTTGACTGTCCAGCTGGGAGTGGGTTTGAAGGGCAACACAAAAGCTGTATGATGTATATTAATTTTTAAAAGTGTTGCTAAGGGTAAATGAGTGTGGAAACTTTTCTTCCAAATCCATGAAGGTTTCTGGAACAAGGTTAATCAGTTGGAAACCTGTGAAATGCAGTGACTGGTCTTGCTTTGTAATTCAAATATGGTTTAGGCAGCTTCATCAAGCTGTTTCCCTGTGAAGTGGCAGACCTAACCATGAGTGAAACGTCCACTTCAAGAGCTGCCTTGGGCTTTCTACAGCTGGAGAGAAATCAGAGTGACTTTTGTGTCAGAGGAGAGACAAGGCAATGAGTCCCTGAACGTCTGTACTGGAAAAAGGGTAACAGACCCAGAAAGCTTGAAGGTCCTTGGCAGGAGGGGCCAGTTACTCTCAGTAACTCTGTCACCCTGTGGCAGGCCATCTGCTCAATGGCCAGGTGACAACACCGTGACAGGAGACCAGGAAGATTTTGCTGTGTTGCTGCTCTACGCTATGGACTCAGATCCTGTGATGCTGGCAGGGTCTCCTCATGTGGACCATCTCCCACATGAAGTACCAGGGCTTTTGGCTAAAAGCATTTGAAGCATGAGCCTTGCCAAAATCAGAATTCCTCACAATTTCAGGGAATCCAGAAGGGTGAGAAATACCCCATGAGAAGGAATCACCTCACCAGTGTGGTGAGGCTTTCCCTGCCACTTAATTTGGGCACTAGTGTAAGGTAGAAACAGGGTTCAAGCTTTGCAGGGAGGGTGTGTTTCCTTCAGAGCATCCTTCTCATTTCTCCCTCCAGAGGAATTTCTGGTGCTTCAGAAGAAGATGGAGAAACCAAAGTCACAAAAGGAGAAAATTCCCATTCCAGTCTTGTCAGTGATAGGCTGAACCTGGAGACCCAGGCCTGCTGGTTGGTGTCATTAATGCAAAGCAGGCACCTTGCTCTCCAGTGACACTTGGGAGTGGGGGACATCTAGAGGCAGGATACTTCAGGCTGCCATCTACCCCATAGCAGCAGACATCTACCTTCAAGAACTGAACTGCTTCCCAGTCCTCTCACTGGGAGCAAGCCATACCTCAGCATTTTCTTCACACAGCAGAGTCTGCTCTAGGAGGAGATGTGCTCTCTTCCATTCTCTTCCCTCCGAAGCAGCCACGCTGTCCTCACCCACACAGCACAGATGTCCTGGAAAGGGGCTCGGTAGCAATTCCCCCCCACAGTGGGTCCAGGGAGCTGTTGCAAACAGCACATGGTGGCCAAGTCAGGCTGAAGAGGAGAGTCCCGATGCCCCTTCCCTCCCTCACCCTGAAGGCCAGGCTCATTCCTAAAGCTCATCTGAGGGGTAAAACAAGTTCCTCAAACTACAAAACAAAAGACAAACAAGTTTTGTATTTTTGATAGGAATTGTTTAATAGCAGGCAAAGGCCTAGATAAATGCCATCAGGATGGTTGCTGGAACAAGGATTGGCAGCAGGCAGAGGTCACGTGCGTGCTCTGTTCCCAGGGAACACACACCTATTCAGGATGGTTTTACACAGTGGTTACAAAATGAAATTGAAAAATCTAAGGTTGTTAGAACTGACCAAAAAGAGCAAAAGTAGTTTGTATTGTTACTGAATGCAAAACCAAATTTTAAGCTGGTTTTACTTCAGAAAATGTTAAGGCCAGATAGACATTGAAAAATAGTAGAAAACATTCTTTTCTGCTGTGGTAATGCAGTGAGAATTTCACTGAATTCAGGAATTCTGGGAGACCCAGCAGCACATCTTTTAGAGAAAAAAGAAGATACCTTGCTCTGATCTAGCAAAAGACAGCAGGAGATGGGGCACAGCACCCTGAGTAAGACTCCTTGTGCTTTTCGGTGTTCCATTTGCAACTGCAATGGTGGCTGTGGAGGTGCATTCCTGAGACAATGCACACTTGAAAGCTATCCAAATATGAAAAATTCACATTCGAGTGCTATTTAGCTTGCAGTTTTCAATGATGCTGCCCCAAGCAGAAATTGTGTGTCATTTTAATGTGAATAATGGTGATGGTTGGCAATTTATAGTTATAGCAAACTATGCTTCTTGCATTGTCATGCTGAATGAATCAGGCATGTGGGGGAGCAGAATGCTGAGAATTTTAAGCTTTTTTTTTGTAGCTTTATAACAATGCAAATAAAACAATTTAGACTATAGTGGCTGGCATGATATACAGAAGCAGCAAATGATATCCCTTGCAACAGGAATGCCTGTGTTCCCTCTTGTACACGATGCTCTGGTAAAGTTTCCTTGGCAGATTTTTTTTTGGTACTTCAGGATGGCATCATCTGGTTACTTTCATTCCTGTAACAAAAATAAATGTATGTATGTTAAATCATTATTTGGGATACAGGCACAGCTACACAATTGAAGACCTGAAGTGTCTAGGCAATAGAAAGAGGAAAATGAGACACTGGGCCAAACCTAATATATTAGGTCTGAGGTCTTAAAGTCAATAAGCATCAAAGTTTCGCAGCTGGTGACTGGTTAGGGATGACTCCGATGGATGAATGCAGCCAAGGGAAGGGATGGATGTAGAAAGGGAAGGAATGGACATAGAAATAGAAAGGACAGATGTCTAGAAAGAAAAAAAAAAGTTTAATTTGTGTGTGGATGAAGAAAAATAGACTTGAGGGGTGGGCGACAACAGTGATATGGCCAAAGGAGTGGAGGGGTTCTTCTGTCAGTAGACAAAAGGTGTATGGATAGACTGCATGAGCAGTGGTTACAGAGAAGAAACATTCATAACTAATGAACTAATGCAAATGTTTTCTGTCAGAGGCCTTACCATCTCCCATGCATGCATGCTCACTTTTTTTTTCCACATAAGCATAGTCATCAGCACATTAAAAATTATTCCTTTCATTAAAATTATTTTCAGGCTGAGCTGTGATAAAGACATCATGTTCAGGTTTTCATCTGTAAAAGTAACAGAGAATTGAAAGTCACAAGAGCACTGAGACATTCTCACATCCAAACAGGCTTAAAAGCACTTTTTAGTTATGCTGTTCCACTTTGTGTGATTGAGTCAGCCAGTAGAGAGCTAACGAGACTGAGAGAGGACTGTCTCACTCAGACACTTTCATTTCTTCCAACTGGTGTCTCAAGGGCTGGGTTTTCATTCAATAACCACTTAATTATCCAATACACAAATCTGACAAAGTCCAACTGTTTTTAAATACAGTGTATTATGAACCCAGGATGCTGGATCCCTTCTTCCTCTCCCTCAAATTTTGTCAAGATGGGCAGGGGGAAAACAAGTTAAATTTTATTCAAAGATCACAGAATCTGTTTGTATTTTCTATTAATCTTAACTTACCAAGCAGAATTCATTTGCAAATACATTGATCTATATTGGGGAAGCAGGGAGCTTTCATCAAAAAGTCATTTTATATTTGTCTTTGAAAACCTTTCTCTGCAATGACTGATCAAATCAGTCAAGTGTACTTGGGAGTATTTTTCTGAAGCCGTGTTTTGGAAACACTTGACTAACTAGTTTCTTTTCAGCAAGGCTGCATGCTTGCAAAAACACAGCTATTCTGCAAACCAGGCAAGTGCAGAGGCGGGCTCAGCTCCTTTGAACTGGCAGGAACAGCAACTGCTTGAGCTACCAAGCTCCCACAGCCATGAGCTGAAGCAAAGCTTGCTCAGATGCTCGGTGTCTTTAGTGCAACCGTGCTTCCAAGCATGCACTCTGAGAAGATTCCTCTTTATCTTTTGGTTGGTTAGGTGTTTGTGCACCTAAACAGAAAAAACAACTTCTGAAGTCTGAAGTGCAGACAGACACCCAGTAAGGCTGACTCATACCAGTACCTTAAATCATCATGTGATGGGGAGCGGTTGTTGCTCTGGTCCTGGCAAGAGCAGGAAGGCAATGGCTATGCTGGTCACATCAAATTACCAGTTCATATCTGGAAGACTACATTAAGCCAATGACTTCCAGCCTTTGTGGGACCCTTTTGGAAATTTCCAGTCTAAGCTTTTGCTCCAACAGGAAATCAGCAAACAGGCAACATTGACAAAAACTTGTGCAGCCAAGCTTTACTCCTAAAATGCTGTGTGCATACCTGTCCTGAAGTGTTGAGACACCTCTGTAACACAGACAGTGCTGGTACCTGCAGATGGTAACAGTAAAATGAATTAATAACAGGAATGTACTTCTTCAGGAATTCATAAAGATGTCTGTATTTAGAAGGGCTGGATTAGAGTTTCCGGCTGGTAAACCGTCCCATAAACACTCTTTTCTACTGTTTTCAGGGCAAGCATAAAATATGATCTAATTAAACTTTAATTTCCCATTGGACAAAGGAATTTCAAGCTTTGTATCACCTACAGTGTGATTTTAAGATCTCTCTGCTGTCTCTACTGAGCCTTAATCATGTTTTCACCAAGGAGGAAGGCAAAAGAAAACAAGAGGCAACAAGACAACATTCCTCTGGAGTGTGGGAGCATAATTCAGCATTGGTTGTAGGGTTGGGAGACATGAACAAGTCCTGCTCGTACTAATAGCACAGACATCAGAACACCTCTAGCCCTGTACACACACCCAACAATGCCATTACCACTTTCAGGATCCTCGCCCTCCAGTTCTCCAAAGCCCTCGTGATTTGCACCACACTGCATTTCATCTTTCCTGGCCCAGTAGGTTGACAGGTAACTTGCTTCCTGTTTGTTCTCAGGTGTTGCCACTTCCACAACAGCATCTGTCTGCTTATCAGACAAGTTAAGAGTGAGCTTTTCAGGGGAGTAATCTGTGATAAGGCACATTTCCAAATCATCGTCATCTTTAGAGATCAGCCTGTAGACTGAGGGAGATGGGGTGACATCTGAAAATGGAGGAGAAGGTAGACATTAGATGAGAGCACACAGTCATAGTTCCTTCTGTTTTAACATACAGACACTTAGATATGAAGGTTTTACCAAGATTCCAGTGGAGAGTTCCCTAATCATGGGGATCTTTTGCTAGGACACCTTTAGAGAACCAAGGCACCCACAACAGGTGATGGAGGAGCTACATGAGACTTATGTTGAATGGGAGACATAGAGAGTGGTCAGGCAGGATCCGCAGAGCTTCCCAAGTGATGCTTATGTGTGCATGCACATCCTGGACATCTGTATCTAACTCCCCTGTAACAGCTCATTCAACTCCAGTCTGCAGCCTGGGCTCCCTTTTGGATCCTGGCCTGTGTGTAGCAGGTGGAGAGAGCACTCTCCTGGCTGCACTGCTGGGGATGTGTCTGGAAAGAACTGAGCAGCCCAGGGGCGTTCTGGCTTTTTTTGCAAAAGTGTAGTCAAATTGACATTCAAAATCCCACTTTCTCCACCTGTCCTGAGGGAGGGACAGTGGATAAACTGCCAAGTCTTACAGATGTCCACATTCACCACCAGTCTAGCTAACTGTGTTCCTATAGGAGAAAGACTGGAAAGCCACTGCAAAGCAGGAACATGTGGTTGCATTTAGAGGAAGAAAAATGAAACTCATGTTTCATTATGTTCCACCGCCCGACAGTGCAGTGCAAGACCTTTCTTACTAAATTTTACCCCGTGGGAGAGGGATTTGGGGAACTAAAGGCTGCAGGTATAAGACACCTGAGCTTTATTTTTGTTTTCTTGCTTCAAATTCTGCTAGCAAGTCTAACTAGGATTTTCCACACATATCAAAACACTACCTGTGGTTAAACTCTTTTTTTGCACATTTAGCTTTGCAAATTTGTACTTTAAGCACACCTTTAATCTTGTCCAACTCTTGAAGCCTGATTCTTTGAGAAGGTGCTTTCCTGAATCTTTGTTCTTGCACAACAATAAAATGCTGCAGGCATTGCAGTACTCTAATGCTGAGCAGATGAAATGTCATTAGAGACCTACTGTAGCCAAGATGCAGATGTGGGCTCTCAGCAACCCTCTGGCTGCATTTTCCATTGGTCTTCACAATCACAGGTTTGAACCAGAGCTTCACAATTATAAACTGTCAGTGTTTTACCATGTAAGGTTGAGAGTTTAGATTAACATTTGCTTTGTGCTTGTTCACATGCCACACCGATAAATATTATAGAAAGACTAAAGACAGCTTAGCTCCCAGATGGAGAAGTTTTAATTTTTTCCATGGAGGAAGTTTGGACTAAATCTTGTATTTTAGAAACCATCTCAAAATCTTATTCAAGTGCATGTCCTGGTTGTATCAATGAGATAAATGCTTTTCATCTGTTCAATTGCCAGTTGTCAGCACCATAGAGAAATAGCCATGCTTCTTTATTAGTGTGATCTCAGAAAACCCTCAGATTCTTTCTATGGCCCTTCTGCTGAATTGCAGTTCTTCCATCTCAGCTTTGCCCTGGCTTTGAAAAACCTGATGAGACGGTCTCTTTCCCAGCTATGCAGAATATGGTTTATCCTGGCTGCCCCAACCCCATTTCCCACCTCCCATACTCCAAGTTACTCTTTTGGAAATAGGTTTCAGTGATTGTTAGTTAGGGAGAGATAAAAAGCTTGATAGCAGATCCCTGTATAAAACACAGATGAGCCAGGGCACATCATTGTCATGGAGTACATGGATACAAAAGAGAAGAAGAGGAATTGGACCAGGGACATGGACCTACTGGACTTGGACCTACCAAGGACATGGAATTGGTCCGAGAACATGGACTTACTGGAGTGAGGTCAGAGGAGGCCACGAGGACGATCAGAGGGCTGGAGCAGCTCTGCTGTGAGGACAGGCTGAGAGAGCTGAGGCTGTTCATTCCAGGGAAGAGAAGGCTCTGGGGAGACCTTATTGCAGCCTTCCTGAAAGGGGCCTACAAGGAGGAGGGACTTATGGCAAGGGCAAGGAGCAATAGAACGAGGGACAATGGTTATAAACTGCACAAGAGTGGATTCAGATTAGGTATTTGGAAGAAATTATTTCCTGTGAGGGTGGTGGGACACTGGCCCAGGTTGCCCAGAGAAGCTGTGGCTGCTCCTCCCTGGCAGTGTTGAAGGCCAGGTTGGATGAGGCTTTGAGCAACCTGGTCTGGTGGAAGGTGTCCCTGCTGCTGGCAGGGGGGTTGGGACTGGATGAGCTTTAAGGTTTCTTCCAATTTTTACCATTTTATGATTCTGTGATGATTCTGTGAATTGACTGAGCTGTCCTCTCTCATTATGAGTGCTGTACTTTCTGAAGAGCTACGCATCCCCCTCTCTCCAAAGTAGGGGGTTTTTCTCCCTTGCAATACGTGCAGTGCCTTAATCCTGAGCAGATAAGGAAATAAGGCCTGGGTTTTGCAGGCAGCTTCAATAACATGTTTTGCAAAATACTCATTTCTCATTCTTGCTCAGACTGGTGCTGGCTTTGCTCTGGCATTGCCGTCTTTCTGCGATAAATTCTTTTGCACACTGTTATGAAAGGTTTCAGACAGCAATCTTGGTAAATATCAGCTATGACACCCACAGCACTGTGACCTGTATTTCCTGTTGTTCTGTCTGAATGAGTTGGCAGATGTGCTGGAGGTGCTGTATTGACATTTGTGACCTGTATTTGCAGGAAAAATTGAGAAGTAAATTGTGATAATCTGAGCTGTCTGCCGTGCCTACTTTAATCTTTACTAAAGGATATCTTCCAGGTGGAAGAACAGGAGCTGTTTGAATGCTATTCCTGCCCAGTCCATAGAGAAAGCCAACTCTAGAGGCTGATTTCAGGAGAGAGATGTAGAAACCTGTTCCAACATTAGACTGAGACCTCTGCCTTTTTTTCCAAACAAGCTGCAGTGGAAATCATACAATCAGAGAATGGTGGGGGTTGGGAGGGACTTCTGCAGACCATACAGTCCAACCCCCCTGCCAAGGCAGGTCCATCTAGATCAGGTTGAACAGGACTGGGTCCGAGTGGGTTTTGAATCTCTCCAGAGAAGGAGACTCTGCAACCTTTCTGGGCAGCCTGTCCCAGTGCTCTGGCACCCTCACAGTAAATAAGTTTTTTTCTCATCTTTAGATAGAACCTCCTGTGTTCCAGCTTATGCCTGTTGCTCCTTGTCCTGTCACTGAGCACCACTGAAAAGAGTCTGGCCCCATCCTCTCAACACCTGCCCCTAAGATATTGATAAACATTGATAAGATCCCCTCTCAGTCTGCTCTTCTCCAGGCTGAACAGACCCAGATCTCAGCCATTTCTCATAAGACAGATCCTCCAGTCCCCTCATCACCTTCCTAGCCCTTCACTGGACTCTCTCCAGTAGTTCCTGGTCTTTCTTGAACTAGGGAGCCCAGAACTGGTCACAGTACTCCAGATATGCCTCTCTAGGACAAAGGGAGGGATAACTTCCCTCCACCTCCTGGCCACACTCTTTTTAATGCACCTCAGGAGACCATTTGCCTTCTTGGCTACAAGAGCATATTGCTGTGTCATGGTTAACTTGCTCTCCACCAGGACTCACAGGTTCTCCTCATTGCTGCTTCCCAGCAGGTCAGCCCCTACCCTGTACTGGTGCCTGGGCTTATTCCTCCCCAGGTGCAGGACTCTACACTTGCCTTTGTTGAACTTCATTTGGTTCCTTCCCACCCAGCTCTCCAGCCTGTCCAGGTCTCTCTGGATGGCAGCACGGCCTGCTGGTGTGTCAGCCACCCCTCCCAGTTTTGTACTGTCAGCACACTTGC
Organism: Caprimulgus europaeus; assembly: GCA_907165065.1. The sequence continues at coordinate 580,322 of OU015549.1, forward strand.
TGAGGGTACACCCTGTCCCTTCATCCAGGTCACTGATGAATATCTTAAACAAGACTGGATCCAGTACTGACCCCTGGGGAACACCACTAGCTACAGGCTTCCAACTAGATCCTGCATTGCTGATCACAACCTACTGAGCTCTGCCATCCAGCCAGTCCTCAATCCACCTCACTGTCCACTCATCTAATCCACATTTCCTAAGCTTACAGTGTCAAAAGCCTTGCTGGAGTTGAGGTAGACAACGTCCAGTGCTCTCCCCTTATCTACCCAGCCAGTCATTCCATCACAGAAGGTTATCAGGTTAATAAAACATGATTTCCCCTTGGTGAATCTACAGAATCACAGAATTCCCTCGATTGGAAAAGACTTCTAAGATCATCGAGTCCAGCCATTTACCTCACTGACCAGTCCCCAACTAACCCATGCCCCTCAGCACTATGCCTGCACAACTCTTCAATCCCTCCAGGGATGGGGACTCCACCACTGCCCTGGGCAACCCCTGCCAATGCCTAAGAATCCTTTCAGGAAATAAATTCTTCCTCACATCCAATCTCAACTGCCCTGGGCACAACTTGAGGCCATTTCCTCTTGTCCTGTCCCTTGTTCCTTGGTTGAAGTGTGACCTCCACCTCTTTACACCCTCCTTTCAGGTAGTTGTAGACAACAGTAAGGTCTCTCCTCAGCCTCCTTTTCTCCAAGCTAAGCAACCCCAGTTCTCTCAGCCTTTCTGAGACATGTGCTCTAGACCCTTCACGAGCTTCATTCCCCTTCTTTGGACACACTCCAGTGCCTCCATGTCTTTCTTGTACTTATGGGCCCAAAACTGAACACAGTACTCAAGGTGCGGCCTCACCAATTCTGAGTACAGGGATAAAAGAATTTCCCTGCTCCTACTCCTAATAACCTTATTTTCCTCCAGATGCTTAGAGATGACATCGAGAATGAGCTGTTCCATCACCTTTCCAGGGATGGAAATTCTGAGCTGGTTTAACACACAGCTTGTGTTATTCAGAGATTTGTCTCATTCTCTGTTCCCTCCAAAGCAAACTCTCTGGATCTCTGGTCACACCAGGATTAGTGTGATAGAGGTCTTTGATCCTCTTACCATTCCTCAGCCTGAGACACGACACTCCTCAGCTACAGTCATCCTGGTTCTATCCCTCTACTCAATGTACACCCCCTGACACACTCATACAGGCCCCAGAAGAGCAGCTCCAGTGACTTAACAAGCACTTTAGTGATGTTTGCTGGCTGTCCTCCAATGGAGGTTCCACAAGCACTACCAGAGGTCCTCTGTGAAATGTTCCAGTCCTGTATGGATGCCAGGATGTCTACAGCAAGACCAGATGTCCACATTTAATGCCTGAACCATACTCTAGACTTGCAGTGCTCGTGTCTGGAGGCACTCAGATAAAAGAAGCCATGTCCTAGTCCAGCATCAGCCAAGTCATCCAAAGTACAAGGACTCTGTGCAGAGATTCAGTATTTGCAAATCCAAATATGCTGCTTCCCTTGCAGGTTCAGGCATAATTCTGGTCTCCATCTCAAAAATATGTTTGTCATTGTCTCTGTAATTACCCTTAGGGAAGTCAAACTACCAAAACCATCCAAGATCTTTCTCACAACCTTTAAAGGGGAAGATTTCTATCTGAGTCAAAACTAAAGGTTAATTAGTAGAGGAAGACACAGAATATGTGACAAGAAATCAAGCGTTCAATGGACTAAATAATTCTTTAGTACCCAAACAGGATATATCCTGGACTTGCAGGATTGCTGTATTACCCTCTTTGTGTTCATGTATAGATTGAGTCATGCATCACCCAAGCTGTGGGCAAGATTTACTATTATTTCCTCTGCTCCTTTCAACAATGTTAAGGAAAGAGTTTTGAGGGTCAGAAGGAGCAATTCTGCTTATCTAATCCACTCCTTGTAGCCCACAGGTGAGTGAGATGGCCTAACCCATCTGTGAAAAAACTGTCTGGAAAAACAAACAAACAAACAAACAAACCAAAAAACGACTTGAAGTGGCTGCTCATGAACATCTGTTGTTTTCACAAAATACTTTTGCATGCTTTTTCTTCCAAAAACAGAGTGGGTTTCAGTTCCCAGAACCAGTTTTCACTTTTATATGCCAGAGATTTAGTTTCTAGGGAAAAAAAAAAATCACATAAACATAGAATCATAGAACCATTTAGGTCGGAAGGGACCTTTAAAGGTCATGTTGTCCAACCCTCAATTCAAATAATTTCAACTCCAAAGGAAAGAAACTTTCTGAATTAGAGATTAAAATTTCTTCCCAGTGCAGTGTGAAACTATGACTTAAACATGAACCCACATAGCGGTATCTCATTTTTATTTTTCCCCTCTATCTAAGGTAAAAATGCAGATTCTACTGTTTGGAAAATAAAGTTAGTTCTGCCCAGGCTAATATTTTCCTACTTATAATTACTGCACAAACACTATTACTGTCTGATAGGACACAGAAGTTAATGATATGCCAAGATTATTAACCTTAGAAACTGAGGATTCTGTCTCATTTCCCACAATTCCCCTTGTCCCTGCTCCATCCTCGTAAGCACCTTGTTGAGAAATAATCCTGGGTTCATTTTCTTTCAGCCTTCACTCTTCATCTAGAGTGAACACAAATTTATTGTATCTTTCAGTTTCTCACCCAACAAGAAGCCTTTGCAATAAATTCCCATCTATGAGCTGCATATTCCAGTGGCTCCTGATCCAGTGGCATGTGGGAAAGCTACCAGAGGGTGACACACAAAGATATTTAAATTTCCTTACACCTTTTCAGGCTTTGAAAGCATTTTAAAATACAACTGAGGAAAGGAAAGAGACTCACCATGCCTCACAGCAAGTTTGGTTCCCCTTCCAAGTACAATTTTTCTGGTTCCTGACTGCTCACACTGTAACGTCAGGTTTTACAAATATGGAAGGGAACTTTACTCTCATATTCACAGCAAATTCTCTTGGGCTAAGAGTTAGAAAAAGACCATATCCAAGACATCAGTCAGAATAACTTCCAGACTGTGGGAATATAACGGAAGGTTGGCGAGGAGAACCGTAAATAGGCTCAAGAGACTGGCAGCTGGGGTGTCAAAACCACACACATCACACCCCTAATCACTGTTCAGTCTGATGTTCTTGACAAGCAGAACATCTGCACTGAGATAACACAGGCCTGGGATAGACTCAGGGGCACCCTGACCATGCCTGGGATTCCTGCCCTGCTGAGAGAAAGATCAAAGCACAGTGGAAAAGTACTGCCTGCTCAAAATCCCTGCTGTGTACGGGTGAAAGCAGCAGTTTCGGAATCTCTCGCTCTCACTCTAGCAAGGACCAAGCTCCCCAGTGCCCCCGTTCCTGCTCACATGCCTCTGCCCTGGGTGCTGCTTTGGAGATCCCCCGGTTTGCAAGGTAATGCGAATAAATTTGCATTTTGCATTTTATCCCTGGTTTTGGTGATTGTTTCTGCATCCTGTCTGTGTTGGCTCATACACAGACGTTGTATAATTACCTTAAAGATGCAAAAATCAACTCTGAAAACTTGAATAGCCAGGAATTCGATTAAACTGCTAAACTTTTTCTGTAGCATTTGGCCACGTGTTAACTGCTTGCAGCACTCCATGTGTGAACGCACCAGGCTGTGACTACCAAACCTGTGTGAGCATTGCCACCTTCTCTAGCTGTTCTTTTCTGCAGAGGGTCACTGCTGCACCACAGCCAAACATTCCCTGTATTCCCACACAGCATCGGTACTCCAGCTGGTTGTTGTCAAGGGAAGCTGAAAAGAAATTGGAACATGCTTCCGTGAAGGTCCCTAGTTCATCTACCCAGTGAACAAAAGATTTGCTAGTCCTGGTGTTAATATGGAACAGAAAGCTCAAACTTACTTGGAGTAACAAGAAGTTGGGTCCCAGTCCCAAATGTGAGTTTCACATATCCCTGGTTGGCACACTGGTGTCAACCTCTACAAAAATGCAGGCAGCTTTTCCCACCTTATACTGACAAACAGGTCAACAGACATTCCAGAGCAGGGAACAGCTTAAGGAAGTAATGATGAAACACATTGATCTAAGCCACCATCAAAGTACCAAAGAAATCTACTGGAAAATTATCAGGATCAGAAGCAAAGAGATAAAATTTAAAAAGTTCATTTATTCACCTGTTACAGTTGTGTATTACACCTTGGGGCAATACTAGGCACAATCTGTGTTTTTGCATCGGTAACATCACCAAAAATTCCTGTTCGTGGGCCATGTAGTCAGGACCCCTGCCTTTCAGTCCAAGTTTTCTCCTGAATATTTCACCATTTACTGCCCACCTGGCTTGGTCACCAGAAAGGTTCATTTTCCTAACTTATATCCTCCCCCACCCCCATAATTCATGTGACCCAGAAACCTCAAAAACCTCTTTGGCCTTGGTTACTGTTATATCCTTGCAGGTTTCAGTGGCACACCGTGACCCTATCTAGATTTGGAGCTTCACAGGGAGTTGCAAAGGCAATCTGAGCCTTCTAATTCCATCACCACAGGATCCACACACGCTCACTTAGGTGTGCAGTAGCAGGAGTAAGCATTAAGTGTGGCCTTGTAGCTTCGACAGCTCGGCAAATCTGGATTCAAGTCTGTCACAAACAGAATCCACTTGCTGTATTTGTGGATTATACGGTATCTGTGCATCAGACAAACCAGCTAAAAGTCAGTCCAATTCCCATCCCAAGGCCAATATTAAAAATGAGAAGAGTATATTGTTCCTTGATGAGATTCTGCTACAAGCAAAGACCAGATAAAATTATAACAATCACTATAAAAAGATGTGTTCTAAATATTATAGCCATCCTTCTATTTCAATACATTTTCATCAGACTTACATCATCCGTGACTTTGCTTGAGAGGCCAATGGAAGTGGCATGGATTTACCTTTAGGAGAGAACAAATCCACAAAGCCTACTTGACAGAGGAGCCAAACCAGACTTTGTCTTAGCTTATCCCAGGATGCAGTTAATGAGAGCAATGGAAGCACGTTCCTGCCTGCAGCTGCCTCAAGGAAGCTTGGACAGCTGCCATGGAACAAATTCCACAGGTTAAGATGAGACTCAGGCTACTACATCTCTGTATCAGCCCAGATCTTGGTGTGCCCACAACAATCTTGCAAATTAGGAAAAAAAAAACCCACAATAAATGTACCTGGGGAGACCAGAAGTCTTGTCCCAGATCCAAACATGAGTTTGCCACCACTTCCATAGTCACACAATAACAGAGGCCTCTACAATATCCAGAGTGGTTTTAAATGGAACCTTCAACAATTAAATACTCCACCAAATGAAGTCCTATTTATCTCTATGATTAGACAGATCCATCTATCTAGGACTTTTCTCCCATTTAACTTTCTTGCCATGTGGTGTTTTGCATCTTTCAAATTCCCAAACACCTCTTCCCTTCCATCATATTTATCCCATTGCTTCCAGAAAGCCACCTGCATCACAAGTTCTATTTTTCATCTCATTCCTTGCCAGTCAGATTACTCTCTCAAAAATCAGTTTATTTGCTGTTACTTCATGGCTCACCTAGTGACCAATGGCACAGTACAAACTTCATCATCCCATTCTCTTGGATTTGCAACCTGAATTATGAAGAGTCATCCCAGAGCAAATTTGCTTCTTAGCTTTTAAGTAGAAAGCACAGCTTTTGACATGCAATGTCTTTGTGTGAAGGAGACCATTGCTTATTCTGTCATTAATCTCTGGGGTTTCAGCATACATTCGGGAAGTGCAACCAGAGACCTGGAGCAGTTGCATACAGACAGGACATGTAAATGAACTCAGGCAGAGCCTTAATTTATAACTCCTTAACTTGCTGGTAGCTCCATACAAATGTGAGATTCTTATTTTCTCAGATGTTTTTGACCATGGTCAAGAGGGTCACTCGAAGTATGAGGAATTTCCCCAGAGCTTTTCAGAACAAATAGTTTCTTTATATTGCTGTGGTTTTTAACTTTCAGAATAAAATTATTTTGAAATTATCTTAATAATCATCACCATTTTAAGAAAATGAAACATTGCTTTTCAAGAGTAAACCCAGAGCATTTAGATATTAAATGCTTCTAAAATATTCTTTAAAAATGTGGAATTTTATTATTATTTTTTTACAAAAAAATATTGGTGTCTCAGGATCTTCCTTTCTTTTCCTCTTCCCAACAGATTCAGACAAGAGCAGAGGTGTGGCGTTTTGGGGATTGTTTTTCTGACATTTTGCACCACTGCTTTGCGATAGTAACTGCCAATTTTTTCACGATTTTTCTGTTCAGAGAAAATGACTTTTTGGTCAGAGTTACCTTTCCATCTTACCACAAAAGTCATCCAACAATGAACTTTGCTTCTTGACCTCTCTCCCCTCTGTCTAGGTATCTAGTCCACCCCTGGCTTTGAGACTGTCCTCACTGTTCTCCAGCAGTTTCAGAGCTGCACTTTAACACGCTGCAAGCTTCCTGTGGATGTTGAAGGCCGAGGTGATTTCACAGTACTTAACACTAGCTGCCTGTGCTTACAAACATCATTCCCAAGGGTGATCCTGCTTCCTGAGTTTCCATTCTTTTTATAATGCTTCACAATATGATGAACACCCACTCCCTATCATTACAGCTTTTTCCAAAGCAAAGACCCAGTACGTGCTTATATTTTCAATCCACATACAATTAGAAGTCGTTATCTTAAAGTATCCACATCCTAGAAAGGTCCTTTTTACCTGACACAGCTTTATGCTTCCAGTATCACTACTCTGCATTTTCCTGGCCCATACTGACTTTCACCATTTCCCTTCGCTTTTCTTCTACATGAGGATTTTTGATTTAGGAGCCCACTTCCTGTTGGCTTTCCAAGAAAAATCCTCTCTCATGTGTAAAACTTCTGTTTTGGCCAATTAATCATCAGGGATAGGGAGGGGAAATTATATATGCAGCCATGGAAATCACTTGCTCTTATACCAGTTGAAAATTTCTAGTTCTATTTCTAATATATTGTGGAGAGTTGAAATAGGCAAAATAACTTGCAAGTTATTCCAAGAGGAATCACACCTGAGAATTCAGATATACCTGGAGAAACCATGGGTTTGGTTCCAGCTCCAAATGTAAGCTTGCCATCACTTGCAGTATTACCCTGTGACCCTGTGCTTTGCAAAATAGTGCACTGGTAAGCACGTACGCTCGATTAAGGCTTGAGAACATGGCAATGCAAGATTCTTATTGGAATAACTATTGCACAACCAGCTGGTTCTGCATGACAAACACTGACTTGGCATGCTGGAAGCTCTGGAAACCAAGTCACAGGTAACTGGAAAAATGCATTCAAACACAAATGGAGATGGGGGCACAGTGCACCAGAACCTCACTCACCAGTTGCTGCCCAGCCCAACATCCTTCTTTAAAGTCAATCCATAAACGGTCCCTGTCCCTGAAGAGCTTGTAGATGGAAAGTAGAATGGGATCATGGTTAATCTATTAGTCAGTGAGTAAGCAAAAGCCAAGCACCAGTGACACCTCTCTCCTTCTTCCTGCAAACCCTAGATCACAACTCAGCTTGCTCTCCATCCCCATGGAAAAAGGGGATTTAATTTCTGAGAAAGCGGAGGCAACATCTAAGCCGCTGGTGAGGTATTTACAATTCTTCCCACTGTCTTCTAAGGAGGAGGGAAAAAATTGCTTTGGAGGTCTTCTAAGACTGTTCTACTTTTCTTAGCTATTTTTTCTATTTTGAAAGTCTAAAATCTCCTGAAGAATCTGCAATTCTGGCTGAAAACTTCCTTGCGATTTAATTACTGAAGTAGTGAAAAATTTTACTTGAGGTTTCTGATTCGAATGCATCCCATACTACAGTCTCATTAATACAACAAGGAAGAGCCCCAAAGCCCTTTCCACTTCCATCACTGACAAATCCAAAACTGCACCACTCACAAAAAAAAATTGATTTTTTTCACATCTCTGTTCTTGTATTTCGTTTACTTCTTTTGACTTTTCACTAACTTTCTTTACCCAGGATGGGTACTTTTGTGGTGTACATTGGTTAAATAAAAAGTCTAACAATTCTTTCCAGGGAATACTAAAACCATCCCAAATTGCTTCACAGGGCCACTACACTCTTATTTTTGAAGCTAGAGTACAGTGGCATCTCTATTGGTTCTGTCTTGACTCAGAGAAGCAACAGCTCACCTGAGGCAATGAGAAGGTTGTTACGAAATGGATCTCTTTATTCAGCCACCCCAGTGGGTGTTGGAGGCCTTGGATGCATTCAGTCATGTATCTGCCTCTGAGAGAAGGCATAAATGCACATACAGATTTCCACAGGCTTCCTCTCGCTCTCTGTGACAAATAAATAGGTTTTTTGGTTTTCACATGTGTGGAAATAACTCCCCTCAGCTATCCCTGCACCAAAGCCTTGTTTTGCTGGTAGGGCAAAAAAGGGATGGGGATATGTAGGAGAACAACTGGAAGAACAATCAATCTGAACAAATAGTCCTAGCACCATGACTAACTTGTCATCACCTGGAACAAAGGATGTTTACTCAAGGATGCAGACAGTGGTGGGAGATGAAACTCAGTAAGAGAACAGAGAGTGAAGACTCCCTGAGATTTTTCTGGGCAATGTCTCAAACACTTGCAAGAAGGGAGGACATAAAAGGGGAAGGTAAGTGCCAGAAAGGGAGAGGAAAAGGAAAGAGGAGGAGGAAGGAGGAGAAGGAAGGAGGAGAAGGAGTGAGGAGAAAACATCTGGAGGAGCACTTCTACAGACCAGAGAACTCCCCTGTTGGCTGGACCAACACTGGAACCTGAACTGGTGATCTCTGTCATAGTCTCTTTGTCTCTCTCGTTCTTTCACTTTTTTTCAGTAATGTTAGGAGGAGCAGGAGAAGGATGACAGTGCTGCCCACTCCAACAGAAACCACACTGGGATGCTGTGACATAGGTCAGACTCCCCACCAGACATTTGGGAGCAGGTCTGTGGCCCCTTTGCCCATCCCAGGCAAACTGAGAACAAGAAGGGTCATTTTGGACCAGGCAGGCATGTTCTTTAAAGCAAAGTCCATCACTTGTGTGACTACGGTCACTCATGAGTGGCCAAACACCCAGCCACGCTGCTGCTCTCAGTCACACCCAGAAAGGCCTCAAACACAACAGAAAGTGCAGGAGCAGTTTTGGACTTACATGGCCTAACAGCGAGTCTCGTTCCAGAACCAAAGACGAGTTCATAGGCCCCAGCTCCAGAGGTCACACAGCATTTCCTCTCTCAACAAAAACCTTCCCAAATACTTGGCAGCCACGTCCCAACCAGACAGCGCTGACTCTAGCATTGTATCTCACAGAGTAACTGGCCACGTTACAGAAATGTCCTGCTCGAATGAGCTAGGAGACCTTACTGACACAAAACATGGGCAACATAAAATAACTAAGGACAGCTGATTGCTGGCTGTTACAAGTATAGGCTGGATTAGGATGGGGAAAATTCATACTGGTCTTTTAAATATCTTTTTTTTCTTCTGCTTTGCCCTACTCAAAAGAAAACAGACCCTTGAATTTTCTCCAGATTGATCAGCAGCAGACCTTTTGAAAACAGAAACTAAAAGTGTATTGATTAGAAAGCATGAAAAGAATGTTGACCCACATGTGATTTTTACAAGACCATTGGGTTTACCAAAACATGTTTGGGTATATGAAGAGTATAGGTTAAGCTTAAAGATGGAACTCACTGTCATGCATTTTATATACCATGAAAAGAGCATTTTATATACCCAGCAGAAACTATCTGCGTCCCTAAGCTTGAGTTCAGTAGCACGTCTTGTCCTTCGGGGTCACTCACAACCCTCTTCCCCAGAAGACAGCGTTATGTACTTACAGGGCAGTACTGACAGCCGTGTTCCAGTCCCAAAGAGAACTTTTTCTCTAGCAGCATACACCCAGTGCAACAAACTCTGTCAAAATCTCACTGAACACAGATGCAGTTGTCCCCTCCACAACTCCTGAGATTCATGCACGGAGAGGGAAGAGAGACTCCCCTCAATCCCTGACCGCTTGGGCCCCAGTTAAATGTATTTTGTCCCTGAGATGCTCCTACTTGGACCCTGAGACCTAAGCATGCTGCATCCTCCACCTTCAGCTCTATCCTACACCAGTACCATCACTGTACCTCAGAAAAAGTGCACTCATGCAGCCAAATCACCTGGAGACTGAGGATACCTACACACTGAGGGCTTGGCTGCCAGCTTTGTTTAGGTGCCTCACAGGCTCCAGGAGTGTTAGGGTGGAGTTGGGGCCCTTGGACTTTTCCAAACCCTTCAGCATTCTCAGACATGTTGGTCCATAGTGCTGAGTACCCAGCTCAGTACCACAGATGTTCACTACCAATCACACTTATCCTAAGGAGACCATGCTACTCGCCAGGTCTCACAGTTAAGATGGTCCCCCTGTCAAACATCACCTTACCCACACCAGCATTCACACAGGGATCTAGGAGGCGGCAGAGCTAGCAGCCCTTCCTCCCTTTTCCAGTAACTCACTGGCATCTGGGGCAGCAGCCACCATGCTGGTCATCCTGGAATGTGAAGAGTCAGTGCTGTTAAGGTGTTTATCCAGGGAGATGGGCAGCAGAGGCTGCAGCAAGGCCTGCAGAAGTAGCACCAAGGCTACTAAAGGAGACACACTAAATTCCAGTCTGCAAAAAAATGGAATGATTCTGAACCACTGGAAAATAATGTTTCAAATATTTAGGCATCTAAAGCACCAGAGGCATCAAGAGAAGGAAAAGAATTGCAGATCACAGCTAGTCAATTTAAATGCAGGAAGCTTATCCACTACTTAAGAGAAGGCAGACACTGAAGCATCTTTGAGACACCGCAGATGTAGGCACCAGGCTCTCCCAGACTTGTTTTGAGAATGCAAGCCCATAGCATCACTGCAGCTTCCAGAACTGCTTAAGCAGAGACAGAAGCAGGCTTGTAAATTGATCTGGAGTGACTTTGCATGCAGCACACACCTCCATCTACATACAGAATGAAGGGAGAACCCCTCATTAAGATTAACCTGGGCACTGTAAAATAATTCAGAGAAAGCAAAAGCAATGGGACACACGTAACACAAAATGTTGGGACTTCTGAAGGATTTTGTTGTTCAGTTCACAGTCTTTTCCCAGCTAAATAATAAGAGAAAAAAGAAGAAATTCCAGTTTCCAGTGCACTTGGCTAACCACGGGCTACAGCTGAAAGCGCATTTCCCTTTCCAGGTGACTTTCTCTGAACCTTACAAACTCTGACACGTTCAGTTACACAACTGTCCCTGGCAGCCCTGCAAACAACCTTGTATGAAAGGCTATGGGAAAGCTCTGATGCAACAGGTTGAAGACAACGCTGCTGCCCAGAACATGGGGAGATCTGCTCCTGAAACTGTGTTTCAGGGAAAGTTGCTCTTCGCTGTGGGAGTCTTTATGCACGTCCACTACCTCTCCTCAAGGCTTCCATTCTCTGCATTCAGTGAAAGGATGCCTGTGCTCTTGTTCCTATCTGTAACATGATCCAGGTACAAGAAGTACATCTAACAGGGCACTACAGTGGGCACTCAAGGACTTGTGACAGAAGACACACAGGGAAGTTGCACACTCACTGAGTTGGACAGACAGCCTCGTTCCTGAGCCAAAAGCCACCTTGCTGTAGCTGCTGCCATACTCACACAGCATTTCCTACCATAACAAAAAGCTCAGCAAGCCAATTCAGGAGGGGCACCTCTCCCCTAATCTTTTCAGAGTCCTGTAAAGGCCAGGAGCAGCAGAAGGCTGACGGCGCTGTCCACTACAACATGAGCCCGGCTGAGATCCAGTGGCATGGGACAGCCATCCCATGGGGCAGCTGGGAACCTTGGGAGCAGGTGTGTGGCCACTTTTTGCATTCCAGTCCAACTGATAGCAAAAATTATTCTTTAGGATTAACCTGGCAAGATTACCCCAGCAGCAGTTGATAGTCCACTTCTGGATGAGTGCTTCCACAGACCAGAGAATCCCCTGTTGGCTGGACCAACACTGGAAGCTGAACTGGTGACCTCTGTCATTCTCTCTTTCTCTCTCTCGTTCTTTCACTTTTCTCAGTAAGTAACATAAGGCTTACACCTCATACACGTGGCAAACAGTAAGCATTTCTGCTACCTAGCTACTTATTGATGAGCCTAGTTGTGAAATAAAATCTCTTTGTACAGACCTTTTGTGTTGGGCACACCTTGTTCTAACCAAGAGAATCAGTGAATCTGAGTCACACTTCCCTCTCTCCTGCTACAGGAAAACTTTATGGGCAGGAATTTGGGATGTGACAGAATAACAACATGAACCCAGTCTAAGGTCAGAGTAACTGATGAAATCTATCTGCCTATTGGTCCAGGTTTCCATCTACAATGGGTGAAGTATTCCAGTACTGAAATAATTACTATGCATTTCCACTAGCCAATTCCTTTTGTTGCCAAGTCACATAACAGCCTCAGGACATAACTGTCAGGTGAGATTGCAACACTCAGACATTGACTCACTTACTTGGCCAGACAGTGACTTCCATCCCTGAGCCAAAGGTGAATTTGAGGTTGATGTCACAACAGCAGAGCACTTTGCAGAAACACGTAGGATTACCTCTCAGCTGGCAACACCTCCACCAGCTGGGCTGAACTGACAGCATCTTCACCTCCACCCTGGACAAGCAGGATACTCACTCTAAAGTGAAAACCTGCTGCATTTCTGCAGAGTGGATCAGTCGTGGCCAAGTTCCCTTAGCTTGCCTATTTTGAGGGTCCTTCCACCTGTGGTTGTCTGCTCAGCCACGTTAGGTTCCTCCTTTTACCATTCACACCTTCTCCAGGCTGAAAGCAAGTGTCACAGTGATCCACAGCTCTAGTCTCTCTGCTTAGGCTCAGAAAAACAAACTACATAGCTAGAGCTCTTTGACATGACTATCAGGAAACCTTTGCACTAAACATGATGTGAGCCTTGCCCAAGTAACCTGAAAGTCCGAAAGGAAGGAACAGAACTGACCCCCTTTAGATGTCCCCAATGACCTTCCAGCACCATACACAGGTACTGAGCACAAGTCAGTCCATCTCTCTGTCTGTCCTAACCCATGACCCTATTCCTGATCACTGCTGGACTATCAGCATCCTGGAGCCCCATGTCCATAGCACATTTTCCTAAAGAGCAGAAGTCCACCACCTGGTACAGCTTCTAGGCACAAGAGTATCTTGAAATAATACCTATGTTCACCTTCCCACCTGTATCATGACCCAGAATCAACGAGGATATGTACAGGGCACTCTGGTGGCTCCTCAACAACTTTTGGAAAATTAGACACAGGAAAGTTTCACACTCACTGGGTTTGACAGACAGTCTGGTTCCTGAGCCAAAGGTCAGCTGGTTGTTGCCGTAGCCATAATCACACAGCATTTCCTTCCATAACAAAAAGCCCAGCAAGCCACTTCAGAAGCAGCACCTCTCCCCAGGGTTTTGCTCATCCATGTCTAGGTTAGGAGGAGCAGGAGAAGGATGACAGTGCTTCCCACTACAACAGAAACCACACTGGGATGCTGTGACATAGGTCAGACTCCCCACCAGACATTTGGGAGCAGGTCTGTGGCCACTTTGCCCATCCCAGGCAAACTGAGAACAAGAAGGGTCATTTTGGACCAGGCAGGCATGTTCTTTAAAGCAAAGTCCATCACTTGTGTGACTGTGGTCACTCATGAGTGGCCAAACACCCAGCCACGCTGCTGCTCTCAGTCACACCCAGAAAGGCCTCAAACACAACAGAAAGTGCAGGAGCAGTTTTGGACTTACATGGCCTAACAGCGAGTCTCGTTCCAGAACCAAAGACGAGTTCATAGGCCCCAGCTCCAGAGGTCACACAGCATTTCCTCTCTCAACAAAAACCTTCCCAAATACTTGGCAGCCACGTCCCAACCAGACAGCGCTGACTCTAGCTGAGAGTCAGCTGTGTCCTGAAGTGAAGACCCCCCAAATCCAACCTGTCTGTGGGATCAAGAGCACCCTTGGAGCTATGAGTACAGATCCTGTTTGTGAGGACTGCTGCTTCTGCCTTGGGCTACGTGAGTGGGAATTTCATGCAAGTGCACTGTCTCAGAGGCTCCTCTTCATTGTCAACCTTAAATGCAATGGAGCCTCTATTTTCCTTTCTGTGTGACAGGTTACCTGTACAAAACAAGCACGTCCCCAAGGCACTCCAGGGGATGCTCAGGGACTTTTGACAAATGAGAAACAGGCAAGCTGCACGCTCACTGGACTGGATGGACTCCCTCCTATCCTTCCCCATCCCATGTTTCAGTAATTTATCTCTTCTGCATCTCTAAATTTATGCTCATCACCCACAAAATTCAGCAATAATTTGGAAATTTTCTTTGGACTTGTCTGTGAGCAGACATTTCAAATTTTCCCAATTTAACCGGTTACCCAGCAATGCGAGTCTGATTCAGACCAGAATGAAACTGCAGATATTTGATTCATTGCCAAAGTATAGTGTTTCCTGGCCATTCCAGACTTATGTAGGGTCAAATTAAAGGTTTGTGTCTACTTACTAGATCCACTTTCAGTTTAGCTGCACTTTCAAAGAGCTTGGCACCAGAACATTGTATCTCACAGAGTAACTGGCCACGTTACAGAAATGTCCAACTCAAATGAGCTAGGAGACCTTACTGACACAAAACATGGGCAACATAAACTAATTAAGGACAGCTGATTGCTGGCTGTTACAAGTATAGGCTGGATTAGGGTGGGGAAAATTCATACTGGTCTACCCCACTGGGACACAGTGACATAGGAGAGCCAAAGGACCACGGGAACAACTTCAGTGTGGATGAGACCAGGTCACCAAAGCAGTCTGGAGTATCAGTGGTCTATGACACACACATCCATCTACACTCAGGGTGAAGGGAGGAATGGGAACTGGCATATAATAAACTTTGAAGCTGTAGCATAACACTCAGAGCAAAACAAAATGGGATGTGTGTGAAAACCAAGTCTGAGGGACACCTGCAGAATTGTAGGAGACCCAAAATTGCAGTTCTCAAAATTATTCCCTCAAAACAACAAAAAAGCAAGTAACAAATTAGGCAATTCCAGTTTCCAGGACAAATTGCTGCTTACCTGGGAGCACTGAAAGCACCGTTCCCTTTCCAAAAGTGACTTTGGCTGCAACATTCACACTCCAACACATTTCATTACAGAAACGTCTCTGTCAGCCCTGCACATGGTCTCAGACACAAAGAGCCTGCATTCAGGCCACAGCAAAGCTCCCCAACACAACAGTCCAGTGTCCATTACCTGGAACAAGGGAAAATCTACTCCCCAGCTCACTCACACTTTTCAGAGAAGTCTTTCTCTTGGCTTTTCCTCATTTTTAAGACCCAGGAGTGACAAATCCCACCTATGGTTACACTTGCCCAGAATCAGGGGGATGATGCATCTTAAAAGCCAGCAGAAGTGTGGCAGTGCTCCCCAGCACAATATAAACCCTGTTAGGAGCCAGTGGCATGGCACAGTCTCCCCATGGTGCAGCTGAGAACCCTGGGAGAAGACGTGTGGCCACTTTGTGCGTTCTGGGCAAACTGAGGGCAAGCAGGATTGCTTTGGACCAACCTGGCATGGTCACCATTGGACCTATGGGTACAAAACCCATCTGTGAGGACTCCTGCTGCAGGCGACGTGTAACCCCACAGCTGAAGAGCCACAATCCCAGGAAGGCTGATGCTGGATGACCTGCTGCCCACTGCCAGGAATGAGCCTGCTGCAGTCTGGTAAATGTGAGTGCTCAGGGAGTTGGAAAGGGAGGACTGGGGTAACAAAGCACAGGAGATGTCCCCAGCTGGGCAGCACTTGTACTCACTGGGCTTCACAAGCAGGCGTGTCCCTGTCCCCAGCATCAGTTTGTAGTTCCCTGTGTTCACACAGTCCTTCACACCTCAGCAAAAGCCATCAGCTCTTATGCCAGTTACTCTGCAAGCAATCTCCAGGGGATCAGTTCCTTCCCATCAACCCCAGGCATTTGAAGCCAGAATAACTGTAGCCTTGATAAGAAATCTCTTGGGAATCTCATATACAGGAGAGATGACAACTGGGGTTCTGGTGCAAACAAGAGCATTCTTAGTTCAGCCTTTCTTCAGCAGAGCAAAAGACAACCACCCAGGGCTGTGCTAGACAGAGCCACCAGCAACCCACCCCAGTTTGCAAAAGTACAGATGGCCGTGGCACAAAATGTTTGTGCTGAGCATGAGGATTCAGGACCGTGGTCTGCTTGTGTGAAAGGCAGAGAGCAGCAGATGGCAGGAGCAAGCATAAGGACTAAATCCACGGCCTTCTTGAATCAAGGGCTCTGCTACTATCAGAGAAAGCAGAGTGAAAAACCCCACAGACTGAACCAGTCTCCCTCCACTTCAGTTATGTGAGATCATGTCCAAAAACCTGTTCCACCAAGTGGAGCTGAAAAGACTTTAAAACTTACTGGGATTTATCCTCAACTCAGTTCCACCTCCAGAGATGACTGGGTTGCCATAATTAGTCACCACCTGGGTCCTGGTGAGTGAGGAAGTCGCATCCACACAAGTTGTGAGCTTCCAAGTGTTCTCCCATGGAAAAGCCCTGTAGCTTGTGAAATCTATATAATCACTGTGTGGACCATTTCTCCTGTTCTACAACACCCAGCTGCTATTACAGTACCCAAGAGATCACCCTTAACTACTTTTTTGGCAACAGCCTGCTTCTGAACTGTCCTTCATTACTCTCTTCACAAACCTTTCCTGTATTTTAAGTGGATTGAATTTTTCCACTGACCAGCTCAATATCCCAAATATCAGAAATCTTACTTGGTTTCACCACGAGCCTGGTTCCATGTCCAAATGTCAGTTGGTAGGTATTCATAGGCACTGTGTTATTTGCCATAGCAAAAACCTTTGCACACTCCTATCCACCCCAACCCACCTGAATAACACTCCCCATGGAAATTCTCCCATTTCCCCCACACACACTGGCAATGTTGTACATCTCACCTCCATGCCCATTGCTAATTCTTCTTCCTCCCCACACTATGGCCTCATTAACACCGCAAGGAAGAGCCACAAGGAAATTCCCTCTCCACCTCCATCCTTGGCAAAACCAGAACCTGCACCACTCACTAAAGACCATTTGACTCTTTTCACATTGCTGTTCTTGTCTTTCATCAGCCCAAACTGCTCCACGCAGCCACTACACTCTTATTTTTGAAACTTCAGCGCCATGTCAGCTCTGTTGAGTCCCTCTTGACTCAGAGAAGAGACAGCTCACCTGGGGCAACCAGAAGTTTGGTTCCACTCCCCCATGTGACTTTTCCCCATCCTCCAGCACTAGCACCATGTGGCAGGTCTTTACAAAATGGGCCTCTTCATTCAGCCACCCCAGTGGGTGTTGGTGGGCTTGGGTACATTTGATCAAGGATCTGTCTCTGAGACAAGCTACAAATACCCATACAGATTTCCACAGACCTCCCTCCTCAGGGAGGAACGGGAACTGGCATATAATAAGCTTTGAGGCTGTTAACTTGCCACTAAGAGCAAAACACAATGGGAGATGTGAAAAAAACAAGTCCAGGGGACACCTGGAGAATTGCAGGAATCCTAGAATTGCAGTTCTCAAAATTATTCCCTCAGAATAACACAAAGCAAGACAAAAATGAAGACATTCCAGTCTCCAGGACAAACTGCTGCTTACCTGGGAGCACTGAAAGCACCGTTCCCTTTCCAAAAGTGACTTTGGCTGCAACATTCACGCTCCAACACATTTCATTACAGAAACGTCTCTGTCAGCCCTGCACATGGTCTCAGACACAAAGAGCCTGCATTCAGGCCACAGCAAAGCTCCCATAAAAAATAACAGGCTTGAGTCCAGTGTCCATTACCTGGAACAAGGGAAAATCTACTCCCCAGCTCACTCACACTTTTCAGAGAAGTCTTTCTCTTGGCTTTTCCTCATTTTTAAGACCCAGGAGTAACAATTCCCACTCAAGGTTACACTTGCCCAGAACCAGGGGGACGATACATCTGAAAATCCTGTTGATGTGCAGGGAACCCAGAGAAATTCATCAGGTTTGAGTGTCTGTGGATTCCAAAGGCTGTTGTGAGATGACTATGCAATGGTACACATCTCACTGCCATACAAGCACCTGTTGAAAGACACATGTAGCTGTAGCTTTGACATGGAGACATCTGCAAGAAGACAAGGGACACCTGGGTTTCACTGTTCAGTTCCCAATCTTTTCCCAGCTCAATAATAAGGAAGAAGAGGAAAAAGAAGCGATTCCAGTTTCCAATGCAATTTGCTCCATATAGGTTGCAACTTCCAGAACAGTTCACTTTCCAAAAATGTCTTTCTCTGCCCCATACCAACCCTGACACATTCAATTACACAACTGTCCCTGGCAGCCCTGCAAACAACCTTGTATGAAAGGCTATGGGAAAGCTCTGATGCAACAGGTTGAAGACAACGCTGCTGCCCAGAACATGGGGAGATCTGCTCCTGAAACTGTGTTTCAGGGAAAGTTGCTCTTCGCTGTGGGAGTCTTTATGCACGTCCACTACCTCTCCTCAAGGCTTCCATTCTCTGCATTCAGTGAAAGGATGCCTGTGCTCTTGTTCCTATCTGTAACATGATCCAGGTACCAGAAGTACATCTAACAGGGCACTACAGTGGGCACTCAAGGACTTGTGACAGAAGACACACAGGGAAGTTGCACACTCACTGAGTTGGACAGACAGTCTCGTTCCTGAGCCAAAAGCCACCTTGCTGTAGCTGCTGCCATACTCACACAGCATTTCCTACCATAACAAAAAGCTCAGCAAGCCAATTCAGGAGGGGCACCTCTCCCCTCATCTTTTCAGAGTCCTGTAAAGGCCAGGAGCAGCAGAAGGCTGACGGTGCTGTCCACTACAACATGAGCCCGGCTGAGATCCAGTGGCATGGGACAGCCATCCCATGGGGCAGCTGGGACATTTAGGAACAGGCCTGTGGCCACTTGGTCCATCCCATTCCAACTAAAGCAAGAAGAGTTGTTCTGCACCAAGCAGGCACGTTGGCTTCAAGCAAAACCCACTCCTGGGTGTGGACACACAGAAATGACCAAACACCAGCCAGGCTGCTGCTCTCAAGCACCTCAAGAAAGGCCCCAAGGAAAGGAGGAAGCAGAGGAGCAGTGTTGGACTTACGTGGCCTAACAGCGAGTCTCGTTCCAGAACCAAAGGCAGGTTTATAAGCACCAGCTGCAGTGGTCACACAGCATTTCCCCTCTCCACAAAAACCTTCCCAACCTCTTGGCAAAGCTGCACTCCATCAGCTCAACCAGATCTCGTTGACTGTCCCTGAGAGCCAACTACATCTTGAAGTGAAGACCCTCTCAATGCAATCTATATCTGGGATCAAGACCACCCTTGGACCTATGAGTACAAATCCCATTCTGAGAGACAGCTGCCTCTGCACTGAAGTGGCTGAGTGGGAACTTCATGCAAGTGCACCCTCTTGGAGACTCCTCTTCCTCATCTGCCTGGAATGAAACAGCACCTCTGGAGTCCTTTCCCTAGGAAAGGTGACCTAGATACAACAAGCATGTCTAGAAGGCACTCCAGTGGACTTTGGACAGGGGAGACCCAGGAAACCTGCACACTCACTGGGCTGGATGAGCAGTCTGGTCCCTGAGCCAAAGGTCAGCTTGCTGTAGCTCGTCACACAGCATTTCCTTCCATAACAAAAAGCCCAGCAAGTGACTTCAGAAGCAGAAACTCTCCCCTAATCTTTTCCCAACCATGCCAAGGCTTGGAGGGGCAGCAGGAGGGTGACAGTTGACTCTGCAACAATAACCCGAGTGGGTTCCAGTGGCACGGGACAGTCTCCCCATGCTGCAGCTGGGAGCCTTGGGTGCAGACATATCCCCACTCTGTGCATCCCAGGCAAACTGAGGGCAAGCAGGATTGGTTTGGACCGACCTGGCATGGTCACCATTGGACCTATGGATGGGAAACCTATTTCTGAGGACTCCTGCTTCTGCCCTGAGCCAAATCCTGTCCTGGAGGAAAGCAGGCGACGTGTAACCCCACAGCTGAAGAGTCACAGTCCCAGGAAGAATGATGTCGTATCACCTGCTGCCCCCTGCCAGGAATGAGCCTGCTGCATTCAGGTAAAATTAAGTGCTCAGGGAGTTGGAAAGGGAGGACTGGGGTAACAAAGCACAAGAAATACCCCCAGCTGGGCAGCACTTGTACTCACTGGGCTTCACAAGCAGGCATGTCCCTGTCCCCAGCACCAGAGCAGCAGCTGGCAGGAGTAAGCATAAGGCCTAAATCCACGGCCTTTTTGAGTCAAGGGCTCTGCTACTACCAGAGAAAGCAGAACAAAGAACCCCATGGACTGAACCAGTCTCCCTCCACTTCAGTTAAACTAAATGTTCCACCAAGTGGAGCAGAAAAATGATTTAGAACTTACTGGGATTTATCCTCAGCTGAGTTCCACCTCCAAAGATGACTGGGTTGCCATAATTAGTCCCACAGTGTTGACCTCCACAACAAAAACCCTGTGAGTCTCGTCTCCCCAGCACTAGCTTGTTCCTTCCAGAGCTGCCTGGTGCTGGCTGGGCACTTCCACTGCAACAGTCACAAGTGCTCATCCCTCCCAGCTCTGACAGAGGTGACCCCTCAGTGCATCTTTATCCCATGTAGAGAAAAGATACAGGATTGTGATCACAACCCCTCTCTCAGCCCTCAAAAATCAGGCCTAAAAGCAGAGATCTTCCCCAGGACCCTCCTGCACACACCTTCAAAAAGGCTTTTTTCATTCTGGCAGCTGCCTCTCTCTCTCCCCCACACAAACACACACTCACAGAAACTCCATTCCTGTGCAGCCCAGCTTCTAACACAGCTCAGCTGGGGTTTCTGTCAGGTCAAGGATGTGACTTTCCTATCCTCACTCCTTCAGGCTGGGTTTCTCCCCACCAGGTTTCACCAGCAGTTGTGCCACGCTGCCAAAGCAACTTGTCACAGGTACGTTGAAATCACACAGTGGCACATCCACTGACAGCAACTGGACACAGCTCTTGGTGCAGAGAACAGAACAAGATTGCCCACAGAGATCAAGGAGGGCAAACAAGATGCCCCTCTGGGCACACTGGAAGCCAGCTAGCACAGAGCTACTTACTGGCTTTCACAGAAACTCTGCATCCATGCCCAGAGGTGAGCTCACCAAGAGCTGCCCCTGCAGAGCGCACAGCCACAGCCAGCTTCACAACAGCCCCACACCCAGCAGAGATTTCCCACTGCCACCTGCAGGAGAGGCTGGCATTTGTCTTTCCTGGCACAGTATGGAAGAAACAGTGGAAGACAAGGGAAATCACTGATTCCTCAGCTGTGACAGCCTCCTTCCACACACACCAGGCTAAGGCACAGCTGCTCTTCCTCCAACAGGGCCCTTGCCCACAAGTGTTCCAGTGCTGCCTTTGAGACCCTTGCAGGAGCAGCCAGCACTGCTCAGGACACGTCTCTTGAGATGTGTGCATTTCTCTCCATCTCCAGGCACTTCACATGCCTTTGTAAAGAGTTTTCTCCCTTTCCCAAAGACAAACCTGCCCACTGCAGCCCTCCCCCCACAGCACCACACAGCTTTTCCTCTCCCAGAGAGCGGGTACAGGGTCGTGCGTGCTCACAGGAATGCTTCCCAGAGGTTACATCCTGACATTAATGCCTTGGGTGTTTCTGCATTGCCCTGCATGGCTAGAAAGTAGCTTTGACAGTACTCACAAGGCTTCACACTTAGCTTGGTCCCAGCTCCAAAGCTGTACCTGCTCCAGCCAGCACTCACAGCAACAAAAGCCATTGCACAAACACTCTCATCTCCCCATGGCAAGGAAGATGTCAGTGTGGCTGACAAGGGCCTTCCCAGGAAGGCACAGGTGACACTTCTCCAAAAATCATGCAGACCTCAGCTGGAGGTGTGCTCCATGCAACCACAGCCTCCTTAAGGACTGCTCTGAAGGCATTCTCGGAGCCTGTGATGGGAGAGAGGGAATTTCTGGTGTGCAAAAGTAAAATAAAAGGATGCATATGAAAACACCTCTTTCACAAGAGAGGCCTATGGAAGACCAAAGGCAAACTGCACACTCACTGGGGTGGACAGACAGTCTTGACCCTGGGCCAAAGGGCAGCCTGTTGTAGCTGGTGCCATAATCACACAGCATTTCCTTCCACAGCAAAGAGTCCAGCCAGCCACTTCAGAAGCAGCACCTCTCCCCAGGCCTTTGCCATGCCAAAGCTGGGGAAAAACAAATGCTCCATGTCTTTCTCCTGCCCCTCTGACCTGACTTTTTGCTCTTAAGCTGCCTAAAAGTGGCAATGCAGCAAGATGAGACAGCGTAAAGCAGAGAAGCACAGGATGAAAACATACTTGGAAGAACATGTAGCCTCGTCCCTGGTCCAAACTGAAGTCTTCCTGCATTGTTGTTCACACAGTGCTACACCCTCCAACAAGAACACAAGGCTCAGCTCTTACCCACTCCAGTCTCCTTTTATGAGGAGTGTGACAAGCCCCTTGGACAGGAGAGAGCATTTGCCTTGGGAACTGCAACATCGAAAGGAGGGAAAGAGAAAAACTCCGGGAGGACTTTCTCAGGCTGCTTGGAGGATACTGGTCATTCACTGGCACTGGGAGTTCTTAGGACAGGGTGCCCAAGTGGCTTGCTCTTGTGTTGTGCTAAGAAAAATAATACAGTCTTGTCTTTGGTTTTCTGATTTAGAATCAACATAAGCTTTCTCTGAGAGCTCAGTTTACCTTTCCTCTCTTGTATGCTTGTCCTGTGCTGTTCCTGGATTATAGTCTTAAAACAAAATTATTGAAAGAGGCAGGCATTGACTCACTTGGCCAGGCAGTGACTTTAGTTCCTGAGATGAAGGTCAATTTGATGCTGTTACAACAGCAGAGAACTTTGCAGAAAAACAGAGAATTAGCTCCCAGCTGGCAACATTTCCACCAGCTGGGCTGACCTGGCAGCCTCTTCACCTACGCCCTGGGCAAGTGGGATGCTGACTTTAAAGTTAAAGCATGCTGCATATCTGCAGAGTGGGTCAATGATGGGTAATTTCACTTGCTTGGCTTTTTTGAGAGTCCTTCCACTTCTGACCTTCTTCTCACCCACATTAGGTTCCTTCTTCACTGTCCACGTGAAAGTAGCCTGGAGTACCATGTCCATGGCATGTTTCCCTAAATAGCAGAAATCCTCTACCTGGAAGGATGTTTAAGCATGACAGCACCTTGAAATAGCACCTGTGTACTCCTTCCTCTATGAAAGGTGACACAGATACATCTACAGAGTGCTCCAGTGGACATTCAAGGGCTTTCTCAAAGGAAGCAGAGCAAAGCTGCGTGCTCACTGAGTTGGATGGACAGTCTGGTCCCTGAGTCAAAGGTCAGCTTGCTCAAGCTGGTGCTATAATCACACAGCATTTCCCTCCATAAGAAAAAGTCCAGCACATCATTTCAGAAGCAACACTTCTCCCCAAGGCTTTGCCCAGCCATGGCAGGGCTTGGAGAGGCAGAAGAAGCATGACAGTGTTGCCTACTGCAGCACAAACTCCACTGGGATGCAGTAGCATAGGACAACCTCCCCATGGGACAGCTGGGATCTCTGGGAACAGTTCCATGGCTACATTGTAGATTGCAGCCAAACTAAAAGCAATAAATCTTGTTTTAGACAAAGTGGGCACGTTCACTTAAAGCAAAGTCCATCGCTAGATACAGACACACATAAATGAGCAAGCACCCAGCTGTGCTGCTGTTCCCAACCACCCAAAAAAGGTCTCATAAAAAACAAGAAGCAAAGGAGCAGTGTTGGACTTACATGGGCTAACAGTGAGTCTTGTTCCAGAGCCGAAGACAGGTTTGTATCCACCAGCTCCCGTAGTCACACAGCATTTCCTCTCTCAACAAAAACCTTCTTCGCCACCTGACAAAGCCTGGCGTCCTCAGCCTGACTAAGTGCTGAATGTCACTCACAGTCAGCTCTAGCATGAAGTGAAGATCCCTCTGTGATCTGTCTGTGGTTTCAGGAGCACCACAGGACCTATGGATATAAACCCTATTTGGGAGTACTGCTGCTTCTGTCCTGAGCCAAAGCCTTCACCTGGAGGGAAGCAGTCAACAGCACAGCTGAAGATCCACAAGCCAAGGAAGAGAGATGCTGGAAAACTCTCTGGACAAAGTAGCTTTGCCTCAATGGAAAGACACTACAAGAAGGTGGCAGCACTTCCTAGGCAAAACTTGAAGTTGTATCCCTTTGCCAAGTGTGAGGCAGCCACAGTTCACACAGCAGTTTTCACCTCAGAAGAGCACAAGGTCATCCACACCCTTAGAGAGAAAGGCAACCTGTGCTCACATGGCTGTGGCACAAAACGTCCCTGAACAAATGGATTCAGGAACCCACACTACTTATAAGAAGGGAAGGAAGTAGATTACTGACAGAGCTGAATAATTGAGGGCATACTTTAGTAGACCTTTCTTCAACTCATACATTACATCACTACTATGATTCTTTCTTTCTTTCTTTCTTTCTTACATACAATATGAACAGAAAGTGGTTTAAACCTTACTTGGTTTTACCCTTATTTTCACTCCACTCCTAAAGGTGAATTTGTTTCCATAGCTATTAACACAGAGTTTTTCTTCAAAACAAACTCCCTTTTTTTCTCCTCCAGTCACTTACTAGTTGCTGCTTGGCTTTTCACAGAATCACAGAATCACAGAATATTAGGGATTGGAAGGGACCTCGAAAGATCATCTAGTCCAATCCCCCTGCCGGAGCAGGAACACCTAGATGAGTTCGCACAGGAAGGCGTCCAGGCGGGTCTTGAATGTCTCCAGAGAAGGAGACTCCACAACCTCCCTGGGCAGCCTGTTCCAGTGCTCTGTCACCCTTACTGTAAAGAAGTTCTTCCTCAAATTTAAGCGGAACCTCCTGTGTTCCAGCTCACACCCATTGCCCCTTGTCCTATCATTGGTCATCACTGCAAAGAGCCTGGCCCCATCCTCCTGACACTCACCATTCAAATATTTATAAACATTAATCAGGTCCCCCCTCAGCCTCCTCTTCTCCAAGCTAAAGAGCCCCAGCTCCCTCAGCCTTTCCTCATAAGGGAGATGTTCCACTCCCTTAATCATTTTGGTGGCTCTTCGCTGGACTCTCTCAAGCAGCTCCCTGTCCTTCTTGAACTGTGGGGCCCAGAACTGGACACAATATTCCAGATGTGGCCTCACCAGGGCAGAGTAAAGGGGAAGAAGAACCTCTCTTGACCTACTGACTACACCCCTTCTAATGCACCCCAGGATGCCATTGGCCTTCCTGGCCACAAGGGCACAGTGCTGGCTCATGGTCATCCTGCTGTCCACCAGGACTCCCAGATCCCTTTCCCCTTCACTGCTCTCTAGGAGATCATTTCCTAACCTATACTGGAACCTGGGATTGTTCCTGCCCAGGTGCAACACCCTACACTTGCCCTTATTATATTTCATCAAGTTTTTCCCTGCCCAGCTCTCCAGCCTGTCCAGGTCTCTCTGGATGGCAGCACAGCCTTCTGGAGTGTCAGCCACTCCTCCCAGCTTGGTATCATCAGCAAACTTGCTGACAGTGCACTCAATTCCCTCATCCAGGTCATTTATGAATATATTGAATAATACTGGTCCTAGTACTGACCCCTGAGGGACTCCACTAGACACAGGTCTCCAACTCGACTCCGCCCCATTGACCACTACTCTCTGGCTTCTTCCCACCAGCCAGTTAATAATCCATCTCACTACCTGCTCATCTAATCCGCACTTCCTCAATTTATCAGCGAGGATGCTGTGGGAGACCGTGTCAAATGCTTTGCTGAAATCCAGACAGACCACATCCACTGCTCTACCATCATCCAGCCACCTCGTCGTGTTTTCATAAAAGTCTAGAAGGTTGGTCAAGCACGACTTCCCCTTGGTGAAGCCGTGCTGACTGCCCCTAATGACCCTCTTATCCTTGATATGCCTAGAGATGGCACCTAGGATAAGTCGTTCCATCACCTTTCCAGGGATGGAGGTGAGGCTGACCGGTCTGTAGTTACCCGGGTCCTCCTTCTTGCCCTTTTTGAAGATTGGAGTGACATTTGCCTTCCTCCAGTCCTCAGGCACCTCACCCGTTCCACACGACTTCGCAAAGATGATGGAGAGCGGTCTAGCAATTCCTTGGCAACTTTTACTTAGATTTCCTTTAAATATTTTCCGATTTGACAGTCTCTTTCAGTTTTGACAGAGATGACCACTGACTGCAAGTTTTATCCTTCATTCATGAGAGGAAATTCTACAAGGATTAACAGTAAAATTCCTCTTTAAGCATTAGATCATAATTAAAAGCAGAGATCTCCTCCTGGATCTTCCTGCACATACTGCAAATCTTCCAAATACCTTTCTTGATTCCCCAAGCAAACAAGACAGCCCAGCTTTTTTTGTAAGGAGTGGAAACCTGGATGGAAACCTGTCTGTAGCCAGAAACAAGAGGAGCAGAGCAAAAGTTAAGACAGTTTTACCAGCAAAGACAAGAACTGCAGCTTCTGAGATTTAATGAGGAAAGTTCTGGGCAATGGAAATAAAAGGACAGTGAGTGACCCTGCAGGTCCGGGACGTTTCTGGGAACATGTATCAGTGAAGAAAGGAGTGTTTGGGGCAGAACTCTTGTCTCCAGGTGAGTGATTTGCTTATTCTTTTTGGAGAGAGAGAAACATCCAGCATACAGCCTGTTGGGATGGATGCTGTCTCTTTGTCCTCTCATGAGCACAATTAACATCAATAGGGGATGCCCAGAAAATATTATTATTATAGTCATTGCTCCAGAACCTTCATTAAAGTCATTGTGAGCATTCACAAATAAAATAGAGCATTTAACTCTCAATGACACATACAGGAGAGTACAGTCTTCCAAATAGATATTTAGCTTTATAATATTTTTTTCCCCTGAGGCAAGGTCAGCCTTGACCTTTGATTTTCCAGAGAAGGAAAGAACAATGGAATTCTAAAGACTGTTTAACAGAAAGGGGGATCAGGCTTTCTTAGCATTACTCCTTTGGGGTTTCTACCTACCTGGTTTCACCATCAGTTTTGTCCCACTTCCAAAGGTGACTTTCCAGTTGGAAGTTCACACAGTAGTACACCCACTAACAAAAACCACACACAACTTTTGGTCCAGACAAGTATATGCATTTTTCAAAAGAGATCAAAGAGGAAAACAAATGTCAGCCTTGTCTCATACCTTTGACTCCAAATTAGGATGTCTTTCTAGTTGCATGCCTCTGAGCTTTCCCTAGAAATGCAGATTTGTGAAGTAGAAAATCCAGCCCATTGCCCTGTTAGCACAGTGCAGTTGAAGCCCTTTGGACAGTTTTTAAGTAGAACAGTTGCTGCTATAGTTAGGAGGACAGGAGAATTTATGCCTTACTTTTATAATGTGAAACAACTGTTTCTGTCTTAAGATGTACCTGATTTCATAATTAGTTTTGTGCCTCTCCCAAAGGTGAGTTTCCAGGAAGACTCAGTTGTCTCACAGTAATAAGTATCTATACAAAAATTATAAAGGAGAGAAGCCTCAGTCCTTAAAAAACAGAGCTGTTTCTAAAACTTCTCATGGTCTAAAGAAGGAGTTTAGACAGATCAGCCAGCTAGTCAGTCTCAGAAGCTAAGCAAGGCATCAGACCCATAAAAGAAAGAAGCCAAGGAAAAATAAACAGAAGGAAACTACCAGAGAAAATAAATTTAAGGTCCTACTTTTTCCTGTTTATCTAGTTGGCAAGGAACCTAGTAAGGGATCCAAACCTAAGTCCCAAGAAACCAGTTTCACATAATCTTTTGAGCAAATAAAGGTTATTCATGAACACTAATCTCCAATATATTCCCTATGGGGTTTCTCCTGGCTAGCACAGGTGCTGCAAAACACAAAGGTCATTCACTGATTTTGGCAGAACAGTAGCAATTCCTGACCTGTTCTACTCACATGAACATGACAGAGAAGTTAAAAGTGAATTGCTTAGAATGTGCTTTTCTTCCCCAGGCCCTCTTTTCTTGGTATTTTAATGAAGTTCTTCTTTTTGTATTTTAAGAAAGATCTGACCACAGACCTAAAGTTCTCTGCCTTTCCTAACCCTGTTGGTGAAGAGATACCTACTGGAAGTTATCAGCAGCCTCGTTCCTCCTCCAAAGATGAGTCTGTCTGTATTTCCTGAATACACACTGTCAAAAGCTCCCTTACAAAAATCCCATGCTCTTCTGCATGTTTCAGGTTCCATGGCAGGAGATTCTAGTCATTGAAATAAAACTATATGTGCAAAATGCCTGATAGATATCCCCACAAAACAAAGACAAAATTAAGTCTCTTCTCATGTCCTAGAAGGTTTTATGTCAGTACCTTTTATAGGTCCAGAAAGATTAAGTTCCCTAAAGATGGGATGCTTTGGCATAGCAAGGGGTAAACTAAGACCCTCTCTACAGAAGTCATATATTAACATTTATTTTCAAATCTGTACCTTAGTAAAGAGAGAGAAACAATACCAGAAGCACTTCACTCCCCAGTCCTGGACACTTTTGCAGAGGAGGGTGTAACTGAGCAGTTGGAGTATCTGGCTAGGACACCTGGTCCAGTATTTCACAGGAGCAGAACTTCTGCAGGCTTTTTTATCTTTGATAATGTAGATTAGGTAACTTTTTTTAAGAGGACATTCTCTGAAAAGCCATCTTCATCTCCTCTCTCTGTTTCTTGTTCATGCAATTCCACACATGGGAAGGCCTTGAGGTACTCTCCAAGAGGGATAAACATGAAAAACACAAGGAAAAAATTATTAATTACCTTGGAAATTAAAACCTGTCACCAAAGGGCTTGAATACAAGCTCCCTTATAAAAGTATCTCATTGAAATTGCAAGGGCAGAACAGAATTTAACAGAAGTTTGAAGTTAGCCTATCTACCTGATTTATATTGATGCACACTTCCAGTTTGAATCTGAATTCATCTGGTGAGTGTGCACGTGCTCCGGGAGAGGACACCTGAGACCAAGGCACAAGAACATTTCTGCATCCAGCTCTGCTGAGGACACGGGAGTCACACTCTCACTGCATCTGGGATGTGCTGAAATACTGTGATCTGAGCTCACTAGTTTGACTGAAAGACTTACTTGGAAGCACAACCAGGTGAGTTCCTCCACCAAAAGTGAACTTTGCATAACCACTGACCGCACCGTGACGAGGTGTTTTACACAAACCACTACACAGCGAATTTAGCAGGTTCCCAGTCACCACAGAGTGATAAACACTGCCTCTCCAAAATCTTTAGAAGCCAGTATGAAGCAAAATGTCTTGCCTAAGTCATGACAGTATCCATAGAAATTTACATTTGTTGTTTAAAATTCTGTTAAACCAAAACTTATCACAAATGTCATCAATTAATACTTTACTCTCCACATCAGTATATATTTTGGGTCTATAAAAGCAAACAGTTTTTTTTCTATTCAAGATCTTTCAGATGAAGCATGGATACAAAAAGAAAAAAAAAGAAAAAAAAAAGAGATGGTATTTAGCATTGCAACATTTCTCTGCAACCATTGTTGTGCCAACATATTAACTTTAAAAGAATAAAAAAAATTTGTCTGAATCTTTGTCATAAGAAAAATCAATATTGAAATTTTTTTCAGTCTTATGGATACTTACCAGAACAGAGTCAAGATTTCCTAAACCTTCAAACAAACTAATTGCTTAAAAATAAGGCACATGGAAGTGTAAATATTAAAACTGGGTTGATATGAGAAGTTGAACCTTGGAAATGGAAGTTAGGCTATTAATGTTTGCATAAGAAATTCTTCACTTCTCACTTACTTGATATTACAGCAAATCTCGTTCCTCATCCAAGTGTTAATTTCACAAAGTTTCCTGTATTCACACGGTCAGCAAGTACTTTACAAAAAACATCCAGAGAAATATATTTGCCTTCTTAACTCCTCCTTTCTTAGAAAAGAAAGTAGCTAAATGCAATTTGGAGTATTAAAGGATGATATGATATGATATGATATGATATGATATGATATGATATGATATGATATGATATGATATGATATGATATGATATGATATGATATTACTGGATGAGACTCACAGCTTAACTAAAGACATTGCCCTCAACCTGTTGCATATCATTTTTTTCAGCTATAAATAACAATAACAACATGTTTCCTGTAGAAGTATGTGTCCCTTTCTTTTCTTTCCACTTTAAATTGGAAACTGATGTCTTTCACCAAGGGGTAATATTCACTCATCTTATCTATACATCTACTTTCAACCATAAAAATATTTACAAGTCAGTTCTTCACTAGGAAAAAATGCCTAATTTTTCCATCAGTTTGTTTCTATGCCTGAAAGTGAATTACAATTTGCAGGGAGAACTCAGAACAATGGTATATGCAGTAACAAAAGCTTTAATGAACTTAGTTTCTAGTGGTACCTCACTTGCTAGTACAGCCATCCTGCTCTCCCTCTATAATCAGTAGAAAAACAGATATTTTTCAAGTGCAGTTCTCATCTTAAAGATATTAACTCTTAAAAAACCTCAAAAGCGGTGATGAAACTGAAGCAGAATCACCTTGGGCTAGCAGATTTGACCTTAAATGCTTTGTATTAAAGGGAATAAACCTGGGCTCACAAGTCTAACAATTTCAAGATGAACATTCGCTTATTCTTTACCTGAAATATGACACATCCACTGACCATGGAAACACAGACAGTGGAAAAGTTTCTCATTAAGAGAAAAAAAATATCTTTAAATCCCTAAATGCCAAAGCTCATCACAGCACCATCAAGCTCAGCTTTTGAGATGTTTATTCCTGGCACTTACTTGGATGAACAGACAGCATTGTTCCCTTTCCAAAGGTCAGTGTTTCATAGACACCCGTGGATTTCCACTGTGACAAAGAGCTTTACCAAAAATGCTGTCAGTAGCTTGTGACTCAAAGAAGTTTTTTAACTTTGATGTGTATACAGAGATCTCCCAGGTTCTTTCTTCTCAAGCTTTCTAGATCAAAACTCTATACATTCTTGTGACAATTCAGTGCTTTGAATCCCACTGCTGTGAGTTCTTATCTCACCACCCTAGCTCATATCTATCACAGAGGAGACTGTAGTTGCATCCTTCTATGATAATAACAACTGTACAAGTCAGAATAATTAACTGTAACCATGAAGGTGGACAAGAAAAAGCAAGATAGGAAGAGAAATTTTTCTATAACACTTCCTCCATCCACCTAAGTCAGTGCTCTTTGCACCTTTCTGTAAGATATGTCATGTCCATACAAAACATATCCTATTTGTTAAGCTAATCTTTATTATTAATTTTACAATGCAATTTCCTTTTAATGTTTTTGAATCCAGAGCTACAGCACCTGGCCCATGCCAATGCCTGGTCACCCTCACAGTGGTAAAGTGTTTTCTGATGTTTAGGTGGAGCCTCCTGTGTTTCAGTTCGTGCTTGTTGTTTCTCATCCTGTCACTGGACACCGTTTTCCTTGCATTTTGTGTTTTCTAATGGCATCCTCCAAACTGCTCAAAGGCTGGTATTTTAGTGGAGAGTTTTCTAAAATTATCTAGTTTGAGATATTGAATACATTTACACAAATAATTATTTCTGCTTTCAGATCTACTTGCAGTGACTTTCAGACATATCCCCTCTGAAAGACTCCCTTGGAGCTGACTACACCAGCGCTATGCAGTAGGTGGGAACGTTACATTAAGTGACTGGGATCATGTCCTGTCACAAACCATTCAGTGCTCTTTTTGTCCAGGATAAATGACAAGCCTTATTTGACTTCACTGGGGTCATCTTTCTTGACTGGGTATGCTTCTCTCAATCTAATTTTGCTTAACTCATGAATTATTAATTTAGCCAGGTAGACTCATCTCATAACAGAGCACTGAGGGTAAATTTCTGTTGGAAAAAGAAAAGCTAACGCAAACCTTCTAGAGATCTCCCCTGTGAGCTCCTTTTATGTGCTCACAAAGTCAGTCACTTCTCCACAACGTCAGTGTAACATTTACTTTATTGGGGTTTGAGTACTTATAGTCTCATTTCTTTCTAAATCACGTTTGCATCATTATTTCACAAACACTGCTGTTGAAAACAGAGGCCTACAATTTATGACTGTCAGCAACAAATGAAAATCATGTTTTTAGGTAATAGTTTTCAGGGAATTTGCAGGAACTAATATTGTAAGATATCCAAGAAGCAAATTAAAATATCAGATATAAGAAATAAGAATAAAAGAACCTGAAGGACGACAGAAATCTGCTAGTGTTTCTAGACTACATCTGTAAAGTTGTCAAGTTACAATCTGAGTATGTCAGAAAATATGTATTTGCATAACTAAGCTTATGAAGTTGTGCATATTTCTCATACTTAAGAAGAAATAATATATCTTTCAGGCAAAAAAATAAAAGCAGAAGAAGAGGTCAGAAATTCTTACACTGAATGGAATTTAATGTCAGATATATCCTCCTGACAGAAATTAAGTTGGTATTTGCTACTGCTCTAGAAAGCTTTGAAAAACTCATTTTAGCTTAAAAAAACCCATACACACATCAAAAAACCCCGGCGCAGTCTGAAGCACGTCACTGGTTTCTGATCTCATACACTACTTCTGTTTTTTTCAAATTGCTGATAGACAGCAAAGAAACATTGTAGGGTATTAGTCTTGGTTTTGCCTTTCTCAAATCTCACTTCAAATCCTTCCCCCGAGGACAAACCCCCCTGTGCTGGTTCCTGTCTGTGAGCAGCCGGCAGCTTTCAAACCCTCCCTCGGGTGAGACCGGACCAGCAGCCGCGGTCGATTGGGCTGGTGGGAATCAGGCCTGAACCTGCAGAATTCCACCAAACTGAAACCACCTGGTTTGGTAGCGAGGATCTTAGTTGGTACTGGCCTTGGATTCTATTATTCTATACACATAGGTGGCTAATTTAATTGTATTTTCATTCAAGGTCATTTCACAGAATCACAGAGTGTCAGGGATTGGAAGGGACCTCGAAAGCTCATCCAGTCCAACCCCCCTGCCAGAGCAGGAACACCCAGATGAGATCACACAGGAAGGTGTCCAGGCGGGTCTCGAATGTCTCCAGAGAAGGAGACTCCACACCCTCCCTGGGCAGCCTGTCCCAGGGCTCTGTCACCCTCACAGTAAAGAAGTTCTTTCTCAAATTTAAGCAGAACCTCCTGTGTTCCAGCTCACACCCATTGCCCCTTGTCCTATCATTGGACACCACTGTGAAGAGCCTGGCTCCATCCTCCTGACACTCACCCTTCAGATATTGATCAACATTAATGAGGTCCCCCCTCAGCCTCCTCTTCTCCAAGCTCAAGAGCCCCAGCTCCCTCAGCCTTTCCTCATCAGGGAGATGCTCCACTCCCTTCATCATCTTGGTGGCTCCGTGCTGGACTCTCTCCAGCAGTTCCCTGTCCTTCTTGAACTGTGGGGCCCAGAACTGGACACAAGATTCCAGATGTGGCCTCACCAGGGCAGAGTAAAGGGGAAGAAGAACCTCTCTGGACCTACTGACTACACCCCTTCTAATGCACCCCAGGATGCCATTGGCCTTCCTGGCCACAAGGGCACAGTGCTGGCTCATGGACAGGGAATCCTTTACATGCACAGGGAATCCTATTCTCTGTTTTGTGCATGTCCATCTATTTGCAGAGGTTTTTTCCAATCTTTCTTACTTGGCTGCACTTTTCTGTTCTGATGTCACCGCTGAGAAGCTGCTTCATGGCTGTGTTAGACAAATATTAGACAATATTAGACAATAGCTTTGAAAGAACCTGCAGTAAGCAGGATCTTACTGATTATCTTCCTTTACTTCATGAAACTGGCTGCTATAGGTGGCAGGAAAGTGATTTGTGTTCCTGTTGATTTTTTCATGTTTGGGAATTTGAAATGGGAGCCAAGCCCCTGGAAGCACAATCCTCATATTTCTCTGGCTAAAAAATGAGCAGCTTACCTGTATGTAAGACATATTCCACACACAAATATGAGCATCTCAATGGTTACACCCACAGCAGTTTAGCCCTTTACAAAAACGTGACTTCCATCCTCTCCTGAAATTTAAGAGGTTTTCATTGCACATTATGACTTTTAACTGTTCCTTGTCACATAGAAGTATTGATAATTTTTATTTTAAAGCAACGTGATGATTATATGCAGGGATTAAATATTCAAAGTCATGAAAAATCTACCAAAGTAAACAGCATCTCAAAAAACAGCCATAGCTTTGCCTGCTGAGAAAAGGTAACTGACATAATTGTGATAAAATAAATAAATAATACTGCAGCAACTCTTCTAAGATAAATTAATATGTGCAGATTTTCTTTACAGCAAAAATAACATTTATTCTAAAACTTTTACTTGTTTAATGAATGCAATCTTTCCTTCCTCTTTTGTGTGTGTGTGTGTGTGTGTGTGTGTGTGTGTGTGTGTGTGTGTGTGTTGCTCTCCATAGAGAAGAAAAACATTTTTAATTCAGGATCAGAGGAAAAAAAATCTAGGCATCTCTTCCAGAATAGCTTGTGCAATTAGTTCCACTCCAGTCAAGCAGTCTTAAACACATTTACTTTCAGTAAATGAAAGAATAAAAATAAATAGACACAGCAGGTGATCAGAGTGTTTTCTTGGGTACCAAGCACAGAAGGGATTACACTTTCACTCAGAGTTACAGTGGCTGAATTGAAGAGTATACGTGGTTCCTGTGCAGCAGAAAGTTGGCTTCCAACTCCAAGCATCACAGTGTAAAACCACTTCAGAAAAAAAAACCCTTTTTTATCATGTCCAGGTAAATTTTTATCTGCAAGTCATCCATAGCACAATTTGCATTTGGAATTTTCCTTTGAGTACCATTCTCAGGTTCCAGAAGTACTGTACAACACAGTGAGAAAGGAGGAAAGGACAAAGGGAGGGAAGGGAGGGAGGAAAGGAGGGATGAATTAATTGCTATTGCTCAAATTGTAGGTTTAGTGGTGGGAAATCTTTGTGTCTGCCAAAATAATTTATATACCAAACTGTCAGCTTTCCAAACTACCCTGTATGTGCAATTCCTACTGAAGTCAAAGATTTACACCTAAAAGCTGACTGAGATGTGGGGTTGAAAAACTGCCCAGTTCATTATAGCATGAAAAGCAGCAGATCAAATCACTTGACAGTTTTAAACATCGCATCCAGAGTTCCAAATACATAAACTTGTTCAACAAATGGAAACTCTCCCACTGTTGTACTGGAAAATACATAAATGGAACATAAGTAAATGCAAGAACAAACCAATTCTGGTTTGTTTTTTTTGTTGTTAAGTCATTCCTTCCTCCTCCGAGTCCATGCAGCATTTGGGTGCATAAGAAGTTCTAAGGAATTTATTTTCTCTCTCCTTTTTCACACATAGTGGACACCAAAGGACAAGTCATTTTGCCTGACTCCTAGAGGAAGTGACCATCTCTAAGGCCAGTCCTTTAACATCCCCCCTCCCCTTGACTGACTGTACCACTAAAGCAGATCAGGGCTGTTCAAGAGCACAGCCTGTTACTGTGACTGCAGCTTACCCAGTGAAGAGGTTTCCAAAGTATGGCTCCCCGAATTCCCAGTTCATTGAAATTAGAGAAGTGTTATATACACAGCTTTGTGGCATGCCAAATTCCTGGCCAACAGCAAGGAGACCTACCTGTTTGCAGAAACAGCCATTTCACAGGCAGAACTTGATACAACCAACATGACTGGCTGCTTCCACACTGAGAAACTCCTCTGCAAAAAAATTCACCATTCAAAGGCAGAAGAACCTCACCTGAACACAGCTCCTGGGTGCAGCTCATCTGTAGCCTTTCTAGATGCAAAAACTCTCCCCACAGTTTATTTGTCGCAGGGCAGCAGACGCTGCAGCACTTGTGTTCACCCATCTTTTCAACAGCAGCCTCTCCTTTGCCTGGAGCCAGAATACTGCATTCCTTGCTATTTCAGACTTCCTCCTCCTTCAGCAAGACATCCAGACCTCTGGAAGTCCCCAGCCTGCTTCAGACATAACAGCTTTTTGGGGCACAAACACATCTCAATCCCAGTAAAACAACTTTCCTCCAGCCTAAGACATTCTGACCACTGAGTTTCTTGAATAACTTACAGTTTAAAGCTCCCTTAGAAATACTAATGAGTTTCAAAAGTATTGCTGCATTTCCTGTATTCTACCCCATTTCTTCTTTTACAAACAGGTTGCAACTCTACAACTGATTTAGTTTCTATCTTTGAATAAAGCTTCTCTGAATCTCAGCTCAGCTGTTCATCTTCTTTCACCTGTGCATTCTGGCACCGCATTTCCTAAAGCCTCTGTAGCACATGGCAAAGGTGTTCATTGCACCTGCGGGCAAGTCAAAATGCAAATGAAGTGTGGCATGTGCAGAGACAACACTTACTGTGGGGTTTGGGTCTTTGGTTTTTTTCTCCATTTGACCTATTTACTGCATTTCATCAAATGGAAAATGTCGTGAGAACAATAAACACTTTGACCAGCAGGCAGCAGGAGAGACCAAGGCAGGAAATTCAGTTTCACTATTCTCTAATCCGATGGTTTTTAGCGTTTTAGGGAAACAGAACAGACAGGTCAGAACACAGGGATTTTTTTTTTTATATTGCATTTTTAATGTTGTATAAGACCACAGAAGGATTCCACTGTACAAAAAGCTATTTAATATTTACCATTCTTACGCACTTTGGTATTTTTTAAAGTAATAACAAGAAAACAATAAATTTCTCTTCTTAAAAATATCTGTCAAAGGTTATATGACCAGAAAGTGAAATGAAGTCTGGTCTACCATCTCAATTATAAAGTTTAAATTTAAAAGAATATGCAGATGGAATTTGATCAAAAAGAAGGGGATTTTTCTCACCCCATTTCTAAAAATCTTACAGAGTTTGGGTTTTACTTTGAGGATCCTTTTAAGCATATGTATAGTCTTCATTCCAAATGCAACCCTTGCACAAGGGATACAAGCACATGGAATAATAATAACAGACATAGCTCTTACACCCAGCTGTATTTTACAGTAGTAAAAAATTAGCGTACTTAGCTTCATTACATTCAGACTCCTTTTAAGAGCAATTTACAGCAAATTTTCCTACTCTCCTTTGTCAAGAAAGTACTAAATAAACCCCAAGTCAGGTTGATACGCTGTGCACATAAGCAGCTGACATTTCTTCAGTGAGGAAGTATTCTACCTCTAGGAGACAGTGGGACATCACAGGAAAAATAGTAAGAAACAAGATTTTCTGCAGAGGTAGGACTGATGCTTTGCTGTATGCACGTTCATGGGCTGAGTTGGAAAAGAGTTCACAGAAGTCTTTTGTTTTTCTTTTCTTTTCTTTTTTTTTCTTTTTTTTTACATATGGCTTGAGTATTTGTTTGTATCATAACAGTTTACCAGAGGCTTCAAAGTCCTGTGTGACATTTGATGCTGTTCTAAGCACTTTTCTCTGGTAATCCCCACACAGAGATGTTGATACTGCCCCTGAACGTCTCCTGTTCTGTGGCACTCTGATTGGCTCTAAGAAAGCCCAGACACTGAAGGAACGAGGCTGAGTCCTGCCTTGTGCAGCCAGAGCCTTTCTGTCTATGAAGATTTATCATCCTTTAGCATCCTTTGTGCACTGAAACCTTATTTAATCTTGCATGGAATATTTACACACATTTCTGCAGAAGCAAGATATGTACAGGCTGGAAGCACAAACACTTCTCTCCCTGTTTATAAACACAAATATGAGAGGAAATGCAAAACATACTCCCTGCTTTCATTTTTTTTTTTGTTCTTCCTGATGCTTTTGCATTTAACCTTTTGGAAAGATCATTCACTTTGGGTGCTTTTAATGTTCTCTGCCACAGGAGAGAGCTATCACCCCTTTGACTTGCTCAGCAAGAAGGGACTCGGGTGTTGGACAGCATACTCTATCTGTGGGGTCCACCAAGTGGAAATGAGATTGAGCTTGATCTGCTGGAAGTGAATATTTATCTGAAAGTACTTAAAAGGTTTGATTTAAACTCACAGTGCGGGTGACGTGTGTTCTTTTATAATGAGAAGCCACAATATGTGCTGTGCTATGGCCTGCTGGAAGCAAAAGGGCTGAGGAGCCCTATAAATGGGATTATACTGCAGCAGATGTAGTAAGACTTAGAAATACTCAGAAGTGCTAAAGCAGAACTTTGTGTTAGTAAAAAAGCTGTTTTCTTCCACAAGAAGGGTGTATTACAAACTCCCCCAAACCCACCTTTGACATACT